>JAOWCC010001501.1:18171059-18771059 GCA_030867875.1 Actinernus sp. WN-2022
CTCGGTTGGGAGCCTTTAGCTTCAAGTACGAGTGCTACTTTTCACAATCGACGAGCAAACAAATACTCTTGGTAGCTTGTTTTCAGTATTGGTTAGCTGTATTTGAAATATTTTGAGTGCAAATGTCGTACTCGCACCCGAGTCACAGCGAAGAAACCACAGTGGACTCCGTCGTATTTTTGGAAGCAGGACTTTCTGGACTAACGAGAGTCTCCCAGGGGTTTCGGGGGCCAAAATATCCGTTGGGAACAGGGAACAGACTAAAAATATATTGGGGAACAAGAAGGGTTAAATGAAGCAAGGGACCAACGGAACAATTTCCATTTTTCTAAATGGAATAAATAATTTTAATTGACTGTTTCCGAGAATATTGTCTCCATTACAAGTCCTGTGCATTTTAGGCGTTTTCGAGAATGGGTATGGTGACGTCATTTCCGATTGACTGGAAAGGACTGGGGAGGACTTCAGTCGCGCACGTGAGCCGTCGGCGTTCGGCGAGCAACTGGAAATATGCGCTGGTCTTTTGAAATATCTGTAAGTCATGAAAGTGATAGCCTGCGAATACAGCCGCCTCACATCGGGTGGAAATAAGCCCCCCGAGAGAGACGACTGCGAGTTGTGTGTAAAAATTCCATACTGATGACGTAAGTTCGTCAAGAATCCGGACGAACGCGTTGATTGGTTGCTGATTTCATATATCGCGGCTGTGAATTTCAAGATGGCGGATGTTGTTGTATCACAGGTAACCCAAGCTCTGTAAGTGGCTTTATTTACTAACATTTGTATGGATTTTTTTTAGTCACTAATATTGAATAAAAAGCGACAATACTTACAGCATGTGTTTATTTGTCCATGGGATGTCTCTAGTTGCAATTTCAGCGTTTTTCGGCAAGTTTTGATCCCAGCAGTTCTGCTAACTGTATACCAAGGTTGGGGTTACCTGTGGAGCAACTGTAGAATACCCCGCCATTTGGGTCATTAATAATTCATTTTCTCAAATTTTCATACAAACCTTCTAAAAACCTAACCCTTCACCTCCTCGGAACCTGGAATAGTACTGGCTATCCAAACAATGCCTAACCCTGAAACAATACAAACCCTAACCCTAAAACAATGGCATTATTTGTCATTGCAGCCCAATGCCATGGGGTCCAATAAAATGCAAGGTTTTGAGAGGTGAAAAATTAAAGATTTTCCACTACCTGTGGGTAAACTAACATAAAATTCCTTTCCAGATATAAACCAGTACAAAGCCTCAAACTGGTTATCAGTGACAGACGATATTTTAAAGAGAGAAACTAATGAATCGACACAATCACGAAGACGTGTCCGCGATACAACAACATCCGCCATCTTGAAATTCACAGCCGCGATATATATATGAAATCACAGGAAGCCCAATGCCGCGGGGGGTCAAGTCATTTTTACTGTACTATGGTGAACTTTGGTGAGGAATCGGTTTTTGAAAGGCTTAAAACAGCCCCAAATCATCGCAAACAGAGTCAAAAACAACAACACAAGGTCAGGGAAGTATATATCTTTAATAGTAAGACATTCTTTTAGAAAGATATGACATTTTCGAGATAGTTTACGCATAAAAGTCAGTTCGCTGTTAGAAATCAGCAACCAATCAACGCGTTCGTCCGGATTCTTGACGAACTTACGTCATCAGTATGGAATTTTTACACACAACTCGCAGACGTCTCTCTCGGAGGGCTTATTTCCACCCGATGTGAGGCGGCTGTATTCGCCCGGGATTCGCAGGCTATGAAAGTGATGAAGACTTGCACTATGTAAAGGTACGCACGAGAGAAGGCTTTGGGATCTTGGAACGATGTAAACAGCTAGGCATCACGATGTATCGAGTTAGCCTTAGTATGAAAGATTTCAAGGCGAGAAATGAGTGCCCAATTGCAAGGTGAGAATGAAATAGATTCTCAAGAGCAATGGGAGATGGCTGACGGTACTATTACCGAGGAACGGGAGTTAATAGGTAAGATTTATCAAGGATCATCAAGTTTTATTGTTGTCTTATGTTAAAGTAATCTAACGTCGACTGATGTAATTTGATGTTTTGTGAAACCGGATGCCAGGAACACTGCTGAAAATATTAAAGATAGACATCCCAATAAATGATAAATAATCCCAGAAAAATTTGGTCAACTTAATAAAGACCAGTAAAAATAGAAATTCTGGGAATTCCGAAGAGGTCGGGGTACGGGTGACGGGGTTCAAAAAAAAAAAAAACGGTTGTGTGTGTGTGTGCGTTGTTTTGTTGTGTTTGGGGGGGGGGGGAGGGGTGGGAAGGGGGAGAGGGGTGGGGGCAAAGGAAGCAAACAACAGTTGGCCTTCAGGCAATCTTCATACATGAACATCATCTGCAGGCCATGGACTGGTCAAGTGGTTTAATGTGCTCTAACATTAACTGAACAGTGGGAATGGGAAGAAAAGGAAGCGTTTGGCACTAATGACTGCAACAGTAACCAAAAAAGATACAACACTATAACTTTTATGTTTTCACTCAATCCCATATACTTTACATGTGAAGACTGTCTACTTCTATTGTCTCTAGATATTCCAATCTGCTGTTCTCCGTAAATAACCTACCGTCTCCGGCCTGGGCAATTTTTTTTGGGGGGTCCCAGTTCAGATCAATGAACAACTTTACCATGAGGCCTTGCGCGCCCAATCCAAGATGGTGGACAAAGATAGCGGACTTGTAGCCTGAATTTCAACCGTCTCCTCTGGGAGTAACGAACCCAGAGGAGACGGCTGAAATTCAGGCTAGCGGACTTGGGGAAAGGAAATTGTTTTCAGGGTGGTGCGTCAACACAGTTGTCAAAATTTTACTAGCAATTCAAGAAACCACGTGATGTTGCCATAATAAAGGGAGGAGTGTGTCAGTAAGAAATAATACGCAGTGGGTGGCTGGCAGCAACTTGTAGTTCATGTTTCATTTTCGCGGAAGATTACGAATTCGGCACCGGGCTTTTGCGTGGGATCGTGGGATTTTCAGTATTCTTTAATACTATTAAACCGGCCTGGATTTTTCTAACCGCTGGAGCCGAATAAGGGTTTGAAAATTGTTTCCTGAATGGTGATCATGAAAGTAAGTGCAATTCAGTACTTGCTCGTAAGCGTTTATACCTTTGAGACATTTTTGCGTAGTTTCCGGACATATATTCGCATCTCAATTTTTTGAAGAAATCAGATTATGGGCTCCCTGTGGCAGGTGAAGAAAAGAGAGGGAGTCAAAAGTAACCCAATTCACAATTATTTTCTTCGAAAATTAGAGATGCCTGCGGAGGAGGCTAGCAAGTTGATGAAAGCCCAGATGGGCTCTTGTTTCCTGAACAGTGCAATTCAGTACTTGTTCAGACATTTTTGCGTAGTTTCCGGACATCAATCGAAAAGTTGAGAATTTTAAGTTTCCTTATTAAAAATTATAAGACCTTGTAATCTTTAATTACTTATGATTCTTTTCCTGATTGTGCAAAGCGATTATTCTCTTCAGAGGGATCAATAGGATCTTCTCAAATATGAAAGGTAATAAATACCCTAATTAAGTGCTAAAACAAAGTGAATGTTAAAAAAACAAATTTCCCTACGTAAGGAAAAAAGGAACACAGTATATTTTATAAACATTTTGTCGTAATTTCATAAGAAAACATTTTTTTAAATTTGTATATTAAATATAATTAATATAATTTTAAAAGTATAGTAACCCCCCCCCCCCCCCCCCTTAGTTCTTAGATATTTTTTTTACTTTTCCAATACTTTATGCAGAGTTATATAAAAAAAACAAATTCATATATATGTACTATGTATACATTGTTACATATGTACCTGGTAGAGAAAGAGTAAGGGTATTTTGATTGTAATTTTGGGTGACTTTAACAATTGCACTTAATCATAACCCTACCCTACTCCTTCCTAGGTATGCTGATTTGTTTCTGTTTAACCCCTTTCCTTAGTTCAAGTCTCATATTTCTTTACTGAGTAACAATATAATTACAATAAATATAATAAAATGTACTTACTTTAATTATTAACCAACACAGACTTGAACCCATTATTTTGTGCCAGCCAACAAGAGGATGTAGTCATGACCTCATGACTTCCTTCATAAATAAGCTACCCCTTGGAGCTTTTGAACTTTTCTAGTTGTGATATTGGAATTTGAAGTACAATGTAAAAGGTAAATTAGGTGGATTAAAGAAATAAAAAACCCTAGCTGTAATACTGTAAAATTGTAATTGTCAGAAAACATATTAACTATTAAAACACAGTATTTTTCAAGTGTTAGTAGTAGGCCAATCATGCATGTATGTTGACCATTTATATATAATATTATAATATACTGAGTACACACTTACATGCATTTTAAATTTAAAAGTTGTGTTAAATAATAATATCAATTCATTGGTAATTAATCAAATTGTTGTTTTATTTCTTATTACTGCCTGTGGTATTTTACATACATTTAGCAGTTTAATTTGTTCCCTTAGCTAATTATATATATATAATTATATATAGTATGTATTTGCTCCCTTAATTAATATCATTAACTAAATCAGGTATACCCGAGGTCTTGACATGCATGCATGTGCATTATTATTTATAGATTATATACTCTGATAACACTATTATTCATTAAAGCTTAATTGACTAATTAATCAGAGGGTTGTGCACTAGCTGTTTATTGTAGAAAAAAACCTTTAAACACAGCCAAAAATTATTGTAAATGTGAGTGTTTCAAAAGTGAATAAAAATGCATGTACAAGCATAATTCTGAGCTAGCTTTTATATAACAATTAGTGTGCTAGTATATATATAATTTTATGTAAATGGCAGCAATTACAAATAATTGGTATAGCCTTAATTCATACTGCTTCTAAACACTTGAATAATACTGTGTTAGGTTTTCTGATAAAACAATTGTGACAAAATTGGAACCCAAGAATTACAGGGTTCTTTTTATTCCTTTAGACTGTATTCATAATATGTATACCTGACAGGGGGAGGGGGGCAGGGGATCCCAATTTGTTTTAACAGGCTTTAGAAGGGGGAATCTTAAAATTTATTTATGAAAGGTTGGGTGGGTTAATGTTAATTTTTTAAATGTTTGTCAAACAAAGACCTATGTATATACACTTAAAATGGTAGGTGCACAGAATGGCTAATTAATGCACTAAATAGAGCTAGCTTAAGAAATGCAGGAGAATGCACTTGCAATAATCTAAAATCTATAAACCTTCCCGGTCCCCCCCAGAACACTTTTTCTTAAGGTTGCATGCAGCTAGGAATGCCTGATGTAAGGAATTAATGATAATGTTTTATATCAATTAAAGGACAATATATTCTTGTGTAGTTTTGGAATACGTACCATATATGCAGCAACAAATACTTTTTACAGACACCAAAGTAGTGGTAGTTAATAACAGTTAATTTTAAGGTTTATTCTTAGCTTTTCTACATTAATTATAGTGTTAAACCAAGTTGCACGGCCTGAAATGACAGTTCTGTAAAATTATGCTTGTTAAATAATGCTAGTTTGCATATGGAAATGGCCTGGGGGAGGGCTAGGGGCGGCAGTGTATTAAATTTTTGAAAGGATGGAGGATGGAGGGGGGTTGCAACATTTTTTTAAATAAGTAGTTTATTCTGGGGGGAGTCATAAAAATATGACGTAATCTGAATAAATAACCTGCCCCCCTGTGGTATAGTCATAATCTATGCAGCCTTTAATTTACTTCCAATATCACAACTGAAAAGTTCAAAAGCTCCATGGGATAGCTAATATAAAGGAATATAAAGGAAGGCATGAAATCATGTACATTCTATTGTTGGTCAGGCACAAATAATGGGTTCAAGCCTGCATATATTGGATAATATTGTTACTGTAAAGTAGACTTCACCTCTAAGGAAAGGGGTGGAAATGAAACAAATCAGTATAACCTAGGAAACGGTAGTCTTTATAAACATATAACCTGCATAACCCTACTTTCCCTCCCCCACCCTCATAAATAATACAAAAACCATACACAAAATGTATTCATAATTCTGTAAAATTCACAAGTACCCCACCTACCATTCTTCCGAAGTCGGAATCTGCCCCTGAAGTGTGTCTTCCCTTTATAAATTGAGCTACTTGCGGTCCAGAAAATATTTATTAGCGCGCGAAAACGTCTCGCCAAGTTCGCATAAATCATAAAGTCGTGAAAGGCGAACACGAAAGAGTAATGCGTTGATCGTTGTGCCTTGCATAAGGAAATTTGTTTATTTTACATTGGCACTTAGGGGTATATATTTATTACCTTTCACATTTGAGAAGACCCCCAACTTTTCGATTGATGTCCGGAAACTACGCAAAAATGTCTGAACAAGTACTGAATTGCATTGTTCAGGAAACAAGAGCCCATCTGGGCTTTCACTCGGGCCACATGAGATTGAAGATGAAATACACTTTCATTTGAAATCCTCTTAGTAATAACCAAAAGGAAGAATTATTAGCTAAATTTAGCAGTCTTTAGGAGTGGCCGGTAGCGCGGTGACTTTCATTCTCTGCTCCCCTAGTATATATGTAATTTAATATTTTAGTTTTTCTCGTATGTTGACCTTTTAATTTAAACACTACTTATTCGTTTAACACACTGCATTTGAGCAGGCACATATTCATTGTTTTGAACCCGAGAATTAACCGTACTACCGTACTTCATGGTCCCTTTCTTTAGTAGTGGGTTGTCGGTCAGGTGATTGTAAACTCTCGTCATTTAGCACAGAAAATGTATTCTGATGAATAGGGATCGGGTTGTCATGTAAGAAAGATGGCTCTTGAACAAACTGATTCGTTGCTAAAGCTTCAGTAGGTTGAGTAGTCTCGGAACACTGGAGACTTTAGTCTTTCATAGTCTTCTTTTTTGTATTCTTGATTGTTTTTTTAAAGTTTGAAAGTCGGATCTCAGCTTTATTATATCCGCCGCTTTCAACTCGCCATTTTCAACTTCTAGGTCAAAAATACGTGATGACAGCATCTTGATTTCGGTCTTGTATATATTATCTTGCTGCACTAATTTGTCTTCCAAATGACTGAGTTTCGTTTCTTGATTCGTGTTTTGATGTGACGAGTAAGAATTCATTACGCATATCAGTTAGGTCAGCCTCCATGTTACAAATCAAGGTCATTAAATCAGCGAGAGAGTTCTTATTGCGGGCTAACAATCCTCGTGAAGAATCTAAAGAATTCCGTCTCTTCCGGTTTGAATTTGACTCATATGTGTATGTTGCTTTTGGAGTTTCAAGGATATGTTGATCCAAAACTACAGGCTCTTGGGGTTTTTCATTGACTTGTGAACTTGCAGGCTCTGTAACTTGTTTTGTTTTCTTAGTATAACATAAAGTGTTGAACATGTTCATGTTCTCAAGCATGTCGCGCGTGACCTCTGTTTCTTCATTCATTAAGTTCTCTACAACTCAATCTTTGCCCATGCCTTGGCACATAACTATTCCTGTTGTTAAGTAGACGTGGATGGTTATAAGTAAAATCCTTGGACAGCTTGTACCGTTTCCGCTAGGTCAATATCCTCACTGGAACGAAATAACTTGATCTCAATCCTCTATGACTGTGTCTCTGCCTCATTTAAGTGGTCGATCCAACACTAATATGGTAAATTTCAATCTGACAGTTTTTAAGAGACTCATAATATTGGTCTTGAAGTGCCTTCACCCAAAATAAGATGTTCTCCTCGGATGTTTTAAATGCAGCACAGCGAGCCAATGGCTTATAGATTCCAATATCTATTTCTTCGAATTTTAGCTTTCCGGATCCTGGACACTTCACTGGCTTCAGGTCGTCGTACGTGTCGTTTATAAAATCACTGGCCATCTGGGTAAAAAACGCGGTCCTTCGGCTCCGACAATACGCCAGTTGAAATATCCTGAGCCTGTTGGAAGGCTTTCGCACGAGTGAAGTTAAATAAAACATTAAACTGCTTACATTTGAGAGATGGGACTCCAAATTACTGTATTAAATTAACCCATCCTCGTTCCCAGGGGTCTTTACGCGCCTAATCACTGAAAGATGGCGTCGAAAGTACCCCTGGTACAGGCTGGTGGGATTCGGTCACTGATTGGCTAGACATTTTGCGCGCGCCGATTGGAGAATTTCGAATAGCGCGTGCATTTTTGATTTGAAAAATGAACTGATGATGTCGTCTTTCGCATTGCGCGTTCAAAATTCGTTGAAAACAGATAGAAATTCATCAGAACCAGGGCTCATGTCAGAACTTAACGTTTTTGCCCTTTTTAATACTCACTTCGCAACTGGGTACAAGTAGAATAATGTACGGTTGGAATTCATTGGGATCACACTTCAACTGCTTACCGTTCTTCAGCGATGATGAATCCAAGATGGCGGATGTGCTTCAAAATATGCCCATATATTGGGCATATTTTTGGGTCACATGACCAGCCTGTACCAGGGGTACTTTCGACGCCATCTTTGATTAGGCGCGTAAAGACCCCTGGGAACGAGGTTGAAATTAACCAGCACAGTGCAATCTGATTGGTGTGAACTTGACCTTTAACGCATGCGCAGAAATTTTGCGACACCATGCTGCCACAGGCAGCCCGAGTAACAAGAGTTGTCGAGATTTTTCAAACCCTTATTCGGCTCCAGCCTCCAGCGGTTAGAAAAATCCAGGTTCAATAGTATTAAAGAATACTGAAAATCCCACGATCCCGCGCAAAAGCCGTTGCCGAATTCGTAATCTTCCGCGAAAATGAAACATGAACTACAAGTTGCTACCAGCCACCCACTGCATATTATTTCTTGCTGACCCACTCCTCCCTTTATCATGGCAACATCACGTGGTTTCTTGAATTACGTCAACGCAGTTGTCAAAATTTTACTAGCACCACCCCGAAAACAAATTTCTTTCCCGAAGTCCGCCATCTTTTCCCGCCATCTTGGATTGGGCGCGCAAGGCCTCATGGTAAAGTCGCACAATGAACTGGGGCCCCCCCAAAAAAATTGCCCGGCCCGGTTTAAACTATTCGCTGGGTACTTGAGTGATTTATCCGGTAAGTTATCGTCATCGAATCCTATTCATTAAAATGCAATGGCATTGTTTTAAGCGTGACATGTATTACCCATTAATGTCATGATATACTTAACCATTATAAGCATGATCAGTTGTAGCCTGCTTTCAGGCGGTAGATGGTGTATTTTTCGCGCAGCAAACGGATCATCATCACCATCTACCGCCTGAAAGCAGGCTAGCTGATCAGTAGAGGTTGGCGATTACCAAGACCTTTGATCATTTTCCAGTATCACAAAAACCGAATTCAATAATAGTTTTGTCATATGTTGTTTTCGAAAAACAAATATTTTGCCTTCCTCTCGAAATTCAGTTGTGCGCGCAATTATTCATGGGCCGGACACAAGGTCTTTAATGGGATCCCTGTGGTTGGTACTGGCCTTGATAAGCCATGACGTCACAAGCCAGTACAAACCACAGGGATCCCATTAACCCAAACATACAAATTACCATGCCAACCAGTTTAAAGACAAACTGGGCAGTCCCATTCTCTCTTGTCACGCCAAGTAGTTTTATAAAGGTTCGTGTAATATTGACTGTGCATGTATTCATACAGAGAAGGGTTTGTTTACCGTCTTCATTAGCACAACTACTGAATATTTCTTCGAACGTCAATAGCCGACTAGTATGTTTCCCTTTGAGACGTTTTCTGATCTGAAAAATATGTATATCTTTAATTTTTAAACATTTATAAAGGTGAAGTTAGGAGATTAATCCGGTTAGTTCCAATTCTCTACCGGTTACCAACTGATAACTGGATTTTTTTTCTTCCTTCCTTTAGTTATCAGTAGCTTTTTTCTATCGTTCTTCGTGCTTGTAAGAGTGACTTCTTGGCAGTAAGCATGTGTTACCTAGTATACGAGGTGTTATGTTTCGTGCTAGATTCGAAAATCTCGAAAGAGTCGCAGTCAAATCGCACAAAATATATTTTCCGACTCAAACTGAAAATATATCCATGTTGCCTTGTAATAATGATCTTTGTACGCAATCGTGTGCGTTTTTCACCAAAAACAAAAACTGATTTTTGAATGTTTAGCTATATCGGCTGATTGAATTATGAGATATTCCCTAAATAATCAAACACAAGGATTAAGGAAATTATCAATGGGATTTCACTTGTGGCTGTACCGTTGTTTTTTTTGGTCAACCGAAACAAGGAAGAGAGATCAACTGGTCGAAATATCTGATCATAGATCGCTAACACTAAGGCTGCTAATCCAGCCTTTTGTAACTAGTCAGTTAATTTCATAAGCACAAGGAATTATAAATCCTGCGATAATCAATAAGATAAGCTTTAATTGGGGTAATAATAATACAACTGAGAGGCGGATAAAAATAATAATTTTAAACGCCTACTGCCAATCAACTGTTGTGGTACTGAATTCTAATCTGGGAAGTTTGGTTAAAAGCACTGCATCTTATTTGGTGATCCGTTTGTTACGTCATGCAAAATCAGTCAGAGAAATGTCCACTTTATTCGTTCACTGATCCAAAGAAAAGAATCAGTTTTATTTCGTTACAATAACTGTAAGTTCCTTTAAAGGTTTTTTGTCTTTGATCAGTTGTCTTGCAATTGGGGCGCGAAAGTATAGTTGGGAAAAATTAAGCAAAGTCATGAGATACAACATAACTCCAATGAATCACCAAATAACTGATTTAAATGAACTTTTTTCATGAACTGGGCAAGGCGGACACCGACTTAATCAAACCGGCACTTAATAAATAGTAGAATGAAAAAACCTGAATGGCAAAATTCGACCAGAGATAAAGGGATACGATTGACCAAGTTTCCCGACTGAACTTAAGGTTTTAAAATGACCGATGTATTATTTCTTAATCGCAACGGATCGAAAAGTGAATTGATGTGTCATAAATACCAAACCAAATAATTAACAAAAGCCGGCTGAATGCGTTTACACTGGAAAAATAGAAAGGCAAATACGTTACAAAGTTAGATTAAATCTCCCTTTAATCAAAAAGCCGAAGTAAATTGGAAAATGAATTTATACAAGTATCTCAAATGAATTCGATTTAGCTCAATAACTGATTGTTTACGTTGTCGCTACCGAACTGTCCGACAAGGAAATTGAAAATTCCTCAATATTTTACAACAGAAATAATTAGACGAGCAGGTAGATTACCCGTTTCACAAACTTGCCTGTCGTTCCTTGATCACCAATTGCGGGACAGGGCATGTGTAAATTTGATAATTAGTCGGGACATAGAGAAAGACTGTAATTAACCGAAAACTGATCACGAAACTCACTTTGATCGCATTTCCTATGGCTAGTATTAGGTTTTCTTTAATTGCCTCTGTTTTGAAGGCTCATTTGGAAGATTTAATCAAGAAATCCAGCGAGAGGAAGCAAAAGTCAGCTGAGAGTATATTCATGTACTATTTAAATGTACGTGAGTAATAATTTGCGCGGAAATTTCCAAGTTAGGATTTTGTTGCCGAAAAAATAATAACCCCTAATTTTATTTTTAGGGGAACTGAAGGGAGATTGCATTGTAATGACTCTAAACATTTGTCCTGTGATTATGATCAAAGTACTACCTCGTTTACTAGCTAGTAGCTTAGCATATTTCGATAAGGTCGAATAGCTTGGTTTGATAAGATTCAAAAGAGCAAAGACCACGATCTTACTAAATCTTACTAAATCCTTTCTATTATTAAAAGTGCAAACAAGGACAGAATGACGAAAACCCCAACATTATTATACGGTTAAGAGCAAGCATTGTTCATCAATTTAACAGGCGCTGAATCGTGCCAATCAGAATCACGGGAACGTGTAATTGTTTGCTTAACATTTCCCGTAAATCGATACAGGGAATAATATAGCAATCTCCAGTTTGTTAGAACATGCATTAAGGCCTCCAGATAGCCTACAAAACAAATGGACCTTCTCAGCTGTGTGTAACATTCACGAAGTTGCTACAAAGTGGCCTTTCTACAGCACACGAGAGTACCCATTTGTGACATAGATGTCAAAGCGGCTAACGCTTAACTATGGGACAGGAAATTGCCTCTTTTCAAGATGGTAATCCCGCGGATTCTGTAATAAGATTGTTTGATTTGCTCAAAGTGGGAAACGAAACTGTGTTCAAATAGAACCTAATGCTCGATGCAGGTGGAAGTGTGGAAGAATTGTTCAAAAGATCGCTGATTTTACTGTGTTTGTTTAAAGCCACCGTCTACTCTCGAGTTGCAGGTAGCTTTAGGTAGAGAAACCCGCAAAGAAACCCTTCAAGATAGCTGTACCTTGAAGTGAGTACATTTTAATTTACTTGTCTCTGTTCAAGTTTGAAATGTTCACACTTTATGGAATTTTAATACCTTGGCGTTTATTTCTTTCACTCGCCTGTGCTACTGCATACTCTAACTATGAAGAGGCGTTCTATCTTATTTTGTTAACTGACGGCATATAACTAAAACGAAACTAGAATCAGGAAACCGGAAAAAACTTAAGCTCTTTTACAAAACTCTACATAAACAACTTCTGGAACTTTATATCCATGTTAAATTGATTCTGCGTGAATTCATTAACTGTTCATTTAGCTACAACGTATTTTTTCTCTAATAAGAAACTATAGATCATGTTTGAACCCATAGAAACCATCTTCCAGGTAAACTTTAGCTCTTATAATCGCATTACGGTGATTAAACCTTCAATTTTTACAACGATCTTTAATAAGTTCTCTTCTTCCTTGTTTCGTGAATTAACTTAAAAGTTAAAACACTTTTACTGACTGATAGTACTGGGCACATCTTGGTTTATACTAAGCATATCTACTGCATTTTGTATTTTACGTTCGGTTTAACGGTCGACGTTTACACTAGTAAAACGTACGCGCAGGGAAGGCAACATACATATCATGTTACTTGTCAGTAATCCCGTTTGAAATTACATATCAAGCTATCAGCGAATCGGAAGCTCTTTCAAGGCATCGAAACGTGTTACAGAAGCAATGCAAACGTTCTTGTGTAAATTTTCACAAACTTAATTTGCGAAACAAAGGAAGTATGGTTCCTTGTTCCAATTTTCGTTTCACATTTTTACCTGGGCGTGATGAAGAAATATCCATTGAAAGATGCAACGAAAGGCTTAAGCAAACACAATCTTGCAATTGCAAGATAAAACCTTTCGTTTTCTTTTGCGACAACAGACGAAAGTCAAAAATCTCTTAATAGTGCATTCAATTTTGTTCATGCACTCATTCAGTAAAATCGTTCCGTAGGAAGTTTCCTTTTTAGATAAAAACAGTAACAAGCACTTTCACCTTCATACACTCTAATTCGTTTTTTTTTTTTTTTCATTCCCCCGCCCCAGTTGTTTCAACAAAATTTGTATTCATGATGGACTTTGTAAGACTACCGAATTCGTGCATTGACAATCTTGAAATAGGATATTTCATCAGTGTTAAGTAAGAATCGCTTCCCTTTTCACCGCCAGTTGTACTGCCGGTTGGCTTATTCACCTATTTTAGAGAGAGATTCTAAATTACGCTGAGACAAGTAAAAAGCAAATAGTTTTACGCATTATATGTTCCAACAGGCCTCACTGGACAAATGCAATTTTGATATGAAATATAAAATATTAGGCCTGTTTACATAACAAGAGGTTGACCCTATGCAAAATACAATTGCTGGTTACACGTGACGTCGTCGCCGCCATCTTGGTTGACGTCAACAAAAGATTCATCGTTCTATCAACCATCAATCTGGGGATTGATTGCAAACCTCCTTCATGTAAACAGGCCCTAAATAAATATTGCATTGTTACAGCTTCGCAAGGTTAGGTGGCAGAACTAATTTGCCAGCATACCCATTGCGGATTAATATCAGGTCGACTTTACAGAGGCTATAAATGAGAGATATTTTAAAGTACATCACATGAACTTGTTTAGCTCAACAACAGGCGAGTTAAACACTACCTTTCAATCATATACTAACTACCATATACGTTATACACTACGCACGATTTGCAATTGGAGTTGAACGGGGAGAGGGCCGGAGGGTTCCTGTATTGAAGCGGTGGGGGAGGGGTTAAAATTTCGATCAGGTGCCATGCTTCTACTGCTTTCCTGTGCTATTTTGACACCTTTGGGGGGGGGGGGGACTGAAAAGGTACACTCAAGTTATGAAACCCTTCAAATTCAACCGCCAATCAGTGATAAGTAAATATTTTTTTTGACTGATATCTAAAGTATGCTCTAGTGGTTATTGTTACAAGTTTCAATCAACACTAAAAACGTCGGTAGCTATTGGGCTTACCGGAGACCCACCCTCCCCGGCTGGAGATACTTATGTCATTAAATATTCATCGAAAACACTGCTATTTTCCTTACCCCTTCCTGATAAGTCAGTTTATTGTCCACTATAGTTAATGGTTTGGCGTTATATGACACACAGCACCGGAGTTTTGTTTCAGTTGAAGGAAAACTCCAAACCTATCGTGCAAACATCAGACATATCCTGTTCCGTCTATGCACTTTACTCTTGTGGACGGCAAAGTAACCGTCGGAGGCGGAAACACAAACCTTCAGTTTACAATTTCCTACGAACCTTTATAGTGATCGATTTCCACGATATTACATACCATCGTTCCTTCGAATTCCTGATCAAGTACCGAAGCCTTTGGGGGGAGGGGGTTACCCCCATAGTCATAAGCTATACCGAGGTATGTGCTGCCCTATATATATATAGTGTGAAATTGGGTAACCGTTATAAATTGTACTATTTTAGTCTGGAATGAAGTATGATACCGCACATGCATGTTCATTGATTTCTCTTGGTGTCTCTTGTTATTTCGACATTGATCTTCAAATTAAATGAATTGAGACAGCGGGAGAGAACAAACCACGGCGAAAAATGTAATTGGATTAGATAACGCGACTAAAGACCGTTTTATGTGGTGCATTGCGCAAACGGTAACCAGTCCACGGAAGTGTTGAAATAGAGTACAGATTTTTAGTGTTTGATCTGCAAAAGGTATGAAAATTCAAATAAAATATTATGTTGTTCTCGGCTTTGAATAGATGGACTAATGAATCATAATTGCGCACTATTGTGCTTTCTTTGTGTTGAAGGTGTGGTAGTTTTTCTTTAGTATGCATGATGTACGATACGGGGAGAAAAGCACTGAATTGAGCCACCACACAAACTTGCGTTATCAGCGGAGAATCGGCTATTTTTCGACCTTCAGAACGTATTTCCTCTTTTATGACGTGCACCACAAAGAAATAAAATAACAGAATTCTTAACATAACATTTCTCTTGAATACAAGTTTGTATACTCGTCGGATTGATTTAGAGAGAAAAATCGTAAAATGGGTACCCTTTCCAAGGCTTGATACTAAAACAGGAGACTTTATTTAAGGGACAAGTGGATAATCAGAATGTATTGAACAGATCGTTTTTATTTCTCTCAATCTGTGTAATTTATTGAAGATTGTTGCGTTTAGCGGGCGTTGAGCAAATGCACGATATTGCATATCAAGAGTTCTATTTAAGGGTCCGGCACCTATATGGCTTATATATGGGAGTACCCCCCTCTCCCCCTCCCCCGGGTGTATCCACGACAAGAGAAATTACTTCTAGAGTTTTATCAAGGAGAAATGTTTTTGTAAACTTGCCTACGGTTTATGGAAAGTCCTTGATTTTTCAAATGGTTCAACTCATCACGAGCGCGAGTCAACTTGTGGTGAACCTGAGGTATACACCTCCGTTTGTCCCGGAGAGCATTTATTGTAGTTTATATCTCTTCCCTATAATTGCACTGATGAAGGATCAAGTGGTTTTCCTCGAAACCCTAAACGTCCCAGCAGTGTGTGTGACAGCTGATAAACGCGAGTTTCGTGTTGTTTAGTTATAGCTTTTCGGTCGAAGTCCATATGCAGGTCAGTGGTTCGGTGGGGAAGAAGCCGGAGTGTTCGTTGGGATTGCTGTCGAGTACACTGTATTTCAAGTCTGGTAAGTTTGGAGTGATTGAAAAATAAGGATTTTCAAAACCGGTGGCATAAATTCAACTGCATATGGCATATTAAAATAGACATAGTACGGCGCCGAATCTAGTACAACTCGATCCGAACGGGAGACGAAGCGAAACTCACCCGCTTTGATTTGGCAAGTTTACAAAGACATTTCTCCTTTATCATTAAAACTCTAGAAGTGATTACTCTTGATGTGGATACAGCTTTGCCACACGAAACAATGTACGACAATTTCAAACAGCATTTGGCAAATCTTCGATCCAAACTATTTACCGTGAAATGTGCACATAGTTATATAATTGAACAATCAAAATCACTACCGCGATTGTCACCTTGTGAATTCTGACATCTCTCTCGGGGAGTGGACCCTGGAACAAGCTGAGGAGGCGGCTGTATCTCAGACTAATTTTTAGGGCATTATATTAGCTTGCTAACGATGTCGTTGTTCAACAATCCCAATCTTCTTGATGTGTTTTCTCTCTAAGCTTACTGACTTTTTTACACATACCTGGAATCTTATTATTGTATCATAATACGGTTTGTAGTGACAAAACAATAAATATACCTAATTGTTACACGACTATGACGTAATTTTACCATATTAAGTAAAAAAAACACCGGCTGATATGCCAGCATATTACCCACTAGATTGTCGTATTACCCGCTAATACTGACCAGTATTAACCGGGTTAGTACACGACCGTACTTTATTCAAAGCAAAAATGGTCACATATATATATATAAAAAAACAAGTGTCGTATAATAAATCTCTTATTATATGATTTTTCAGGTAATACGGGTTGACATTTTACTCGTTGCTTGTATTGTAGCTCCTGCGGGGCTCGGAAAACACATTCTCAACTCGTAAATTACCTGAAAAATCATCTAACAAGATGTATATAGTTGAATTTGGACTTCGCCCGTTTCATTGTAGACAATGAGCGACCGAATTAAATATTTTGGTGCGTGGCCAGTCAATTTATGGAGTGAGCGCCCGTCTTTGACAATATGACAGTTTTCTTCAGCTTGCTAGCTTGAATCCAGAATTTGGTGAGTACCAACTGATGTATGTTTATTAAGTATTTTGGGCACCATTGCCGAATTAGTGTTGTTGCTTGTCGAAAGTGTTTCCTCGTTTTCTTTAGTCACACTTCCAGTTTTATTTGGTGTTTTCGATCGTGTACCAGTTTGAAGTTGAAGTAGTTGTTCCCCTTTAATTTCCTTTGATCACTTTTTGTGAACAAGAAAACAGTTTAAAGTATCTCTTGTGGCTACTGGGCAAGAATATGTTAGCAGACTCGTATAGGCCGCCTTTGGTTTTACCTCCGCGAAATCGTCTAGGGATTTTTTTAAGCTCTTTCGTTTATGCATTTTGGTTCTTTCCAGGATCTCCGCAGATAATGTCAATGTAAGGTACTTTTGATTTAGTTTTTTGCTTTTATTAGACAAGTACCGTAGTCGAAAAATGTCTTTCAGCTGTGGTTGTGTCTGCATGTTTACTAAAAATCTGCCTTTTTGGAGGGGAGACAAATATTTTCTTGAATGTTCCGCCTATCTGTTTCCATAGAAACGGCTCTAATCTGGTTGGCTATTCCCACTTTTCTTTGTCTTTTTGGCCAATCAGAGGTAAGTGTTTCAAGATTTTGCACTGGTGTTTCAAAGAAATTGCACTCCTCTTAGCTAATCAGATGTGAGAAATGTTTGTTACTGTATTATTAATACCTAAATATATAGTGCAGGGCCCGAGCGGCCGTCTTGTGTGCAGGAGGCCGCGGATTCGTCCGCGCCGCCTTCTTGGACAGAGACGTTAAGACGTTGGCCTTGTGTCCTTTCTCTTCTCATCTATGTGAGAAGAACGTAAAATAACATGTGCTATTTCGTAAAGAGTATAGGGGACTCACGATTGTAAACTGCATGGCAGCGCATTGCGCCACAATAGCAGCCCGTATCTATATATTCGAACATCTGTACATTACTCCATTTAACAAACGTGCAAACCGTCTTAAGCCAGTTAAACTAGTTTTCAAGGCCCTTAATGGATTAACCACTTTGTACATAAGAAACAAGTTTACCTTACTAAATGAAATATACTCGGCCATGAATACAAGAAACTTTTCTTGCAATTTTCTCTTAGAAATACCTAAAGGTCGCTACACACGAAGGGACAAGTCCCTGGGACAAGACCCTGCCCCTCGTCTGAACTAGGAAAAATATTGTCGCGGGGACAAAATTTTGTCCCCGGGACTTGTCCCTTCAAATCAAACTGGTTTGAAATGAGGGGACAAGTCCCGGGGACAAACTGACAAGATTTTTCCTAGTTCGCACGAGGGGACTTGTCCCTTCGTGTGTACGCAACAAGGGATTTGTCCCCGGGACTTGTCCCTTCGTGTGTGCAGACCTTAAAGTCAACAAGCTTTCTTGCCAATAGAATGTTTTACTTCAGTGCAGCATGCCTATAGATGGAATAGTCTTCCCAAAGAGGTCCTCCTTTATTCTTCAGTTTTACCTTAAACTAAACACCTGTAATCTGGATCAGTAGCTCTAGCTCTATATTTAGAAAGGAATATTTTATTTTATTTTATTTTATTAAGCTTCGCCTGAAGGAAATATACATATTTATCAGGAATGATATCACGAACGATAGTTTTAACAAATTACAATGATGTAGAAACAAAATGATGAAAGGCAGGGTGACCGCAACAGCTAAAGCCAATTACTGCGAGCCCATGAGACTAAATTAAATTAATAATAGTCAAAGAAAGAACTAATGATAATGATTTCACAACCACAAGGTGACTAAAAACAACAAGTTAAAGGACTGAGTAGGCAACGGACAGAGTTACATTTTACACAAACTGACTTCCATGTGCGCGGATTGTCTGGGTTATAAGATGCTTTCAGGGCTGACGTATAATATTGTAAAAGGTGAGACTTGAAGGAGGACAGTGAAAGTGCTGGTTGTCGGGTTTCCTTAAGTAAAATTCGGTTCCAAATTCTAGTGGCTCGGCTTATTATGTAGGATTTTTGATATGTTGTTGTTTTACAGAAGCGTTGCTTAAACTCAGTGCCGCTGGTGTATGCAATGTTATTATAATTTTACTTTGTGTTAATATCATTGTCTTGCTATTATACCTTTTTACTGTTCACGTGAACACATTTTTAGTTTTTTTTTTCGTTGAGGGCCACACGTATATTATCTGTAAATATCAAGTACTACCCTCAATAAAAAAAGCATTATTATCGAACAACAAGTTCTCTCTTGTGAAGCACTTTTGGAATATTAATTTACGCTATATAAATGAATACCTTTACCTTTTAAAAGAACTCTGTCTTGTATTAATGGTTTTTGTGTCATTTTATTTGCGTACAAAATTTCTAGCTGACAGGAAGAACACTAGTCATCATGTTTCTGGTCCACTGGTCTCAGCTGGAGGTGATACAGAAGTATGCTGGAGTGTTCTCTACCGGGTACATCCCCTCCCAGTTAATATTCGGTCCTTACCATGGCCCGCTCAACATGGCACTGAAGACGAGAGATGACAAACACCTTGACTATATTCTAGAGGTATTCCATGCCATTTATCTCAAGTATTGTTGATTTTCAGCTATGGCGAAATTCAATGCACAAAGTTTGAAGTGAAAGCTAACAATGATGATCAGAGCAAGTGCAGTAGATTACGAATGATTTCAAACTGTTAGTAGAAAACAAAGGCCGCAAGACCGCACCAGCTCTTCAAGAAAAGGCGAATATATATGAGTAGCCCTTTAGTGTCAAACTGGCATGATTCACACTGGCAACATAAGCACAAGAAACGTACGCAGACGTAGTGCTGTATTTATCATTAGCGGTACTTGCTCTACTCACAGGTGTGAGATAAGAACAAATGCCGCTAATGATCAATGTATTACTGAGTTTGCGTCTGCGTATGTTGACTTGTGTTTATGTCGCTATAGTCCTGACCTGGCCTCTCTTTCGATCGCTCCGTAGACTGGAAGGTTGCGGGAAAGAGAGTTCAGTAGATGTTGCATGCGCATGCGCAAAACTGTCCAATCAGGAATAAGGTAAAATTCGCGGGAATATTCGCGGGGTTTACCGAATACATTTTTATTTGAAGGTTTAAAATGGCCGATAATCTCAGTGCAGAATTTCTCTCAACTATGTCCTACCGCAACACAAACGTAAACAATTTCTTGCTTTAGAGTCTTTATTACTTCTCGTATGGACCACTTGGACTAAATCCTTCAGTTGAGAGCATTAACAATTTGTATTTACACATAGATCGAAGGTTCAAGTCCATGTGTTTCGTTTCACTGAGATCAATCAGCTTCACTGCTGTTACCCCGTGCTCCTTTAGTTAAGAGATTTGATCATCCATCAGAGATACGAGTGGAGATATCAAAATTAAAATCCA
This sequence comes from Actinernus sp. WN-2022, assembly GCA_030867875.1. Classification (NCBI taxonomy): domain Eukaryota; kingdom Metazoa; phylum Cnidaria; class Anthozoa; order Actiniaria; family Actinernidae; genus Actinernus; species Actinernus sp. WN-2022. The sequence continues at coordinate 18,191,563 of JAOWCC010001501.1, forward strand.
AGAATTACAAGTCCGTTGTGGTAAAGATCTTAAAGTGCCTATGAAGCGAAATTTTCATCATTAAAATTAAGATCCCATTTGAAATTCCTTTCGAAATGAGGAAGAAATGGCGCTTAATGTTTGTCAATATCTCATCTCGTTCCAGAGATATTAAAGTTTTTGGAATATGCAAATTATATGGTCTGTGATGTCATGAGGTTGACACAGCCCCCGGGGGGGGGGGGGGGGGGTACTTACATGAAAAATGGGTATGTATGTGAGTCCAAGAGGCTCAAACCCTGACCCTGTTTGACCCAATCCGAGCTCCAAAACCCTGATTGCCCCCTTTTTGGGGAAAAAAACCCTGATTGCCCCTTCTTTAAATTGTTTTAAAAACACGGTCGGATATATATCCCGGCCGATATACCGTGTACCAGGATTGCATGCAAAATACGGAACATTTCAAGTCGGGAGTAGCATTGGGTAAACAAATCAGCAGATGAAGTACATAGATAAGTACTGAAGTACGAATTAGCGGCGTCACGATGTATACGAACCTCAGTGCTTGCATGTGGGCAGGCGATAAAAATGCGGCAACAGAATGTATTTTTTTGACATAGTAGCTAAAAAACACTGAACCCTAACTGCCTAAAAAATACTGAACCCCGACCCTGACTGCACCCAAAATATACTCAAATCCTGACCCTGATCTGCCCAAATCAGGTCAAAACCCTGACCCTACCTGCCCAAACTGAGCTCAAAACCCTGACCCACCCGGACGGCACATACATAATACGTCACAAACAGGAGTACCCCCCCCCCCCCCCCCGGGGACACAGCCATGAAGACAAATCACAAAATGGAGAATATCTCTGCAAATAGTGGGTAAAAACTATTGAAACTTTGCACATGTGTGGCCCAGAGGTTCTCCTACCTTCTCGTCGCTTCACTTCTCGCTGACTTTGGCTTAGAGAGAGGGCATTGGAACCTCTGCATTGTGGGTATAATTGTCCAGCTATGCGAAACGGAGACACTACGTTTTAATTCGGAAAATCGATTCGCGTTAGACCATTTATGATTACAAATATTCGTCTTAAAGTTTTGACCAAAAAAATGAAAAAGAATTCAGTCAGTTATAACCACAATCCATTTCGGTCTGGGAATGTCACTTGCCGTTTCCGGGACAACCGTTTTAAAATAGGTGTACTCATGGTACCGGTTGTCCAATATCTAGTCTAATTAGCGTATTATTGTAGTTTAAGTGCTTGTCTCAAGTTTAAGATCTCCCACATTTAGTTGCATCCATAGTTTTCATATATTTTATGTTTTCTAGGTTACGTACAAGAATGGAGAGTTGTCATGGGTAACCGACAGGCACTTGTCATGGGCAGGTTTTCTGTCCTTCGCTCGAGAGGACGAGGAACAGAATCTAGAGCTGTTCTGGTACGATGGAGGATTCTACTTTAGAACCCTGAGGGGGATAGTGAAAGGGGAGGAATTGATCGTGTGGCCCTCCCCCAGATTATGCAGACGAATTGGCATCCATGATGCTGTGGACAGAATCAAAGTTGAGGGTAAGAGCCTGCGCCTAGCTCATGTGGTTGCTAATAGTGACACCGCAGCAAAACCTATGCTCCACTGACCGATTGAATGAAGGTCAGGAGTTCAAATACAAGCTTCCAAGGGCTTAAACGTTTTAAATAAATATTTTTTTAACTAAGTAAACTCACAGTGAATTACAAATTAAGAAAAATTCAACCTGTTCAAGTCTTAGGGTTAGCTTTTAAGTGAGTTTTCTTGTTTTTGGCGGAAGAATCTGGCAGGACGCATGCTGGGCTCATCAAAAGCTCATGCGCGTGACGTTTTACCGCAGTGTGGTTAATAGCTCAATTTCGATAGATGCTTCACTTGTCATGCACAAAGGCTTCAATACGAGGCTCCGGTGTAAATTTATTATGTTCTCGGAGAATAGAATAAATAGAGAACAATACTTTAAGTGCATAGGGTGGATTGGGTGAGAAAAAGAAAGATTAAGCTGGCTTTCCTCCAGCTGGCTTGACCAGTAATAGCCAGATTGGACGAAATGTAAACCGTCATAGTTTATTGCAATCCCTGGCATTTAGATTAATAAGAACCACGGCGAAGGCGCGCACTTGTAAAAGGGGTGGACTTTGAGAAATCAGGGGAGGGAAGGAAAATGCAAGGAAAATGCAAGGAAAATGAAAGGAAGGAAAATGCAAGGAAAATGCAAGAGAACGTAGGCGGATCCAGGGAAATTACAGAGTGAAGAAAAATCGTGCAGAGCTAAAAGGGCAAAAAAAATATCCTGCAAAAAAAAATACCCTAACAAATGAGTAGAGATGTGTGGCGTCGCCCTCTACTGATTTGCCAAACAAAGTTGTTCTAAAATCCGAATTGCCAAAATATTTGCTAAAAATTAACCCAATCGATTGCAATATATTTTAATAAATCGACCAGGATTGCCAAACATTTTGTATCCGGTGTGAGTGCCGGCGCTCCTCCCCTCCTCCCCCCCTCCCCCCCCCCCTCCCCCGCTCCCCAACAAAATAATAAACCCACCCCCTAAATACAAATTACATACTTGGGGGGCGCAACACGTTTTCTTTTCTTTTTCCTTTTTTTTCCTTTACACCATGAGTTCTCCGTATTGAATCAGTGGTATAGCGGGTGCTCCACCGTCCAGTGCTTCTGTCGAATGTTGGCTTCATTTATTGCTTTTCACCATAGGGAACGTTACATCGTGGATAATTACCATTTCTGCAAATTATTATTATTGTTTTTATATATTATATTTCTACTAAACCAGCATGAGTACATATTTTTAATATTTCTATGCCGTGCCACAAGAAAAAGAAAAAATGTGATTACAATAAATGGCGCATACTACGTACAAATGGTATTATGTAGGCATTTTACTACATGAAAACTATGGAAAAGCAAAACTGGCAAGAGAAAAGAACTTGGACCGCGAATCGACAACATTTTGGACTGACTTCGCTTTCTTAAACTATCTATCTAAGAAAAAGTAATCCGAATTTTCAGGTCTGTGACCATATAATATGTCGACTTCGTTCAACAAAGTTATATTACTTTTCTTATTTATGATTCTAGAATTTTTTATGTCCGAAAACGGCGCGTCGCTACACAGCGGCAGAATGTCACGCGCATGCGCTTTTGATGAAAAAAGTAATAAATCATATTTTTTAAGCGGCATAAAACAGTAAAAAAAATGGTTTTCTCGGTCCTTTAAGTGGCACATGGCTCATCTGTTAACTGACTGAGCCATGCTTTGTTTTGTCTGTTTTAAGAAAGCTTCTGACTGGCCTGTGACCTATCAGTTTGGGACGGAGGCCTACAGGGAAGTACCTGGAGAATTTATTGGCAATATTGAGTACTATAATGTCATTTATGAATGTACCACCAAAATCTTTTTATACTATCAGGTGGTCGCGGCATGTTACGATGAGAACGGGTGAGAACTAGACAGTAGTAGACAGATGGAGGGAAATTGTCTGCAATTTTATGATTAGGAACTGAAACTTGTAAAAGTGGGAGGATCCCAGGGCGCTTTCCATTCAACCAAAAAAAACGAAATTCCAGTCAGAAATCAAATGGAACAGTAAAACTTCCGGTTCGAAGTTTCCGAAAATTCCGGTTCGACCGAAATTTACTGTTCCATTCAAAATTCCCGGTTTTGATCAGCCACTAATGTCGGATGTTTCAGGTCTCGTTAGAAATCGGGGAGTCAGAGTTTTTTTATAATTAACTTCGATATCATCACATTGTAACTTTGTTTCACTTCATGATTAAGTACTTAAGACAAGAGTGTATGTAAACCTTATTGTTTATGAAGTTGATAAAGGAAGTATCTGCTTCATCAATTAACATCTCTCATATGGCAGCCTGCGTGTTGGCTAAAAAACAATTGGTTTTTCAAGGTCAGCCTCGAACTGAGCAGTTTCAGAACGGGTTTTTAAATTAAATGGTTTTTATCCATGGTTTTTATCCACAGATTTTTATTCATGGTTTTTATCCACAGAGTTTCGGTTGTTCTCCGAGTCTCGGCCAGACTCTTTAAAAAAAAAAAAAGACGATCTTCTGAGATAAGAGAACCTCAAATCGCCGAAGAATGCTGTTTTTTTACGAGTCATAGTTAAATATATTAAATATATTACTTTACTCTTAACTATTTTTACTGAAGAATCACCGAGAAGGTTTCGGTGATGAAAATGATCCCTATAGTCTGTAGGTACGGTACTCGATCAAGGACCGATAATGCTAAAAATTGATTGTTTTAACAACTACATAAACTTTTGCCATCAACGATTCCTTTTTTGCGGCTTTAACGAAGCCGAACTAGCGCTCGAAACGTTGACTAGCGCATCGCTTCCCATAACGGCATGCTCTCAGTCGTCTATCATTAGTTGAGTAAAATCCACTGAGTCATTTGTTTAGCCTTCATTACACATTTTATACGCCCTGCAGGGTTCAACCAATGTCGCGGCTTTTATTTTTTCGATGGGATTCACCGTAAAGGAAAGTAATTTGATGGATTAATTTAGATCACAATTTACGGTCTCTTTATCTTACAAATAAAACTCTATAGTACCTGCGGCTATCATATGCATGATTAGTTGTATTAATTGGTTGTTTCTTGTTATCACCTCTTCTTTCTAGGGTCGGTTTCATACTCTACTTGGCCCTACATTTTTCTCCCTCAGTTAATAATAAAACAGAGCCTTCCTGATATACACAGGCGAAATAAGCCTTTAAAATGCTAGCTACGTTCAAGAAACAAGCGTCATAAAGGCAGTCTAATACATTGATTAAATAATGTACCAAGTGCGGCTACAATTTCAATCTCTTGAAAATCTACTCCAACATTTTATTTTCTGTATGCTTAATTCACTTAGCTTATATGCGTCAAGGTCAACAAAGGCACGATATTTTTATCTGATGTCCTTTTTAACGTTGAGAACTAACGCGTCGCAATTTCAAAATGAATCAGGATATCAGTTGGCTTTTGATAAAAAGAAGAGAAAAGCCAGGCATTTGAATCGATCTCAAGTCTGTCGAGGATCAATATTCAATGACTGACTGGATGATATAAAATCAATGATATTAAGTTAAGCAGTGATAAGTTTCGGTTTTTTATTCTTTTTACTTAACTCTCGAGCTCTTAGTTTCTTGAAGATAAAACTACCGCGTCATGTGTTAACTACCTGAGTAAGTGTCCCAATAAGATTGATTGCATCACGGGATCGTATGTAATTATTCTTCTTAACAACTTTCTTTAACAACAATTCTCATCCATTCGCTCCTTCGTTAATCTAACGTCACGATTTCAACGGCAACCTTCTTTCGCCATACTTCGAGTGTCGTATTCTCACACCTGTTTAAAAACCAGCCATGAGTTGCTAAGATCTTCTGCATCGGAAACTAAGTTATGCTCAGTGTTGGTAAAACCTTGATGAATGGACTAAGCATTTCTAATCGCCAGTGTGATGTTACTAGGCAAAAACAGCCGCGACCAAAACGTTTCATTGTTCCAGGATAGAATATCGTCGGACTCCAACATGTGGGCCTATTGTTCCAGACTACTTAAGCACAAAAACGGCTCCACTTCTTTGGAAAAAATAACTCCAATGTACACATCGTTCTGTGAAAAGTATAGCCGTCTTCTGTTATTTTATTTAAAACGGAAAACCAAGCCCGAGGCACTGTTCTTTGCAACGGAATGAACTTCGCCAACGCCTGTTCACTTAATCATTTCGTAATCTTGGCAAGGCTCAAAAGGCATTTTTATCTTCTTTTGACGCCCTAGAATGGCTGAAAAATGTCAATATTGAGTTAGTTATTAAGAGCGAGCTACAAAAGCAACTATCATTCCAATTATATAGTTTTCTGGATCCAAAGGGATGCCAGAAGCAATGTTAGTTCAATTTTATTTTTTCATGATAGTCCAACTGCCGCGGGAAAGGTGCGATAGTGGCATAATATTTTCCAGTTCGAAGCTAACTGTTATGATAAATTGAGTTAAACATTGCTGAAACTGATATCACTAGTTTAGAAGGTGCTTTCCATTTCACGATTACTATAAAAATGAAAAAGGAGGGCTTTTGTTCTGATAGGGGAAAATATATAGACTTATTCAGTAATAAAACAAGAGGTTATTTTATAAGCAGTTACTGAGAAGAAAGGCAAAACAAAATATTTTAACTGATCACTAGATTCGAATGTCGGTGTTGGTTTGAAGAGGCAGTCAAGTTGTCGTAAAAGGTCAATTTGGTCGGCCGGCTGGCAGACTGAAGCTAAGTGGCTATGTTCTTGAACTGAACTTACATCTACAAGCCACAGAGTTAAAAAACAAGCATGGAGTTGAGGGCAATGTTGTTACGCATCACAGTTCATCGTTCAAGTTGAAAACCTAGGCTCCCGTTTTTCAAACAGTTATTTTGCTGTTACCCAGCAAATCCAATTCAGAATGAAACACGTCCCGGCTGGGATAAGACGTAATTGTTTATATTGCATAAGATAATTGTATGAACATGTGGCCGTATTGTCAAGGGACTCTCACGCACAAACTGATTCTTTTGTTCATCGCCTAAAATTACTCTGTAAACCCTTCAGATCTGAGATAACGTTCTGCACTTGTAAATATAGCCTCGGGAAAGCAAAAGCTTAGTTATCGGCAGAAAGATAGCAACTACCGCAAAACAAACCGTGAAAACCGTGAGAGAAACGATCCTGTTTCGGTATCAACGACCAGTTTGCCCAATAAAATGTTCCGGCTGACATAGAAGAGCTTGCTTTTCGAGAAACCATGTGCTTCGACCTCCACGCGTTAACTCAACGGCTAGCAAGCGAGCATCGCCGCATTGATAATAACTCTAACAGTTTAGTTTCACGCTGTGGCGAGTTCAGAGCAGAAAAGAGACACGTGCTCGCGAGGCTGTTGAGGTCGTAACCTCTGCGTTGTGTGGGGCTCTCCGAATCAAAGAATAAAGCATTTCGACTGAAAAGCTAAAAAAGGCCGAGTTGTCAGGTGTTCTAGCGGTTGATGTATATTGTTGTACATTTGTACACGCAGCCAAGCTGAAAATGGCCCAAGCGATATGACGTCACTAATTATCCCATGATGCAATGGAAGAACACAAGCTCAAGCTCAAATAACTTTGTATCCGATCAGTTAATCAGTAAATAAACTGAGAAAAGTATAGATTACCTGGAAGATTTAAAAAATGAACCTAATTATTCACATATTTTACGGGAAATTTCCGAGTGCATGTGATTTTTAAAAGGGAAATTATCAACTAGTAATGCTTGAAAAAGATTTTACTTGTGCATTACGAACAAGCATTTTTAGATGATAGAAATTATTAAACTATTGTTGTGTTAATCTTTATTCTATGGTGGCCTAATCTTCCAAGCAAAATGAATGAGTTATAAATAAACTCAAAAAGAGCAGTTTAGCGTTTTACTTGCATCCGATGCCTATACTAAAGTAGCGCAGTTTTTATAGTGTAGCGCGGAAAAGTACTTAGGTAAGTACTTAGAAGCCCGGCCAGCTCCCAAGATGTCAGCTAGCTCATAAGTAGCTAAACAGACAGCCGTATGTTGATATTTAGGCTGGGTGAATGTAAACACGATCCTTTATAGCTATCGCGTGGTCCATTCTACGTTATTGTTTTCCGACATGTGGCTGTATTGTTTGCGGCAAGTCAAACAGAAAATCGTGTTTCGAACGCCGTAAAAGAAATATTAGAAACGGAAAGGTTTATAGGCAAGCAGCTGGCGGTAAATGGAGGTCAATAATTGGTGGTCTGAAATGATGATGAGAAGCCAATATTAAAGAAAGGGTAGTTGAACAAAAAAGCGGATATCTTTACAACCGAATGCAAAACAAGTAAAACATTCCTGACGGGATTTTACTCAGGATTTTTTCAAAAGATTTATTTATGCAGGGTGTTGTTACCGTTTCCAAAACGATATTCCCTCTAGCTCTCTCGATAGGCCCTCTATATAGTTGAAGTGTTCTTTGATTAAAAATAATACTTCTAACTGGGTAGATACAAAGACATGTAGGTTTCTCAGAATAGGTCTCCTTTTTCAGACATTTCAACTTCTGAGTAGAATTTTAGAAACTTACTGAATCAGAGCGTGGGTGTTATACTTTTTCGTAGTTCAAGACTGCCAAAAGACTAGCTAGACACTAATCAGTAATGTTTTATTGATTTATTGAACGACACGGAACAGCAAATGGCTTTACCGGCTCAATTCTGATCGGATAAGGCCATTAAATCGTATTAACGTAGGCCCGCTCAGATGAAACTATCGGCCCCAGCTTACAACTGAAATCTTCCCGAGTTACTTAATCAACAGGCCGTGTGCCGTTTCCGAACAGAGTACTGCGATTTGGCGCCCAAATGTTGTTGCCATTGTAACTTACCACGATTAATCATTGAAAATGGATATACTTTTAATGAACTTTTATGTGTGGTTAATTGAAAAATCAATTCAGTTTTGTTTGTGGTATTTAAGAAAATTTCAGCAGGTTTACACCACCACAAAAAGCGACATTTTTTTTTTTTGCGGTCAACGTTGATACGCTTAATAATGTCAAAAAAACAACCGGATTAAAAAAAAAAAAAGCTACAGCGACACTTTGAACAGATGATGAGCAGAGATAAGATTACCCTAACCATATTAAACTTATATATAAATAAAACCTGGACTTAAAATTGTCTGACTTGTAATTGAGGACGAAAAAGTAGGAACCAGGTACACATTTTGTACTAAGTTTTGGGTGAAAATCCTGGTCAGACTTGTCTCTGAGATGCAAGAAGCCTAGGCGAACTTCCTACTATAAAGGAGTTGACCGTATTCTGGAATAAGAATAGATGGAATAATCTCTGGAAACCGACTGATTCAGGCACATTTTGCACTGTAAGCTACAAACACTTACTGACATATGATATTCAGGATACATTTAGTATTCCAGTGGCTAAAAAATCCCGATATAAACGATTTGTAGTGATCCGCATTCTGTGTATTCTTATTCTGGAATACGATCAATCGAACGCTCCCTAGTATTCTTAAATTAACCGTGGAATAATATAACCGGTTTTAATTAATAATAATAATAATAATAATAATAACGTATTAGGAGCATCCTACAGAGTCTCGATGCTCTTACATATTATACCTAATCGAAATAAAATTACATGAATATATAAAATGTATCAAGTAACTAGCTAATAGCTTCTAAAAAGAAAGGTCTTCAAACTTGATTTAAGCCTAGTTAAACGGAATCAATACTTAGAATATAATCCGGAAGAGAGTTCCACAGTTTAGCTGCAGCGACATAGAATGATCTGTCGCCATAGGTTACAGTATTAGAACATGGAACTGACAGTAAATTATGTGAACTCGATCTGAGTGAACGAGAAGGTCTGTAAGGTCTGAGTAATTCACTTATATATTTGGGAGCTTGGCCATGGAGAGCCTTAAAAGTAATTAAAATTATTTTAAAAGTGATTCTATCTCTAACTGGCAGCCAGTGAAGTTTATATAAGATAGGGGAAATATGGTCAAACTTGCGCCTATTTTAACCCTGCTATTTTTTTCACACGGATAGGGTCAGATGGGGTTTTGTGGGAGGGCAGTGCGGGTTCAAAATATCCGGAACAGCATCGCCCCCCTGGAATCTTAAATAGATTGCAACAGGTGCACAGCGCTTTGATGTAAAACCTTTTTCCGGAGCTCAAACTCGTCAATTAGCACGCCTAGAACGAACGGAGAACGGTGATCAGTTGTACCATCGTGACAATAAATTGCTGTAATTTGGAGGCTGGTTAGCCCGTATGCTGCCGACGATGTAGCCTTCGAAACAGGCCCTCAGTGTTATTTCAACGTAAAGGAAGTGATAAAATAATTTGGCCGCGCGAAAATGGAAAAGGAGACTGACACGAGAAAGCGCCTGTTCTGCAGGCTACCGACGATGAAAATATCAGTGTCCGGTAGTTCAGAGCAAGGGTAACTTTATCCCTAAGCCGGATAGCACTAAATCTGTAATTGTATAAATCTGTACAGTTTTTTTAACCGGCTCGGGTTCCTTGCTTCGAACAACCGGGTCCAGGCTTACTCAGTTCTGAAGTTGTGTAGCCTCAATTATAGCCTGGATACCAGAGGTTCTACTGCCTCTCTACGCCAAAGTTAAGGGCGAAGCCGCCCGCGAGAGGCAGAAGCGACGAGCTAGAAGGCGAGAGAACTGGGGGAGAGGAGTTCCGAGCTTTTACAGCCCTTATGAAATCCGACACGAGCGAGAGAGCCTGGATTATGAAAGTTCGTAAACGTTTTGGCCACTACTCTTTTGACAGGTCTTGACAGGTTTAGCATCTTGTCAAACAAAAACTGAGCAATATATTGGGTCACTAATTATGCCAAATTGCTGTAATTAATCAGGGGTCACCATGATTGAATACTTTCCGACATTGAAATAAAACCATTTTTATGCCACTTTTAAATGGTTCGTATACCTCGAAATCTTGTGAAATGACGCAAAACTAATCCGTTATTTTTTAGTAAGAACATTTTACGATTCGACGACTTTCTTCGCGGATAGGGTAACTAATTAATTAACACCCCAAACCATAAATAGTATAACTTCTTGTGATACAACCGATCTGCATTAAGGACTCCACAGTTTCACGGTATTTGCCGGAAAGGCTACAAAGCATTTGTTTCTCATATGTCCCTCAGTACTGCGTCGCATTAGGAATAAAACGCGCATTGCAACTATACGGCACATTATTGTCTGCCTTCAATGTAACTATTTACTCCTCCAGTCACGTTACTGGGCCATCGCTGAAATCTTCCCGATCTAATAAAAATCCCTCTTTTGTTTCATTGTTTGCTCGCTGGAGTGTTCTTTGTACTCGTCTAAATATCAGAGGAATGTGGGGCATTTTTCTCTCCAACACTCATTTTAAACCATAATTAAAAGATCAGTAATCCAAGTCGACAAAACAGATTTAAAAGTTATTTAATTTCAAGCAAAGTTATATACAGAACTGGCATTATTTTTTTCCAAAGGATTCGGATTAGTGTTAAGTTAATGCCGATTCCGGTCGTTAAGTATTGGACATTCATTATTTATTTGTCCATATAGCAAGACAATTTGGAGCCATAATTAGATTGTCAATTGAATAAAAATCAACAGTTCGGAATTGACCTATATCATTAGACGTCAAATCAAAACAATCTATTGTTTAAACGCTAAGGATCACGGTCGTGGGAGGGGGACAAAACAGCAACAACACAAAGGAAATCGCTGTCAAATGCATTTTGTAGAACGTAGAATAGCGGTAACAGCAACCAAATACGGTAAATATTGTGGGATAAACATTGATACAGCTGATATCTGGAAACCAGACAATTCGAAGTTAAATTTCCCTCAGCAGAGCAGATTTAGTTCACAATTATATTGTTCAAGTCGATTCTGTCCCCCTCATAAACAAGCCGTGACGTCATAATGATATAGGGTAATTAGCTGGAATTCCTTTGATTTTTAATGGTGTGGCTTTTTTATAGTAATAGTCATTTCATCACAAAACTGTTCCACAAAAGCAGCATCTGGTTTTCTATTCAGTCGAGTATTTGCGAACTCGTTGCCTTCATTGCAAATGCTGATGCAATTACCAGATTGACACTCGAACTTAATAGAATTGCATATCTGGGAGATTTTTCTTCTTAATTTTCTGCAATTGTTCCACTTCCAATTTTCTTAACTTGGATCTTTGCTTTGTCGTTTAGGATTAATTTAGCATCGAAGAACTCTTTTGATAATGGGCCATGGAGACATAAATATCGGCAATGCAACAAATGACTTCAAAGAATTGCTTTAAAAAATAAATATGAAAAACTGTATTATATTGATTCTTGTGAAATAACGAAATTAATTTGTAAACGTTGCCATCTTGGCCTCGGGTCGCGTAGCAAGACATTTCATATCGAAGTAAATTTTAACTAGAATATACGAAAATGGTTGTCAAGAAATAAGGCGATTAGAGCAAGTTTCAGTTGCATATTTGACTTCCTGCAGCTGTTTTGAATCTGTAACCTGTTCAGAATAGATGAAAGATAGTCAAAACAATTCGAAATAGAACTGATACAACACAAATGATCAAAAAGACAGAAATAGAACACCAGTTCGCGGTGAATTCCGGCATTTTGAAAGGGGTGCAAACATGGCGCGAAATCGAATTTCTCAATTATTCACTGTCTGTAAACTTAAGATACCAGGTAAAAGATTAACTGATCAAAATTTGAGGGATGTAGCTGTGCTGAGAAGAGTGCAATCGTGTTTTCAGTTTTCCATACATTTGTCTGTAAAACTGAAAACACGATTGCACGCTTCCCAGCACAGCTACATCGATATCCCTCAAATTTTGATCAGTTAAACTTTTACCTGTTATCTTGAGTTTGTAGACGGTGGATATTTCAGAAATTCGATTTTACGGATTTTATTTGGCATCGGATTCCCATATACAAACAGTGCGTTTCGCGCCATGTTTGCACCCTTTTCAAAATGTCGGAATTACCTGCAAACTGGTCTATTAATCAGTTGGGTAGCTTATTATAACTACAAACTAAAACATGATTCGACTTTTAAAATTCCTTTTTTTTTCTTCGACGTCTCAGTCATAATCTAATTATTTTTAACTCGGACGTTTCTACTCGGACATTTTGTCGGGCCGGAAATAAGATTTACTATACTCTAGCTATATCGGGTACCTGGTTTTTCAGTTTGAAAAGCTTGAGAAGGTGAACGAAGATTAGATAGCGAAATTTATGAGCAACACTTCATCCTCTCTCTTTTTGATTGAATGCTAAGTTTTTCAGTTTAAATAATATATATATATATATATATGACTATGTCAATGAGCTTACGCTTGTGTTTTCTACTGACTGGAAGAAAGTATTGAATGGACTGATGCGGGGAAAAACTAAATCAAACTCGGGGACGTCAGTGTTGAATTATCTAAAAAATAGAAGTCCAAGTCTAAATTTTGACATTTTAATCGGTGTAATGTGTTTTACTGTCATACAGCGCGGAGAGTGTCCCACTGAAGAGACGATCAAACTTTAAATTGGTTACTGGTCAAAAATCTCAAACCACTGACATCCCGGCCTGGAACTATGGAAATACTTTATCATTTTACTCATTTGTTTGGGACTAAATTTGGCATCTAGAGCTTAGAATATCGCATCACCACCTGTTAGAAATGTCTGTGGTTTGGTTCAGGGCGGACTACTGAAATAACTACAGCACTGATTCTCACGTCGAATACAACCAAAAAGGAATTGACTGCTATGTATTATTGTATGGTGAAGTTCTGTAACTACGGCTCGAGTGTATTGCTCTTTAATACTGTGCAGGTTAAAATCTGTGCGGAATAGATGACAATTCCCACTGACCTTTACTGGTGGTTTCCGTTCCCTATTAAAGCCCCCACCTCACGGGTCCGTCCAACGGCTCGCATGACCGGTCCCGTTAGACCTTGCGGTATACCTCTTAATTCGAAACTCCTGGGAGCTCAAACCGGCCACGAAAACCTCTTAATTACACTCCTTTAACAAGTCTGAGAGAAAAGCGTTCTCTATTACACCCTAAAAACTGAACCAATTTTTCCAGGTTTAATTCTCCAGGTTTAATTCAAACCGAGCTTTATGAGTTTTCGTTTTGTTTATTATTCCATTTGGCGATTTGCGGTTGCGGTGCAACATAGTTCAGTCATTTAAACACTAATTGGCTTTATTAAAATTAGTGTTTTACTGGAATCATGAAATGGAATGGTAAGTTCTTTAGCTCGTTTTCCAAACCCGATTGTCACGGCGGCTCTCGGCCTTGCTCTGTCTCTAATTCTTTACACTTTACAGTGTATCTAAAATAAGTTATATTAAATTAATATCGTTTTTGTTTCCACTGAGCTGCAATTAAATCTGGCTTACCTAGTTGTTTTACTAAGCCGAACATGACAACCAACAGATTTGAGATACAAGCTAATAAGTGACTTCAAGTTTGCTACACTTGTATGTGTTTAGTCATACGTGCAATTTAAGCTTCTCAAATGCCCCTTCTGCGTGTAGCTCAACCCGTTTCAAATTAGACTGCCTATAGCTTTAACTGTATAAGAATAAAAAACACAATAGTCCACCTAAAAAGCGTATTTTGGGTTAAATTAATTCTTAATAATTTTTTGTGTTTTTCTTTCATAAGCTAAACTGGACATAAGAACCGAACCACGAAATAAATAAACAGCTATTCATACAACTAGAACCATTTTCATAACAAACCTAGCGATTTACACTAATCAGTAAAGAAGTTTTTGTTTTTCCAGCAATTTCCTTCACATTGGATTAACTAACATGGGATTTCATCAGCTTGAGACATTATAAGAATAAAATGATGCCATTAACGACCATTTTTAATCGTTAATACAGATCAGTAACCACTGATGTCTTAGTTATAATGTATTATGTGCTCAAGCTAAGGCAATAAACAATGTTGTATTTCTCTATTAGCTAGTGGTACCCGTGAAAAGCAACTATATAAATACATTAGCATTTTGAACTCGCGAGACGAAAATCTAGAAATGAGATATTGCCACTTCCAACCAATTTAACTCAAGAAAAAACACCAGCAATTGCAAACACGATAAACTCTTAGATCTCCGTTAAGCAATTATATTTGTGGGTAATCTCAGGTTTGCGAGTTTGCCAGAATCTGTCACCAAATCTAATAAATCGTGTTGCTCACTTTTCTCTTGTATTTAATTTGCTTAGAGCTAGCATTGTTTGTCGTTCGCAGTCAGTTCTCGTCACAGGTTTCTATGACAAAAGAAGAGTGGACTTCAATATGTAAAGGAACTTTGCTACACAATAAGAACACGTGCTTTAGTGTGCTGTCAAGTGTTTGGAACAAGTCGTATGAAAGTTCACTCCAAACCACAACACGGTACCAGAGATCAAGAATAAAACCACTAAACATTCACCCGTTTATCTAGGACTTTTTTCTGGATCACCGACGAAGCATTTTCCCCGCGTTTTTTAGTTTGACGAGTTCGCGGGAAATGGTCGCATTGCTCCGCGCAAAGTTAAACACCTCGACTTCAACTGGATCAGTCCATCTGTTGGCACCAGATACATTCCTAGACAAAGAGAAAAGCCCTTGACGACCGCGTGCGATAATCAGATATGTAAAAGAGCGTGATACTTTCATTGTTCGTTAAATGTTCTTTTGTGAAACTCCGGAGATATATTTAGAGGGTATCTCAGTGATTTGATTTGCTTGAATGGTTTTTAATGATCACGTGGGTGGTTGGCCAAATTCTCGTGGCACCTGTGAGCGGGGAGGTTTCAGATTCACCTTCCGATGAAGAAGTCGGTGCTTTATCTCAACCAGGATTTTCACCAGTAAGCCCAGGATTTCACTAACAATCTCAGCCGGTTTCTGCAGTCATGCAAGGAAATCAAATCATTCAGCAAAATTTTCCAAACGCTAGCACATCCCAGTACACTTATTGAAAATTCAACTCCAAAAGCGCATTAACGAAACTTTAATTTGATTGGTTATTCGTAAGAACAAAGGTTTCAACTTAACATATCCTCGTGGTGGGCCATGGATGTCAAACGTGAAACCTTAAATAAAAAGGCTGTTCTACCTTTCTTACCAGATTCCTTCACTTTAGTTCTTCAAACCTTTTCCCCCCAAAACCAAAGAGCTCTCTCTGAAGTCTTAAAGGCCTTTTAGTAGTGATTATTAAAAAGCTAATTACAGCATGGGCAGTTAATAATGCATTATGTTATTGAATATTTATCACTTTTCGCGCTCGAGTTGTCGCATTATTCGAGCTGTTAAGCCAGTTAGAAAAGCGGAGAGAGCTCGAACGCACTGCACGTGTCAAAAGACAACCGCGTAGACGTCATGCTAAGACGCAATCTAATTGGCTAGATCATTTGCACGTGTCAACTAACTCAACTTACACCTGTCATTTCTCCTGCAGGTGAATACCAATGTATCTGTCGCCACTGTAAGCAAGTGTTTACGTTCCCAAATACGCTTAAAGCACACATTGCATTTAAGTGCACGGGCCGACGGGGCACGGCTTATAAAGGCGAGTGCAGCACCGCGAGGCAGTATCATTCTCTCCATCGCGATACAGAGAACACACTCAAGCTGGAGTCCGGACTAGCGGATATGAGCACGCTGTATCTAACTCCCAATTCTGAAACAGATGGTCTTCAAGTGTCCAAAACGCCAAACGATACAATGGGAATCAAACCAGAAACTGAACAGCATTTGCGAACAAGTCATAATGGAAGCGGGTTCATGATTATGCCCGATACGCCTCATGGCATCTCACATATGGACCAGGAAAAACTGGCAGGCATCAACGGTGGAGGAATGGGATTAGGGAACTCTGTGAACGGTTTTAATAGTTTGAATGGTTTTTCTAATTTTAATAACCTACCGCTGGCGATGAATCAGTTCCCCTTCCTATCTAGTTTTAACGCGGACCAGTTTATGATGAAGGAAAGTCCACGAAGTATGCACGACACGAGCGCCGAAGGAAACACTACGCCAAAATCCTCCCCACCATTTTCCATGGCTTCAGGCTCGGAGACGCATATGATGAAGTCTCCTGATAGACTTCAGCCAATTCTTACACCCCTAACTCCCGTCAGCCTGCCTTCATTTACGGCAGAAACTTTCGGGATGAAAGAATCTATGAAGAACACTTCTCTGGTCCCACCTGCCAATCCACAGTTTAATGCGGGCTTCAATGGGTTTAAAAACCCCGACATTGGAACTGTTCCAACTTCTGACTTTCCCTCTATTTCACGACCTTTAATAAGTGATATAAACGGAATGAGGTATAATTTGTCGCAGGATACCTTCAGCCAGCATCAAATGGACGTTCTGTCTAACCCTGCCTTTCTTCTTCAACCGAGACCACCTCTATGCAGTCCATCGGGAATGCCGTTCTTCAAGTACGGATTTCCTCAGAGTTTTCCTCCTCTCAATGGTCAACCACCGGTCGGGCTGCCTAGCCCGATGATGTTCAACAACGAGCAGAACACGAACCGACTCCCGACGCCGACGAATAGTCAGCTACAAGACCCAGTCAACCTAAACGGCAGCCAACTCGTCCAAGATAAAACAAAACCGGGTTGCAGTGAAGACGTGATAAACGACCTCAACTCCAAAAAAGTCAACAAGGGTTACTTGTGTGAGCTCTGTGGTAAACTCTACACTCGAAAATACGGTCTGAAGATACACATGAGAATACACACAGGCTACAAGCCGTTAAAATGCAAGTATTGTCAGAAAAGATTTGGAGATCCTAGCAATATGGCCAAGCACATTCGGCTACACGCTGTTGGTGATACGCCCTACAAATGTCAGTACTGTGGAAAGGTTTTGGTGAGAAGAAGAGACCTTGATCGCCATATTAAATCCCGACATCCAAATGGGCGATAGACATTAGAGAGTCCATTTAGACTATAATTAGAAGAACACAATTACATTAATTTAACTTCTGTGAAGGGTTTCGCCCAAGGAACAGTGCGTTTCAAATTCCAAGCCCACGGATCTGTTCGTATGCAGTCGTATTTCAAGCAAGCATGGAGTTTTATAGTGACAAGAATATGTTTGTATATAAAAGACCTCAACATTCATTTTAAAGTAATTCATTTATGAAAAAAAATCAGAAAAAAGGTATAGGTTTGTACGCAAAATGTTGAGAAAACGTTAAATAAAGAGATATAAAGAACCTCCAAAAATGGCTTCTACGTTAATGTGGTGGGAAATCATTATTAATTCATGGCTATTGCTGGAGTTGTTTTCGCCCGAAACTCATTCAAAACACCAGTTTAGCAATTAATCTGCGAACGTGTTCACAGGTAAAATCTTGTATTTGTTGAAAGCCATTTGCTAACAATAGTTTGGATTTGTAAAACTCGACTGTTCCCCAGTTAAAATTAACCGCGAAAGAAATTTATGCCCTTTAGTTAACGGAAATTTATATTCGATTACGTAGTCAGCACTTAGACTTGAACTATTTTACTAAGTCAGAATTCCTTTTAGGACGACTTCCTTTTAGGACGACTTCCTTTTAGTATTAATACATAAAAAATGAAAGTCACTTAAAAGGGTTTTTTTCTCGAGTTATTTTATTTTTTTTGTTCTTACTCGGTGATTCGTATCTCGAGATTCGCCAAATTACGAGTTATAAACAACAGTGGTTGTGTATGACGGAATTCCGAATTCCGATAAAAACAAAAAAATGACTTTTAAAACTTTTGTCCGTGTCGCCAGGGCAAGAACTCAAAAATTCTATAATCTTTCTAATTCTTTTCCAAAGAAATTCAATTTTATAGCAAAAACCGGCGAGACGACTTCGTGTGTACTCTTCCGTTTACACAAGCGTTGACTCTTTAGTTTAGATACATAAAATGCTTATTTTGTCTTTCCATGGCTCTCTTGGGGTCGTTTTTCCAAAGTTTATATAAATTCATTGAAGCGCTCTTTTCATAGCTTTTCTATGATTTAATGTAACACAAAAGATTAGATTGTTTTGTTTCGCAAAGCTAAAATCGTACGCTTCGCTAGTTGGTTCTTGTCATGGATCCACAAACAATAACTAAGAATTGTCACTCCACGTGAAAAAGTAGTTCTTTTTTCCAAGCTTTGAGAATCAACCTTAGATAAACTGGGGAATTTTCGCTTCGTTTTCCTCGAGTTTGAATGAGTCTCGCTTAAAATGGCTAGATAGATGTTAAGTCAATGTTTCAAACTACTAACTCATGCGAAGTCAGGCATATGCTTCTATATAGATGCACAATACTCTTTATGAGACCGCAAAACAAGCTAGAAAAAGCATTTTCACGTCAATATTTATTCACGAATTAACAGTGGTAGTAGGATAGAATTGAAAAAAGCCCATTTAACTTGATAGTAAATCTTAAAAAAGGTTGAGCCAGTTCAGTCTGTCAGTTGAGAGAAGAATTTTAGATAATGTAAGAAATCACTGATCCGTCGTGTAGCGAAAGCATGAAGACTGGGCCGTAGTTTTGCCCAATGAGCAATGAAAATGCGTAACTTACTTCAGTCATATTCCAGTCTCTCTGCCTTCAAATTATGGCAAATTTCACAGTTACTCCGTGACAAAGCGTATTTTACTTCGTTTATTTTGTCGTTGGTCTAAACAATGTTTGGTAACTCAAAATAATTTCAAAGAAAAACATGAAACTATGCGGTTATTCTCCTTCTAGCACTATTATAATTTCTCCATTGCTCTACATTTGTCCGGCAAAGATTTTTTTACGAGAAAGCATATATAGTTTCGTAACACATAACTTTCTATCTCCCTTTGTTGGTAGTATCTAAACACTGATTTACTTCATTTTAATATAAAAACAACAAAAACGTATCTCTCTTCCGACTGTTGGCAATTTATTGAGTCGCTCAATCCGTGATTCGAAAATTGATACGTATATCTCAGTACCGTGACTATCGCTTCTAGTTAACCGGAGATTGGATATTCCTAAAGCCAGGTCTTTGTACTTAATTTTGCCGGTTAAACTGTTGTTGTTGTTTTTTTCCTGAATGTCCGAGTTACAGGTATCTCAGTTGACTTTCTGCCTCGGTTGACTTTTAACTCTGGCCGTAAAACCTTAGGTTTTAGCGTGGACTTTCTTTCTAAGTTACGCCATGTGATTTAGTTATCAGGAATGTATCGGCCGGACTCACCTAAATGGAAAATAGCTCAAGCTTTTTACCGTAACAAAGTAAAGCTATAGAACTACCTTTAGTCCTGCAATGGAATAAAAGGTGCACAGAAACACATGAAAAATGGAAGTTCGGCTTAGCCGGACTGTGTAAAATATGCCACTGAAGGTACACTGACTGACCGAAACGAGGATAAAACTAAATTCTCTCAAAGCTAAATGATAGTTTTTACGTAGTTTTTGCACGGTGATCTTTGAGTGAGTATTTATATGCCCATACGTGTAAATGTTTGTATTACGAAGCCTGAACCAGTGTGTTTTTCAACAGGTATGCGTAGCTCTGTCCAGTTGCTGTTGAGCCCAGACAGTCAATCATGCAAGGAGATCCGAGAAAAAAATAATTTTCAACCAGAAAACTCTCCTAGCTTATCCAGGCCTTTTCTCTAAGAACTGGATTCATCTTTTGCCAGTTCGTGATCAAAATATATTCAGATATACCCGCTGTACTTCTAGAGATTAGAAATATAATTCATAACCAAACCGGCTTTCCATTATGCTTAACTGCATGTCCTGCATTGCCGGCGGTCTACTGCAAGCTATACTAAGCTTATAATTATTACGTTAGAGCTTTCTTAATAGAGAACTACAGAAGACAGGACTTCTTGGATTAACTAAAAAGAAATACAAAGCAACAACTGGCTCAAAGCTAGTTCTAGCTCAAAACTGTAAATTAACGATTTTAGCCGTTACAGGCACGCTTTCAGCAAGGGCACCCAACGAAGTTTTCGGTTAAAAAGCTGTTCGGGAGAGTAAGTTAGCCTAAAACTTTCGGATTTGAAAAAATTGTCCCTAGAAAATTTGTTTTCAATCCCTTGAAAATTATAGAAGAAAAGGGAGACTAAAAGGTTTCCCCTAAAATATTCGTACGTATTCGTCTGATCAACAGAGTAAGAGTTTTCCCCTAAAATATTCGTACGTTTTCGTCTGATGAATAGAGTCAGAACGATCAGGAAAAAACACATTGGTTGGAATGGAAAATAAACCCACATATTATCACAAATCATTTAGTGAAGCGGCCACCCAAAGTTTTCGAGAACACATTTTCATTCTCTAAGAAATTCTGACATCTAAAATCAGAAAGAATAAACCTTTAGCAAATGGAGGTCACCTAAAAGAATTGCCTGAAGGAAAAAAGAACCCCTAAAAAATTCGTACCGCCACAAAACTTTGCAACATGAAGTTGCTTGGGCTAGAAAATTCTTGTTTATATACTCTAGACTACTAACAAATTCGTAGGCCGGGAATATTTTGCCATAGTATTTTCGGTTGACGCGATTTCCACCTAGAAAATCCGAACAGCTAATATCTTTCTAGAAGACATCAAAAGACATAGTAGGCGCCTTAAAATGGCTAGATGAGCTGCATACAACTGGTTTCAAACGAATTTCAAAAAGTACTCGTTGGGTGCCCTTGCCGGCTTTCAGTTCATGTCTGCTCTGTGCTTGTATTTCCACCTGTGTGTGTCTGTAATTCATGCATAAAGCTCTTGATACACTAGCAAGCCACTGACTACCTACTAGACAACCGAAAATTATACTTGACGTTGTGGTCCCGTTTCATTCGCGTGAATAGCGCTTTTTTGCTTCCGCTAGCGCTAACCCGACTGAACACCCTTTTGTACAGAAAAAAAACTTGTATCTCTTGAGATTTAAAGTCATCGTGAGAGATCTAGAACCTTAATATTGTCTGCTGAGCAGACTGAAATTACTAGAAATTATGATTTAAAAAATCATTGCGTCCAATTCCAGCTTTAACTCATGAGCCGTGTATCTAACCATAGTCGTGTGCGAATTGCTGTGAAATCTAAACCCCCACTTTTTGATTTGTTAAACCAAACAATAATATTATTATACGCTACTTTTATAATTATATTTTTAATGTGTTTAATAAACCCGAGTCCTGAAGACAGCTTTGAGGAAGCGTCCATTTGTCTTTTTGCAGGCGACCTTTGCTTAAATTGTTATTTTATCTCGCGATTGAATTTGGTTTCGTTTTCGAGAGAAGGACCGTGACAGCACACCTATATATTTCACTTATAATTCAGAAATGCAGTATATATCCCGGTTATGATATACGTCAGTTATAGACCATGCGCGTGCCTCCTAACTAAAATACCGGCGGTCATGGTTACTCCAAGTTTATTCATAGGTTATTTCACACGCTTTTTAGTTTACTTAAAGCTTGATGCTGTGGCACACGCTCTCTTCTTTCCCGCCACAGAAAACCAATATTTATCAGATTATTCACTGAGAAATGGGCAAACGTTAATCAGTTATGTATGAAGAGATTAAAAAAGGGTTCCCGTTTGGTCGGGGTGCGTTCACTCTTGGAACATGTACAATTCCCCCAAGGCGCTCTAAGTTTCTTAAATTACTTGGCTTTGCGGGCGATTCAACTTTGAGCGAATTGTTTTGTGAAACTATTTAAGGTTGTGAACTAAGCCGCTAACGTTTGTAATGGTTTATTCGTTGCTTAATCCAAACGAGGTTCTCATAGACGATACTTTTTTTTAGTTACATGTAGCTACACTAGTTTGCTGTGGTTGAATAATGAACCATTTTCAACAATGTAACTGTGTTAACTGCACCTGATATCAATATTCGCTGGTGTGTGGTCATGCGTGAAAGCCTGAACAGGTTTCCTATTCTCTCATTTCAAAAAATACAACGCTAATATAGAGAAGCTCTCCCTGATTCTTTTCCTGTGATCCAAATCTTCTTAGCTTCAACAATTCGTCATTTTTATTCAGACTTTAATGTATTTCAAAGACTGGTGTAAATTCCACTTTCTTAAAGGTGATATCCCATGCAGGTCCTTAATACAGCCCTAAAAGGATTAATGGACAATTATATTTGCAAACCGTTAATTAACTTGAAACCTAATCTTAGAATCTGCGTCGGCGTTTTAGAACAAAGTTGTTTACTAAAGGTATTTATATTTCTAAAGCGTAGTCCACACGAGCAAGTTTTTCTTGACAAGTTTTTCCTTGACAAGTTTTATTTGCTCGTGTAGACGACGAAAAGTGACAAGTTTTTCCTTGACAAGTCTCCTTGTTGAAAAACTGGCGTGCCAGTTATTGAACAAGGCAACTTGTCAAGGAAAACTTGTCAAGGAAAACTTGCTCGTGTGGACTACGCTTAATAGCAAATAGTTTAGAACTGCGTACCAGTAAGTTGAATAGCCTTTTGTTGAATAGATATCCTTTTGATCAATTTACTGATGCAAAAAACGTGGTTCGACGTTCAAGTGACAAATGTTCATCCGAAAAGTGCATCCAAAGAGTATTGCTATGAACTACAAATTCGTTAAATGAAAAACGTTTTCTTGCAAAATGAACCTAGCTGGACTAAAGTACCAACAATTTCAACCAGTTACGACTTGTAACTTGTAATTTAGGGTCATTGAGCTCAACAACAAATATGAAAACAACTTGTGTTTCTGCGAAGCAAACCACCTCTTGTTCTTTTGGTATGGACGGGTGAGGGATTTACTAGAAGTTCTGGTACCTTGTTAGGCACAAGTACTTTTTAGTGCTGCTCGCAAACTTTCACGAGCATGTTATGATCTACTTATAACCCAAGATGATCTGGGGAAAACTGAGTTGTAGTATTTCACTTTTATGTGAACTAAAGGCATTAGTATTTCAAACAACGTGTTTACCACCTCCGTATTCCTTTGTTGCATCCTTAATGACAGCAATACAATATTTTTATTGTCTTCTTGAAACTAGTATGTTAAATTTTCTTCAATGAGAACCATTTTACTGATCAATTTTTAACTGTTAAATCTAACCGTTCAAGTCAAAAGTTGCTAAAGATTTGAGCCATAACAAAACCAGGCAAGTGTTTAGGTTAAGGGAGAATTCCAGTGCATGAGATCAACTCCAGTTATCGTATTCTTAAAACCCCTTCATTTATTTTATATATATTATGGGTATGTAAGCTCGTGCATCCTATGCGACAAGACTATTTATGAAGTTTATGGTAATTTGTCCAAGTAATTCAGTGATTCACTTGCCGGAGGATAAATGACAACATTTTTTTTCCGACTTCTTCAGATCAGCCATAGCTTGAGCAGAATATTCTTGCTAGCACCACAAGTTATAATTTCAGTACTCAATGTGGATAGAAAAGTCCAGCGAAATACACTATATCCATGTATATCAGTCTCGCATTAAAAATGATAACACCAGAATTGTTTTAGTAGAAATCTTATGAAAAATAACATAACAAAACAAGTAGAGCAATATATAAAAATTAACTGAACCGTGACAGATAAAGTTAAATGGAAAAACAAATAAAAACAGCAAAAATGGAAAAGAAAAATCTGCTAGTGCGAGAGTTCTTATACTCGAAATAGTTGACGGATTATCTAAAGTTATTCGCTTTTATCTCTTTTTCGATTTCTGTCGGACTATTAATTCTGGTTAATGGTATATTTTGTTTCACGATGTATTCTTCAATTGTTTCGAATCTAAGACAAACCAGAAACGATCAAATTAGGCTGGGATGACTAAAACTGATCTTGCGGGAATTTTGCTGAAAGAAGAGTCCATAACTCCAAACTTTTCACTGCGCACATAACAGGCATTCATAATCATTCAGGCAGCCTAACCTCTGCAGTTACCCCGGCTCACTTAGTACACACACAGTCACCATTCAATAGTTTTAGTATGAGTGGCAGCGGTCGCGCGAGTGGACATGGGTGCCGTCCGGCCGAGTTGTATGTCGCACGCCACATTGAATCAAGTATAATAACTTTGCCTACCCATGCACTCAGTAATAATGCGTAATAATGCACTGACAGCGCCATGGCAAATAATCTGTTAGCTTAAGAGGTTCATAAACTGCAAGCTTATTATTTGCTTCTTTACATTTCTTTCCGGCTTTATTCCTAAGGGGGATATAGAGGAACTTCTAGTTAATACGTAACCAATAGGTAGCCTGTCAGACTGATAGGAAATTATGTACGTTTAACGTTAACCATCAACAGATACCCTTGAGCAGAAACTAAATACTTTGCCAGTTCATTCACTCATGAAGCAGAGGCTGAATCCTAAAAATGTGTACTCTTCAGTCTCTGATATATCGCCGGAGTTTAATGTCATCGGCGAAAGTTCAATGACTCCAGATACATGTGAGCTAGTTCCACTTTTCGCCTCTTTCCTCAATTTGTTGCACTATACGGGAAAACATTGCAATTCCCTTTCGAGTACTGGTTATGTCTGGAAAAAGGATATTATAGTTCTAAACAAACCGGGTTGTTCTAAGCCGCTATTATATCCGGATTAAGTATGCAACAAAGGAACGGAGACGTGGTCGGAAAACACGATGTGTGCAATATAAATTACTTTAGTGAAGACGATAAATTCTACGCAGCTAATGTTCGTCTAGGAATATGAAAACTTGTTTGTAAAAGTTTTGGGAGTACTGTAAAGTACTTGTGCCTATCAAGGTACCAGAACTTCTAGTAAATGCCTCACCCGTCTATACCATAAGAACAAGGGTGGCTTGCTTCGCAGAAACACAAGTTGTTTTCTTATTTGCTGTTGAGCTCAATGACCCTAAATTACAAGTTACAAGTCGTACTGGTTGAGATTGTCGGTATGCCCCAGTTCAGGGTAATTTTAAGGAAAATTAAAGGTAGCTGCTAAAGCTGTCAAGGACTTTTATGGATTTTTTTATTGCTGTTTTGAGAAAGTTTCTTGGTAAGTTAGAACACGTTTTTTGCATTCTGAAATCAGGAAGAAAGTTGATATTGTATGCAACAAAGGTAATATAGCTTTCGCCGTGTTAGGTAAGGCGCCGACCACGACAGCCAAATACGTTTAACAGGTTCTTTTGACAACTTAATTAAATCGACATTGTTGATTTCAAAGAGTATTCAAACAACTGATCCCTTTCATAACACGGTGAAATCCTGATTTTTAAAACGTCAAAGGTATAGTGTTGTTTCCAGCTCAGCGGCTGAATGAAACGTCTTGTTTACCAAAGTTAAAGGAAAGAAAGATTATTAAGAACTGCGTGCCAAAAAGACGAAAATAAATCAGGTCTACCTCATAAATTGTCTTGTTTATCATAGTTTCAGTGTGTGATTCCTCTAAGTGAAATAACGTTGGTTGTCAAAACATTACACCTATTTTTATGAGGGTTAACAAAGTTCTTATGTAATACCAGGGAGGCTAATTATAATATTCAAGAAAGGTTTTCAAATAGGCGACACAATGAACTGACCTGACAATGGAAACTTATTATTTTTTCAAATTTATTTTCTGTTTCGAGTTAAGCAGTCAGTGCGGTTACATCAATTTTCGCCGGAAAAAGCTGTCACATAAAACGACATAAAACCAAAAATAACTAATTATTTTTAAAACTGGCAATAATACTGTTACTCCCCACTGTTTCTTTTTCATGGTCTTGTTTTTCTTTTTCATGGTCTTGTTTTTCTTTTTCTTTTTAATCGCGTTATTGGCTGTAAAATGTTTTGTGCTACGCGCTCTCGTACCTGCTGGCAAACGAGATACCTACAAAATAATGTGAAAATACGACTACCTGAGACAATAAGCTAAGAGAATATTATGAGGTATACGCACAGTTTAATTTGTGAAAAAGATACAAGGTTGTTCTCTTTGTAAACGAATGGCTTATCGAACTGGGCTGAGTACTTTATTTGCACTCAACGTCCGATGCCGGGTACTTCCAGGATTTTTGGGTGGGAGTGTACTGCCTGGGTGTCAAAACCCTGACCCCACTTCAGACCAAAATATAAGGTTTTCTATAGTCTTTTTCAGACTTGTATTCTATCAGTTTCATATCAAGAAAAACTGAATGAAAATGTGCGGTCTCGTACTTCCCTGTGTATGCTTTCCAGGTATACTGGAGGAAATTGTAGACAATTTTGACGAAGGATGGAAAAGATTCGAGTGGATGAGAAATACTGCTTTTAAGAGAAATTTAGAGCAAATTGACTGAATAATGAACTGAAATCAAGTTTCTAGAATAACCTTTTGTAATCCATTTTAATCCCCTCTGTCGAAAAAGTATGAAAAGCATATCAGGACATTCACATTGTTCGATCTAAGAGTATTTTTTTGTAGTTTTGTTTCAAAATTAAGAAACTTGAAGTCTGGAAATTGAAAACCCTGCTCCCCGTTAAACGGACTGGAATGAGCTTAACTTCCTGCAACATTGCGTGATGTACTTGTGAAGGCATTAACCGCGATAGTCGCGTATTATTTAGCAGAATAAGCGTTCTTCTATTATTAACATATTATGTCATTCAAAGCTCTTTAACTCCAAATACCGTGTAGGAAGAATTTTTTGCGGGAGGAAAATTTTGCGGATTGCCGACTCAATTTGTTTTGCGGGAAGAAATGTTTGCGGATCGAGACAGCTAAAATTTCTGCTGGGAGGAAATTTTGGCGGATTTCTGGTCAAGTATAAATAAAATTCAAGGCAGTATCGGTATTAAATTGAAATTTTACTTCCTGACTTACAATTTCGACCGGAAGTTTTTATAGTTGTTCTTCTAGCGCCAACATGAACATAAACAACGACAAAACCTGAGTGACTTATTGTACGTTCTTGTAAAAACGTATTAGTCGATTATGATAACAGTCTCCGTTTCTTTTGAGGACGTGTCTGGAGTTGAATCGGGAATACAGATGACTGTTGTGCCAGTCGCCTCGTTGTTATGAGAGTACGCTTTATTTGCTGCAGGAATTAAGTCTGTAGATTAATCCATTGAGTACATGTACTTTGGAATTGACTGTATGTTGTCAGTCTTTATTTACGACAACTGACGTTGAACGTGACACAGAAGCGGGAAAGTACGGTTTTCCGTGAGAATCCGGCAATGTGAGAGGAAAAATGTATTTTATTAACTTTGGCTAGCGTTTCCTATTATGTTAAATGTTAACAAGTTCCTGTTAACCCGATATAACCATTAAAACAAGATTTACATTTTTTTCTCTGGGAGTATATTTTTGCGGCAGAAAATTTTGCGGGAGTTTTTTTCGGCGGGAGTTTTTTTTTGCGGATCGAAGGAAATCCGCAAAATCCGCAAAAAATTAACTCCCGCAAAATTAAACTCCTACACGGTACACTGCTTTTAATAAGTAAATAAATCGGATGTAATGTTCAGTAAAGATTTGTTGGTAATTAAAGGTCAGCCCATTGCAGTTCAACAAATAGACTTGCTACATACAAGTCGACCTCTTTTCCTCTGAGCCTCTTAGAACGAAGGCGGGAAACTAAAATCTCGTTTTAAGAGAAGCGAAGGCGGGAAAAAAAACATCTCGTTTTAAACGGGACTTGGAGAAAGTCTATTCAACAAAGTCTCGTGCATTTTGCTTTTGCTTGTGCTAATAAAGTGGCTCAGTCGTAGCTACAATAGCTTCCTCCAAATCTGATGTGAAAATGCGCGGGAAATCATACAACGCAGCGTATGAAAAAATATCGCGAGCGGTTGGTACCTTTACCCACACTCCTTTGCGCACGAAAAACATTAAATTGTAGATAAGAGTTTTTAAATCTTACTACGAGCCAGAGCAAGTGTTATGTTACCAATAGACTGTCATTTCCGTTAAAGGCACTCAAATACCCAAGCTCACGCCTGTTATACTTTAACAGACTATCAAACCTCTCTTTGAAAGGATTTTTTTAGAAATAGATGGAAAATTAAAAGAACGCTTATGTTGTAATTTGTAGCTGACAATGAGGACAAAATGTGAACATGCGGTGCCTGTGACTAACGGTAAATAAGATCCGGGGGGGGGGGGGGGGGTCGGCACTCATGAATAAGGGTTAGTAAAGGGGAAATTGTTCAAGCAAGCAACCGTAAACGACAATCCTGCTGGTGTACGTTGGATCAAACTAGTGATCTAATCGGCTATCAAATAAAAAATAACTATGAAGAAGCAAAGACCGATATAACGTAGAATTTTGAAATTAGTGGTACCACAGGGAGCCCAGGCTCACAACATGAAGACAATATAAGGATTTGTATGAAACTTTATCGCTAGTATATATAGTTGATGGAAAATGATAATAAACATCCATTAAAGTTTACATACCACATCAAATGTTGTCCAGCTGTCGTTTCTTGTCTGTCTTGGAGCCTTCAACTGAAGCCGCATTTCAGCGAAAAAAAATTTTTTAGTTCACCTCTACCTAAAATATCACAAGGGTGCACACTCGTATACTTGACAGGCCGACGAAAAAACGCCATAAATCAGCTTTAACGGATCCCAGTCGCTCAAAAACCTCACTCGAGTGTAGATCGAAGATTACTTTTCCCAGGTAGCGTGCTTTCCCTCCCTAGCGTTTCTCCATCGCTTCAAGAAGACGGAAATATTATCACAAAGTTTCAACTTTTCGCTACCGAGTATGGTTGTGAGCTCAAGTCGAGACACATAACCGCCATCATGGCATGTAACCGAGCCTTTCATGAACAGCGCACGCTATGATTGGTCGATAGTCGTCATGGAAATGAGACTCAATTCTCCCGTCGGGGAAGGTAACGAACGCAACAGTCGTTACAAAACTCGACTCGCCCGGGAGGCCAAAAGACACTTTGCAAAACTCCCGCCAATCAGAAACAGCCGACATTTGTTTACAAATTTCAAACGACATGGAGGGAAAATGTCCGCGAAGGGTCCAACTTTTTCTTTCTTTGTAACAACTGTTGCGTTCGTTACCTTCCCCGACGGGAGAACTGAGTCTCATTTCCATGACGACTATCGACCAATCATAGCGTGCGCTGTTCATGAAAGGCTCGGTTACATGCCATGATGGCGGTTATGTGTCTCGACTTGAGCTCACAACCATACTCGGTAGCGAAAAGTTGAAACTTTGTGATAATATTTCCGTCTTCTTGAAGCGATGGAGAAACGCTAGGGAGGGAAAGCACGCTACCTGGGAAAAGTAATCTTCGATCTACACTCGAGTGAGGTTTTTGAGTGACTGGGATCCGTTAAAGCTGATTTATGGCGTTTTTTCGTCGGCCTGTCGAGTATACGAGTGTGCACCCTTGTGATATTTTAGGTAGAGGTGAACTAAAAAAAAGTTCTCGCTGAAATGCGGCTTGAAGGCTCCAAGACAGACAAGAAACGACAGCTGGACAACATTTGATGTGGTATGTAAACTTTAATGGATGTTTATTATCATTTTCCATCAACTATATATACTAGCGATAAAGTTTCATACAAATCCTTATATTGTCTTCATGTTGTGAGCCTGGGCTCCCTGTGGTGGTACAATATTTCGGCTGGCCACACCAGCCTTCTTCAGGTACAATGAAGAAAATTTACATTGGCGTGTATTTTTGAACGTGATACTAAGCTGTCATAAAATGTTAAGAAGGTGAAAACAGATATCTAGTATGACTCTTCCCGGATGTTAAGGCCATAAGGTTCGAGTGTTCTCGCCTGTGCGATTAAAAACGCTTCTCTGATCTTACGTATAGAGTCTCTCTTAGAAGTAGTAGTTTATTTACCCACGTAGTCACTAATGAGTATAAGCTCGTTTACAATGTGTACGTGCAGTCAACTAATTAAGATAGTGGATGAAAATTTGATATTAAATTCTGAGAATACAATCAATGTTTGCTTATTTACAATTAGATAATACTAGTAATATTAAGAGAGGGTCCATGTGAAAACCATGCAGACGAGTCTACAGTGCACCTCTCCGATTTCCTTTAAACTTGGCACACATTTACATCTTAACTAGCTAATGTCCCATGTGAAATAGTTTGGCTGAAATGTAAAAGGCCTTTGAGATATGTCAATCAAACTGTTTGACCCCCTGAAATGCTCAAAATCAGAGCAAAATATACCTTATGTTGTAACATGTCGCAATCGCAAATGATTTTAAGTAGAAAGATAATATTTTTACCTGCTTTAGTACTAAGTCCCGTCAGCATATAAAAACCAAAATCAACTAATTTTATTTATATTTTGTCGCTTCTGTCGAATTTTTATTTAACGCTACTTTAATAGGTCTTTTTAAAACCCGATAAATGCTGTCTGGCAATGGCCGTTTGCAGAGTTGCGGCCTTCTTTTCTTTGAATTTAGAAATATTCCTAGATTGACTTACAATACATCTTTGCATCTGGTAAAAAAAATCTCTGTAAAGTTAATGCTGGGTTAGAGATTACGCACTCTCAAAATCCGCAATGTTCAGTTATTAAACAAACGACGATATGGCGACACGGCGATTTTTTTTCGATTAAAATCGAAAATACGGTGAACTTCACAGATTTTCTGCCAATAATTGCTTTAAGAATTCGAATGCACATTCATTTTCAATATTATTTTAGTTTTGAAGGGTGACCAAGTCCATCACCCGATATGCAGATGTCTAAAGTGACTGAATTATTGTCGAGTTTGAGGGAGTCAAAGCTGAAAAATAGGTACTCATAGTTTATGGCAGTATCTTCGTTTAAAATTATTTGATTGGATCAAAGACAATGAATTTTCTTTGAATATGATATATAGAGGATTTCAAACTACGCTACGCTTTAAATACAGCTTCTAATCCGGCGAGTCACTCTGAATTTTGCGAGCCTCTGTAGCGGGGTGAATGAGTGACAAGTAGAAATGCACGTACAGTCGTATTTAGGTTCTTCAGCCGATTCTCTATTCAAGTTTTTAGTTTTTATTCTGTAAAGAAACGATGTTTTCTTTTCATAATAAAAAAAACCCTAATGGTTTCGTTTTCTTGGAAGCCCTTTATTATATGCTCATCGAATAGTTGGCCAAGTTAGAACCGTTTAGATTCAGCAACGGGAAACCATTCTGATGTTACTACCTTGTTACGGACTCAATTTGTTTCAATCTTGTGCATAATATTCTGTTCGTTCCGTTGAAATACCAAAATGTGTGTATAATCCATGAAATCAAATGTGGTATCACCGAAATAGATGAAATCACTTCAGTGATATAATGATATCTCAAGAATTGCGTGACAGGAACTGCGTGTAACGTCTGCACGTGTATTTCCCGCCCTATCCACGAGATGGATTTGGACTTGATCAAGTGCTCATTTTGTGTATATTCAACGAGGGAATGTGGCCTATCTTCTCGGCGTTACCAGGGAAAAACAACTATATTACCGTTGAAGGCATGTCCCGACCCCCTGTATGAAATGCCTTGGCACTTGGCGCGGATGTTGTTGATGGCGCGTGTCAAGTAAAATTATCATAAAATCTATAAATATTTTCAGCTGTACTGTACTGTCTAGACAGGGTATTTTATTCATTTTTGATTTTAGGTAATGCACTAGTCAAAGTAACCCCCCCAACCCGATTTAGACTAGTGCATAATGGCTCACTCTCTGCTTAAAGCTGCCTGTGATACACTTGTATGCGATTTGTTACTGTCGTCCTCGTATCTCTTTATAGCGGAGCTCGTTGCATAAAAAAAACAAAGAAAATCAATATGGAAAACAAAAGATAAAAGAACAACCCACACAAGTGAAAAAAAAATCACGCCGCGCGCCTCGCCCGCTCGCAGACGTAAAGGTCGGTACACACGAAGGGACAAGTCACGTGTCCTGATATCCTGTTCCCCGCGGACACCGGACATCCTACAGCTGAGAAACTTCAAACCTCGTACACAAAGAATAACGTATTTCTTTACAGTTTTAAGGTAATAGACCAGTTCGCGGTTTATTATAATTCCGACATTTTGAAAGGGGTGTAAACATGGCGCGAAATACAGTGTTTGTATGGGAATCCGATGACAAATAAAATCCGTAAAATCGAATTTCTGAAATATTCTTCAGATACAAACTTAAGATACCAGGTAAAATATTAACTGATCGAAATTTGAGGGATGTATATACGTAGCTGTGCTGGGAAACGTGCAATCGTGTTTTCAGTTTTTACGATTTTACGGATTTTATTTCGGCTACCGAGAACTGGTTTATGTACTTGAGGGGCTAAAATCCGTCTTTTGGTTTTTGATTCATTCGGGAAAATAATCAATTTTCGGTTATTGGAAAAATCAATGCGACTTTGTCATCAGTTGACAAGGTGGAAGTAATATGCCAAAAATAACTTAAGATACCAGGTAAAAGATTAATTGATAGAAATTTGAGGGATGTAGCTGTGCTGGGAAGCATGCAATCGTGGATTTAGTTTTCCATACATTTGTCTGTAAAAACGAGTCAAAGTCCGCGGGAAAATTTGCGCAAAAAAAATCAATCTTCCAGGAAGGAAAACATTTTTCTGAAGCATTTCAAAGACATTTTTTGTTTCGATGAGGCAAAATTTGCTTCCGCAACAATGTTTTCACGTTGGCTTTGGAGGAAAACAATGTTTACTAGGCTCCAGTGACACACAGCATATGTGTTTCTCAGCAACACAAACCCAGACCCCACCGCCAAGACTAACAATTCGTTAGTTTTTTTTCGGCAACAACGTTTCCTCGTATATCCACCCGTGCAGCAAAACATTTGTATGCTTCCTGCTCGTTCAATTAGCCACCCAGGCAACATTAAGAGAAACAGAGAAGCGCAGTGTTCGCGCCTACGCCTTTTCGATCCCTCGTGCCTCGATCGGATGATCACGTAAAATGGCGATCCCGTCTCACGCAATCTCGTTCTCATAACCCGCGATCTTTTGGCCAGTATCTTGGCGCTGGTCAAATGATCGCGGGCTCTGGGAACGAGATTGCATCTCACGACGCTCGTATTCATCAGCAGCTGTGTATCACAGGACGCTAAGGAACCACTTTGGACATTAAACAAATGTAAATCCAGCGTAATTCAGGTCTGGATAAAGTCTGTCACGATCCACACAATATGTTTCATCGTTCACCCAGATGTTTTCTGAACCCTTTTCTAAGATAGTTTGTAGCAATAGCAACATACGTCAGACATTTCTGAACTTCGCTTTCCAGGATGGCACTGCGCTCCAGTTCGGCACCGACACAGCTGATTAGGCCATCCCAATAAAATGCAAATACGTAGAGAGCTAGGAAAAGAGGTGTAGTATGAAAGTATGTTCTTCAATTTTTTTTTTTAACTTTTCCCAAAAATTGGGTCAATGACAAGCTTTGTATTTTTGTTAACTTTTCCAAAAAAAATTGGGTCGGTCTGGCGATTGGAAACGGAACATTTTATTGGGATGGCCGTATGTGGGTCGTGTGAATATACAGGATATATGCACGGGATGTTAGAAATCATTTATAATTCATTGTTGTGACCTTGTGTATGAATGTATGCAAACATTTGACCCCATAACAGTTACATATATCAGGTGCATCATGGGTAATTTTAACCTATAATCAGCTTGAAAAAAATAAAGTTTTGCAAACAAAATTATATAGATGTATTAAGTAGTGCATTATGATTATTTTCAGTTCTGTTTCATGAGATTCATAAATATTTCAATATAAATTACCCACTCTGGTATATATGTTGGGCACCACAGACGAAATGATAAAACACCGGATCTCCTAGCGTGTAGGGATCTGATCAGCAATATATATATATAAATAGACAAGAAAGGAAAGGCTGATTCAACGGTAGAGAGTTTTTTCTTCCAATATTCCACATGGAATGTACACATATGTGTTCGGGCTACCTGTGGTGCACAACAGCAGACTGGGTTCTAGTCCTAAATAAAATGGCGGATGCTACAAAGCCATCTGTATAAACTATAATGGGTAAATGTTCTTTCGGTGTAAAATCGACAAGAAGATAATTATCGTAAGTTGTGGCTTCGAGACCATGACAGAGCTGGGGAGGAGAGCATAAATAAGGCTAGAATCAGGTATGCATTTATCGCTGATTCATCCTTCGTATTACTAATTTCTCTTATTTTGAAGTTGATTGTTAATTAGTTGTTGTTTATTGCAAAACCATAGGCATAAGTGACAAATAAATTTATCACCCAGTTATTTTAGGGCTATGTTTCTCATTCCTGTCCGTTATTTGTCCCGTTATTCTGCACACGATACAGATTGCATCTGGCGTTGATTGTTTATTTACGTTGGACCCGGGCGTTGGGAGTATGTTACTTTGGCCTCACTGCTCCTAAGCTGAATAAACTTTACAAACTTTTTAGTCCCCAGTTGTATTTCCAAATGACTGATCTACAAAATAATAACTCTCTCATCTTCTACAATTTCGCCGCATCGATAGTATTCGAATGTCATTTTACCCTAAAATTTGACTTTTTGAAAAATAATTTCGGAAGTCACTTGTACATGAAAGCCTTACTCCTTGAATACTGAATATTTGTTGGCACTTATATCATAATTAAATTGCAATTGGTTGTGTTTATGCTGTAGAAACGTTTTGTGTATATAGCTTATATGGTTTGTTCAAAAATATTCTGTAAACATGACTAAAAATACATAGTGGAAATACCCCTCAAACCGAGGCAGTTCGTACTGACCCCCATATCTCTTACAGTTTTTGGAATTTTTCCAAAATATTCTACCAAGTCTAATGCCAGGCCAATAGTAACATATGTGCAAAATATGAACAAAATCTGAGATGTACCATGTAGACTCATATTTTCAGGGTGCATGGTTTTCACATGGATGCCCTCTTAATAACAACACTATAATGATATCAATAACAACAACAAATAATAATAAATATTAATAAATGTAGAGTATTTCAAAATATCGCGCTTGCTATTAGCACCATGTGCTATTGATGATAACGCAAGTTTATCTATTTCAGACTTGAAAATAATCGGGGAAGAAATAATGCGAACTATTCCATAGCCTAACTATTATGTAAGTAAAAGAATTATGAAAATACTTAGACTTATAGTTTGGCAACTGAAGAATCATATCACCCCTAACTGATTATATGTGCTAGCCCGGAAAGAAAAAAATTGTTTGATATATTTTGGAGCTATTGTTGTGGACACATTTGTGTAGCAATAGCAGAGACTGGACGTACCGGCGGTGCTCTAAGGGCTTAAGTAAGAGTGCGAGGAATATCGGCAGCGCGTTGTATTTGTCTAGCAAGGAAGGAGCGGTCCGGTCTATACAAACATATACTCGAAATAAATAGGTTCTGCTATTTAATTTTTCTGTGTTGCGCGTCTAGGAAGAGAAAATCCGAAAACTTTACTCACAGCCTCCGCTATGTACAGACGGCTCAAGTCTCGTAATTTGTGACGTAGTATACGGGGAATAAAATAGGTACGCATGTGTAGCCATGGGTTTTACAACATATACGTAGCTCCAAATCCTGGATTTCCAAGTTATTGTGATTTCTTTCTGTCCACGGAATACTGATGACCTTTCGTTAAAGGGGAACTGAACCCTAAAATCAACCCAACGTCTTTACAAAGATGTATTCGAATGAAATAAGTTCTGCTGTTTTAATTTTCTGTGTTGCGCGTCTATGAGGGGAAAATTGCAAGTTCGATTTTCCGCTGAAAAATCTATATTGCGTGGCGGCTCAATTCAGTGCAAATTTCCCCATAACGTACGTCACATGCACATACCAAGGAAGAACGATCACACCTCCAGCACAAAGAAAACACAATAGTCCGCTAAATGTTGTCATTGAGTCGGTATGACCAAACTATAGTCTTAAATGCATGGAAGTAACTAGGCAAAATATTTTTGGCAAGAGTATGATTCATAATGGGTCATACCGCGAAACCGTACTGAGTTGGCAGTATATATGTAAATGTTATAACGTAAGAAGTCTCACTCGATCTCACATTTTTTCCAGATGTCGATTAAAGATTATTAAAATCCGGCAGTTGTCGTGCAGTACACGTAATCGCCTATAAAAACACCAGCTTATAAAGTGAAAGCCTAGAAAAGAAAAAATCGAGATACTACAAAAAGATCGCCGGTGTCAATCAACTTTACTTCATGGTCTTCTTGGCTCCGGCTGAAAGTACTGACATCGACACGAGCTTGCACGCATATATGATAACATTAATTTGATTCGAAATCCTTTCCCTTGTAGGTGACAACAACTCGACAACTCGACGGCGTTGAATTGAGTTTCCTTAAGTTTAGATTCCGTATTACTTCTATAATCGAATTTTTGAGGTCCTTTTTATAATTTGTCTCTTTACGAATCCACAAAATTATTATTTCTTCAGTATTCAATTATTTTCCTCCAGTCCACCCCTAAGCATAATTAATGAACGGTCCCCACTGATGGCGTAAATGAAATTCACAATATCTAGGTTATAAAATAACAGTAACGCTCTCCCTTCTGTGCATCAAAAGATATTAAGCAATTATTGGATTAGGTAAGCGAAAATTACCCGCAAGACCTCGGTCTGTGTTATCAGTCGAAGCAGGAGACTGAGGATAACACAGACCGAGGTCATCATAACTTCGCTATCATGCGAAAACCTAATCCAAATTTCTTTCTAAACTTCTTAATATTGGCAGAGAGATACCAGCTGAAAATTACGCAATAAGGTCGTGCGCCATGATTAACACGCTCCGCTATCGTGAATTCACGGGTAACTCGCAGTCAAGATTGTGATTGTGTCTACAATGACGTACTGATACTAATGATTGATATTTACATGTATGAATGACTGCGTTGTCAAACGTCTCTCAGTTGACAATCACAGCCACGATGTTGGAATCACAACCTTTAGTTGGACTCTCCCAGTTTTTCTATCTGCACTGTTTTCATGGCGACCATCACGTGATGCGGGAAATCCAATTTTTTCACAAGCAACGCAAGATCGAGCAGAGTTCGTATTTCTCTTGGATTCCTCTGCAATTCGCGTTTTTCTTTGAGTTCCTGCCTTAAAATCCTTCGATGGCATTTCATACAGTTTCTCTCCCTTGAGAACAAATGCTGCTATCGCTGAACCGAACTTTGTTGCCGATTCTTCAACATCTTTCAACCTTGTAGTTTCGCTTCTATTCTCTTGAAGGTCCAATTCTTTATGAAGTTTAGGAAGACATGATTTAGAACGCTTTTTATGAAATTGTTCAACCCCTTCTTCGGTTGTTAGCTCTTCATGAATTCTCCTGCAGAATGGGCAGTATTTCCTTCCACGATATTTTCTCGTTGCTAAATTCTCACAGAAGAAGTAAGTAGTTTCTCCCTCATATCGAGGAGGCATCAATCTTTGTTTCCTTGGAAACGGGGAGCGTGAGGTTGAAGGCAAGTTTGGAAAAGAAACCTTTTTCGTTTTTTTTAGAAGAGTATCATTCATAATGGGTCATACCGCGAAACCGTACTGAGTTGGCAGTATATATGTAAATGTTATAACGTAAGAAGTCTCACTCGATCTCACATTTTTTTCCAGATGTCGATTAAAGATTATTAAAATCCGGCAGTTGTCGTGCAGTACACGTAATCGCCTATAAAAACACCAGCTTATAAAGTGAAAGCCTAGAAAAGAAAAAATCTAGATCAGTACTACAAAAAGATCGCCGATGTCAATCAACTTTACTTCATGGTCTTCTTGGCTCCGGCTGAAAGTACTGACATCGACACGAGCTTGCACGCATATATGATAACATTAATTTGATTCGAAATCCTTTCCCTTGTAGGTGACAACAACTCGACAACTCGACGGCGTTGAAATGAGTTTCCTTAAGTTTAGACTCCGTATTACTTCTATAATCGAATTTTTGAGGTCCTTTTTATAATTTGTCTCTTTACAAACCACAAAAGTCTCTTGACTTCAAGCAGAAGTTCCGGCCTTGCACCTTGAGACTACTTTGAATTTGATGTTTTACTGTTTGTTTATATTCTTGACTGTTAGGTACATTTTCCAATGGAGGTCGTTTCAGAATGTGCAAATATGTACCCGTTTATCCTACTCCGAAAAGACGTCACCATTTTGCGGATCGGACGAGAAATAAATCGGCCAGTCCAGTTTTACATCTCAAACTCAAACTAGTTAGTCGAACGGCTTGTATTACTGAGTGTGAGTGGGTTTAGGTCATGAACCACTTACAGCTTTCCCGCTTTTGCGATAGATTTGCAGGTGTGTTTTATTATACATTATTCATACGACAGTTAATGAGTTAAGTAAGAAGCAGACGGAAATTATGGCTCTCGCATCCTCTACTGAGCTGTTAACGAGTTTTCATCAGAAATAGCAAAATGAGACATTTAAAATCAAAATAACTCTTCTACAACATTATCTCACCGACAAGAAAAGGTTTTTCTAGAAGTACGTACCTTTCAAAGAGAAAAGTACTCCAGGGCAAGATTTTCTCCGCCTTATCAATAAATGAATAATAGAATCCCAAGGGGGCGTATTTTCCCAAAATATATTTCAATTTATAAACATTAACGTTTGCCTCATGCACAAAAACATAGCTAAGTACCAAGCTTTTCCATATTCGCTTAATCCCAGTTATCCTTCACAGAGCCTATAGAGCATTGTTGTTAATATGGGAATGTGAAGTATTACCTCGCTAAAGCCCTATCTGGCCTCAGCTATATCAACTGTTTATACTTTTTTTAAGAAAATGAAGGATTTATAGAAAAACAATAGCCATTTAGACCGCGATAGAATTCGCTGCTGTTATTCGGGTTTTTACACTATTGTTCTGAGATTGCTTAGATTATAATCCCAGTTGGGTTCTACCCATACGAATGGACCTTTTTGCAGGAATGCAATTACGTGTTTAATAGTACTGGTGGCAAAAAAATCTGACTTCAAATATATATTTCAAGGCACTTGTACGAGATCGGTAGTGTTTTTAGCAAAACCTGTTTGGAAATGCTATTTTCCACCTCTTGATCAAACCCTCGTAATACTTCATCACCAAAATGCGACGTAACGTGTTCCACTCAATAAATCCAAGGCGAACGTTCAAACTCGGACCTGTTATGCTCCCACAAATGGTTAGCATGTAGCACACAATCGATTGTCGATCTAAAACGGTGTTTAGGAATTTGTTTGCCGTCCATTAAGGATCACGAGCGCAGTTCATTGGTTATTGAAGCTATATATCAGCACGTGTCTGTTTCCTGCAAAAGGCCTAGTAGGCCTATTGTAACTTTACAATGATGGCTTGAACCATTTACTGTGCGCGCACCAGGTGCCTGAATGCCAGTGTATCTACCTTAAGGGTTTGCTCCAGCTTCGTCTTCCTTTTTTGAAACCGGACAGTCGGCAGAGGTACCAGGAGGTACTTTCCCTCGAGCGAGAGCCTTTCTGAAAGCCTCTCTAACCTTTAAAAAGATGACAATCCAAGTCTCCCTCATCTCCGTATTGTACCCCGCGTATATAAATACGTTGACGCATGCGTTCGAGTACACCATACACACGGCAATCTTCGTCAGGAGGATAGGCGGACTTTTGGTGTTACCCAGAGCACCCAAAATGTCAATCACCGTGATTGGCGTCGTCAAGACAACGAATAATCCCACTACTCCCAGGACCACCTTCGTGGCTCTTCTTTGTCTACCCATTGATGCTCTTGCTTTCGGGACGCGCTTCGTTTTTGAACTTGATCGAAATGTGAACTTGCTTCTTCTTGAGCCCGGGGTAGTTGGTGGTGTTTCGGTTGTTTGAACGCGCGTTGACTCCACTTCGGTGTGTAAAGTTTCACTTGCGACTGAAGTAATTACATGAATCCGTCGAATTTG
Source organism: Actinernus sp. WN-2022 (assembly GCA_030867875.1). Classification (NCBI taxonomy): domain Eukaryota; kingdom Metazoa; phylum Cnidaria; class Anthozoa; order Actiniaria; family Actinernidae; genus Actinernus; species Actinernus sp. WN-2022. The sequence goes on from JAOWCC010001501.1 coordinate 18,231,988, forward strand.
ATTCCTCGCAGTTTTTAAGATGAAAACGTTTGTTGCACTTAAGATAATAATGACGCTTAGATTGATGACTGAGAATAACAGGAACAGGTATTCCTTCTTTAGGACGGTCGTAAACAGGCAAATATCGTTCATCTCAGAGTTTTCAGTCGCTCCCCATCCTACGACAGGCATAATGGCCAGTATAAACATCATACCCCAGCAAATACAAACCAAGAAACCCGCCTTAACAGGCGTTACAATGTTTCTGTACTTCATTGGTTTATAGAGCGCAATGAATCGATCCAAGCTGATTATAGTTACGTTCAAATTAGACGCGCCGTAGAAAAATATGGTTAGCGGTATCACCACGAGGCAGGGGATCAGGGGCCTTTGGCTCGTTTGGTTGAGCTGCTCTGCCAACCTCAGGGGAATGGAAACTAATCCTTGGAATAAATCGGCGATTGCTAAATTGAGGAACAGAACATTAGCAATTGTTCGGAGTTTCTTGTTCCAACTTACTGCAAGGACGATCATGGCATTCCCTATTACTGCCACGACAGAAACGAAAATCATGAAAATGGTAGACAGGATGAGGTCTGTTGTGTTTGCCATTACCAATAATAGATTAATTAAACCCCAGTACTCTTCTCCAACTTAATCCTGATATCAAGATCTTTCTTCGTTTCCAGGTGTCGTTAACGCCGGTACAGCAGCAAATGGAATTGGACTATAGATAACAGTAATCCCTAGAGTAGTCTGTTCCTGCCTAAATACCTCTCAAGAAAAAAAGACTATTCTTAATTCACTTCTGCTTCAAGTTAAGCTATGATGAGCTTGGCCTTGACTCTCCTATGTTTTGCGTCAAATGTCTTTAAAATCTTCCAATCCGGTTGCGATTTTTGGCGCTAGTGCATAGACTTAAAGTATGTTAAATAAATATCGCTCACTGATGCCCTTTCTGTTTGTTGTATACACGCTATACAATGTTTCTTTACTTCCGTTTTATGTCTAGTTTTAATATGTAGACTAAACGGTCACTGAAAAACGATAGCTAGCAGTATTGATGGGATCCAGTCGTTGGAGTAGAGCGCGACAATAGATATCCTCTAGCTATGCCTAGCTTTTTAGAATTCTTGTCTTGATGGCTCGCACATCAGCTACAACAGTGTTACGCCGACAGTAAAAAAATAACTCACTTTCTACTAGTCTCGTACACTTGTTGATCTCACTATTTGTAATGCTTTCGACAGCAAAATGAAGTCGCTTTTAAATCTCCCCTATTCTGAAAAACAGTCGGCCGCGGCTTGATAATTTTGAGTCCCTGAACGGCGCGCGCTGACGACTCAACTTCTGTATTTCAGTTTATTGTTTTTGTTCTATCCACATAGTATACGGTGTTTTTTTTTCCCCACGAGTTACTTTGGTTCAGAGATGTTAATGGTTGGTACTTTTGAGCAAGATTTCTTCCCTTCGATGATTACTCCTCCGGTTCGTTTCAGGTGCTTTACTCATTAAAGTCGATAATTGTGGTAAATCACAAATGAAGAACTCCGTCCTTGTCGTTTACTTTACTGCTATTTAGCTGTAAAACTATTCCTCGATTTACTCCTTACGTGGTGAATAAAAACACGCTTAGCATAGCCAGTCAGATATAGAAATCCTTAGCCTCGACCCTTCTTTATTGTCCGGCAATTTCACTGGCTCACTTTCTTGCAGTCTCCTTGAACTTGGAATCGCAAGTACGTGCTTCGGTTTAATAAACTCTTGATTTAGCAACCCAGCTGAACACTCAATAATTTCTGTAGTTACAGAAAATTTCAATCTTCAAATGGAGAATCAAAATTGCTTTGTTGTCCATCAAAGAAGTAAGGTGTTTAGTTTAAACGATTTTATCACGAGCACCTGTCAGATAAACCATTTTTCAATTTATATGTGCAGCCGATATATTTTTCATCAGTCTCGTGAGCGCCGTCAAGCTTCCTGAGATCCGTCATTAGCAGGGTTTGTCGTTGTCCCGATGTAATATGAGTTCACATTTGCAATTATTCAAGCCTCTTTCCATTTCCTGATAAATAAGTGTTCTCGTCTTCGTAGACTCTCTTCTGTTGCTAGAGCGTCTCTCTTCGGCATTAAATAAACTTGTGTCTCCAGTTGTCTTGATTCTAAACTAAAAAGAAAATGAAATAAATGCCAATGTTAATTTACTGCCGTATCAAAACCACACTAAGATCAGCAATCTATAGACCTTGGCAATAAGAACGATTTATATTTAGGTAAAAAAAGTGTGCTCTTAGAATACCCAAAATTGCCATAGCATCAAGACTAGCTGTATAACTCCATCATTGACGTCACAGAAAATGGAGCTGGAATAAGCCAACCAGCTTGACTGCCTTTTTAGCTCATCCTACTTCCGAGGAAGAAGATGGTGGTTTTAAAGTGGAACACATTAAGATATAATTAATTTCAGCCGTATATTTAATTTTAGTGTTCTCTCCTCTTCGCACCGGAAAATGTGAGAGGGAAAGAATTAAAGGGAACCTCCAAATTACACCGCTTTCTTTTCTTTGTTTTTGCGTTTTCCGGCGCATAGAAAAAGGAATCACAAATCCAGTTGACACAAAATCAATATCCGACTCTCCCAAACCTTAATTTAAACAAGTACATTTGGCGCAATAACAGAAATCATTACACTGCGCGCACAGACAAGATTGAAAAATATACGAAAACGAGATTACCGCAGGAGCTCCTGCTTTACCGCCATATTTATTTTCTCAGAGAAGTCGTGTGGTGGCGCACGATTATCTAGCGATAGCATGAAATGAGCATACGCTGCCTTTTCCCCCCAACGTCAATGTAGATTAGATTGAATTTAGATTTGGACGACGGCCATTATTATTGACGTGGTTGTAGCAAAATGAGAAAAAAAACTTCAGAACTGAGGAGCTTATATATAGTAATGATAAACCACGTAAAGAGAGGGTAAATCGCCTTCCTGTTTAACAAAATTAAAGGAGGGGTTTCAGGTATCTTGTCTTCGAGACACACTCTTTTTTCAGTTTATTTGAGTTCTGCCCGGTATATCAAAACCAGACGGAGTTCACCGCACCCTAATCGAACTACAGTAATGACAATATGATCATTCCTGTTAAGTCTAACACGAGTCCCACGTGAAAGAACAATGTACCGATTGGCTGAAGACTTGTGATAGCGGAAAAAGTAAACGGACGCCATGCGGCAATAATCTTGTTACCAAATATATTAGCTGCGGTTACACTACCCCAGATAAAGTCGTTTACCCAGTAAAACTAGCCCCAATAAAATCCATCTGGGGTTTGAATTTACCTGGGTAAAGCGGTTACACGAAGACAGTTGAATATCACGCCCCAGTAACTTTGTGGTTTCGTTGATCTTCGCTTCGTTGATCAAAACATCACGCCTCTCAAGAGCTGTCAGATCCTCGAAATTTCATTGGTTGAACTATTTGGGGTCGGCAGCGACCCCTAAGACTTATCTGGGGTTCTATCAAGGGAAACTGTTTCATTGTTCTTTCTTTCGTAACTGTGGAAATATACCTAGGTACGTTTTCTCCTGGGGAAATCGGTTAGACACGAAAACACGAATTTACCCAGGTAAATTTCCAATATACCTAGTAAAACTGGTCTAGTGTAACCGCAGCTAATAAAATGAGAGAATTACGTTCTGAGTACATTCTTGGGCACTTATAATAGGATATTTTCGTTATGGCGTCATTTTTCTACAACTACTAGAATCATTTTCAAGTTCCTTTTCTCATTCAAATTTATCAACTCCTTCGAGAATTCCAGACAATGGTCCAAATTAGAGGAACAAAAGGATCCGCGCAAGGAATTCTGGTAGTTGTAGTATATGACGTCATCATGCAAATGTCCTGTTAATACTCTTTCAATTCTACTCCAGTCGTATTTTCATTGTGATGGAAAATCAAAACATACTATACACCCAGTTACTAGAGACACTAATGACTTACGGCACGGTTTAGTACTGTACGGCCTACCGTGACATTGAACTCAGGTCATGAAGGCATAGGCCACCCTTATCAGGGAGTGGTGCATGATAGATAATTGTTTTAGAGCAGCCATATTGGTAAATATTTAACAGTTGGTTCTTTTTGAGTGATTTAGGGTGATCACGTGACTTGTCACGCCTCAATTTTCAAAATTTCATATTATCAAAAAAGTCCGAGTTCTTTCTCTTATTTTAATCTGCTATTTATAATATTATTTATAATATTAAGACATAGTACCTCTTTGTATTTGTATATAGTACATCTGGAGTATTACAGTGATTTTACTTGACCCGCGAAACAGAAACTATTAGTTAGTGTGTAATACCAAGATAAACACAAGAGAGAACAAAATAATTAGAGTGTAATACGCTACTATCTATTTCACGCGTTAAGTAAAATCACTCTAAGAGAAATTTTACTCAAACGATAGATTTTAACGTTTTAATGCTCGACCCAGTCCCCCTTAAAGTTATACGCTAAAACTGATTAACTGGTAAAATTATCCAGATGTAGCTTCCAAAAACACTCCAGTGACCAACATCTGGTATAAAATAATTTTCATTTCAAATAGCTAGGTTTAGAACTCGGAGTTTTGCAGTAAATATTTTAGCAATCTAGGTAGCGTAATATGAGTACGTGACATATCACGAAGATCAGATTACGTTTTCTTTTGAACTTTTCATGGTGTGAACTTAAAATGCTGATAACTTTGTTCAAAAAGTATTTCTTGACGAATTCTGACCACCCGCTACGTTTTTAAGCAAAGCAGATAAGACCCGTGCCTTCCCATAATCCGTTGCGTAGCAACTATATTATCAAATTTCCCGGTCACATGAGCAATTCATTCTGCGTTGAATTTACTTTACATACTTTTATTATCCACTCCCCCGTGGGGCTTTTCAGAGATAATTACAATTAAACATCTAATTAACTAATGTTATATATCTATAAAAACTATATACAATGATTATGTACGCATAATAAAAGGACTAATGTCTATGAAAAATATTAATCAATAAATTCGATCGCGGACCTCAGCAGCACAAATTTTCACAAAGCATCTCAAAACCAAAGTTTATCCTGGGATTTTGACGTAAGTTTACACTAGCTTTGACTTCCTTGTATTTCTGGCAAATATTTTGTATTAAAAGCCTAAGAAAAATGGGGAAACATGCAGAGAATTCGCTGTGATTTGAGTGAAAAGTTTTCAATTTTAGTTTGCGCGCGTTGCTGACGCAATCTGATCACGGCATTTTCGAACAACGAGCGCGCGCTTAAAGCTGCATTTGTTCGAGCGCGCGACTGAATAAACTAAAGTATTACTTATTTCTCCCCTTTATCTTTTCAGGTAATCATAATTGTTTTTAAGAAAAATGATTAACAAAGGATCGTCTGGTTTTTTGAAATAATTAACAATAAACACCGCTCATACTGTTTCACGAAATGCTTCACGAAAGATCGACATGTGTACTGTATATCAAGCGAACGCGACAAGGTTAGTTGTCTAAAAGGTTTGTAGTTAACTTCTTTCAGGGTAGTATTTAGGACTCGACTTCGCGGGAAATTTTCCCCAAACAATCTCTCGAGAAAAGTACCCGATAAATATGCTCAGATTGTATGAAAAGCACAAAAAATGAAGATGTTTAGTGAGTATTAAAGTTAATAAGTATATTTCTGACCTTGTTGAATCCATCTGTAGTTTTTAGAGTTAAAAAGCTTCAAGGAGAAATTCAGTTGGAAATGACAAAACTCGCGGGAAACTTCAAGTTTCTTGCCTTCTTGACGAATTTGTCATCGTATTGTGCATGGTTCTGTCTGTGGGTCAGTTTGGATCATGTGGATGGTATGCCCCTGGCCGCGAACTGAGGACTGGGGATAGAGCTGGGGCCACGATGGCTGCAAATAGCCTCTTGTTTTACATACCTATGTCTTTACTTATCTCGGAGTAAATCGAGTGATAAGTGTAGTATATTCTGCACACTGCCAAAATTGGCTAACTCTTGACCAATGTAGCGAAATACACATCGAAAGACACATCCTTCAAATACACTGCGAAATACACATCGATAGAAGGAAAACGGAAATGAAAAATCGCTTTTGTAAGTAAAATGCCGTAAAGTTGATACGCTAACCAACTGACCATGTTCACCTGTTTTACCGATTTTATAACACCCTTAAATAGTGGTTTACAGTAATTATTTGTTCTTTTAAATGACTGCAATCATAAAAGAATCGAAGAAACCGAAAAGCGCATCCAAGTAAAAAGTTGAGAGTTGAGACGCTGATTAGCCGACTGATCTACAAGCCGGACAAAAGTTAACAGATAAATACTTTAGCCGTGTTGTAGCCCTAAGTGAACAACAATAGCTAAATATTTAGAAGCAGCTGCATTTGCGAACAAGGAGAACAGTAGGAGGTGATAACTATAAAGGAAATAAACTTCTATGACTAACATAGCCTGAGGAAATCAGACGCATCTCTCTACTTCCCATAAAAGTGGAGAAGTGGAGTATTTGTTTGTACGATCTACCTGAAGAAGGCTGGTTTGGCCAGCCGAAATATCGTAGAATTCTCGATATATACGTTGTTCGATCAGCTTTTCTGTAGTCCTTGGACTTGTTTACTTGAGAGTGGAGAAGCGGAGAAGTGGAGAGAGGCGTCCGATTTCCTCAGGCTATGCCTAACACTCAGGGGTTCTGGGCAGTGTCAGGGTTCCAAAAATTCGAGTTAATTCTGGAGAAATATGCATCGCAGCGGCGTTCAAACACGATGACACACAAATGCTAGTACAATGATTCAAATTGCGGGGTATTCTATAATTATTCCTAGACCCTTCGGTGTGCAAGACCAGAACTTTACCAATGAGCCACAGAAACCTGCGATGGAACGACTCTCACTTTTAAAAATAATAACCCTAACCCGTACCATAAACTTAACCCTAACCATCAGTAAACAAGTTCCCATGCAGGTAAATGACGAGGTACGGTATCGCCCACCTAGAGCTAGTCAGAGTTCACAGGTAAACATCATGTTCTGACTGTAATGAGAGCACATTTTTGCTTAGATTATAATTTGGTCAGGGTTCAATCCACAACATTAAATTTAATGTGATGGATTCAACCCATTTAATGTTTGCGAGGGGGAGTGTGTGTATTATACCTTGATAAACCTTGGTTACATATCCAAATATTCCGACCCCCTACCGTTCCCCGAGTGTATATTAAGGAAACACTCATGCACATATATAAGTCACACCCCTAACTGTTCAAATCGTATACACATATATATTATCGCATCTACAATGCATTAAATTATGTGGCAGAAAGTGCAGGAAAAAACGCATCCGAGAACCTGAAATTCAAAATTTTCCCCGAGAAACTAGGTCCTCAGCTGGGCGTCAGATGTAGCTGCTTCTAGTTCTTAGTCGCTTGTTCAAATAAAGACTCAGAACCCTTGATAACTACGTAGTGCTGTCTTGTGAGAAATATCTCCTTAGTAAATTTGGAAACTGCAAAAATGACTATTAAAAAAATAGTCGTGCAGAGGAAGAAGGCGCCAAAAAATTCGTGCACTACTTATGGGCAGAAAAAAAATGTTGCAAGGTAAAAATGCCCCCCCCCCCTTCACTTTTCTAATGGTCCGCCCCTGATGTGACTTACTTAGTTGATACCCTAACGCGTAACTATACGAAGGAGAATTCTCTGCTTTCGTTTGGACTCTCGAAAATCTCTCCTACTGCAGCTCCCGCCATACCAAAGGTGAACACAAGAAAAATAGTACGAAATGGAAGTTTAGAAGCGATTTGCCATACTCTAAACTCGAGAAACCTCGACGTTCTATACATCAAAATGCTAGAAATTTATTGTAAAATCACGTTCCCAGAGCCCGCGATCTTTTGGCCAGCGTCTGGTCACCGCTCTGAGAACGAGATTGTTTATTGTGCTATTTGAAAGTCAGTTCAAGCATGTGTATTCAAGCATGTGTATTCAAGCATGTGTATTCAAGCTAAACACTGTTTTCCTCTGCTTGGTGGTTCTTAAACCAGTAACGCCTGGTAAAAATGTACTCCAACGAGCGTAAAAAAGTGTCGAAATCTTAACATAATCACTCCAAACTGTTTTCAGTCGCAGATTAGATGTTGGTTAACCTGGATTTGAGGGTAAGAAGTTATGAATTGTTTTATTCGCTAAAAAAGGCAAAATAGCTCCCAAAACCGTGTGTTCAGTTTCGAGTGACTAATGCGACTGAGCCATCCGACCCGAAATGTAGGATTTTGCACGCAATGACTTTGATATGCAATGACTGCATGTTTATCAGGAGAATAACGTAAATAATAGGTAACAATATGGGGTGAATAAAAGAACAGAACAACCCGGGAATAATTACACCACACTGCGGCAAAACGACATGCTCCGCTGGCCGAAAGAACGAAGGCTCTGGAGTTCAACTACAAGTTTCCGAGGGCGTTAAATTTTTCAATAAATTATTTTATAACTTAGTAAACTCACAAGTGAATTACAAATTAAGAAAACTTAAACCGGCCTGTTAAAGTTTTAAGCTTAGCTTTAAGGTAATTTTGTTGTTTTTGGCACCTAAAATTTGAAACAGGGGTGGTTGCCTTTGTTTTCTTTCAGTTTGGGCGGGAAACTGGCCGGACGCCCGCGCGCTGGACTATCAAAAGCGCATGCGCGTGATATCTTGCCGCGGTGAATCCAATTTATGGTCTGTGTGCCTTCTTACACAGCCAATGCGTCAAAATTATTAAGCCTCAGGGACATGAATAAAAGTTATTTTATGGTACAGTTGTTGAAATTTGTATTTTTTCTTGGAAATTAGAGTTTGCAACAACATTTCCAATGTATTTCCAACGTATTTCCATTGTATTTCCAACGAACTTTCATCGTATTTTCACCAAACTTTCATCATATTTCCAACAAATTTTCATCGTATTTCCAACAAACTTTCATCATATTTCCACCAAACTTTCATCATATTTCCAACAAACTTTCATCGTATTTCCACCAAACTTTCATCATATTTCCAACACTGAACTTTCATCATATTTCCAACAAACTTTCATCGTATTTCCAACAAATTTCCATTCCATGGACGAGGTCCAGTTTTTGCTGTGTATATGCATGATGATAAGGAGGGGATGTTTCTAATTGTTGATTAATATTTAAAATAAGCGCCCGAAAACCTAGCTTTTAATTCCAATTCTCGCTTTGGATTAACACTCTAAAAAGTGCTATCTTATTTATAATAGTCACAAACAAACACAAATACTGATAAACTCTTGACCACCACCTCCCTGTCTTGACTAAGAACTGGTACAAAGTTAGTTTCTTGCTTTTCCGGCTTTATAAATTAAGTCAGCCATATTGGATCAGTGGAGGAGATGCATGGAGATAAAATTTTCGCTTAGGATTAACACTCCAATTTAACTTTCACCATTCAAAACTGAGCAAACACAAATATCGTAAAATCTTTGCTAAAATCGATTTTAGCTATGCACAAAACTCAGTCTTCAGCCTGTTGGTTTTTGGCGCCCAATACTCGGTTTTGTAAAATATCTCCTCTTAAACTATAATATAGGAACAGATTATCAAATGCCATGAAGGATAGCGATTTTCATGCACGCCAGGCTTTTTAATAAGTTAAATCATTCATTTTGAAGCCAATTTTGTACCCAAAACGATCGAAAACTGAAAGGTGTTACGGCATCGACGATTCCAATTTGTGCCAAAAACGTCACAAACCGTTTCATCGCCACAGATTCCCGTTGCCAAGAAACCGTCATTAGCCATTCACTCCCTCCGCAACGCGCATGTTTTTACGTTTAATCATCACAAGAAAATTATCTTTTTGAGGTGTAATTTTTCCCAGTTTCAATGGCTGCTCTATTTTATTCCAGTTAGCGAAGAAATCTATAATTAGAAATTAAGTATGTTTTTTTAGGAAAACTGGGTACAATATTTTACTCAGTAAGTGAACATCCTCTTGTTAACTTTTCATCAAATTCGGGCATAAATATTTACTCGATCGGATGAAGCAATCTCACTATGTGTTCCTGTTTTGTTTCTGTACTTAATAAAGTATAACGGCTTAAGAAGTTCATTAGTTATATTATTGTAAAAAGTCAAAATAATTGCGAAAGGTTTCATTTTTTGTTTATTCAGGGAGGGATATTAATTATCACATAGTGATAATGGCACCGTTTTCGGACTGTTTCTTTTTTCGATTAAAATTCACATGATGAGAAAATTTGCCCTAATAATTTGCCCTAATAATTTACCCTTTTTGTTTTTACGTTTAATCGCGAGAAAATTATCTTTTTGAGGTGTAATTTTCCCCAGTTTAAATTTTTATCTCGTTTGCATTACTCGAGCAACGTACTCGGAGATTATTAACAATATATATTGAAGGAATGAAATAGAGCTCGCCAAACTAATTCGTCCACTACTCCTTGACACTCCCCTTTTATAAATTCGGGATCACCGTCCTTGTAAATACTCTTTCAGTTTGGGATATCTTTCTGACAGAAAACAGAAAAAACACGTTATTACAGCTAAAGGTTAGAACTGAACAGATCCGAGAATCAGCTCACTGCCGGTGATGGCGTTACTTAACCAGTTTCAATATAATGTTTATGTTTAAATGTATTATATAAAAAGCCACAAACATAAAAATGTACCCCGACTTACCTTTACTGCCTATGCAATCAGTTTATTGGTGCGTGCAAGTGTCAGCTCTTTCGCCCGTGGATTCGATCCTCGCCAGCTAATAGACTTTCCAAGGTGTTCACGTCTTCAAGGCAAATGTTAAATTGAGCTTGCGAAATCGAAATTCTGACTAAATACTGATGTTAACTTCTTTATGTCAAAAAATTGACAAGTTATAATTGACGATCTGCAGTTGAAAGCCAACTGGAGAAATACAGCACTGACCTTGATTCAAGCCAACCCATTCACATACTAAAGATAATGACGATATTCAAATGGTATTGATGCCAGTATGAAGTCATTTATTATGCTAAGATAAATTATGTTTATGATAGTTCCTTTGGTGATTTACCGCCGGTCGGTTCAATGAAGAGAATTCGCGCAAAGTCAATTGAGCCGCTAGGAAGTTTAAGAGCGTCTTGGAAAATCTTTTGTCTCGGCCCATCAGGCAATATATTGTTCGTGGGATTTTACTAAGGGAACACTCGACAATGATATATTACTCTTTTGTCAATGTTTTGTACTACCTTTTGGCTTTTTGAAGAGACTCTTATATGATCCTAACATCTCAGTTAATTAGCCGATGTACTTACTTGGAAAGTCCGCCCAAAAACTACAGCAACGCTAATAGCACGAAGTTGATACTTGGCATTTTATCCAATATTTTAGTTGTACTGAATTCATGCTCCTTGATAAGAATAACAGATATCCATCGCATCCCTGGGATCGAAGACTGCGGTCCACAGATCAAGTGTTTCTTGTGGTTGTCTAATCAATAAGCGGAAGACGAATCAAACACATGTGGAGTATTTATTTAGTTAGGAAAGAGCTTTTAAAGAGCTGCCCTGCTAGCAGTGGATTCTCTTACGCCGCTCCATATGAATCGAGCGTAAGAGAAACCACTGCTAGCAGGGTATTCAAGAGCCTTTCTAGTCATGTCAAAGTTAAAAACTTAACTTTATTTCACTTCAATTATATTTGACAGCTCGATGAATGAGCTCATGTCCCCGAGCTCAAACTGCCTCAAGTGTTCAAGAACCAGTTCACTTTCGTTGCTTCCGAACTTGAGGCGAATCAATACTTTTAAATATCTTCCCGGCCTCAATACCCAATACAGTACTCATCATCATAGGCCAAGATTTTCCTAATAGTTTAAAAACGGGCTTAAAATCATATTCTAATACACATTTTTACCATTAAAAAATCGTTAAGGAATTTATGTACTTTGTTGTTCACTGCAATAAGAATAGTTTACACAAACATAGATAAAAGCCAGGCCCCAAGGAACTAGAAAACTAAATAAGGCCAATTCTGTTATGTTTTTCCTGTTATTATTGTCAAACAGAAGTCCATAATGTCACGTACGGTAATCCATCAATGTATATACACCGTGATATCAAGCCTTCTTATCGGCCTTAACAACACGTTTTTCCAAGTCGCGCGCCTCCTGTTTCTACCTTCTAAACTCACAAGCTGTAAGTTATAAATAAACTGAATAGTTTAGTACGCGAACTCGACAAGATAATAGCAATTTCCTTTCTCGCTCGGTATTTTTCCCCGTACTTATTAACCATCCAGCCTAAACGACCGATTCAGATGTAAGCAATTAATAGAAAAAGCATGTCACCAAAATATTTGGACCGACTTAATTATAAATACATTTGTATAGATTTAATATGCTTTATGTTACCGATAATCCAATAAAACTTGGTTTTAGGTCACGCAAAGAAGCCGGCTCAACTCAAAGGTTTCTAGTTCTCATGTGGCGTTCTTAAAGACCCTGTGTCCGAGCCCATGGTGCTTTGCGCGCGCAAATCATTTTCGTAGGCTACGAAAATCAGAAAGATCGTTGTTGTTGTTACGTGACTCCCGAATCTTTCGAAATCCATCCCTAGTTTGGGCCATCGTGTAATTATTGATAGGTATATATGCTTACCTAACTTTCTTTTACTTTTTTAAATGAAACTTTAGTTCGAATATTTCTTCGAATCCCGGTCTAGAGTGGCGAGTAGAGGAATGCCGGAGAAAGGACCGAGACAGCGAGGCGAAGTGACTCGACAAATAATCCTTCAGCAGTCCATATTTTACTTTCTCTAGGTCTACAAGAGAACACTTGTGGTTCAAAAGGACTACTACGTGAGTTTCCCGGGGATTTGCTGCACTAAGGGACCGGCAGGCTTCGTTGGAAATACAAAGCACAAAGCAACCACTTCTGGCATCAAGAACATTCGTAATTATAATTTCGCACGGCTAAGCTCCACTGAGGTGTTACGACTTATCTGTATCTGTATATGTTTTGAATTTGTATTAGCAGAGAAAATAATGTCCTTAACCTTTTTTTTTCATCCTCCAGTACGTCCAGAAAGTCTTGCTACCAAAACTACGATCGCGGGTCAAACTCCAATCTGCCGAGTTCAGCTGTTACTTCGCTGTGAGTTTGACTTGAGTGCGAGTACGACATTTCATTTTGCACTCAAAATATATCATTCGCAAGGAAAGTAGAGATCTTCAAATACAGCTAAGCAATACTGGAGACATAAAAATCAAGGTAACAAGAGTATGTGTTTGCTTGTAGAGTTGTGAAAAGTCGCAATCGTAAATCGAATTAGAATCTAAAGACAGAACAACTGGCTTCCTGCCGAGTACTGTTAAAATCATATTAGAAGCATCCGGGGAAAATTCGTGGGTTCGATTAGGTTTTTAATCCGGTAGAAATTATGAAATTCGTTATCCAAAAGTGTATGTTTACTTCTTTTATGAAACTTATAAACAATCGAGAGCATTTTAGTTCGCCTAAAAGCTGGCCTTTAATTTATGCGGCCGTTGATAAACAAACTAAACATAACATTGGCGCAAAGCACCATGGGCTCGGACACAGGGTCTTTAACCAATAGGTGCATGCATGTTTTGTTTTTTTGTCCTTATACTTAACGAAGAAAGGGGAGGCCGGGGTGGGATTCCCCTGTCCTTATATACGAAATATCGGATCAATCAATCGCTTTCTGGGAAACCCCACCCCTCCCCCACACTTCACCCTAACCTTTAATGGTTAATCATTAATACTAGAGGTTTCTAACAAAAGTGAAGTGCTGCAAGCAGTATAGTATATGAAATTGTAGTTTAGAGGCGTGCGATATTAGTGCACAAGTAAATAAATTGCCTGAATTTGCCATCGACACTTCATCAAAACCTTTAGTTGCTTAATTATTGATAATGTATTTGACTTCTTAAGTTATAATCCGCTGAATGTCCGTGGTGCATTGAATAGTGTATATGTTTATACGAGGTCGCAGCAGTAGATTGAAATGTAGTGAGGTATCGCTATCGTCGACAGCGCGCATTCAATTTGTTTTTCAGTGTTTCTCTCCTTAGAAAAGCTTGCCAATTGTTATATAAAACAAATAGATTATATTTTCCCGTTTGTTTGTTGTCATATATGTACAGAGGACGTCACAGCGTGTGAAGATCGACAGTCACTACTGTGTCTAGTGGCGTAGGCCACTGAGTACGACGACCCAGATCAGTTTGATCATTTGCATTAAATGCGCGAACACAATGGGTCAAGCAGCTGTTATTCAGTTCGATGAAGCAAGGAACAAGGCATTAATCCTTCTAGCCTTCCCACAGCACCGGGAAAACATCTGATCGTATCGTCTGTTACTCTGGTGAGGAAATAATCAAACACAGTACAGAAATTCTGCTCGGATACAAGCCGCATTCACCGAGGAAACAGGGTTTTCTTTCACAACCCAAAGCAGTAAACAGCATCCTAATCTTTTGATAGAATGTTTCAATAACTTTTTGTGCAATATCCTACTTACCTAAAGCGATAGAAGCGGGGATTGTTGTGGTTATATTGAGGTCTCATTCGCTATCCAAAATGGTGAAAGGCCAACGACACCGACCGCACGTGATTGTAGTTACCACATCATGAGTTCTCTGCTCCGATGAAACATAGTTAATAAGAGTGGAATGGTTATGAAACCCAGCGACCTTCTTTGTTATATGTCTTTGTTAGCTTTTTTCAACCACTACCATGCACAAAACACAATAAAAATTCCAATGTGTTAATCAATCAGCCAATAGAAACGTGTGAGTTCAGTCGTTCAGGGGACGCTAACGAACTATGACCCTGCACAATCTTTTGTCTTGCCCCCTTCCAACATAAATCTCAGCGCATTTGTTAGCCCCTTTGAAGTTTGCCGGGTTTCATAACCATTCCACTCTATTAACTATGGATGAAATGATAACGAGGAACAATGTAGGTCGAGGAACCCAAAATAATTCATATGAACTCGGTATCGGTACATCGATCAAAGACGTTCGAAATAGGTTGCTGCTCGCTACGCTCGCAGCAGAAACGACGCATATCCAAGGGTGGGGTGGGTGGGGTGGGTGGGGTGGGTGGGTAGTTTCCCAGAAACCGGGATTGAGCCGAAATGTCCCAACTGAATAGAAAAACAAATCACGAATTGTTGCTACACCCTCGCAAAGTATGACCGTCGACATATGTAAGGATTGCGCCCTCGTGAGGAACCCGAGGTGAATAAATCCCATACTCCCGAGCGGAAAGCCAATCAATATATAATGCTTATTTTCACAATGGCGAGGTTCTCTCGTGCTACGCAATAACAATATATATTTTAATAAATCATTAGGATCATTGTTTGCCTAGTGCGTAGTTGTATAAAAACACTCTTCACAAGGCTTCGTATTGTTTTTTGTCTCTATTTTTTTCAACCAACGAACCTTGTAATGTAGTGGATAGGACAGAGGACTAGAAACCAATCGAGCGAGAGTTCGATTCCAGGTCGTAACACATTTCGTTTTTTCCATGTTCTTCTTTCAAGTTACTTCTATGTAGGTAAAAAGTAAGTCAGCAGTTCTTAGTTACTAGGAGATGCGTGAGGGAATAAGTCGAGGGGAATAACTTAAAGCATCGATACTATGTAAGGAGAATATATAACCTTGCATACTAATACATAATCCCCCTGCATTTCTAATTAGCTAGCACAGCATTGTTTAGCCTCATTCTTCCCAGTGTGAAATCAAAAACCGTCCCCGGCGTGGGAATAGACACTTTCAGCTTGCCTGTTTGTTGCCCCATTTCAGACCACATGACTTTTCCCTTGAGTAATGCTTTTTTGTTTTTCTGTATCCCAAGAGAAAATGTACCAATTTCTATAATTGGTGACTCTTGTTGGTGAACAAAGCACTGAATCCTCTGGAAAACTATCACGTGGTCTGAAATGGGGCAATAAACAATAAACAGCTGAAAGGGTCTATTGAGTCAGGGGTTATAAGATGGGGCGGCCTTCACCTCCTCGGAACGTGGAATAGTACTGGCTATCCAAACAATGCCTAACCCTGAAACAATACAAACCTAACTCTAAAACAATGGAATTCTTTGTCAGTGCAATCCAAATGGTGCAATGCAAGGTTTTGAGAGGTGAAGGCCTCCTGTATGAGATATACTCCTCCGAAGACCAAAGAACTGAGGTGTGATGTGAAAATAAGTACTGATATTTCAGTGTCTGTTCCGAGTAGCATACAGTTTACGAGACGGCGAATGTGATCAGTCTCGAGCAACAGATAATGGCCAAGGAGAAACAGTAATTCCTATTTCAAAGTCAGAGTAGGTTATTGTCTTCATATTTTTTATAATCCTTCAAATAAGTTACGTTATGGGAGTCCTTGCGCGCGCTACGCTCACATTGGGGGAGTAGTCGCTGATAACTGATTCCACCAATCACGTGGGAGTAAATATTTGATCGATGGATAATATATATATGAGGCACGTTAACTCGAAAGGGGCTTTAGATAGGAAGACTCCTTTCGTGTTAACATGCTTCATCTTGTGTGCTTGTTCGCTTTAAGAAGTAATAACGCACTTTACAGTGTTTTATTTCAAGAGCAAATGACAGTCTCTGACGTTTCTGGCCTTTCTATCCCATACTTTCTTTGTCTGAGATCAATCCCATAATTTCTTTATTTGAGAGGCTGAGATTAGATTTAGGTTAGAAACAAAGGCATTTCGGCTATTTCTGCTCAAAATAAGTAGCCCTAATCTGTGCTCATATGATTTAAATGAAAGGAACGTTGCTTTGTCGTGTAGCGCATTGAAATCCATTAAAATGGCGAGAAATGCCGCCACTTTGAAGTTTAGGTTACACAAGTTGAGGCACGTTAACTCGAAAAGTGCCATTTAGATAGGAAGACTCCTTCGTATTACCATGCTTGATATATATATGATAAACAAAACCCCATGAAATATTATAACTTTGCGATGTGTTAACTGACTGATATACAGTATTCAGGAAGAGTTTCCTACATCACACAGGGACCATCTGAATCCACGGAGGCTGTACATTTGAACCACAATCCCTTGCGAACACACGTAGAAATCGCCCGGTTTTTTTTCAATGATAGCGTCTTGGCAACAGTACCTGTACTGGCTTATTTTTAAGATATAAAACCTCTCTACATCAATTTTATAACGGATTTAAAGATTTTCGTTGCGCAAAGGATTGTGGGTAAAACATCGGTACGGTGGATTAAAGCGAGAGAAATGCGCTGGTTTTCAGCCGCCCACAAACATTTTAATAATCTCACTCTTTAATTTCAAGTTTTTCATTTATTTCTTCTTTCAGTTTACTCGTCGTACTTGATAATAATCAAGTTACTAGTTGAATGATCAAGGTTTAAAAATGATTATTTTGTTATTGTTAAATTCGTCCTTTATTATATTCCTTTTGACGATAAAAAATTTTTTACATGTTATCTATGAAAGACAATAACATCACAAAGTGTAGTGGGTTTTTCATCAAGAAAATTATAGATATTTACAAAGATCGTTCATGTAGTAATACAGTGATATAGCTTCACTGTTGCTTGAAACTATCTGCAAATGTTGTTATTCATCCAGTTGCAATACTTATTTTTGTTTTGCTGATATCTCAGATGAGATAAAGTCATTAACACGATTGAGCCAACCACCCTTCTCATATGTCATTAGAACGTGCGAAAAAATATTGGGTAAAATCCTTTTCACCATTCTTCATGAAACTTCGTATATGACATGGGAGGAAGGATGCACATTTTTTGTGGCATTTCAGTGATTCGATGACATGATATTAATAATTTCTGAACTATCGAATTAGCTTCCTTTACATAGGGGATTGGATAGATCTATTTGGGAAGTCTTCGATGCTGAAAACCTTTTGTCGCTACGACCTTAGCGGATTAGAGGCATTAGAGCGGATTTTTTGGTTTTGCGTTTACTAAGCTCTCCTATTGGCTGAGAAAATAAACCAACCAATCAGATTCCAAAGTAAAACCAAACGCAAATGGTTTTGGTTTTGCTTTGGTTTGTCATTGGCTCACAGGGAAGCCATTTATGAGTTACTTGTGTTACTCGCTCCTGTGATTGGCTGGCTGTGGGTAATTTGCGTTTGGTTTCACAACACTCAACTGAAAACCGTTCTATCACAAAGGATGTTGGTCTTTACGATCACCTGCCATTGTTTGCTGTGAGGAAAGTTTTTCGCACTGATGAGAATAATCGTACTAAAACAATGCTTCAGTGAATCGAGTCACAGTCCAAAGAGAAACTGACACGGAGATCGACCCTGAAGAGAAGCAGGATAGCTTTGTAGCCAACATCGCCAGTACTTCACAACTTAAAGACGTCACGAGTACGAAGCAGATTCGTGAAATGATGGAACTTGATTACAGCGAGCTCCACCACAGTTGCAAGATTTGCGATACGGAACAAGTGGAATCCATAGAAGACAAACGCTTTCGTCAGATCCTCAGTAGCGGATTACACAAGAACGAAAAGGGAAACTGGGACGCGCCGTTACCTTTCAAAACCGATGACGTCAGCCTTCCAAACAACAAGAAAGTCAACACGGTGTAAAAGACTCCTGATCCTGTCTCTCAAGAGGAAGCTGATGAAAGATGATAAGATGAAGGACGACTATGTCAATTTCATGCAAAAGACCTTCGACCGCGGTCACCCAAGTCGCATTCCTACCGACTAGTTACAGACATCTCCCGGAAAAGTGTAGTACATTCCCCACTTTGTGGTATATCATCATAAGAACTGAAGCCATGCAGATCAAATACGGGTCGTGTTTGATTGCAGCAGTTTATAATGATGAATCGCTAAACAAACACTTGCTACAAGGGCCGGTCAACTCAGTTCCCTGGTAGGAGTGCTTACGCGATTTCGCAAAGAAGAAGTTGCATTCACCTGTGACGTAGAGCAAATGTTCCATAGCTTTTACGTGAATCATGACCAAAGGGACTTTCTTCGCTTCTTGTTGTTTAAAAACATTGATCTGGACGATCGTCCAGTACCACATGGACGTACACCTCTTCGGTGCTGCATCGTCTCCAGGAGTTGCTAACTTCTGCCTCCACCAGACAGCTGTATCCGGCAAAGTTGATTATGGAGGTAAAACCGCAGAGTTCCTCCGTCACGATTTTTACCTGGATGATGGCGTAAGGTACATGGCAACAGTCGAGAAAGCTGTACAGCTAATCAAGAACTATGGCTATGTGCGCGGCTGCCAAACTGCGCTTACACAGGTTCTCCAGCAACAGCAAAGAAGCGTTTGCCACTTAAAGCAAAAGATCTTAAAGACCTCGACCTCCGCCACGACGACTTACCTATCCAGAGATCCTTAGGCACTGGTGTATAGAGTCAGGCACTCTTGGATTCCGCATCGAACTGAGAGACAAGCCACTGACCCGACGCGGCATCCTCTCTACGATAAGCTCGATCTACGACCCCCTCGAAGTGGTGGCACCCGTCATCTTGGTGGGCAAACAGATCCTACAAGTTCTGTGTCGACAGTACGCTGACTGGGACGACCCAGTACCAGTGAGATCATATCAGCTTGGGAGCGATGGTGCCCAGAGCTGCCTGAAACCATCCGGCTTTGGCACTCCAGTCCGCACAGACATTCATAGCTTCTCTGACGCCAGCGAATCTGGACTCGGCCAGGTTTCATACCTCCTGAATGGTCAACGCAAAGAATGAAGTCCGTCGGGTACGTGGAATAAATTAGTCCCTGGCATTGAAAAGCTGGACTAATGCTTCAATGATCTGCTTCTAATTACAGATCATTGTGTTCTTTTTGCTGGAGGTGTGATTGCTTTATTCTTGGTATGTGTGACGTACGATATAGGGAAATTTGCACTGAATTTGAGCCGCCACACATTCCAGATTTATCAGCGGAGAATCGAACTTTAAACTAATTTTCTCTTCATGACGTGCAACACAAAAAAATTAAATAGTAGAACTTATTTCTTTGGATTACATCTTTGTACATGCAGTCATTGGGTTTATTTTAGGGCTCAGTGCTCCTTTAAACAATACTTTTTTGATTTTGGGCGCTTTCCATTCAACCAAAAAACCCGAAAATTCCGGTCAGAAATAAAATGGAACAGTAAAATTTCCGGTTCGAAGTTTCGGAAATTGTGGACCACCTCGCGAGGTGGTCCTCTTTTTCCAAAAATTCCGGTTCGACCGAAATTTTCTGTTCCATTCAAAATTCCCGGTTTAGATTTGCTGTGATTTGCCAGTTTTGAGAATTGAAATCGAGGCTACTAATAACCGGGTAGTTTCTGCGAATGGAACGCTTTTTTTTCCGACCGGTTTGTCTAATTCAAAAAATCCCGTTCCATTCGACATTCGAAATTTTCGAAACTTCTAACCGGTCGTTTTGGTTGAATGGAAAGCGCCCTTTGTTTCCGGTTTTGTTAACGACTGCGCTTTAACACGCTTTCCACGTCTTTATTCTCTGTTATGAACGGAATATATTGGGAGTACGCAGAAAAACTTGAAAATAACGAGCCTCTATGCTTAATTGTACTGGCTGAAGGTAAGTTGGCCAGTTATCAAAAATCTTATGAAGATCGCATTTGTATTTATGACATAGCCACGATATAAAGCGCAATCTGATTAGCTAAACAAATCTAAGGGCGCTTTCATTTACGAGAACTAACTGGTCTGATCGGCCAGTTCTTAAATGGAACGCATCAGTTCTAGGAACTGATTGGACCAGTTCTCAGAACTGACACGTTCCATTTAAAAACTGGCCGACCGAACCAGTCACTTGTTCGCGCAATCAGGAAATCCCCCTAAGATGCTTAAGGGCCTTTCTGTGGGAAATGATTGTCTAAAACAGAAACAGAAGAATAGCGTTCTACACAGCACTCAGTGCCGTGTATAAGAGACAAAGGTTGTTACTGCAAGTGGCGTTATTATCCGTGCTTCTAGCGTTTACACACAATGAAACCTCTGTTGTAATAGTCGATCATGCCGCCGTTTTCAACGACATTCTGGAGGGGTTTTACTTCGTATGGTCTACTTACTCCGAGAAGCGTTTCAAAGCGACGTATAAATAAATAGTGCTATCTATTTTTGCTTAAACGGTCATCAGTTTAACAAACTAGTGAACGCTTGTGATAATGATTTAAATGCGACTATTAACAGCAAAATAAATAAATTGAACATGGCCTGTTTTTTCTTGTCAGTACAACAGTACGTCGCCGGCGCCTATCGCAACATTCGCAATAGCCAACGCTTCTGACGGCAGTCCAGCCAGGCGCGTCTTCATTACTTTCGAATACTGAGCATTTACTACAAATGGGCATTTTTCATATTTAAGGCATATGTATTTTGTGACATTAAAGCACGAACTACACATTTCCGGCTGAACGTAATGTGTCAATGCCTTCCGATATGCCGCCATTCGGTCTTCGAAATCGCCTTTGTACAGCGCATGCTCACCAGGGGGTATCAGTGTTGGAGATGGGGAAGACGTTGTTTTCACAGTTTTGACACAATCCATACGATTTGCATGATGCATTTATTATTTTACATAATTTATGAATTTAGTTCGGCGCGTGTTAAGAACGACGTTTGCCGCAAACGGGACTCGTACCTATTGCATAGGATCGATCTCAATTGCGGCAAACGTCGTACTATCCATGAGCCTATTAAAAAAAAATAGGTTCGACTGAATTAAGTTCATGGCTAGTTCGACGTTTAATTGTCGTAGGCCTAACTCAACGTATTTACACCTTGAGCTATTGCTGGCTTTCACTAGACGTCATAGCCGCCTTGTTGGTACCCTTAAACAATATATTCCTCGTTAGCTTCTTTTGTTGGGGCACCAACATGGCCGCCATGCCCTTTGTCATTCGAACTCTAGGGATTGAGTGAAAACCAGCAATTTATAGAACCAGGTTTCATTGTTTTACAGACAATGTACCTTCTTGCGAACACTGAGCGTATGAATGAACGATGCAGGCTGTTATCTTCGCCAATATTGTTTTTCTTTCCAACAAAGCATTTATTCGTGGAAAAAAACACATTTAAGCCTGGTTTCCATATAATCGTCCAGGTCGTCCTGGTCGCTCCAGTTGTTTCAAACTCAACTGGTGTGTTCAAGCGATCGGGACGATCATATGGAAAAACTCCGGGACGATCGCGATCGCTTGGATCGCTAGCAATTCTATCCGGACGATCGGGACGGATTTCGTAGTCTTACCGTACTGTAACCGTAACTCTGTAATTTGATTGGATCACAAGGCCAAATTTAAAACAACAAGAGCCCATCTGGGCTTTCACTCGGGCCACATGAGATTGAAGATGAAATACACTTTCATTTGAAATCCTCTTAGTAATAACCAAAGGGAAGAATTATTAGCTGAATTTAGCAGTCTTTTGGAGTGGCCGGTAGCGCGGTGACTTTCATAAAATTTCTCTGCTCCCCTAGTAAATATGTAGTTAATATTTTTGTTTTTCTCGTATGTTGACCTTTTAATTTAAACAGTTTAACACACTGCATTTGAGCAGGCATATATTCATTGTTTTGAACCCGAGAATTAACCGTACTTCATGGTCCCTTTCTTTAGTAGTGGGTTGTCGGTCAGGTAATTATAAACTCTCGTCATTTAGCACAGAAAATGTATTCTGATGAATAGGGATCGGGTTGTCGTGAAGAATCTAAAGAATTCCGTCTCTTCCGGTTTGAATTTGACTCATGTGTATGTTGCTTTTGGAGTTTCAAGGATATGTTGATCCAAAACTACAGGCTCTTGGGGTTTTTCATTGACTTGTGAACTTGCAGGCTCTGTAATTTGTTTTGTTTTCTAGTATAACATAAAGTGTTGAACATGTTCATTTTCTCAAGCATGTCGCGCGTGACCTCTGTTTCTTCATTCGTTAAGTTCTCTACTTTCATCTGTAATCTGGGAAACTCGATCTTTTCCCATGCCTTGGCACATAACTATTCCTGTTGTGGATGATTATAAGTAAAATCCTTCGACAGCTTGTACCGTTTCCGCTAGGTCAATATCCTCGCTGGAACGAAATAACTTGATCTCAATACTCGCTGACTGTGTCTCTGCCTCATTTAAGTGGTCGATCCAACATAATATGGTAAATTTCAATCTCTGACAGTTTTTCAGAGACTCATAATATTGGTCTTGAAGTGCCTTCACCCAAAATAAGATGTTCTTCTCGGATGTTTTAAATGCAGCACAGCGAGCCGATGGCTTATAGATTCCAATATCTATTTCTTCGAATTTTAGCTTTCCGGATCCTGGCCCCTTTGCTTCAGGTCGTCGTACGTGTCGTATATAAAAGCACTGGCCATCTGGGTAAACAACGCATCCTGAGCCTGTTGGAAGGCTTTCGCATGAGTGAAGTTAAATAAAACATTAAACTGGCTTACATTCGAGAGATGAGACTCCAAGTTACAGAGAAAGTTGCTCGCGGATTCCGCCATCTTGCTTTACTGTATTAAATTATGTAAAGAAATTAACCTGGCGATTGTTGCGTGACCAGCACAGTGCGATCTGATTGGTGTGAATTTGACCTTTAACGCATGCGCTGAACGCTTGCTACACGGAATAAAAAAAAAAAAAAAAAAAAAAACGACTTGCATTTTAAGACTCGGTGCTGCCACAGGCAGCCCGAGTAACAAGAGCCCATCTGGGCTTTCACTCGGGCCACATGAGATTGAAGATGAAATACACTTTCATTTGAAATCCTCTTAGTAATAACCGAAGGGAAGAATTATTAGCTGAATTTAGCAGTCTTTAGGAGTGGCCGGTAGCGCGGTGACATTCATTCTCTGCTCCCCTAGTATATATATGTAATTTAATATTTTTGTTTTTCTCGTGTATGTAAATTAAAGAAGTTGACCTCTACTTATTCATGTAACGCACGCTTACAATTTAGTCTGCTGTTCTGCAGGTTTAGAGTCCTAATAGATGAGTGTCTCAAATTTATGTTTATATTTGTCCCATATTATAAGTTGTATCCTTCCACCTATGATGGAGCTATCGCTATATTTCTCTACTGTTCTTTCTACCCTGTGGCTCTTTATCGCATCTCGCTGATCGCGTCCATATTGGTATTTGTTGGATTAAAGATTATTAACTGAAATGCCTGTTGGTTATCTCTATTTAAAAGCTTTTACCCTCCTTCCCAAAACTGCAGTCTGCTCATTATATTACAGAACTATAAAGGGAACTGTTGGAAGCCTTTAATTTCTCGAACCAAAACCTCGGCCGTGAGAGGATTCTTGTTTACCTTGAGAGTTGAATATTGCTTCGCTCATCAGAAATTATTCTGTGCTGAGTGTTTATTTCTCCGGGGTATTTCTGGCTTCGTGTTGGCGAGCGACAGTGTCGGCTCTCACAGTTCAGGAGTTCAGATGTCTTCAGACTTCGATAGAGGAGAGAAACCCATAACTGCTCAACCACAGTATATATATTTGCTAGTAAATCGCTATATTTCGCTATAAATCAGCTATTCAGTATACCTGTATAGTATAACGTACAGAGGTCTCGATACGAGATCGGTAAACCAACCAAAAACACGGTCAAATCTATTTTAGTGTTGGCCTACGGTGTTTGCACTCAGTATGTATTATGACCGAGAGTAAAATGAAATGTGGCATAAAACCTACGAAACGTACCTCAAACAAGAATACCGTCCGATGGCGAAATCTATTAGCGCTACGAGGTCAATTAATGCATAATTTAACGCATGCGCAGAAATTTTGTTGCACCGAACAAAAACAGCCTGCAGATTTCAACTCTGGCCTGCCACAGGCAGCCCGAGTAATGAGAAACGGTACGTCATACTGTAACCGTGCCGTAGTCATTAGGGACCTTACGCAACCAGGACGGCGACGGCAGTGACGACGCGTACGGGAGGTAGAAAAGTGTTTTCTCCCGAAATCTGGTGTTTACTAATTCCTTTATTTGCTTATAATTACGTTTCACATCCAGGTCTTCGAAAAATATGATAAGCATAAAGTTTTGCTAACGCCGAACGAAAAACAGAGTGATTTACTTTCTTACGTTTGCGTTCTCTTGTAAACGTAAACTTTGGGGTTTTGACGTTGTGTTTTTCCAGACAACGGTTGAAATGAAGGCGACTGCGTGCATTTTCACGTGCAGTTATTGTATTTTATGCCGTCGTCCTAGACGTTGCCGTACTGATTGCGTAAGGTCCCTATTGCCGTATACGAAAAATTAAACCACTAAAATTTGCCAACCCCTCCCCTGGTAGGTAGTGAGTGGCCTTGTATTCACCAAAGGCTTTCCTGAAAGTACCATAACACTCAAAACTGTGATTTGAAGATAGGCAACAGTCTCATAAATCGACACAAAGGATCTTCAATTCTAGTACATTATCGATGGCTTTCCTTTGTCCCTTAAGGATCCCTCATCGAAGAAGAAAGCGTAAGTTATTCGAGTTGGAAACAGTTTATGGAGCGTTTGTTTACATGTAGAGTTCTAACGTGTGTACACACATTGACAGGGCGGCAGAAGGATGGCAAAAGTACGGCTCAAAACGGAACTCCAGGAGGCCAAACAACAGACAGTAACAGTGCGGATTCTTTGGTAGGGAATGGAAAAGGAGGGGATGAAGATGAAATTGAATTTGAACCGCGAAAGATGGTGGTTTTACACGATTTTATTCCATGTGTTGAAGACGAAGTCGCCGTGAAGCGTGGTGAACATGTGAAAGCTTTGTACCAAGAAACAGATTGGATTTATATCATAAACAGCAACGGTAAAGAGGGTTTTATTCCATTTACTTATTGTTTAGCCGAGGACGAATATGAGAAACGTAAAGAAAGGCAAAAGGCAGCTGGGTTACATCGAAGAAACTTCCGAAACACATCTTTTCTGGATTCGATGGAGTTACAAGTACAAACGGATACGCAACCAGTCGCCAGCTTCTCGAAGCGTAACTTCGGTGATTTTTTGGTTCGATTTGACTTCGATGCAACGGATGAAGGTGATATTTCGGCCAGAAAAGGTGATGTAATTACTGTTTTAAATAAAGATGACGCTGATTGGTACTGGGTCTCAAAGAAAAATGGCCATGAAGGGTTTATTCCGAAAGATTTCATTGTCAGGGCTGATCAAGTGAGTTTACATCGCTCCCTCAATGGAGGTAAGTTAATTGGTGTTCATTCGAGTTCTCTGTACTTTGTTTTGCTTTTGCCTTAAGAATTTTCATTGTTTCGTGTCGTGTTTATGGTCAATATTTTAATTTAGCATATTCAGTTATCAGTTTAATCATTTGTGGTATGAAAACATTGCAATCAGTTTGGAATTACAAAGTACAATTAAATTAAAGGAAAGTTAAGGAACATTATTTCCTTTTTTACTATTTTACTTAGAAGTTAGGCCATCGCAACACTTGTTGCATATTTGCAGATCACAATCTCAACTGCACTGGAGAATTTGAGCGAAATATCAAGCTAGTTCGACGCGATCATTCAAGCATGATTAAGTTGTCATAACTAATTAACAACACTTCGAAAAGGAAGGCCAGATCTGAAGATACTGATAAGCGAAGGTTTGAAGGATGTTGCTATGTTGAGTACTTTATTAGGCGCGTTACTATATCTTCACACTTGTGCATTTGTGCACCAACAATTAATTACAGGCGCTGAACTTCACAGCATACAGTTCAGTCGGAGATGCTTAAGAAGTATTTAGCGCTGCTATTGTTCGACTGAGGTTCCCCGCTGAACATCGTTTATGGTATTATTTCAAAACCGCTTGCGGTACGTCTCTCACAATATGTTTACGAGTCTAGCTCATGATCCATCGCGTGGACCTGCATTCAATAAAATCATTTAGAATTTTTATCGGTTAAAATACAAAAACCGATTTATTTTCATTTCTCATGAATGTTTCTCCTTTATGCACTTTCTATACAACATCATGCTGCTACCTTCAAAGGGTCATCTTCTTCTTCTGATTCATTGCCAGTGGAGCATGAAAGATCGTCCGCATTGAGCCGCATTTTGAATATTCTTTAAAATAACCGCTGACCCGCCGAGATCGCGTTGACAACTAACCACAGGAAGACCAAACTGCTCCAACAGTAATAAAGTCCTGTATGACCCTATTATACAGGAAATTTCCAAAGTATCTAAATAAGCATTGTGGAACATGACAGTAAGACCAATTTAAACACTAAAAGCTGCTCCAATTTCTCAGTATGAGTAGAAATTCCTCAGAATGCAAAAAGTTGCTCAAAGTGAAAAAAGGTTGCTCGAAATGTGAAAAGTTGCCAAAAAGTTGCAGAGCAACTTTGTGGACAGCCCTAACTCTACTCTACTCTAGCCTTGAAAACTGATTTAAAAATTCAACCCCCCCCCCCCCCCCCCCCATTAAGCCAAGCAAAAATTTAAGTACATGGGCAAGGTGCTGCTTTGGGGGGTGGGGGGTACACCACTCTGCATCAGCAACAGTTTCAGGCTGATTAATTTATTAGTTGAAATTCATAGTTCACCACATTAATGTTAACTGTGCATTGCTACAAGTTTGGCCAGAATTTTGTAAAAAATATATAAAAAATAATTGGAGAAAAAAATAATTATCATCATAAATTATCAATAATTATTTATCTTAAATTTCAATATCATAAAATAGCTATAAATTAGCTAGTGAATAATTATTTGATTGTAGAGCCCAGTTCACGATCAAGTCCAAGTGGAAGTAGTCAAAGTTCTCCACGATCACCCCTCATCATCAGCTCTGCAACATCATCATCAAGAGCAGATCATGTTGCTGCTGCTGCCACACCTAATGCCACAGCCTATCAAAATGCAACTCCTACATCAGGCACCATGGGTCTGAATTTCCAAGCTCGACGAAATAGTAATGAGTTACTCCTTTATGGGCAAGAGCTGGTATGCATTGACACACACAAAGCAAAGAGAGCAGATGAGTTGACGGTGTTGAAAGGAGACTGGATATATGCAGATATGAAACACAAGGATGCACGGGGATGGATATGGGCTTATTCACCTTCGTTGAAGAACCAAGGATTTGTGCCAAAGTCTTGTCTCCGTCCTCCTGCAACAACTCCTTTGTGAGTTGTTAATTAACAACTCACAAAGGAGTTGTTAATTATAGACTGCATGCATGCAGAGATTTTTCTCAAGCCAGGAATTGAAAATGATTTCTGCTCACAGGATAATAAATTTAGCATGATGAATAATTATTATAAATTGGCAATCAAACAAATTATCTTTTTAAAAAATCAAGGAAGAACATCAAGTCATGAAAAAACTAAAAGAACTTGGCCAGTAACTCTAAATGGAATGAGTCACTCTCCATGTCATGAGACTAACGATCAAGGAACAGGAATTAACAATATTCATAAACGATTTTTCGAACTGCATGCACTCATGATTTGATGAATATATTGCTGTTGTATCACCCGGATATGTAATATAATCAACAGGGAATGTAATACTAACAGGATCTGTAATAACAACAGGATATGTAATAAAAATCAACAGGATTTGTAATAAAAAGTTAACAGGAAATGTAATAAATTTTTAACCGGAAATGTAATAAAATAGTTAACAGGAAATGTAATAACAATCAACAGGAAATGTAATAACACTACTTGGTCCAGGTAGCGGTGAACGAACAAAACCTACCAATTACCTGAATGACGTCATCAGTCATGTGAATCATTTAGTCCGTGATCACTCAGTGATCACAATAAGCTTCTCAACCTGCACAACGTCACAGATCACGTGATCAGTGCTGCGAACGTCACGTGAGTAATTCTGTGAGCACAAATATCTGCCCTTGGAACAAAACAAGCAAATTGTATGATGTCATAGAACACACGTCACATAGGCTTATCCTTAATTATAGCACATAACTTTTTTTACTCCTGGTTTCACCAAAATAGTATGTAGTTCGACTTCAAACGTCCCTTGACATAGGCTGTAGATCGTGTCATAAGTTTCGTCTTCCAGGGGCAGATTTGCTTTTTCCCGCTGTCATGTTTTCCCGCTATAATTAGCGTTAGGAGGAAGAGAAAAACCGAAATGAAGAGAGTCTTATCCATAGTGGTACGACTGCAAAACTGGAGAGTTAAGACAGAGAATAACTCACGTGACGTTCGCAGCGCTGATCACGTGATCTGTGACGTTGTGCAGGTTGAGAAGCTTATTGTGATCACTGACTAAATGATTCACATGACTGATGACGTCGTTCAGGTAATTGGTAGGTATTGTTTGTTCACCGCTACCTGGACCAAGTAGTGTTATTACATTTCCTGTTGATTGTTATTACATTTCCTGTTGATTGTTATTACATTTCCTGTTAACTATTTTATTACATTTCCGGTTAAAAATGTATTACATTTCCTGTTGATTATTACATATCCGGTGATACAGCTGTGAACCTGTGCAAGACTTTTAGTGTTTAACAAGTGAGCTACAAATGAATGTCTAGTGTCTATGAGAAGACTATACTTGTACCCTTTTTATTTAAGAAAGGTTTCACTGTTCTGACTGTTACTTAAGTAAGTTATTGACAACTTTTACAGGGAGATCCAAATCATGATGATTCTTTCACATTATTTTTTGCAGTCAAATTGCATGTATGTGAATGGACTTGGTTACACACCATCTTTCCTCAATTAAACCAATCTCTCCCCCCCCCCCCCCCCCCCCATCTCCCCCCTCCACCCCTTACCAAACTGAACTCCCTCCCAAGGTTATAACCACCACTTCCCCTTCCTTAAATATGAAATTAGAAACAAGTGCTTTCCGTTAAGCAGGTAATGAATGAATTGAAAGAATGTCTCAAGGGCATTCAGATTTATTACCAAGTGATTATCAAAAAGCATTATCTTCTATAAACAGTCATTAAACATTCATTTCTTTTGTTTTTTCCTCATGAATTATTTATGAGTTTTAGAAAATTTATTATTATATTGGCACCCTCCCTTGATTAAGCACCCTTTTTAAACATACAATTTGAAATTAATGCCCCGTCCCTCCCTCCCCATATAAATATCAGAGCGATTTTCGCGGGAGATTTTGTTGAGCATTTATAAGCCGCTCTGTGATTGGCTACCCCATGACAATCCACTAATCCGCTTCAACCTGATTGGCGTTTCGTAAACAATAGCTATGGAATGGCATCCCGGGTTCGGATTAGCAGACGGGGAGGGAGGGAGGGAAGGGACCGACACTAAGAAAGGATGCAAAGGAGACTACCTATAAAGTAATGCCACCCTTCTTTTATTTCATTCATACACTCTCTTACTAGCAGCTTAACTTAATTTGTTTATAATTTCGTACATCTACATCTTCTAAGCAACACGCACGCGAAGAAAAAAAGAAATAACTACGTATATAAATAATAATATTTACAATAAATATAAATAAATTTAAACTAAATATTACCTAGGTTCGCATGGACTCTTTCAAGACTATTTTAAAAGATTTTAGATTTGTTTTGTTTTTCTATGATGTGTAAAGGTAATAGGTTCCACTTGAATAGTTCTAGGCCAGTTAGCTGTACGTAGTGGATGATTGCTTTTATCAACACGAGAAGATAACATTCATATATCCAAGCGGACATGTAACATTCTGGGCCCGGTTGTTCGAACACGCTTGGCACAAATGACCATAAAATCTATCACTTTGCTATATTTTCAAAAGTTTCCAACATAGAAGATTGCATTTTTGTGGGATGATGAAGATCGACGACCTAAACAAAATCCGATGATTTGATCCACCGTTGAGATCTTGATGACGTCACAGTTACGTCATGTATCCATTTATAATAGGTTTCTCGATGTTTTCAATTACCTTCAACGTCAGAACATTTTATATTTTCGATTTCCCATCATGTCGACAACAAAGAAACCGAAAACCCCGAGTTCGATTGGTTAAGAGGGAGAAAAGTTATTAAATTTTGAATTTTGGCAATTTTCCCGCCAAAATTTGGCGGGAAATTTTCAATACAGAACCATTTACAAAATAACTTCTTCATTCATCTTTTAGAGTTTAAAATATTTGTTTACGACAATCTAGCAATCAAAGAGTAAATCGTTACCCACAACCGTATGTTTTTAGAATTTTTGATTTTTGAGAGGAAATACTTTAAAATTCCCTAGTGAAAAAGAGGAAACGTCATTATGACGTCATATATTTTTGAAAACGTCTTTTAAAAATAACTATTCAAGTATTTTTCGGGTTTTAAAGAGGAAAATGTACTTACTGTACACTGAATAGCCGCAATATGGTCTTTTTTATGTTTATTCAATTTAGAAAGCATGACTGATGTCAGACCCATGACGTCAAGAAAATGTGACGTCACAGGAAACTTCAGTTCTTAATAACTTCAAGCAAATATTTATCTTAGAGACTTTAAAATTGCGGCAATCAAAAACACATATTTATGTTGTTGTGATAACATGCTTTATTTCAAACGTATAGGTAACGCAGAATTTGACCATAAAAGGAGTCGTTCGTTATGACGTCACACCAACGTCAATATACAAAACCTGTTAGATCCTAAAGACGTTATTTCATTTTAATATTGACATACCGAAAATTTCGTTAAATTTGACAGCGAATTAAACAAGATGTGCTGGTTTATATATTTTTTGGCTCGCTTTTAGTGATCGATTTTGAGGTAACTTATGCCAGGCGTGGAAGCCCGTGTCATTCACAAGTTAGCAAATTGAACTAAAGTCTTCCCTTAATCCTAGATCAGCTTAATCGCAGTAATCGGGCTTCCAACAACCGGGCCCTTTTACGGTTCATGCGCAGTTGTCCAAGTCTTGTGTTTCAACTGGCGGACCACCGTCGGTCCATAAACATCTGCCCCCGGGGGGGGGGGGACTCCCCATAAAAATAGACGGGGGTGCTCGACCTATCTTTTAGGGGTTAAAATCGTTAGCAGTGCTATCTCTTAGGAGTCTTCCAAAGGTCTGCTATCTTTTAGGGGTCTCCGAGACCCAAAATTTTTGTGGCCGAGAAAAAATAGCGCTGGATCCTCGAGCATGAGACCCCACAAGTTGAATCGGTATTTACGGCTTCGATATAGAGTTTGATCCATCCGAATATTAAAGACGAGGTTATGGGGCAGAGCTTTGTCTCTTATTTCCTTTAGTTTGCACAAATTTGTCTTTTGGAGTGCTATCTTTTAGGGGTAATTTTTTTTGTGAGCCACGCCCATATTGCTATCTTTTAGGGGTGAATTTCATTTCTCACGTCGAGCACCCCCGTCTATTTTTATGGGGAGTCCCCCCCCCCCCCCCCCCCCCCGGGCATCTGCCTATCCGCCAAATAAACAAAGGATTTGTCAGAACTACGCATGAACCGTAAACTGGTCTATATATAATTATCGATGAAATATACCACAGTAAAAAAGCTATACATTTGGAAAGTGTTATCTATGGGGCGCCGATGCGGACAATATTCTGTTCATAAAAAAATATTCATGCCGTGTGCTAAGAATCTATTCTGTCTTTCGGATATATCTTCTAAGTTCAGATTATATGTTCTAAAGTCTAAACTTTTCATGTTCTGAGCGAAAAATATTAGTTCCATACTTTGAATATCGGTTCTAAACTCGGAATATTCATGCTAAACTTACTATTTATCTTCCAAAGTGCATTTTTATCTTCTAATCATGACAAACTTTCCTCTTTCAAAAATATGCGTGCTCAACTTAAAAATATATATTCGAAATTCTGCTGAGAAAATATGTATTACGAATGGACAAAATATCTATGCCATATTAAACCAAAAATATATTCTAATTAATATGCAAATATATGTTATATTTTTGACATTCTTAAAGCAGTGCGGTCTATAATTTACCGTCAAAAAGAGCCGCCATTTCGTAGAGGAAAGCTTTTCATGATTAGAAGATAAAAATGCACTTTGGAAAATAAATAGTAAGTTTAGCATGAATATTCCGAGTTTAGAACCGATATTCAAAGTATGGAACTAATATTTTCCGCTTATGATCAGAACATGAAAAGTTTAGACTTTAGAACGTGATAATCTGAACTTAGAAGGTATATCCGAAAGACAGAATAGATTCTTATCACACGGCATGAATATTGTCCGCATCGGCGCCCCATAGTTACATATGAAACTTATCCCATACAAGCGAGAATATTAGCCTGCGAAACAGGCCCTCGGTGTTATTTCAACGCAAAGGAAGTGATAAAATGATTTGGCCGCGTGAAAATGGAAAAAGGAGACTGGCACGAGAGAGAAGAAGGAGGGCCTGCAGCCATCCCTCAAACATTTTCATTTCCCGTTCAGATTCTGAACGGGAAATACTGATTGGTCAATTAGCTGTCATGTGTCACGAAATGTCGCACATTTCTCCTGCGAACTGACTGAAATGGCGGCGACAAGAGAGGAGAGCGTTAATCCAGGAAAGTATTTAGAAGAACAAAGCAGGCAGTGAATAGTCTACATTTGTACTTTCTAGGCGAGATATTTTGGCGGTTTTACCAACAGGTAAAAGCCTTATTTTCCAACTGTTTGACGTGGAAGTCGAGTCAGACAGGACTTAGCGCTTCGGCATTGTCCTATTTGCAAAGCATTGCGAAGAATCAAGTTAATCGAAACTACTAAAATACGAGTAAATGTGATGAAGGAAAAACTGAGCGGGGACTGAGCGACTTTATAGAGGCTGTGGTCGTGAATAAATCCCACACTGTAGAGACTTGGAAAGGAGAAATAAAGGTAATACAAATGAACTGTGCAATGTTTTGACTACATACCTTAGATACCGACAAAGTTACGAGCACACAAAGTTTGATTGACATGTTTAATAATCATGTTAATCCATGCGGAAAAGGGCAGAATTCAAATTTCCGTAAGATGGCGGCAGGCGCTTATTTTTTCTCGCCTATGCTCGCTTCGCTCGGCTCGTAATCAGAACTCGCTCCGCTCGTATCGGAACAGCGCCTGTTCTGCAGGCTAGTAATGGCGGACATGATTTTACCGGTAAACTCTCCTAAAATTTTGTGGTTTAACATGATATTTCTAATTGACCTATTGACACTGAAAAAGTGGCAAATCGAAATGGTAAATTTTCGTCGTAGTGGCACTTTAACTATTACCCTGGTTCCAGAGGTTTTCCAGACGGAGAACAGCCGCGAAGCGGCGAGCTGCGAAGCCAGCGAGTTCGCAGTTCGCAGCTCGCTGATCGCCGCTTCGCGGCTCTTTCTCCACGGCTGTTCTCTCTCTAGAAAACTCGCAGTTCGCTTCTTGCTGCTTCGCAGCTCGCTGATCGCCGCTTCGCGGCTCTTTCTCCACGGCTGTTCTCTCTCTAGAAAACCTCTGGGACCAGGGTATTTAACTATCAAAACTTGTCTGAGTTTAATTGTAGTTTTGATATGTTTGCCCCAAGAACTCAATGTATTAAATATAAGGAGACTGTTCCCGATATATATTATGGGATTTTCACACCAGTAAATTAAACCACACCAATTTGAACAACCTCGTTCCCAGGGTCTTTCGAGAGAGGAGAGGGAGACTGAGAGAGAAAGTCTCCCTCTCTCTCGAAAGACCCTGGGAACGAGGTTGCAATTTGAACTACATTTTTGTATTGGCGAGCCTACAGTACAGAAACACAATTTTAAAACACTAAATGTTTTCCACTTCATTGAGATTAAGTATGTAATATTTCTAATCCGAGCCAGTGTGTTGGACACGGATTCTAGATGCAAGTGCCATAAGCCAATGGTGAGGCCACAGCCGAGCCATTGGCTCGTGGATCTCCGTGTCCAACACACTGGCAAGGTTTAGAAAATACTTCTCATACGTCATTGTTATTCATTCGTTATTCATTGCACAGAGGCCAGTGACCAAAAAGAGTCCTAATTTTGTGTATGGAATTTTCTGGTTCGTTGCTCACATGTCTCTTTCGCGGGGAGAGCGATATTAAAGGGTCGGCTGTTTTCTCAGGCTGTGTGTGAATTCAACGTTTTGACAATGCAAGCTTTTTTTCTGGAAGTTTCAAAGGTAAACATTCCACGAATAAATACGCTTAAACACGAAGTTCCGGTATAAAAAGGGGAGCCCAGGGGTTTGTCACCATTCAGTTGTCACTCAGCCTTTGTGGAGTGAACATCTGCGTGATGCTCTGCTTGAGTGCTCCTTACTGATCGCATCTTGGTTTTCCTGAGGGTGCGAATATCCGCCTTTATTAAAAAAATGGTACTATACATCCAACATATGATCAACATATTAGTCCAACATATTAGTCCAACATCGTCCAAATTTTTAATTTTAGGTATGTGAAAAGTTTCGCCAAAAACAAAAAAACTACTTTATCAACGCATTAATAATTCATGAGGCAAAAACAAAGGAAATCACCGACCTGGTTAGGACTAGATTCCATCCGCTAGAAGAACGCAATCCCAAAATGCACTGCACTAAAAAAAGTTCACAGAGAGCAGGAACTGGTGTCAAATAAAGTAACGCCTGCTAACAGCATGCAGCATAAAAGTTCTAAAAATGCGGTTGTTGACAGCAAATCCCTCGTGGCGAAAAGGGATAGTGACGGTTAGGGTTTCGGTTCGAGTCTTCGTGGAGCCGATATTTTAAAAATAATATAGATACGATAACACGCGCGCTCTGATTGGCTAAGAAGCCATGTTTTATCAGAGTATATAACATGGTTTGTCGTGTTTTATTGTTTTCAACAACCCTGCTAGCAGAAGTTCTTTTCTCTTACCCTCTCTCCAGTTCCACTAACGAGGGAGAAAGTAACCTCTGCCTATCCGAATGGTTTTCTGTTGAGCATGCGCCACGGTATCTGGATTTCCATTGGCCGAGAAAAACGAGACAGTAAACATTGTAGATTTCCTATTGTTAACGGCAAGAGAAGGCGTGGGAAAAATAAAATAAATTTCCTTCGTCGAGAGTGATGTTGCTTTCCTTGAGGTTTGACACAGCTGCTTTTAACGCTACTTCGAACTCGCTCACGCTCATGTTCACTCCAAAAAACAGATGACATCTTGAAACTGCAGATTCTAGACTGGGCAGTGTTTTAATAGTATCAGCAGGTCATGTGCGTGTGACGTCGATCTCGAGAAACCGGTTTTTAAACCGGTTAGTCATGTGACTTACCTCCAAAAACTTGGAGCCGGCGAGATCTAAAGAACCGTTCGGATCGTGGCAGAGGTTCTTTTCTCCCTCGTTAGTGGAGCTGGAGAGAGGGTAAGAGAAAAGAACCTCTGCTAGCAGGGTTGTTTTCAACTGGCGGTTTCCTTTCATCGCGCGCGTAAATCGATATTATAAAACAGATTAAGAAGCCTTAAATCCATGTTTTATACTATCATAAAACACTGGTCATTTGAGAACACTCGAGAAATGTTGAAGGCGCTTTCTCTCATGTTCTCAAATGCCCATCGTGTTTTATGATAGTATAAAACATGGCTAAGGCCTCTTTATTTGTTAAATATAGTTCAGGGAAGCGTACTTGTTCGCCTAAATGTCTAAGTGCCGCTTTAGTTTGTACCCTACAAATTAGGGTATATAACAATCGAGAACTGAATAGTGCAGTGCATTGCAATGTATTTCGGGATTGCGACCTTCTGGCGGATGGAATCTAGCCGCGACCGACCGGTATAGCCTCCTCCGCAGCCATCTCTAAGTATCGGAAAAACCGCGGAAAAATCATGAATTGGGTTACCTGTGACTCTGGGAGAGATGACTGGGTGGACTGGCGAGGGGAGGAGAGAGAAAAATGAAGGCTCCAATCTCCCTCTCTTTACTTCACCTGCCACAGGGAGCCCATAATCTGATTTCTTCGAAAATTAGAGATGCCTACGGAGGACGAGGCTAAGACCGATAAGTGATCTTCAAATCTACTAGAGATTTCATCCTGATTTACATAAACTTTTGCGGCTTCGATTTTCTCGGGCAAAATAAGTCGTATCGCCAAAATAACTGAAAACATGACTCTATAGTACATCTAGACGTTTGATAAGTCCGATACAGAATTATGGGATTTACAAACTCTCGCTTTCAGCTCGAGTTGTAAATCACACAAAGCAACATTTTGTGTCTATTACTTAAAGCTAACTGACTTTATTAAACAGGTTAAAGTTTTCTTAATTTGTAATTCACTGTGATTTTATTATAAGTAATACCACGATCCCCTTGCTTTCCTTTGTTTGTTCAGGGACATTTAATCTCGAATATCCCTCACCAGCATGCATACTTTCACTAAATCTCCCTCATTCTCCATGCAAGAGGGAACTTAGGAGAGCATGCTCACTGGCACGCCTACCCAGTAATCAAGCCACCTAGGAGGTGCCCAGTTCACATCAGGGATGAATTAAAGAAGGAGCTGGATCGACTCTTAGAGAAAGGGATAATTTCTAAGATAGAAGAACCCACAGACTGGGTTAACCAAATGGTATGGGAAAGAAAGAAGTCCGGGTCTCTCCGTATTTGCATAGATCCTAGAGATCTGAATAAGGCCGTTAAGAGGGAACATTACCAGCTGCCCACCCGGGAAGAAATAGAGACGGAAATGACAGGGGCTAAGTACTTTAGCAAGCTAGATGCTGCTAATGGATTTTTCCAGATTGAACTTGAAGAGGGGTCGGCCAAGTTGTGTACATTTGGTCCACCCTTTGGTAGATTTTACTTCAAGCGCCTACCTATGGGCTTGACTTCCTCTCCAGAGGTCTTTCACAGGACAGTCAGCCAAGTCATAGAAGGACTTGAGGGCGTTCGCAATTTTATTGATGACATCATAGTCTGGGGAAGTACCCTTGAGGAACACAATAGTAGATTAGAATATGTGCTGCAGTGTCTTAAGGGTGCAAACATGCGATTGAATCTTGATAAGTGTGCCTTTCAGGAGATAGAGATTGCATATCTTGGCGAGGTCCTTTCTGAGTCAGGGATCCGCCCCTCTCCTGAGAAGGTGAAGGCCGTCAAGGAAATGCCGAAACCGGTAGATAAAGAAGGACTGAGACGGGCCTTAGGACTTGTGAACTACTTGGGTAAGTTCATACCTCATGTTTCTGATGCTACTAAGGAGTTGAGATCTCTTGCGAGAGATGGTACAAGTTTCCAGTGGAGCAACAAGGCTGAAGGGGAATGGACAGACGTCACTGAATACCTCTGCTCAGAACCAGTGCTCCAGTTTTACGACCCCGGGCCGTCGAAACAGATCAAGGTCTCGACGGATGCCAGTAAGACCGGCTTGGGTGCCGTTTTGTTGCAGAGACATGGGGACGAATGGCTGCCAGTAATGTATGCGTCCCGGGCTTTGACACCAACCGAGGTAAAGTACGCTCAGATAGAGAAGGAACCCTTGGCATGCTGTTTGGACTGTCTCGATTTCATGATTATATGTATGGCCATCTAGTGATTGCTGAGACAGATCACAAGCCTCTCATAGCTATAGCGGAGAAGGACTTTGATAGTATGTCCCCTAGAATCCAGCGAATGATGATGAGAATGCAACGCTATGATCTACAGTGGGAGTATCTGCCTGGAAAAAGGCTTGTTCTAGCCGATGCACTTTCCAGGTCTTACCTGCCCACGAGCGAAAGCCGGGGAGATCTGGAGGAAGAGATAGAGCTCCATGTTCGAATGGTAGTGCAGTCTAGCCTGTCAGAAGAGAAGGCCAAGCAGGTAGCTGAAGCGACGGCTGCAGACGAAATACTAGGCAGAGTTGTTGCCAACTTGCTAAATGGCAGGGGAATCAATAGTAAATCCTATCAGGACTTGAAGAACTGACTGTTGTGGATGGGCTACTAATGAGAGGAACTCGAGTAGTGATTCCGGAAAACATGAGGCCACAGATCTTAGATGTCATACACGAAGGACACCTTGGAATAGAGAAGTGCAAGCGACGAGCCAGGAGGGCAGTGTACTGGCCGGGACTGAATGAAGCATTTAAGCAGAAGGTAGCAAAGTGTGAGACGTGCCAGGTACACCAATATCAGCAGAGAAAAGAACCACTAATACCTACCACAGAGGCTGCAGCAGGAATCCCATGGGGTATGGTCGCGGCTGACCTGTTCTCTATAGGGTAGGGACTATTTGGTAGTGAACGATTACTGCAGCAACTATCCAGAGACATGTCTACTCACCAGTACTACTAGTAGTGCAGTCATTTCGCACATGAAGAGTATTTTCGCACGCCATGGTATTCCTCAAATTGTCAGAAGCGATAACGGTCCTCAGTTTGCGAGTCAGGAGTTCGCTGAATTTTCAAGGTGTTATGGGTTCCACCATCAGTCATCTAGCCCCTATTATCCGAAATCGAATGGGATGGCGGAAAATGGTGTTTAAACAGTGAAGCGTTTGCTGAAGAAGGCCATATATGCAAAGGAAGACCCATATCTAGCCCTGTTAAACTACAAAACAGCACCAATGGAATGTGGGAAGTCCCCAACTGACATACTGTTCAAGGGTCGATTCGTTAGTACCAGGTTAAGCAAATTCTCTGGTATTGCAGGCTCGCGCTCATCGGAACAGGTGCATTCAAAGGCTCACCAACAGGAGAATCAGAGCAAGTATTATAACCGGGGAACTGTAGTGCATCCTCCACTTCAAACCGGAGATACAGTAAGAATGAGAGAGGGGGTATGTGGTCGGAGAAGGCAAAAGTAATAGAAGAGGTTGCCCCTAGATCGTATAAAGTGGAGAATGCTCAAGGTGACATTTATCGCAGAAATCGACAGCAGCTATTTCCAGTGGCACCCAGTTGCCTGCAGGAGGGTGACAACTTGAGCTCCGATGAGCAAGGCCAGGAAGAGGAGCAAGAAAGTACAGCTGCTCAGGAGGGGCCTCCGAAAGGGCAACGGAGTAGCCGTATCAGAAGTGAACCTGCCTGGATGAAGGACTATGTTAAATATTAATCTATTGACTTTATCGCAGGACTGTCGCATGAACATTCCACTGTTAGTTTCATCGTTATGCGTTATTGTTTTGTTAAGAGAAAGGAAGATGTAGTGATATTGGGCTCCCTGTGGCCACTCGGGCTATCTGTATACATCCGGGTCCTTAGCAGGGTCCGCCATCTTGTTACTTACCTAGTAAAGCACAGATCATTACATTACAGTCGAACCTCCCGTGAGGGAATTCCCTCGGGACCACATTTAATGCGGCTACAAGAGGTTGTTAATATTATAATATCAACGCGTCCGAGGCTGAATCTGGACTGGACATTCCTTGCGTCATACCTTTTATGGTGATCGGCTTTCTCGTTAGACTTCAGAACTGGTCGACCAAATTTACCTTTTACTGGATCGAAGCTCGAGCAGTTGAAATGCTAATGTATTGTACCAAACACTGACTGGATCAAATAACCACAAGTTAATTAGAATGATTTGTTTTCATTCTGCAATGTGATTGCAATTGGTTCTCGTTGTCTAAGTCTAAACTAAATCAGGACGTCAAAGGTAGTGAAAACCTCAAGTCATTCAAAAGAAAAATAAGACAAAAGTACTTAGCAAGTCTAATAAATGAAACTTGTAAGGACTTAATATTTTAAATTTATGTAATCATCTTAACACAAATTTTATTATATTCCTGTATATCAATGTTTTTCAGTCACAGATAAACATACAGTTTCCTTTAAATGTATTTAAAACCTAGTTAGAATTAGGTCACAGAAAAATGTGTACATCGATCAGTTTTACCTTTTTAATCATAGATATATAACATACATACATACTTTTATTATCCTCTCCCCCGTGGGGCTTTTCAGTGATTACAATTAAATATCTAATTAACTAATGTTATATCTATATAAACTATATACAATGATTATGTACGCTTCCAAAATACATGAATAATTAATGAAGCAAAAACAAAGGAAATCACTGTGAAGACATATCTGATAAAATTGCATCATAATTTACATAAACTTTTAGCTTGGATTTTCTCAGTCAAAATAAGTCGTATCGCCAAAATAACTGAAAAAAGGTCTCTTTACCCTCTTTACATGTGAATGGTTTTGAAGCGGTCGTTTAATAAACCGGTCGCAGCTAATTTTGGGCCTTTATTAGTGAATTTCTAATTAGGATGAAACTTTATATAAAATTTCATCCTACTAAAAAAATATTTCTTTATGTCATTCCCTTGAGATGTGCGTATTTCTTTCATTGCATTCTTAAAGCGTTTTTGAAGCCGTCCAAAACACTCACAGCACGTGTTTTATCCGAGTCTAAAAATTCACGGGCTTCGCCCTCGAATTTTTAAACTTGATAAAACACTGCTGTTCGTGTTTTAAACAGTACATAATAAAGGACTAATGTTTACGGAAAATATTAATCAATAAAATTCTGTAGTAATTTATGTCGTAGAGAACACTTTAAAAAAAGGTATTCATTTATATAGCGCAAATTCTATATGAATATATCCAAATGCGCTTCACAAGGTTATTTTTGTGATACGGACTGCTACTGTATACTAACAGTTCGGCAAAGTTTCAAGGACATATCTAGTGAGTTCCAGCATAGTCTATTATAGCTATGGTTCCAGATGCTGACAGTTCTGTAGTAAACTGAGGTTCGCTGACCGCTATAGCAGTTTTAAATAAAGGAATATTCAGTTTTTGGGAACTCCTAGCTGGTATTGCGATTACTGATTTCTTTACGCTTAATAAATTGAGAAGAAAGGTAATCAGGGGCACAGTCAGTCATGTACTTAAAAGCCATTATAGCACTGCGATAATGGAGCTGGCTTGAAACTGGCAGCCAGTGTAGTTCCTTTAAAATTGGTGTTACGGTGGTCGAACTTCCGTGTACCACTAACGATGCGGCATGCAAAGTTCTGTATACAGCCTGCAGTTTATTGATATTAGAGTTAGTGGCATTTGCCCACACATTTGAGCAATAAAATAATTTGCTAAAAACTAAAGCATTACTGAATGACTGTTAATTTAGCACGATTTATTTGTCCCAGACGAGACATGCACGAAGATACGGTTTTAATTATGTGTTCATCGTATGATAGGTGAGGGTCAAGTATAACGCCCAGGGCCGGCCGGGTTGTTCGAAGCAAGGTTAACTTTAACACTAGGTTAGCGCTAATTAAAATCTGTAATTGCAACCCTGGGTTAGCGCTTAACCTTGCTTCGTACAACTGGGCCCAGGTCTTTGGCCACTTTGACCGGCACAAGGTCCTTTCCTGGTAGCAGTAAACTGAAGTCTTGCAGTTTAGTCACCATCTGTCTGGTACCACTGAAACACGATAAGCTTTGTCTTGTCTGGGTTAAGAAAAAAAGTGCTATTGTTAAGTCATATTAGGAACTTAGGAAAACAAACGAGTGTAATGTTTTTACGCCGAAAGAATACAAATTTATAATTATCGATTTTCGCAAATATTCAGCAATAATCTTACTTCGTTCGCCGCATAACGTTAGTTGACTTTGGTACAGACGTTTCAAGTGGTATTGAACTTCCATATGATATGTACGATTTAATTATTACTGTAATATTTCCCCGGCAGTTGAACCACATGCATGAGCATAATATTTAAGGTTAAAATTGATCAGCCGTTTGCTGAGAAACTTGTATGGTGCCGATTAACCTGAAACTTGCCTGTCACAGACCTTGGAGGTTGGGCACTCGTTGAAAGTAAAATTGAACAAATCCATCTTTTGGGTTTTGAAATATACGCTCTTTCCTAAAAAAACTTTTCGAAAATCACTTATATCTTCAGCAATTCTTTGTTAATCACTTTCTAATTGTACTTTTTATAAAATTCGAGGATTCTTTATTAAAAGTTCAAAAAATCTCAGAAATCTGATAATGTTTAGCTGTTCAAAAACGCGATTTAAAAAGACCCCGTTGCCAATATAAATAGCTGCGGGCCACCTTGAAAGCTAATCCTAAGGACTTTAACAGTTTTCTTAATTTGTAATTTACTAGTTTTAATACTAAGTTGTTGTTTTTCTCGGAAGTTCGTATTTGAAACCAGAGCCTTCGTTCTTTCAGCCAGCGGAGTACAACGTTCTGCCGCGGTGGCCGCGGTGAAGGTTACAGTAGTCACGCAGTAATTATAATATGTGTAGGTTTTTGGCACAAGCTACGGAAAACTATCCATGGCATAAATGAAAAAAAGTAACACAAGCAATGGTATATAATTGACTTACGTAGACAGCCAGTATTGCAGTGGCGTCAAACTGGTGTTGGTGTCATGCAAGTATGATGGATTCAATATTAATGGCGCTTCATTGCATCGAAGTGAGGCGTTCGGGTCAATACCGCGGAAAGGCTGCTATTCGTAGACGCCACCCGATAATATCAGCTATTTATGCCAAACAACTCCATAATATTTTGATTTTGAGCTGAACGAATTAATTCAGTCGTGCAGAAAGAACTTGAATAATTTAAAACGCGCGTGTACAAAGATAATGACGCCAAAAATATTGTGAAAATAATCAAGGGTTTTCACTTACATGTAAAACCAAATCAGTCAAATGTGTGTCGGTTCTTCGGATTTAGAAAGTGTGCCAATGCAAGTGTTTGGTTTTATTAAAGACAAAGTTATAAATAAACAAGGTTAAAAAAATACAGAGAACTGTATGGTTATTTAGAAAGGGCAATTAAGTTTTGCCCCAAATCAATAATTATTTCCACCGGCTATAAACAGAATTGTGTCACTGTGTATACCTTTAAAGCCCAAATAATAAACTTTCTCGTGATCAAAGACAAAACTAACTACTCAGATTAGCAGAGTATGCTTTTCAGATATACTGGAGAAAATATGAGACACTTTTGATGAAGTATGGCAAAGATTCGAGTGGATCAAAAATACTGCTTTTAAAAATGTAGAGCACTGTACCGAAATCAAGTTTCTAGAATGCTCTTTTGTAATCCACTTTAATCTTTGCCATCCTCTATCAAAAAAGTTTGAAAAGAATATCAGGACATTCACATGGTATTTTTCTTCGTGTTATTTTTGTAGTTTGTTTTAATTCAAAAGTTTGCAAATTAAAGTTCCTGTTTTTTTTTTATTATTCTCTTCTCAGCTCTAAATGCACTCCTAAAGCCTTAGGGTGCATTCGATTGACTGTATTCCAGAATAAGAATACACAGAATGATCACTACAAATTGCTTATATCGGGAATTTTAGTCTATGGAATACGAAATGTATCCTGAATATCACATTTCAGCAAACGTTAGTAACTTACAGTGCAAAATGTACCCGAACCCGTGATTTCCAGAGATTATTCCATCTATTCGTATTCCGGAATACGGTCAATCGAACGCACCCTTAATAATGGCGAATGGTAATTACCCTCCGATCCGCATGCGTGGGTATAATGATATTATCACCCCCAAAACCACCTGCAGACTACGCTCTAGCCTGTGTAAATAATTCATCGCCTTAGCCCCCGCATAAACGAAGGCGTCGCTGCCTTAAATTTCAAAACAAACCCAAATCGTTGATTGAAGGTAGAATTTTATCAGCAGAAATCCGCCGAGGTGAGAAGGCCGGGCTTTCGAAGAAATTCTCCAATATGCAATCCGATAAATCGATCGAGGATTTCAAAGACTGTTTTCTGCTTTACGATCGAAGAGGGGACAATAAAATCGACTGTAGTCAAGTTGGAGAGGTTTTGAGAGCGCTGGAAGTGAATCCTACAGAAAATGAAGTGAAGAAAATTATAAAAAGCATCGACCCAGCAGGAGAAATGAAGAGAGTT
This sequence comes from Actinernus sp. WN-2022, assembly GCA_030867875.1. Taxonomy (NCBI): domain Eukaryota; kingdom Metazoa; phylum Cnidaria; class Anthozoa; order Actiniaria; family Actinernidae; genus Actinernus; species Actinernus sp. WN-2022. Next base: position 18,276,772 of record JAOWCC010001501.1, read on the forward strand.
AGCTTCGAAGAATTTATTCCCATGTTTCAAAATCTACGAGAGCGTCATAGAAAGGATCGAAAAGGTGAGAGCACTGTAGTACGTATTGGTAATTTTAAAACACAAAGCTGTGGAAGCCTTAGTTATGCTTGTGTTCATGCTATAATTCTATACAGATATATATATATATTTGTCCTTCTAGGTTATCTCTTATAAGCGATACATTTTTTCTAGTGAAGACGGATTGCGAACGGGATTATTTTTGTCTGACTTATTTTTGTTACAACTTTGTCGCAGAAAATTCTAAGTTAGCCTCAGTGTTTACATACTCTATATGCAGACACCATATTGTGTAGCGTTCAATAAACTTCTCCATCATGGAGGAAATGTTAATTTAGCAACATGCTCCGGAGGACTAATTAAAAGGATTGATCAAGTTCGTAATATATTAATAGATCTTGAAAGGCAAGATTTCAGGATGTCATTTGAGTTTGTGTGCTCTTCAGATGATAAAATTATAATTTCCACAAACATGAGAAATGCTAATGTTTAAGTTCTTGATTCAAAGTCTAAATTCCTGTAATTCATCCTTGCCATTGAACTACGACTATTGATTACGTTTCTATGGGCAGAAGAATTTGACAAATAATTACTATTTTCCATACTGCACAAAAACACTTCATTTTCGTTTTTATAGTTATTCTAAAAAAATTGAATCGAGCGAAAAATGTTTTCTTTCCACCACATTCATGTGGTATTTTTCTTGGAGTTACATACAGTTTATAGCAATCGGGCGACTTCCGTAGTAAAAAGCTTGAAGAAAAACATGTTCGTTTGACGTTTAATCTTAGCGTCTTAACAATAAACGGCTTTAAACAAGCGTACGAAAGAAGAAACTGGTGGGTTTAAATCAAAACAAGAGCCCATCTGGGCTTTCACTCGGGCCACATGAGATTGAAGATGAAATACACTTTAATTTGAAATCCTCTTAGTAATAACCAAAGGGAAGAATTATTAGCTGAATTTAGCAGTCTTTTGGAGTGGCCGGTAGCGCGGTGACTTTCATAACATTTCTCTGCTCCCCTAGTAAATATGTAATTTAATATTTTTGTTTTTCTCGTATGTTGACCTTTTAATTTAAACAGTTTAACACACTGCATTTGAGCAGGCATATATTCATTGTTTTGAACCCGAGAATTAACCGTACTACCGTACTTCATGGTCCCTTTCTTTAGTAGTGGGTTGTCGGTCAGGTAATTATAAACTCTCGTCATTTAGCACAGAAAATGTATTCTGATGAATAGGGATCGGGTTGTCGTGAAGAATCTAAAGAATTCCGTCTCTTCCGGTTTGAATTTGACTCATGTGTATGTTGCTTTTGGAGTTTCAAGGATATGTTGATCCAAAACTACAGGCTCTTGGGGTTTTTCATTGACTTGTGAACTTGCAGGCTCTGTAATTTGTTTTGTTTTCTTAGTATAACATAAAGTGTTGAACATGTTCATTTTCTCAAGCATGTCGCGCGTGACCTCTGTTTCTTCATTCGTTAAGTTCTCTACTTTGATCTGTAATCTGGGAAACTCAATCTTTTCCCATGCCTTGGCACATAACTATTCCTGTTGTGGATGATTATAAGTAAAATCCTTCGACAGCTTGTACCGTTTCCGCTAGGTCAATATCCTCGCTGGAACGAAATAACTTGATCTCAATACTCTCTGATCCAACTTACGGTAAATTTAAATCTCTGACAGTGTTTAAGAGACTCATAATATTGGTCTTGAAGTGCCTTCACCCAAAATAATATGTTCTTCTCGGATGTTTTAAATGCAGCACAGCGAGCCGATGGCTTATAGATTCCAATATCTATTTCTTCGAATTTTAGCTTTCCGGATCCTGGCCCCTTTGCTTCAGGTCGTCGTACGTGTCGTATATAAAAGCACTGGCCATCTGGGTAAAAAACGCGGTCCTTCGGCTCCGACAATAGCGCCAGTTGCAATATCCTGAGCCTGTTGGAAGGCTTTCGCATGAGTGAAGTTAAATAAAACATTAAACTGGCTTACATGTGAGAGATGAGACTCCAAGTTACAGAGAAAGTTGCTCGCGGATTCCGCCATCTTGCTTTACTGTATTAAATTATGTAAATAAATTAACCTGGCGATTGTTGCGTGATCAGCACAGTGCAATCTGATTGGTGTGATTTTGACCTTTAACGCATGCGCAGAAATTTTGCGACACCCAACAAAAATAACGACTTGCATTTTAAGACTCGGTGCTGCCACAGGCAGCCCGAGTAATTATACCAAGTTACTTATCCCTCAGCATCAATTATAACTTAGCTCCTCTAAAATTCATCTTTATTTTTCCGGGCTGAAAATGTTTTTCTCGCTAGCGAATGACATTTTAAGTATCCAGGAAGATGATGATCCCTAATAGAAACGCCTCGACCCCACCCCTTCTCTCTCCCGCGTGCTTGATCATGACGTGACCCGACATGCACGTGCACTGTGCTATACAAGCGTGTATAAGCGCAGCATACACCAACGGCACACGACAGTCTCAGCCCGAAATGGATTGTGGTTGTAGCTCAAAGTCTGTTGTTGGGTCAAACAATTTTTCTATATTCGAAATTACACGTAGTTTATCCGTTTCGCACAGCTGGTCATTTTATAACCACAATCCATTTCGCGCTCTCCGATTGGCTATACTCAAGTTTGGAATATCCTGCACTAAAATACTGTCTGTTAAAACAAGACACCCATTTTCTAATTACTTAAATAATTCAGCACAAGAAACCTTCTTCAACGCTGTTATACCAAAAGAAATGGAAACTCGAATACGTTTAATACCAAACTGAATAAATGTAAATAATATTCTACCCCAGCAGGAGCCATTACGGTAATGGTCTCCTGACCCCAGTCAAAATATTAAAATCGCCAAAATCAGTCAACCTTTAGCTTATCGTAAATCTTTCATTAGGATTGGGGAAATTTCCAAAAAAAATAACTTTCAAAGACAATTTCCAGCCATGAAGACAACGACAAAATTACCGACGAATATCCTTGCTTTCCGTATACAACATATATTTGAAAAATTAATGTGTATAGACAGGAGCCCATTACCAGGAGCGTCCATCTTCCCCACTGTGTCTGTACCCCAGCACAGAGGTAGATGAGGCTATTTTTAGCATTGCGTTTCGCGCGAAAAAGAACAAAGGTAGGCTATTCTTAGCCAATCAGACTGATCATTCTTCTCACTTTCAACGCGGGAATTCGAATTGCTGGTTTTCACTCAATCCCCAGAGATTCAAGTGTTGGTGCCCCAACAAAAGAAGCTAACGAGGAATCTATTGTTTAAGGGCACCAACATGGCGGCAACCTCTTTTCGCGGGAATTTCGAATCTAAAAATAGCCTCATCTACTCCTGTGCTGGGGACCCAACCCATAACAGAGGAACGCTCCTGGTAATGGGCTCCTGGTATAGACGACCAACATTTTTTTTAAACAAAAATGATATTTCTTTAATTAACAATACGGGTTTCGACGCGCGAAACACTCCACACAACATGTTGTTATATATATTTTTTGTAAAGTCCAAAAAAAACATGGATGGACACAATTTTACTTGCGGCATTTTCTTAGATCCCAAAACTGAGCATTTGAAACCATTGACCACAAAATACTTTTACAATCATTGAATTAATATGGTGAGAGAGATGTAGTAAACGAATGGTTTTCATCGTATCTGTTTGGTAGAAAACAAACGACTCAAGTTGGTAAATTTTATATCAAATCAAGAAACAACTGTGTGGGGTACCTCACGGCCCGTCCTTGGTCCCCTCTTATTGTTAATCCATATCGATCACATCTATACAATTAACTAATAAATTCGAGTTTCACCTATTTGCTGATGATAAGAACGTTCTCTATGGAAATAATAGTTAACAACAATCTTTAATAATAATAATCTTTATTTATACACGATAATTATTAAAACTTTATACAGCTTGTGGGATCGTGTATAAATGAAAGAAAATCAACGATTGGCTAACGGCCAATAAATTAACTATCAATATAAAATTATGTAATATTTCACCCCCTATCAAAAGATCGTAACCCCGGGGGGAGGGGGGGGGTACTCCTGTTTGTGACGTATTATGTATGTGCCGCCCGGGTGGGTCAGGGTTTTGAGCTCGGTTTGGGCAGGTAGGGTCAGGGTTTTGACCTGATTTGGGCAGATCAGGGTCAGGATTTGAGTATAATTTGGGTGCAGTCAGGGTCGGGGTTCAGTATTTTTTAGGCAGTTAGGGTTCAGTTTTTTTTAGCTACTATGTCAAAGAAAGACATTCTGTTGCCGCATTTTGATCGCCTGCCCATATGCAAGCACTGAGGTTCCCATACATCGTGACGCCGCTAATTCGTACTTCAGTACTTATCTATGTACTTCATCTGCTGATTTGTTTACCCAATGACACGTCCCGACTTGAAATGTTCCGTATTTTGCATGCAATCCGGGTACGCGGTATACCGGCCGGGGTATATATCCGACCGTGTTTTGAAAACAATTTAAAGAAGAGGCAATCAGGTTTTTTTTCCCAAAAAAGGGGGCAATCAGGGTTTTGGAGCTCGGATTGGGTCAAACAGGGTCAGGGTTTGAGCCTCTTGGCCTCACATACATACCCATTTTTCATGTAAGTACCCCCCCGGGATCGTAACCTACTATAAAACTTTGACTCTAGTCTGAATAAAGAACTACCCTTAGCTAGAAAGAAAGGACTCGGTGTGTTAATTAATATACGAAAATCGTTCATGGAAATATCATATCGACTACATTCAACTCAAAATAAGTAAAGTAGTGGGAATGTTATACCGAGACAATCGGTTACAAGAGTAACACTATAGTATAGACTATATAGTATAACTGAGCTTCGAGGATCAGATAATGTCCAAGGACAACACAATGTAGGTTTAATATTGTCGTTATCATCCTTCAAATATTTTCTTTGACGCGCGCTTATACGCTCACAGGGGGTGTATTCGCTGGTATTTCCCGCTCGCGGAGAGAAAATATCGGGTCACGGGACGCATTCAACAATCACGCGCGAGAGAAAATATTTGATGGGTTGTAAGAACTGATATTTTTCCTTGGCATAATGTTCCTCAAAACTCTCGGTTTCCCTTAAGCTGGTAATATCACGAGAAAATAGTGCATATTTCAACGCCACAGGGACGTTAACAGACAGACCTAAGTCTTTAATTCCTTTTTTCCTGTCATTTCCGACAGACGTAGATGTGGATTACTTCCTGGAGTGTTTCAAGGTGTTCGATCGCAGCTGTAACGGGCTCATCAGTGCCGCCGAGCTACGCCACGTATTGTCCAGCCTGGGTGACAAACTGAGTGATGACGAAGTAGATATGTTGCTGCTTGGGTTTGAAGATAACCAAGGACAGGTGTATTATGAGGACTTTGTACGCTCCGTCATGACTGGTTAATTGTTTTTTCTATGACCGTTTCACGAGATGTTTTATTCAAGGAAGGAAGAGAGTACAGCGAACTTCGTTTCCAGGCTTCTTCCGCCGGATGCAATGAGTACAGACGCATGTACGCAGGGTTGGCCTCATTCTGAAGTTAAACACTCATAAATACCAGCGAGGTGGGCTATTCACAACACTGTGTATTGTTGTAGTTTCACGCTTTGCATCTTCTCGCTGGTATTTAAGAATGTTTAACTTCAGAATGAGGCTAACCCTGCGTACATGCGTCTGTAGTCATTGCATTCAGCGGTAATTTTCGAATACGAACCTGGATTATTTGGGGATAAATTGAACATATCTCAACTACATACACATACGAATCGCCACTTACGTCCCGCTGCCGGTCAGTTGCATTGTGGGAATTGAGGCTCTACTCGTGCCTAATTGTCAATTTCCAAAATGGTTGTCATAGAGATAGTACACAAGACTTAAAGTGCCTATGAACAATACATTTTTATTTTAGATATCAATTCTAAATCAAGTGAATAGTAGAATGGTAAAATATATTTTGCTTTAAATGCTGTGCCGCTGACTTAAGGTTATATCCAAAATGCTAATTACATGACGTCAGGGGAGGTATCTGCAATCACTTCTAACTAATTATAAGACGGGCTATATGCATGGACATTCCAAAACGAAACCACGGGGAACCCAAGCTCTGTAAATGGCAATATTTACTAGCTTTTGAATTAAAATTGACAAAACTTACAGGGTGTATTTATTATTTTGTTCATGGGCTGTATGCCGTTTCAATTTCAACGTTTTCGGGCGAATTTTGAGTAATACAGTACCGCTCGAAACCTGTATTCTGATTGCACCATTATACTGTAGCTCTATTGCTTGTGTACTGCATGTTAGGTTAGGGTGTTTTGCATTGTTGGGTAAGCCAATGCTGTGGCTCGTTTCGAGCGGTACAGGCCGCCTCCGAATTTTACAGTGTTCATAGCGGCCGGGTTAAAAATGTGCCTGTACATTTGACCACAATCCCTTGCGAACCCAGTAACGGGTAGAAATCCTCTGTTCTCTTCAATGACTGTATTGGTGACAGCACTTGTACTGGCTTGTTATTAGGATAACACGTAGTAATCCTCTATTCTCTTCGATGACTGTATTGGTGACAGCACTTGTACTGGCTTGTTATTAGGATAACACGTAGTAATCCTCTATTCTCTTCGCCGATGACTGTATTGGTGACAGCACTTGTACTGGCTTGTTATTAGGATAACACGTAGAAATCCTCTATTCTCTTCAATGACAGTGTATTGGTAACATCAATTGTACTGGCTTGTTATTAGGATAACACGTAGTAATCCTCTATTCTCTTCAATGACAGTGTATTGGTAACATCAATTGTACTGGCTTGTTATTAGGATAACACGTAGAAATCCTCTGTTCTCTTCAATGACTGTATTGGTGACAGCACTTGTACTGGCTTGTTATTAGGATAACACGTAGTAATCCTCTATTCTCTTCGATGACTGTATTGGTGACAGCACTTGTACTGGCTTGTTATTAGGATAACACGTAGTAATCCTCTATTCTCTTCAATGACAGTGTATTGGTAACAGCACTTGTACTGGCTTATTAGGATAACACGTAGTAATCCTCTATTCTCTTCAATGACTGTATTGGTAACAGCACTTGTACTGGCTTGTTATTAAGATAACACGTAGTAATCCTCTATTCTCTTCAATGACAGTGTATTGGTAACACCACTTGTACTGGCTTGTTATTAGGATAACACGTAGTAATCCTCTATTCTCTTCAATGACTGTATTGGTAACAGCACTTGTACTGGCTTGTTATTAGGATAACACGTAGTAATCCTCTATTCTCTTCAATGACTGTATTGGTAACAGCACTTGTACTGGCTTATTAGGATAACACGTAGTAATCCTCTATTCTCTTCAATGACAGTGTATTGGTAACAGCACTTGTACTGGCTTGCTTTTAAGATAATAACTATCGCGATTTTATAACGATTTAAAGATTTTCGCGAGCAAATTAAAGGATTGTGGGTAAAAGTACAAGCGATCATCTTTTTCTGTTCGGTGAATTGCAACCACTCAGCCCATGAACAAATACACACACCCTGTAAGTTGTCCATTTTTATTCAATATTAGCTTTGAAAATGCAAGACTAAAAAATCCCATACAAATAAATGCTAGTAAATATTGCCATTTACAGAGCTTGTGTTTCCTGTGCCTTAACGTGGTTCTAGTTTAAAATTCTGCTGAATTACCTTGCTTTGGGGCTTAAAGAAAGTCAGTAACTGAGACAAGAATTGTTTCTATTTTCGAGTCACGGCAATTAGTTGTAACCACAATCCATTTTGGGCTTCGAATGTAGAATAAGGAGCTGGAGAAAACAGACTTATTTACGTAACAAAACGTTCATCCTATTCAAGTGAATACAATGGAGCCACAATATTGATTCAACTTGGTCTCAGCTTTCCTGTTTGCCATCAAAAGAAGGTCGCGGCTAGATTCCATCCGCCAGAAGGTCGAATTACAATTTTCTCGATGTTATATTTCTAGGGTACAAACTAAAGCGGCACTTAGAAATTTAGGCGAACAAGTACGCTTCCCTCGACTATATAAAAAAAAAATCGGCTCCACGGAGACTCGAACCGAAACCCTAACCCATCTATTAACCGAATCCCTAACCGTCACTATCCCTTACGCAACGAGGGATTTGTTGTGAACCGCTTTTTTAGAACTTTTTATACTGCATGATGTTTGATTAGCAGGCGTAACTTCATTTGACACCAGTTCCTGCTCTCAATGAAGTATTTTAGTGCAGTTCATTTTGGGATTGCGTCCTTCTGGCGGATGGAATCTAGCCCTAACCTCAAAAGCAATCTCTTTCAAAGCCCGCGTATATTTTGGTCAGCGCCTTGTATCTTTTCGCTGATCAAAAGGCACGCAGGCTCTGGGTATGAGATAGCCACTGAATGGAAAACAACAGCGTGAGTGGTGGGTTCGTGTGTACAATACTCAAACTGATAACATATTCAACAAAATATCTGGATTCTGATTGGTTAATGATGAGTGCATCTTTAGGTTATTGAGTGCACAGTCGCATGCTCTCAGCAAATGTCTGCTCAGTATATTATAAACTTAGAATCGCATGAACTGTTCGTGCTATACTTGATTTATAGGCACTGAGTGATATTTTGAAAGTTCTCAAATTGCACTCGCCTTTATTATAAGAACTTTCAAAATATATCACTCGGTGCCTATAAATCCCGAATAGAACTCGCACTCATGCGATTTCCTCGACATTTACATTCAACAATTCATCCATTGGCGCGCTTGTGCAACGAAAAACGATCGGACATTCTTGTAAATAGATTCGGTAGCTATACTTGTGAATTCAACTATGTAACGTATAACGGACACTGAAATAAAATTTTCGTTGTTTAACTGTAATTATCGTATGCCACACCCAAGATCCATTGGATAAATCCCATATCCCACGGAATTACGTATGCAATTGGCGATAACTAGTTAGTATATACAACACGGGTACCAACATAGATCATGCAATTTGATTGGCTCGCTATCTCGGAATAATTAGCAATTGATGCCGAGTGTCAATATTTAACTCGTAGCCCATGAGGGCGAGAGGTCTAATTGTTTTAGTATAAACTAACTAGTTTTACAGTAGAAAATAATAGTAAGAAACAAATTGAAGTTGAATTTTTTTTTTTTTTCGTGAAAATGCGTGGTTTTTCTCTAACACGGGGAAATAGACCTATAGTAAGGTACCCAATCAGAATTTATAATAGTCCACTAGTTGGTTTATACTAATGAGCAATTGCAACCTACAAAACTCGGGATAATTTTGAAACAAAATGGCAGGCATAAATTCACGACTCGCGATTGTTTCCGATGCGGAAATTTTTAGAAATTCAACAAAATGCAGTGCCCAAAAGCAGGTTCCCGTGTTGTTAGTATATACTAAAACAATTATTCGCGATATAAATACAATAATTTGTGGCGTCAACCGCGGGCGTTATCTGATTCCAGAAGAGAACAGTTCCCGACAGCGGAGCTCGAGGGAAACTACGAGCTTCGGGGATCAGATAATGTCCAAAGACAAATATCAGGGCATATTTCGACGCCACAAATAGGTTATAGTCGTTATCATCCTTCAAATATTTTCTTTGACGCGCGCTTATACGCTCACAGGGCGTGTATTCGCCGACATTCCCGCTCGCGGAGACATCGAATCACGTGACGCATTCAACCAATCACGCGCGAGAAAATATTTGATGGGTTACAATTAGCAACTATTCACCGAAGTGGAGGTGAATCGGCATTTCAATCGAGTGTCGGAAGTGTTTTGGTTTTGCGTTTACTAAGCTCTCCTGTTGGCCGAGAAAGTAAACTAACCAATCAGAATCCAAAGTAAAGCCAAACGCAAATTGGTTTTGGTTTTGCTTTGGTTTGTCATTGGTTCACAGGGAAGCCATTTATTAGTTACTTGCGCGAGATGATCGCTGCTTTGCTCGGAGGTCAATATGAAATCATATTCATTGTTTGAGTAGCCAATCAGAGCGCGCGAAGTGATATTCACTGGTTATACTAATGGTGATTAGTATACCACACCAGTGAATATCACTTTTCGCGCGCTCTGATTGGCTACTCAAACAGTGAATATGATTTAACATTCACCTCCGAGCAAAGCAGCGATCACCTCGCGCGAGTTTTTGTCCATTTGACAGAAAATAAAATAACTATTTGGTGCTGGCTATTCACCTGGAGTGTGGTATATACTAAAACAATTATCCACCACTATTCACCTCCACTTCGGTGAATAATTGTTAAATATTCGCCTCGACTTCGTCTCGGGGAATATTCACCATTATCCTATAAATATTTTATTTCAGCCAATCAGAGCTCAGCTTTACTATGCAATACAGGGCGGTATTTCATGGTTTTTCTATGAAATACAGAGCGGTATTTCATGGCTAGATCAAGGCCAATCAAAATGCAGGAAATTTCGCGCCCTTTCTTTACCGGCCAATAAAAAATCACCATTTTGAATACATAATTAGTCTGCAGACGCGCGCGGCCGCCACTCGAAATTTGTGTTTTCCAATTCCGGCGAGAAAATTTGCAGTCTATCGTCCGGTAAGTTACTTTGTTTTCGTGATAAATCTTTTCGTAAATTGTTATTTATAGGATAATATGGTTATTTCATGGTTTTCTACGAAATACCGGCGAAAATTTCTCGTGAAATATTCGCCCGTATTCCATAGAAAACCATGAAATAACCAGTAAATATCGACTTCGCCTTCGGCGAATAATTGTTAATTATCGCCACTTGCATACAAATCAGTGGATTATGTATGTGTTCTCAAGGAGACAGTCAAAACGCAAACAATAGTTTGCTGAAGCTATACATATTTTGATTAAACGGTATCTCACTCGTGGCCATTCGTTAACCTTTAAGTAACTAACAAGAAGATAATGAAGGAGACATCTTTCTTCTACTAATCATTAATCTTTCCCGAGGCCAGCTACCCACTTGGGCCGACCGGCGTTGTTCGACTAGAGCTAGGTAAACGTAGAAATAAAAATCACCCGCGTACGTACTCTCGTGAATGCTTCCGGCTATTTGTTGAAATGTCCAATAGAAAATAATGACAAGCCTAGCTTTGGGATTAATACTGCTAAAGGTGGTGTTTGCTTCCTCGGCGTTTTGATAGCACGGTCAGATACTTTTATAAATATCACTTCTCAAAATATGAATTCTTCATCGAGTTGGAATAATTTACGAATTAAGAGGCCAATCGCAGTAATCCTGTATCGCTCGAGACCTGTATTCTGATTGCAATTATTATCCTGTAGCTCTATTGTTTTTGTACTGCACGTTCTAAAGGTTAGGGTGTTTTGTATTGCTGGTTATTTAAACTAACCCCTTTTGCAATTTTTATACATATGAATCTTTGAAAGGTTTTGAGTACTTCTGCGAAGAAATTTTTGGCTTACAGAGAATACTGTTCTACGCTTGTTTAAAATGGTGAAATTTTGACCTTTCCTGACCCATGACCGCGTAAGAAAAAGCCTGGGTCGATTCTTGATCTTACGTCATCCAACTCATTCGACTTTGCAATAATTTGAATAAATATTTAGCATTTACTCTAAAATAACCATTTTCTTTACTAACAACTCAGACTGTATATTCTCTATATATCGAAGTTGTTGTGATGGAAAGGCGCCATGGAGAATAATGCATTAATGAGGTGACGTAAGATCAAGAATCGACCCAGGCTTTTTCTTGCGCGGTCATGGGTCAGGAAAAGTCAAATTTTCACCATTTCAAACAAGCCTAGAACATAGAGTATTCTCTGTAAGCCAAACATTTCTTCGCCGAAGTACTCAAAACCTTTCAAAGATTCATATGTATAAAAATTGCAAAAGGGGTTAGTTGCACTTTAAGCCAATGCGGTCTCTCGTTTCGAGCAGTACAGGATGGCCCGCCAATCGGGTCATCCCATTTTGGTCAGGTACCCAATGAAACGCCGCCAGAGGAAATATGAGCCCAAATCACTAGTGATCTTCCTCTGGCTTTCTATTGGCCATCAAGATTTTCATGCATGTGATAGACCGAGAGAACTGAAGGAAAAGATGGAAATAAAAATCGGCGTTGAAGTACCGCCCTAGCCAGTTATCTTTGATTTAAAATTCAAACTGGAAAACAAAATGAGACATAGGAAATATAATAATTATACTCTGCCAATTTCATTCATAGACTTAGTCAGCTTGTCTGTTTGTTATCCCATTTCACAGCACCAGACTTTTCCCTTGAGTAATGTTTTTTTTTTGTATCCCAAGAGGAAATATACCTATTTCTATAATTGGAAAACAAAGCACTGAATCCTCTGGAGAACTATCACGTGGTCTGAAATGACACAGGCAAGCTGACTAGGTCTATTAAGGAATCAAATTTCAGACGCATTAAAGGATAACCTAATTATAGTTCCTTTTGCTGTTTTTATGTCCGCTCCACTTATGAAAGGATCATTCTAAGATTGTAAGTATCAAACGTCTGACACCTGAAAAACAACTGTATACAGTAAATGAGTGTTATAACCCATTTCAACTTTTTATACCGGTTAATGGGCTCCGTTTTTATAGCAATACTAAGACCATGAATCGCCCAAAAATGGTTGAACAAGATTTACAAACACTTTATTGCGCCCAAATAAATGATTTCTGGCTAGGGCTTATGTATCAGTCAATAGGCCCTTTGCAGCTAACAAATCACGTGGTTGTACTGGAGAGCAAAAAATATCGGACTTCATTTATTTATAGGCCTTGTACGAGTTCGGTGTTGTTATTAGCAAAACCTGTTTGTAAATGCTATTTCCCACCTCCAATAGATCCTTTGCATGTGACGTCATCAAAATTCTAAAATCTAAACTATGAGATATATGAAGCTGTTCTTTTAATACGATTTAGATATCGGTATTCTCAGTATTCTTCGAAAAAATTACGTCGATACGGTGATTTGTTTTTGAGTTACAGTACTTTGAATTTTGTGACAGCCCAGGTCAGCGAGTTTCCTAAATGTCAAGAAAATCCATATATTTCGGCCAATTTCAAATTTTAGACTTGATAAACCTTTAAAAGTGATATCTAAAGTGTTTTGAAGTGAATGCTAATCATATTGATGGAGAAAACAGCTTTATTTGTAGAGTACGTTTTTGGCCGCCATCTTGGTGTACTAAAGCTGTACACCAACATGGCCGCCGCATACTAATTACACTAAATTGTTCGAATATTATTTGGCTGACAGCTCGGTTACGAAGTACTCTATTGCTCCAAAATTTCGGTCATTTCTATATTTTTACCTGCTCTATACACAGCATTAAAAATATTTTACTAATTTAAGTTTTTTTCTGGAGGCAATTTCTTTTGTGACGTCAATGCAAACGATCAATCGATCTTTCTAAAACTGCGTTTTTGAAGATAGCTTGCTCTCCAGTATTCATGGCAACGCCTTTCCCATGGGGATCAAGAGCTCAATTCATTCGTTAATGAAGTATTATATCAGCACGTGACTGTTAGCTGCAAAGGGCCTATTCCAAACCCGGCTTACTTTGACTACAAACAATAGATTATGCACTTCCAGCCTCGTCTGCCAATCCCGGCTCAATCCCGGTTTCTGGGAAAATACCGGCCAACCATGTGCAATTAATTATAGTGGGCGAGGGTTTCCCAAATTAAAGGTGGTTATTCTCCTGCGACGCCTGGCCTCTGCGTAATAAAAGGCCAATTCCTATCGGGTGAACGCAAACACAGCTGAGAACGAAAACAAATCACGCCCTTCGCCCTACTTTTCTACTCGGCCGTAACTAAGGAAGCCAGTTCACCAACATGACAAAGTTAATTTTTTGACGGCAAAGAACATTCACACACTCGATTACTGAAACAGGTAAATAATTGAAATTTATTTATTTTTCTATTACGTCACATTACTATATCACATCAAACACTTTTCCCAAAGCCGTATCAAACTGGCTGGCCCGCGTCACACCCTATCAAGGAATTTGAACAAGCTTACAGTTCAAGACAGCCAGGTAAATACGACTAGGGGAAAACAGTTTGCCTCTACACCTAATTACTCATATTTTTATACTTTATCAACAAACCCTAAAATGTAACACTGTTACATTCTTTGGGCGGATTGCCAAGAAACCTTTAAAACCTTTAACAGCCATAATATTGTTCCAATTATCCAAAATACCATATTTTTCTCTGTTAATGTTTTCTTTCTTGAAAGCATCCACATTGCAGCATTCAAGATTCCAAGAATGAGAATCTAAAATCTCGCCAAAGAAACAAGCAATGTTACCACACTACGTGAACGAAAAAGGGTGCCAAAATGAATATAACCCAATATACTTATGATTAAACTTATCTTTCCCGAGTACTGGGGTTTGTACACTGTCAATGTTAATTGTATTGCTGTTTCCAAGCACGTGTCACTGCACAGTTCCGAGTATACACTGCATTGACTTCATTAGGTAAACTGGTTGTTTTTATTCCCTATGTTGGAGCGGTCAGGTTCATCTGAATTTCTAACGGAACCTGAAACAACATAGGGACTAATTAAAGTTAGGACCCAGTTAAACCACATATCAAATACTCGTTTCGGATTCAAGAATTACCGCTGAATACGATGACAACAGTGGTCGAGATCACATAATCCTCTCCGCTCAGCCATTTTCTTATGATTATCTAATTCTCGTTTTTGACACTTCTTTATTCATCAAATCACTTTGATAGAGTATTTTTTCCCCAGATTTTCCTGCAGAACGAGTAACTCGGTTTTGCTTGGAGAACTGACGTCATCAATACATTGCGCAATACACTTTCAAAATATTCCTACACGCTTGCATTGCGATTTCAGTTTTCAGTAGTCCAAATATCATTTGAGATCATAAGTGTTTTGTACTCGGGTATCCCTTCAAGCAATTATTGGACGAGGCTGAACAAAATGATGAATTGTCTGTGGCGAGTTACCAGTTATTTATGACGACGAAGGCAGGGGCACATAACTGGTAGCGAGACAGAATAATTTATTCATCATATTTTGCTCAGGCTAGTCTAAAATGGTTTTATTATTCATTCATTGGGCACCAAAATGCTCGCAAATTCCTCCTCTGAACCGCTCTGAGAACCGAGCAAGTGAGAGTTCAAGTTCGATTCCGGGGTGAAAGAAATTCCGTTTCTTTCCAGGAGATGCGTCAGGGAATATGTCGAGGGGAATTTACATTAAAATGCAAGGGAATATGTGTTAAGCACTGATAATATGCAAGGGAGTATATAGAACAATGAAATGAGGGGCTATGGGATATATTGATCTAAGTAGAACAGAGGAAACAGAACCAAAGTAACAATAACTATTGTTGTAGTTTGAACTTCTGCATCTTCTGCCTGGTATTTGTGATTATTATTCAGTTCCTAAGTATCCCGAATTTTGATTGGTTGATTCACCTGCAGATAATTGCGTGCAGATATTGTTGTGAGCACGCGCAGTGCTGTTCAACAACAAATCCCAACATGGCTTCTTGGTTTCTAGTCCTCTCCTATCCACTACAAGCTACGTTGGGTTGAAAGAATAGAGACAAAAAATAAACAATACGAAGCCTTGTGAACAGTAATTTCATAATTTATGATGAGAGATATTGTTATTGCATAGCAAGAGAAAATAAGCATATGTCGAACTTCCGCTTGGGAGTATGGATTTATTCACTTCAAGTTCCACAATCCATACCCCCTCACTCCACAGAGTTGTAAATAATCCACCTTTCCGCTGGGATTTACGAATATTTAACATCAGAATTAAACCGATGTTGAGTAAATGTGTATGTAATCATCACACTAGCTGTAATTCTTGAATGTGAAACTGAACTATTGGAATTTAGTTTCCGTATTTTTACTGGTTCATATGTAGACGAAATTACCCAGCATGAGTTGCTACAATCAATCTATCAAAGTCTGAAAACGAAAATGATAAAAATAGTTGTTTTGTGATTGACCTGATCAACTCGGAAACTACATGTGCTAGTCTTATGAGAACTGAAGGAGTTCATGCAATAAGTGATCAGATACCAAATTCTCCCTAAGAAAACAAGGAACATAAAGGAGAATTTGATCATTAGTCACTGCTGTTGCACCAACCCTTTCAATTGTTTTAACTGGTGCTGTTACACAGCCCATCAGCAATGCTCACAAAAAACCACTGTGCTAAAAATTGCCATCAGACATTAGAATCACATAAAACTTGCTGTAGTATTATTAATACTATTAATATCTTACAATCAAGCCAGGGTAATGGTTCAATGTACCAACTGGTCGCAGATGACGCTTGTACATTATTATGGAGTATAAAACTAAATCAGAGTTCTATTTCATTGTTTTCTGGAGATCACTGTTGATTAATTGGTACCTGAAACAGAACAACAATGATTGTAGTTAACAACAATAATTTTGGAGATTAAATTATCTTCACATTCTTTAAAACAAAACTGCAAAAATAACACGCTGAGATAGAAGAGAAATGTTAATCTCTTGGTATGCTTTGCAAACGTTTTTGATAGAGGATGGCAAAGATTAAAGTGGATTACAAAAGATTATTTTAGAGACTTGATTTCGGTTACAGTGAACTGATTTCAAGTTGCTATGGTATTGCAGTTAAAATAGTCACAGGGTTTCATAACTAGTCGTAAAATGTAACTAACTTTTTAAATATCGAGCCCTACTATTCCACATGTACATAAATGAATAGTTCAAGAATATTTTCTTAAAGGAGAACTAAACCCTAAATCGATCCGATGACTATACAAACTTTATTTCTTTGTGGTGCACGTCTAAAAAGAGGAAATACGTTTTGAAGGTCGTTGGTCTAAGAGGTATATATTTCCAATATGCTAACGAAATGATGCCAAACCAGGAATGTACTGTCATTATTTTCTTTCTCCTTGCAAGTGAAAAAAACTTCAGATAGACAAAATATTTGGTAAAATCACTGATACGACAAAGTACAAACTAAATAACAGATCTTTATGACATCATTCATCTCTGCCAGCATCTTTTTGTATAATTAAAGTAATGTCTGGTTTGACATGCATTAACATAATATTGGAAATAATTTATAAAGCTCTATGACTCATAGATGCAACACTTAAATCAATAAATGTTTTACTACTCAACTATTCACATGTAGAATCAATATTAATGATAAAAATGGGCTTTTAGGTACTGTCAACTGCACAAATATATTTACAGTTTGTTAGTCATTTTTGAATACTTGCTTTGATTTCAAACATCCCACATGTGCACAAGGTTCATCAGTTCATATGAACATCGCTGAAAATAATAGCATCCCACTCGGACAGCTAAGATAAAGGTGTCTCACAGTGACACAACACCTTTAACTACAAAGATTAGCAGAGTATGCTTTTCAGGTTTAGTGGAGAAAATATGAGACGATTTTGTGAAGGATTGCAAAGATTTGAGTGGATAAAAATACTGCTTTAAAAAGGGGCTGTGTCATGGCGAGAGGTCTTTATACTCACTGTCCGGCACGGACACAGTTATTATCAGTGATTTTCATACGAACTAATGAACCTTGAGTAGTGAGAAAGGAGCACAGTTAGTTCAGTGGTTAAGTACCAGTCTGTCATGTGGGAGGTCGAGGGTTCAAGCCCCAGCTGGGCCAACTGAATAGAAGGTGTTGTCTTTACATAATCCAATAGTAAATGGTTAGGCCTTCACGTCTTCTCAGATAAGGACGTAGAATCGTAGGACTAAGTCACAGAGGGCCACGTGGAAGATTACTGAACTACATGTTAGCAGTAAACATGTTACTTTGGTCTCAAATTTTAGTCACTAAAAACAGAATCCAGCGGCCTTGCAGCAAAAAGCTGCTCTGCAATATAGTTTAGTAAGAGACTGCTTTAAACTAGCATCTGAGCAAAGCTTTGTGTCACTTATAATTGATTAAAGGGAAATAAAAATCGTAAAATGTCAATGAGGCATAACATACAGGACTGTTGGAAATTTTATTCATTTATTTAGGCGAAAACTAGTCACCAAATTTGCAACTGGTGTAAAAGTTTTAGTTGCAAGTGATACTTATTTGGTTACATTTTCAAGCCCTGACAAGATATATACATAAAAAACAATAGCCTTATAGGTACTTTAAATATACAATCAACTTTTTGGTCAAAATAATGCCAAACAGGTAACAGAAAGATAAAAACAATTGGAAACCATTTCAATATTGGATACATGTACATTTTGTCTTGCTCAGCTATCGTCGTTTGCATCTACATGTAAGTGTGAACAAGTGAGACGAAAACATGTTCTAATTACCCTATATCATTATGACGTCACGGCTTGTTTATGAGGGGGACAGAATCGACATGAACAATACAATTTTGAACAAAATCTGTTCTGCTGAGGAAAATTTAACTTCGAATTGTCTGGTTTCCAGATATCAGCTGTATCAATGTTTATCCCACAATATTTAACGTATTTGGTGGCTGTTACCGCTATTCTACGTTCTTCAAAATGCATTTGATAGCGATTTCCTTTGTGTTGTTGCTGTTTTGTCCCCCTCCCACGACCATGATCCTTAGCGTTTAAACAAGATTGTTTTGATTTGACGTCATAATGATATAGGGCAATTGGTATCAAATGTAACGTCAGTTGTCAAACTTTCTATGTTTGAAGGCATGCTATATGAAATTTTGCACCCAAAATACCAAAGTTATGCTCTAGTTGTGAGGATATTTACAATAAACAAATATTGAATAACTTCAACCTGGTGTTCTTTTATTTCAGAACTTCAGGAATTAAGTGGTAAGAGGTGGTTGGAGAATTATCAATACGGGAAGAGATGCAAACGACGGTACCCATAGTAAGGATGCAAGGGGCTGATCGATGTCACTAAAATATAGTAACAGCTCAAGACCTAAAGCTGTGAACCAACATGCTCATTCCCTGGAAGAGCTACATGTACTGCTACTGGGGGTTTGTATCTTGTAAGTTCCCAGTAAACTTTCCCTATTATGGCCTGGGCCATTATAGTGCCTATAAGCTGAATTTGTTTATTAAAATCGATTCTACGTCAAGTAAATAGGTGAATAGTAAAATATTCCAATCTGAGTGTCGCATCCATGAGTTAGAGGTTTCTATTTCCAACATGGTAATGATGCAGGAGATGGTAATGATGCAGGAGATGGTAATGATGCAGGAGATGGTAATGATGCAGGAGATGGTAATGATGCAGGAGATGGTAATGATGCAGGAGATGGTAATGATGCAGGAGATGGTAATGATGCAGGAGATGGTAATGATGCAGGAGATGGTAATGATGCAGGAGATGGTAATGATGCAGGAGATGGTAATGATGCAGGAGATGGTAATGATGCAGGAGATGGTAATGATGCAGGAGATGGTAATGATGCAGGAGATGGTAATGATGCAGGAGATGGTAATGATGCAGGAGATGGTAATGATGCAGGAGATGGTAATGATGCAGGAGATGGTAATGATGCAGGAGATGGTAATGATGCAGGAGATGGTAATGATGCAGGAGATGGTAATGATGCAGGACATGGTAATGATGCAGGACATGGTAATGATGCAGGACATGGTAATGATGCAGGACATGGTAATGATGCAGGAGATGGTAATGATGCAGGACATGGTAATGATGCAGGAGATGGTAATGATGCAGGAGATGGTAATGATGCAGGAGATGGTAATGATGCAGGAGATGGTAATGATGCAGGAGATGGTAATGATGCAGGAGATGGTAATGATGCAGGACATGGTAATGATGCAGGACATGGTAATGATGCAGGAGATGGTAATGATGCAGGAGATGGTAATGATGCAGGACATGGTAATGATGCAGGAGATGGTAATGATGCAGGAGATGGTAATGATGCAGGAGATGGTAATGATGCAGGACATGGTAATGATGCAGGAGATGGTAATGATGCAGGAGATGGTAATGATGCAGGAGATGGTAATGATGCAGGAGATGGTAATGATGCAGGAGATGGTAATGATGCAGGAGGCCAACAAAAGGTAATTTCTTTCTCCTTGTGAATGAAACTATTTCGGATTTATACAAAATATTTGGTAAAATCACCAAAGTGAAGCCCAAATATGACATTTACATGTATAAATAAAAGAATATTATGGACCATACAGAATATCATAACCGAGGAAAGGTTAGCATATTTATGTTGTTTTATTCCAATGTAGTCACAAGATGGCGTGATTTTATGTTTTTGGAGTGCTACATTGGTGAATATTCATGAGGAGCACAAATTAATTTGCCCAAAGAAACTTTATAGCAATTGAAAGACCTATTCTTCATAGTTAATATCCATGATCTTATGGAATTCGGAGTTGTGGCAAATGGTTAAAATCACAAACCTTTTCGACCTACCAATTGTCATAACAAAACAGGGTACTTTGCTCTCGACTTCCCTCAAAGTCTTAAAATAATCAAAGGTTTATGTAATTCCTCTAAGTGAAAAAGAAAGAGCTATGGAATAAGCTGGTACAATGTAGTATTACAACAATTCTTGGTTCTGAGCAAACACGGCCGATTTTCAACCCTGTCTGGCCTGCCTGAATCATCTGGAGCTCATCATTTTTCTCGAAAATAAATATTTCACGAAACAAACTACATGTACACAGCGTTTGTATTCTGACTAAGGACTACCTACATATTGTATAATTATGCAAAAGTGGAGCGAATTCATTTTTTTTTACTTTTGCCGCACTGTTTGATTTTTGTAGACATTCGCTCTTTAAGCCTCTCACTGTGATACACCACTTTTAAATCCACTCAACCTGCACCTTTCTCAACCCTTTGCTTTCAGTTTTCAATCAATTACATTTGTATTTACATTGTACCTGGTCAAAGGATTCCCTTCACAAGGACTCAAACTGGTCAATTCTCTGCTTGGTATTGCCTTGTCTTATCTGCTTCAGTGTTTTGTATTTGTCCTTTCCTAGTTTGACATTTTCTAAATGAAGCAAGTCCAATTTTAACACCTTAGTGCTATCCTTGTGGGCTTCCAGCTCATCGGCCAAAGCCTGGTGATAAAGATATGGTTCTGTTAGAAAAAAAGCGAAAACAATGTGCTAACTTTGTCACAAGTCAACGATAATAAGTGCAACTGTGTACTTAACTACCTCCCTGACACATGTTGAGCAACAAACAGCCAACCAAACGAAAATTAGTGCTGAAATGTAGCTACATGTACCGATGTATGTTTTTAATGTGGCTAAATGTAATTTAGGCAATGTTAAACTTGAGATAAAGCTGGCCAGCAGTCTCCCACCTAACTGCCTCACTGGTTAGCTCAGTTGGTAGAGCATGGTCTAGAGTGTGGGAGGCCGGGGGTTCAAATCCCAGCCGCGTCCTTAGGCAGGGACGTTTATAAGCTGTTGGCCTTGTCTCTTTCTAATCAGTATTTGAAGGGGACGCGAAAGAACTACTTGAAAAAGAGCAGGGGATTGTCACCCGGTACAGCAGCCTGGCCATTGCACCAACCACACACTCAACATTGTAAACTACATGGCAGCTATTAGCGCCGTAAAGCAGTCCTAAATAATTCACTGACGGGGATATGTCAATAATATTTTTTTATGTAAAGCGCCATGAGACTGTGGTGATATGGCGCTATATAAATATGGCCATTATTATTATTATATATTATATTAACATTACGGTTCTGGGGGGGGGGGGGGGGGGGGGGACGGGGCTGGGATTTAACAGGGCCTCCATGTGCTTGTTGTGCAATTCATAGTTTCTGCTAATCTTTTTAGATCACCGAGTGCTTGCTCTAGCATGTGGCTCCTCTCTCTTATGGTAAATATTCCACGGAATCATCAGTGACAGGTGTCAAGCGGTGGACTGTTGCAGGGTTGTCATGGTTACTTCCTTCATGTGCTTGGACTGGCATGTATACCTTCAAAGCACCTAACACCATCTATTAATATATTGGTGACGAGATTAACACCAAACCAATATTAACAAGAGCCCATCTGGGCTTTCACTCGGGCCACATGAGATTGAAGATGTAATACACTTTCATTTGAAATCCTCTTAGTAATAACCAAAGGGAAGAATTATTAGCTCAGTGAATTTAGCAGTCTTTAGTGGCCGGTAGCGCGGTGACTTTCATTCTCTGCTCCCCTAGTATATATGTAATTTAATAGTTTTGTTTTTCTCGTATGTTGACCTTTTAATTTAAACACTACTTATTCGTTTAACACACTGCATTTGAGCAGGCATATATTCATTGTTTTGAACTCGAGAATTAACCGTACTACCGTACTTCATGGTCCCTTTCTTTAGTAGTGGGTTGTCGGTCAGGTGATTGTAAACTCTCATCATTTAGCACAGAAATGTATTCTGATGAATAGGGATCGGGTTGTCATGTAAGAAAGATGGCTCTTGAACAAACTGATAAGCTTCAGTAGGTTGGGTAGTCTCGGTACACTGGAGACCTTGGTCTTTCATTGTCTTCTTTTTTGTATTCTTGATTTTTTTTTTAAAGTTTGAAAGTCGGATCTCAGCTTTATTATATCCGCTTTCAACTCGCCATTTTCAACTTCTAGGTCAATAATACGCGATGACAGCATCTTGATTTCGGTCTTGTGTATATTATCTTGCTGCACTAATTTGTCTTCCAAATGACTGAGTTTCGTTTTGACGTGACGAGAGGAACAATTCATTACGCATATCAGTTAGGTCAGCCTCCATGTTACAAATCAAGGTCATTAAAGCAGCGAGAGAGTTCTTATTGCGGGCTAACAAATTTATCCTCGTGAATATCTAAAGAATTCCGTCTCTTCCGTTTGAATTTGACTCATGTGTATGTTGCTTTTGGAGTTTCAAGGATATGTTGATCCAAAACTACAGGCTCTTGGGGTTTTTCATTGACTTGTGAACTTGCAGGCTCTGTAATTTGTTTTGTTCTCTTAGTATAACATAAAGTGTTGAACATGTTCATGTTCTCAAGCATGTCGCGCGTGACCTCTGTTTCTTCATTCATTAAGTTCTCTACTTTCATCTGTAATCTGGGAAACAAAATCTTTGCCCATGCCTTGGCACATAACTATTCTGTTGTTAAGTAGACATGGATGATTATAAGTAAAATCCTTCGACAGCTTGTACCGTTTCCGCTAGGTCAATATCCTCGCTGGAACGAAATAACTTTATCTCAATACTCTCTGATCCAACTTACGGTAAATTTAAATCTCTGACAGTTTTTAAGAGACTCGTAATATTGGTCTTGAAGTGCCTTCACCCAAAATAAGATGTTCTCCTCGGATGTTTTAAATGCAGCACAGCGAGCCGATGGCTTATAGATTCCAATATCTATTTCTTTGAATTTTAGCTTTACGGATCCTGGCCCCAGTTCACTGGCTTCAGGTCGTTGTACGTGTCGTATATAAAATCACTGGCCATCTGGGTACGAAACGCGGTCCTTCGGCTCCGACAATAGCGCCAGTTGAAATATCCTGAGCCTGTTGGAAGGCTTTCGCACGAGTGAAGTTAAATGAAACATTAAACTGGCTTACATTTGAGAGATGAGACTCCAAATTAGAGAGAAAGTTCCTCGCGGGTCTTCCAACATCTTGCTTTACTGTATTAAATTATGTAAATAAATTAACCTGGCAATTGTTGCGTGACCAGCACAGTGCAATCTGATTGGTGTGAATTTGACCTTTAACGCATGCGCAGAAATTTTGCGACACACACACAAAAAAAGAACGACTTGCATTTTAAGACTCGGTGCTGCCACAGGCACCCCAAGTAATTATGGTACCGCATGCCACCCCAGTTTGCAGTCACGCTCACACTAATTTGAATCTATTGAACTCAGGACTGTGGTGGCAGTTAGTTTCACGACTTTGAGACTGCAGACCAGTTTTTAAAATGGCAGGATATTCTATACAAATGTACTTGGTCCAGTTACCTTAAGCTGATTCTTCTTGAACTGTGCTTCCATGCGATCCTCTTCAGATCGATCTTGCACCACTGTTCCCGAAACAAGCAGACTACTTCCAGTGGTGGAGTCATCAGTGTATTCATGCTCTAAGGGCATTTCCTGCTTTGGGGTTTGAAGCTCTTCGTACCGTCTCTTTTGATCCTCCTGCATTTGCCTGGCCTCATCAAGCTGTATGAAATGGTCAATCAATCAATCTTTACTATTTACCCATGGAATTCCAACAGTATATCACACTGCTGTGCCCTAATAATTATATTAATTACAAAATAAATGCTATATACGGAATCGATATACATTGATGCTAAATTTGTACTATTACAACTATAATAATATACGATAAAACTATGTAATATGATAAAATATAAAAATATATACAAAACTATAATAAAATTGACCTAAGTAAATTATTGACTTATCACATAAGTTAAAAAATATCACCAAGGAAGGAAACTAGAGACTTCATCTTATGCAGCGCGACTGGAAGCTCATTCCAAAGTTTTGCTCCATTATAGGAGAAGCTCTTTTTCATAAAATCAGTTTTTGGTTGAGGTAAACAAAGTCTTGTGGTAGACTCTCTCAAATTCTAATGGGTTGAGTTTCCAACCATGGTAAATAATAGAGGTAAATTAGTTGGTATGCAATTGTTTTGAATTTTATGCATCAAAACTGTTTTTCGTTTAGCCCTCCTTTCATCTCGTCTCTCCCACAGGGTTCATACAGGAAAGTTATAATAAATTCCATAAATTTGCCATGACTAAATTAAAAAATCAAGGACTCAAATTAGGTTCTGGAGGAGACAACAAAAACATGTAACATTATCTTTAGCATGTAGCCAGGACTCCATCGGTTTTAAAACAACGAAGTCAAAATCATCAAGTACATGTAGAAGATGGATAATGATGAAGAGTGCTGAAACCTACTAATCTATCTAGAATTCTGCAAGGAAAGCCAAGCATCAAAACATTCCAATCCCAGGCACCAAAAGCCTGGTAAAAAGCCTGGTAAGCCTGGTTAAACCGGGGTTAACCGTGCTTACCCTGAAAGGCCGGTTAAGATAAGCTTGAAAAGGTCAGAAATTCCAAGCTTTCCCAGACACTGCAGTTCAGGAAAACCATAAAAGCCTGGCCAGCTTGGAGTTGGTTGTATCATTACTAGTTTTGACCTGGCTTTCCTGGTGAGCCCGGTACAGTTTAACCATAAAGGCCTGGTAAGCCTGGTGATTTAAAGTTCCATAATTCTTCTTCTTGAAGTTTTGACCCAGCTTTCCTGGATATTTAGGTACATGTACATTATATACATTGGAAAACCAAAGTCCTTAAAACAGTTGATTTATTGATTGCAATTACTCCAAGGTTTGACCTGGCTTTCCTGGTACAGTTTAACCATAAAGGCCTGGTAAGCCTGGTGTGAAGTGCTATTTAATTCCAAGTTAATTTAGCCCAGTATACTTTAAAACTGTAAAAGGCTGGTTAACATAATTATATTAGCCTAATATATTAACTTCTATATTCAGAGTTTTGACTCTGCTTCCATGGAGATCCTGGTATACTGGAAAACCGCAAAATGCATGTATTTAAGCCAAGGTTAAATGCAGTTCGAAATAAGAATTTAGAGTTCCATAATTTCAAGTATTAAAATCTGTAAAGCCTGGTACAGGAAAAATGGCACTGAAAAGCCAAAAAATAATTGGAAATCAATATTTAATTCCAAGTATTAGACCCTGCTTTCCACGAGAACATAATTAGTACAGGAAAACAACAAAGGCTGAAATTATTAGTTCTATGACTTCAGAGAATAGGCCAGATTAGTAAATGCACATTACATGTAACTTGTGCAATATCATTTTTGTGTAACTTTTACCCATGTAAAATAGAGGTGGGACAGAGGTGGGATCCTGCCAATCCCAGCTGGGATTCCAGATGGGATCCCATGTAATTTGACAGGATCCCACCTGGGATGAACAAAATCCCACCTGGGATCCCAAGTCTAAAGCCGGGATCTTGGGTGGGACCTCTGCTATATAATTATATCATGCCTGGGATGTTCCAACTCTAAAGCAACAGATGGGATCCCAGCTGTGACCTGCCAGACAATTGTATCAAAATCCCACCTGGTATCCTAGATCTAGATCTATATCTATATAATTACAAAGTATTAAGATTTAAATGGTATAATTACAGCAATCCCACAAAATCCTTGACATGCAGTAGTAATAAAACAGCTAGGTCAACAACTGTACTACACAAATTTTTCAGGCTTTGATAAACAAGTCAAAATGTTTACAATAATTATTACATCATAATTTAACCATACATGTCATGTGTTCTGAAGTTCAACTCACAGAAGCGTAGATTTCATAACTTTTTTCTCCAGGAAAGAGGAACTTTGGTGACTGGCTGAAACATGAGACTTATGCAGAAATGAAGTACAAATTATCAGTTAAATGAGTTGGCTGGCAGTATATTTAAACTTCACGTCCACAAGGAAAAACCATGAGGAACATGCTCAGCTGCGATCAATAGAGTGGACTCAACTTTACATGTAATTCCCATTTAATAGAAACAGCAAAGTCCTGATACAAATCATTGCTGGTTGCAATGTCAAGGCTTCATACAACCAGAAAACATACGATATAGGTTGGTGTTAAAGTTTGTGAGTCCTCACAGGAATAAAAGTGAGATTGCATGCATGAGAACCAGTTCTGAGTTCTGACAGGCCCAGCCTCGGGTGTTAAAATGCCCTTACGTGCAAGGAAGACACAGCAAAACAGTTGAAGAGGAGTTGGTTGACCAGTTAATTGCCATATTAGATTCCTCAAATACATACAGTCAAGACGCAAACTTTGTCACGCGCGGAAAGGCAATTGCTGAACCGGCTCAGCAATTGCTGTTCGTTAACAGCAATTGCTGTTTTAGAAAACAGCAATCAGCAATATCGTTTTTTGAAAAACGTTTGTAAGTAAAACAGCAATTGCTGATTTGCAGCAATATCTCCGATATTCTGACGAGTTTGTACAAAATCGATGTTTTCCGTAATCGTATGCCAAATGGTTTGTTTTTGTTGACGTAGAGAGAGCCATTTATATGGGGCCCCTTCCCAAGAATTTAGGTTTTTTTAGCATAAAGAAAACTGGTGAATCTGGAGAAGTTTGACCCTTGGCGAAACCCGATCTAATGACGATCGATCCCGCAATTGTGCGTGCCTATAGTAACGAAACTTCATGCTGTCCTTGCTATACTCCACAGCTCGCTTATAAACGCTTCTGCAAACCTTTACTGGAAACCTATACTTAAAATATTAGAACTAGCATGAATATGGAAGCCTCAACTTGCGACACAAATAATAACAAAATGATTAGCGGTCACTTGTTTAGTTCCCTGACTCACGGAACTCGCTTTAAAGTTTGCCGCTAAGTGCAAATCATAACAGTAAATAAACTTTAGCTTCTGTAGTTTGACATTTTCGGTAGATCCCTTGTGTTGTTAAACGTTTCGGCTGAAATTATTGCAACTGTTTGAAGTCCTGGCATGTTTTTCGAAAATTAAAATCTCAAGTTCTCGGAGTGTGAATTTTCACGTGCAATCAGTCAGGCGTGAAAGTGACAGTCTGACTTTTGACGAGTCTGTCAAATCGCTGAAACTTTCTGGGAATGTGAACACAGTTTTGAAGCCAATTCATAATGAAAAGACGTGCAAAAAACTCTATACTCTTACCAGAAAACCTCTACTGGGAATGTGGTATTCCTGTTGAATGCAAATTGCGCTTTTATACATTGAAAGTTTTCCAAAACAACAATCGCTAAACGCACGTGCAAGTCAAAGACGCGGATCAAACTTCAAGTATCTGCAAAATCAAGGAAACCTGGCAAACCAAATACATGTAATCAATTAATAAATACTGCCACAAACAAAATCAAATGGTAAAAGACATCTCAATGTCTGTGAAAGTAAGTTAATTTAAAAAATATTACCCGAAACGCTGTCGAAATAACTTGCCGTGCGCAAATTTTATTTAAGCTTATTAAAAAAGCGTTCATTTCTATTTGGATCTCGAAGTTCTTTCATTGCATTGGTCTTGTAACTTTTTGCGTTGTTTAACTTCTAGCTGTTGAGCCGAAAAGTGGGGCATCAACTTCTTAAACGTTTTGTGCGTTTTTGCGGTTGAGCGAAAAAAAGCGGGTTATCAACTGCGTGCAGATTCTTTCGATGTTCAAGATAGTGATCGAACCAGGTAAACTAAATAATTACGAATCAGGGTTTTGTACAATCAAATCAGCAATTGCTGTGCCGATATATCATTTGAAAAAAGGCAAAAGGCAATATCGTATTTTAGAAACAGCAATATCGTTTTTCAAAAACAGCAATATCGGCGATATTGCTGAGCAGCAATTGCTCTTAAAACAGCATTTGCTGCTCAGCAATATCGGGGCAATAGCGTGAAGAAGTTTGTGTCTTGACTGTAGCCAGATTATTTCACAAATTAATCCTCAGATAAAGCACTGATCCAGCCAGCTCTGGTAAAGTTCTCAACAACAAACACAGATGGTGGTTGCGAACTCATCCCAGGATGCATTGCTTATCCAAAGACCGCTGACGTGAATTGTGTGGGCACAGCATGCCATTTTCAAAACTATATAACAACTTCGATTCGGCGTCTCTTGTATAATATTGGCTTCCAGACTGAGCAAAGGGTTTTCAAAACACATGGGAGATAGGGAAACTATAAAGGTAAGATGTGATCATTCAATTGTTGTGGATTGTAACAAGAACAGACAATAAAAATTATTGCACTAAGTTATCATACTTTTAGTTCAGCTGTTGTTTGAACAACGGTTTCGATCATGCCTTGTGGTCTTTAACTTATCCATTTTAATGACCAAAGCCATACAAAAAGTTTACCATGTTTATGTAGAGTGAATCTTTTAGCAAAAGGATCAATCGAAATCTTGTACTACTGACTACTGTTCAGAGAGTGAAATGTCTCACACCTATCAATGTTAAGCCCAAGTTGGGTGGGGGGGGGGGGAGATTTGACAGGCAGGGCTACCCTGAGGATGGGGATTTTGACATATGCTGCCTGCCCACGGTGGGACTATTTATAGCAAACACAAGGAAGATGGGACAGATACATGTATTTGATATTTTTGACCATACGTGCTGTCCCGAAGGTGGGGAATTTGACATTCTTTTGGGAGAAAATGTCAAAACCCCATCCCCTCCACTCGGGTTTAACATTGATAGGTGTATGAAGACTGATATTTTAACTGAAATTTCACTTTATACAGCAAAATGGAAAATTTCTTTTTAGAATTGAAATTTCATGTGTTTATACATATTTGCAATTCAAACAAATTCAGTCAATTTCACTTTATAGCTAGGTCTAGTGGAAATAAAATTTCACCTAAAATTCCAAACTTGACAAAAGTAAAATTTCACTTTTTTAAGGGAAAAATTATTTTACTTCACCACATTACAATCTTTTCGACCAGTACATGTATGTGTAGAAATAGAATACTATACAATTTTGGAAAATAACTGTTGCTATCTACATCCCTCCTATTCAGTAAACTATAACATCTAACTGTCTTCTATTATAGGCACAGCACTTTATGTCACTTGATGACTTGCAAGTGCTTGAACAGGAAGAGGTCTATCAATTGCAGATCAGATCAAGAACATGAGCTAGAAATTGTGTGGATTCAGTTTTAGTGAGTCAGTGCACTACGAGGCTATAAAATCTATAGCAAGTTTATTATTATTGTATTTTTAAAATAGTTTGCAATTATTTTAATTCTGCCATGTTTTGTGGTAGAGGTCTTTTATTAGATTTTATGTTACCAGACTGTAGCCAGGTGTTTAATCATACCAGAACAGCTTATAACCAGGATTTTATGGTGTATCATAACAATCTGGTTATACTAGGCCATTTCAGCTTTTTTGAGCCCTCCATCTCTTTATTAAATTGATTGAAAAACTGACTACTGTAAAAGCTCTATTAGGACCGGACCTCTCTCTAATAAGCCCACATATTAACACTAATTCTTAAATAAGCCCCCTCTCTATTTTAATTTAGCTCCCCCTTCCCATCCTACCCAATCTTAAAAACAAGACATGTAGAGACTATATTTTATTATTTTACATAACATCCCCCCCCCCCCCCCCCCCCAAAATACAGTTTCATGTGAGTAGCAGAACAGTACGGACTGTGATTTTACCATTATGGTTTCACTTGAACTCGAACATTTATGGGTACAGAAGAACATAGTGTACATTTTCCTGTTAGGTCACATTTATTAACGGATATCCGTTGAACGGGCAAAAATTAATGGCTAACGAATGGACAGCAAATGCTTTTACAGAGCGTTCAAATGGTTTAGTTAATGGTTCTAACGGACAAGCTAACGGCTCTAACGGGCAAGCTAAAATTTCTAACTGTTTACCAAAGCGTTCTGACGGGCAAGCTAACAGCTCTAATGGGCAAGCTAAAATTTCTAACGGTTTACCAAAGCGTTCTAACGGGCAAGCTAAAATTTCTAACGGTTAATTACCAAAGCATTCTAACGGGCAAGCTAACGGCTCTAACGGATGGTCTTGGCTAACTAACGGTTTATCAAAACATTCTAACGGATGATCTTGGCTATCTAACAGTTTATAAACAAAACGTTCTAGCGGATGATCTCGACTCTTTGGTAAACAAAACATTTGTGCATTCTGTCACCAAAAGACAGGATTGCATTACAAAACACCGCCCCAGCACTGGTTTGGTGTTTTCCGTTCATCTGATAAACTTTAGCTTCTGTAGTTTAAAACTCAGATCCGCTGTGTTTGTTTTGTGTTGAGATCGCACAAAACAATTATCTACAGATAAAATTATTTTAGAAATAGAGATGCTTACGGAATCAAACGGTTTGAAAATTTTCACTTCATTTACTTATCTGAACAGTTTCCACATGATGCAAAAAATGGTTTGAGTCCATAGTTCTCGATATTCACAGTTTTAATTTGTTGTCTGTTATTTAGCGTGAGATCAGATCGCACGAACCGTATCAAATCTTTTGGAGTTTTGATTTCAGCTTTTTTACTTCATCACTTTGTGAGGAGTTAATGAAACATCCAAACCTGCAGGTATGTCGGCATGTCTCTCGTTTTATAGCGTTCGGAAAAGCATATAAAGGCGATCGCACGTAATCCGAGTTTCTAAACTTGTTGTGTGACTTGTATGTAGCTAACAGATGATCGCCAAAACCAACGGTGTTTGTCGAACTATTTAAATGCCCAATGGATGAATACTTTGATCGATCTAACGGATGAGAGTTTTGATCTAACGGATGGAAATTTTTATCTAACGGATGAAAACATTAGTCAAAGTATGGCATGGACAGAATTTCTAACGGATGTTCTAACGCTTCTAACGCTTTCTCAAACCGTTCAAATGGCATTGACAAAATTTCTAACAGTTGTTCTAACGATTTCTCAAACCGTTTTAACGGATGTACAGTTGTACCTAATGGGTGACGAACGGTCTGGCCCGTTTAACGGATATCCATTAGTGTATGTTTTCCTGTGAGAGGTCACAAATTATTTAAAAGAGTTTTACCAGTAAGGCTGGGGTTTACCAGGCTATACTGGCAGACGGGCTTCATCTGGAGTTTTATCAGGCTAATTACCAAGCTTTAACTGGGGTTTTACCAGGATTATCAAGCTTTAACCAGGGTTTTACCAGGCTAACCAAGCTTTAACCAGGGTTTTACCAGGCTTACCAAGTTTTGACCGGGGTTTAACCAGGCCTTAACCAAGCTAAACCTGGATCACCAAAGCTAATATCAGGGTTTAACCAGGCTTACCCTTGTTTAATCTACGTTATCCAGGTTCTTTTAAATTGGCCGGGCTACCGGGTATATCTGGCTAACCCAGGTAACCCTGGTAAATTTTTCAATGGGTAAAGCCTGGTAAACTTACCGGGCTACTCCGGTATTTTAACCAAACTTGAACCCCTGTATTACCGGGCTTTTGGTGCCTGGGATGGTCAATGATAAAATTCCATGACTTGACATTTTTGCAAATTTCCATGAGTTTTCCAGACCTGGGCCGGGTTGTTCAAACCCCGATTAGTGCTAATCCAGGGTTAATTTCCATGACAACCAATAGGTTTTGTGCAGAGTTAATCCAGGATTAACACTAATCGGGCTTTGAACAACCTGGCCCAGGAAAATATTTTTGAAATTCCATGTCTTTTCGTGACTTTCCATGACTGTGTGAACCCTGTCCCAGTCGAAGATATCAAGTAATAGTTTTGAGCTTGTCATATAATCAGCATTGAGAATTAAAGCCTAGCAGCCCTGTTTTGAATTTTTGTAGTTTTTCAGATAGAAATTTATCAGAGGTATCCCAAACTTCACAACAATAGTCCATGTGTGTCTGGACAAGAGAATCATAAATTTGTATTAGTGTGTCTTGGCACACAAATGGTCTAATCCTCTTTAGTGCCCTACACCTGACACTATTTTCTTCACAATATAATTAATGTGGTCGTCCCATCTTAAATATTTATCAACTATAACCCCATTGATAAAGTGGTTCAATCGAACTAAAATATGGCTCTCATGCACAAACATGGACATTATTCTGACAAGGAAATATTGCTGCTGTTACGGTATTAGTATTGCAGCCTAATAATTATGGTTCATACAAGACTTTCATAATGGTCGCCTCCTAATTTGCATATGTGATTTTCCGTTTTGGTTGTTTATCCACATTTATAGAAAATATGAACATTGCCATGTGAAAGAGCATGTCGACATTAGTGAACTTGTGAAAGTTGAGTGCTGTAGCTTAAAAAGCAATGAAGTTACAGCCAGTTGAAATTAGAGAGATTTGTATGAGAAAAACAACGGAGGCCTTTCTAGCCTCGCTTTCATGCTTGTAGCTCAACAGCAATTCTCCACATTGCTAAAACTCAAAACTATTACTAGTTTTAATGTGATATTTCATGTGGTAGCATTGGTTTCCCTCTACAGATTTATCTTCCAAATTATGCAAATTAGGACCAAATTATGCAAATTAGGAGGCGGCCATTATGAAAGTCATGTATTCTCAAAAGAAAAACAAGGAAATACAATGTACCTTGTTTGCTAAACTTGCGAGGTAAATGTGATATGGACTTACTGTATAAATGTGTAGCAGTGAGCTTCAACTGTGCTCTCATCGGTGAAAATAGAGTTAGCCAACTGTTCTCAAGCAGCATTACATTGTATAAGCATTCGCAGGAAAGTATTAAGACGTTTATTACCCTTGCAGTGTTTACTTCTCAGACTAATTAACATTTTCTTCCAATCATCGCCATGCTATTCGATTCAATAAACAGAAATTTCCAAACCCAGGTAAGTTGTTTCTAATTTTGCAGAAGTTGGTATTCTAAAAATGTACACTTTCATGATTGAAATAAAACAGCCACTTAATTCTTCAACGGCCA
Source organism: Actinernus sp. WN-2022 (assembly GCA_030867875.1). NCBI lineage: Eukaryota > Metazoa > Cnidaria > Anthozoa > Actiniaria > Actinernidae > Actinernus > Actinernus sp. WN-2022. Next base: position 18,310,324 of record JAOWCC010001501.1, read on the forward strand.
TGAAAGACGTCTGAATGAAGCGAAAAATTATTGGCAGTTTCTGTAGGTAATAATTTTGCTTTTTCATCTAAAATTGTCCCACATCTCTTTATCCATTTAACCCTTCAAAAGTATTCATAAGATTAGTTGGATTGGCTTGATTGTGTGTTCACTAAATACATATACATTCACGGTTCGCTCTGAGTTTGCAGAGTTCGCTCAAACTTTAAGACTGTACGAACCATGTAAAAAATCTCTCATTTGGTGTGTGCAAGCCTAATTTCAAGCCCAGTGGGCCTGAGGCACATTCAGAACAAAGCCACATGCATTATTTCTATAGCTGTCCTACACCAGAAAGGTAGCAGAACAGATCCACCAATATTGTGAGAAGGAAGTAATGCTGAGAACATCCAAGAGAAAAGAACGAATGGATAAAAAATACCTTCCAGAACCGGCTGTAGAGTTTAGTCAGTTTTTCAAGCTTCACTGATGTCCGTTCCACCTTTGACTTTGCTGTTTCATACTGAAGACAAGGTGATCAGGCCACAAGGAATTAAGTAGAATACAAGAAAAGAGAATGAAAGTACAAAAAGAAAGAACTTGGATTGCAAAGTAAGCAGAGGAAAATACAGAAAGAACAAGAAGAAATTACTCAGTATTCTAGAGACCACAAATGCTTCTATCTCTGAAAACCAGAGAAGGGTTTTAACAAGCTTAATCAGACATTCCAATGAGCATGTCTTTGTAATTCTATTCAGCTTGCTCTACAAGTCATGTACATGTGATGGCTGCACTAAAAGTTGTAATGGAAACATCTCTTGGCTCTCATTAGGAGAATCAATTCTTCATGTAGTCATTCAGACATTAGCAGTAGTGCTACAAATGTATATACAAAGATGTAGAGACAGGGGTGTAGCTAGGTTTAGAGATAACAGGACCAAACATAACAATAGAGGGGCCATTTTTAAAGTTGTGTACTTATTTTCTGAGCACTTCAAATGCAGGCCATTACTGAAATTTCCCTGGCTATTAATAATACACATCCCTGAGCGTGTTGGTATTACAAACAAATCAGTCATGTCTGCAAATTGTCTTTCTCTACCCTTTTCTTTCCTTGTTTCACATATGTGACCCTCCATGCGAAAACCCGGCTTAAGTAAATCAGCGAGATGTCAGTTTGCCATTTTAATGCATTTTTGACCGTTGGGAATGCATTTCATAACATTCCCAGTGCGTTGGATATCGTTACCAACGAGTTCATAAAACGTTCTAAAACATTGCAATGAATCTGTACTCCATTCCAAATCATTTCAAAACCGTTGGCATTTATTCGATAAGCGTTGTAAAACATTTGTCAACCATTTCAAATCATTTTCAAATCATTGGCGTTTATTCGGTAAGCGTTGTGGAACATTTGGCAAGCATTCCAAATCATTACCAAATCGTTGCCATTCATTCGATAAGCGTTGTAAATCATTTGTCAACCGTTCCAAATCATTTCCAAATCGTTGGCATTCATTTTTCGTACTTGTACGACATTAAATTTGGCAACCTACGTACACCACTGGCGCTCATTCGGCAATCGTTTTGATAAGATAATCGAACTGGCAAGCAATCCAGAATTAAGATTCATATCACAAAAGGGCAATGTAGAAACTTCTCTGATATTCTTATACAGTCAAGTAATACTGACATGTCGACTTTTCACGGCGTAATTTTGTTTACTACCATTTGCAAGCTACCGTTAAAGTGCCACTACGACGAAAATTTACCATTTCGATTTGCCACTTTTTCAGTGTCTATAGGTCAATCAGTATTAGAAATATCCGAAATAGTAAAAAATATTCCCAAATGGGCATCTTAAACCACAAATTTTAGGAGAGTTTACCGGTAAAATCCTGTCCGCCATTGCTGGAAGCCGTGCCCTTTGTTCAGCTTTAAACAAAGGTTTATTCACCGGAAGTGATGTCATACACTTAACACGACAACCTCGTGGCACGAAATAGCGTGCATAAAAAAGTAGCCAACCTCGCAAAGATAAATATAACTTTCTTCTTATGTACGTGAAGACGTTTTTAGTAGAAATATGCCTCCAGGCGTTGTGTTCTGCAGGCGAGCGTTAAGTGTATGACATCATTTCCGGTGAATAAACCTTTGTTTAAAGCTGAACAAAGGGCACGGCTTCCAGTAATGGCGGACGTGTAGATTCAATATTCGGAGCTAAAAAAATAAGACTTCCTGTCGTTGTATCGAAAAACAATTTGAACTGGTAATAATATATGAACTCTACTTTATGAATATGCAAAAACATTGATATGTCAAAATTTGATCGTAGGGGCACTTTAAGCGTGAACCTTTTTCCGCGTTCGTTTAAGTTTGAAACCTAGACGTCTGGCGGCACAAACCTTTGCAATTTAACCACGATAATATATAATGACAACCTTTGACATGTCCCGCCTTCACGATTCAGGTTTGGAAACTTTTCAGCTAGATTTTCCTTCGCGCTACGCGCTAAATCATATAAATGTCGGTTAAAGTTAAAGTTTTGGACGCTCAGAATTATGAGAGATGCAAGACAACAACTGTCTCTTGGCATAATCTGAGTTGCACGACGGTAGAAGACATCAAATATCTTTGCTTCAAACACTGGCGTTTTGTTCGTTCTCCCTTGTCTTCATCTCGTTTATGATTGACATATGGCGTGTAATTAGCATACCGTAAAAGACCGCCTAATAAGCCGCAGGGTTTTTCCAATTTCATTTGGACTAAGAGTGTTGTTTCTCTCCCTAAAATCCATGTGCGGCTTGTACGCGGGCTCTTTCAGATTGAAGTTCGCCTGAGATATCCAAAAATGAGCCCTGATAACTTCTTTATGTTGTTTTCTTCTCGTAACATTCCTTAATCCAGTTTGTGTTTAATTAATATTGTGCTTCCGTAAAGGTCACATTTTGTGAAGTTTGATTGGTTCGAGTCTCGTTCTTTAATGTGCTTATTGAAAGACTGAAATTGGAGAAATATTCAGATTCAAGAAGTGGATCACATAATTATCCAGAATACTTTGGGTATAAAGCTATAAAAGAAGTTGTTTGTGCAATCTCACGAGTCACGGCACGTGGAAAATTATAATATTGTCAACAACTCCAAAACTTCACATCTGAGAGATTTGAGAGACTCCAGCACTTTTTGCAGAACATGCAAACTGTTCACGAAGTAAAATCAAAATCATTCAGAACATTTAATTTGTCTATAGCAAATTTTCAAAGCGGCAAACATTTCGCGAAGCTTATCAGATATTCAAATCAGTTCGCGGAAAACTTCACCCATTATGTACCGCGGCAATTTGAAAGACCTGACTCCGCACCTTTGAAAACGGATTTAAATTAATAGAAAGAACTCGAGAGTATTTTATTTAGTAAACATTTCACTTTGAAGGTAAAGTTGAGAAGCTGTGTGGTACTTTAGGAACTACAATGCAATAAAAACTCAGTTCCCGCACACCCGTGTTGTTGTGTCAAAATCCAGACAGAGAGAATTCAATTCAAGTTCATAGCGTTTCTTGAAAACACAAGGCAGCATTCTAGCATAACTATGATTCTAGTAAGTAGGTATATCCTTTGTCTAATAAATGATTTTTCAAAGCAATTGTTTTATTTCATTCATCTACTTTATTAACAATGTGGTAAATAAACGAGCTCTCCTCGTTCTGACGTCTTGTGGAATTCCGTTCAGTCACAGAAAATCACTTCGTCAAGTTGTGGATACACATCCGGCGCAACAAATAAAAACGGTCATTATCAACACTCCAGTATAAACTCACATCAAACCTTTCGATTCAGAGGGTGAATTTCTTTGGGAGAATATTTAAAAAATTCAAATCCCATGAGAAAATTTGTATGAGAAAACTCTGCGTTTGATTGACGATCGGCTAAATCAGTTTTCCAAACGAAACTTACATAAACAAATAAACATTTATATGAATGCGAAATGCTTTGAACATTCTATCAGATCATTGTGAAAAGGTGATCACAAAAAGGCATGTTGTCAAACATTACGAATTCTAAATTAACGTTTTATCGGATTGTTATGGAAAGTTGACAAAGCATTCTCAGACATTACCAATGCATTTAAATGTTCCATCAGATCATTGTGAAAAGTTGACAAAGCGTTCTCAAACATTACAAATGTGTTGCAATGTTTTATCGGATCGTTGTGGAAAGTTGACAAAGCATTCTCAAACATTACGAATGCGTTTTAATGTTCTATCAGATCGTTGTGAAACGTTGGCAATGCATTCCAGAACTTTAGTAAAGCATTTCAACGTTATTTCATATCGTTGTGAAAAGTTGACAATGCGTTGAGAAACATTTCCGATGCATTGCAATGCATTGAGAATGCGTTGAAATGCATTCAAACGCCAGTTTCGTTAAGACGGGTTTTCGCATGGAGGGTCACATATGGGTAATAATGTTGATGCAATGTGCAAACCACTGGATGACCAGAGTTTGGTTGCAGCCTGATGTTCCAACCAATGATCCTCAAGTATGAGGGATATGCAGCATGACAAGTCATGGGATTTTACAAACAAGGTGAACGCAGACAAAAGGTGAACTCAGACAAAAGGATAACACTCCAAACGTCAGCTGCTACTCACTACTTGTGGAGGTTATGATACTTGTACATGTAACTCAAAGAAACATTGTTTTCAAAGTAATTGCAATTGAACAATTGAGTTTACCTGTCTTGCTACCCCCTCCATTTTAAATCTTTGCTCTTCTTCAAACAGTCTCTTCTCCTCCTCACGTGCTTGGACATCTGCTTTTGTCACAGTTAGTTCCTCTACCTGCAAAATGCCAGGGGAAAATTTGTAATTCTACCTGAATGGTGCCAAAAGTTCCTCTAAAACAAAACAACAAAAATATCACCCTGGGATAGAAGAGTAATACCTTGTGGGCAGGGCAGCAAAGAATAAGTGAACAGTTTGTTTGTTGCTCTAATTTCACTAGCAGCTGGCTAATGGATTACATAATGTAATAATGTGCACAATTTGTCTTGTGAAACTTTATTAAAATATTTTTTTCATTCAATGAAGAGAATTAACCCACCCACATTTAGCATAAGGCTATTCTATGTGTTGGTGTTTTTTTGGGGGGGAGGGGGGGAGGGGGTTAGTTAGGAAATGAGAAAAGAAGGTATGTGTGTATAATTATTGTAGGTAAAGACAAATAAATAATAGAGTCCAGCTACATTTATAACAGAGCTGACTGTTATGTGCAAAATAAGTGTCTGAGGTCTTCATAATTTGTCTGAGTCCTTCATAATTTGTCTGAGTCCTTCATTTGTTGGTAAAATGACAGCCTGTAATAGGCCCTTTTCTTTCTAAAACACTGTTTTAGAAAGATCTACAATCAATTGAAGATGGAAAATAGCAGATACAAACAGGTTTTGCTAATAACACTACCAATCTTCAAGTGCCTTTAAAGTGCCAATAACCCCCCAAAAAATATTTTTGACGTCTATTGTGTATTGCGCCCTGACAAAGAATTCGAAAAAATAAAAGTGAAAAAACTAAACTTAGACGAATTTACTGGCGTCAAAGTTAGCGAAAACATCCGTTTTGGGCTTCCTGTTTCCAGTTGGAAGTCAGCGCGAGTCTTGGTGAGGGCCTGGAATTATGACGTCAATCGGGCGCATTTTACTACAACTACCAGAATCCTTTGCACGGTTTCTTTTGTTCCTTTAATTTAGACTATTGTCTTGGTATTCTCAAAGGAGTTGGAAAATCTGAATAAGAAAAAGAATTCAAAAAGGAAAAACGTCCTATTATAGTCTAATCAATAGGAAATAAACTCCATCACAAGAAAGAGCACAACGAAATTAGTAAATTTACCAAGTTTGGTGATATTTCATTGAATATTTATCATGGTGAGCTTGCAAGAGTCGCAGAAATAAGAGACGTTTGTATGGGATTGGAAGGACGCTTGACTACATACACGTCACAGGCCACTGGTCTCCAGGCCCCCAAAGGGAATTGAAAACTGACGGCCACATGTTCTGGTTCTCAACTTCGAAACGCCGTAAAAAAAATACTGTTGAGTTTTAGCCTCCTATTTTTGCCTTAAGTTCTAAATAATGGTTTAAAGTTTCAATTCAAAAATAATAATTTTTGGGGTTATAGGCACTTTAAGGGGCCGACCATTTGACTTTTGAGGGGGGGGGGGGGGGGGGGGTGGGTGGGTGTTCTTGTCTGTGCTCGAATTTTTTTTCTTTAGCAGTGTTGTTGCACAAATTTTTTTTTGCGAAAAAAGCGGAGCCAGAACAAAGCTTTTCCGCTTGCAGGATATATTTTTTCGCCACCGTTGGCTTGCAGGTTATTTTTTTTCAAAAACACCCACCCCCCCTCAAAAGTCAAATGGTCGGCCCCTAAATAAATGAAGTCACATTTTGTTTTGCCATGCAAAGGGTCCATCGGGTCTTCACAACGGACAATTTGCTGGCTACCAGCAAATACTGCAGCAGTATTTTTCACTCACTTGAATTTCTCAACAAAATAGGTATAGCTGGAAATGATACTCAACTAATAAAAATTAATCTGAGTAGTTAGTTTTGTCTTTGGACATTAGAATGTTTTTGAGTGTGACATTGTCCTTAAAGTCAGTAATTAAAACTATGTACTGTACCATTTTCTCTTTTTCCTGTTCTGTCTCCTGATACTTAACAATATATTCTTGCTGACTGTGCATTATCTCCTGTAGCTGGGTTTCTAAGTTCGACACATTTGAATCCAACTCTTGCTTTTCAGACATCAGCTTTGTCATATCTTCATCCTTTTTCTTTTGTTCTGAAATGACATCCATGCAACAAAATCAGTGTCCTTCCAGTGCTACATGTAGTTTGAATTGAAATCAAATCTTACTCTAGTTGATAAACTGATATTTGTTTTAATTGAATGGATACTCCTGATCACAACCTACCCAAATCCTACATATTAAATCATCTAGCAGATCTTTCCCACAATTTTTATATACATGTATACGCATACCAAGCCTGAGAAATATTATCCAAGCAATGGGTTTAATGTTCTTTAATCTGGTATAAAGTGTTTGCACCTCCTCCTTTCACAGTATTGTAACTTGAAATTCAAATTGCAGAGTGAAGAAAGCAATCACGCATATCAGACTTCTCCTGTTAGGATACTTAAATTTCTAAGGTTTAAAATTAAACAAGCCAAAAAAAACTGAACAGAGTTAACATATAGTACTTTTTACCACCTGAAATTATTGCAGCTTTCCCATGTGCAAACTGCAGTAAAACTACGGTTTAACCTCATAATGAACACGGTTAAACCAAGGTAAAACCACAGACAATTGCGATAATTAGTTGGATGCGGCCACGACCGACCGCATCCACAGGACCACAGTGTCCTTTTCATAGTTTGGTTTCAATAAAAATAATCATCACCATCACACAGTACTGAGCTGAGTTATTGAACGTGTCTGATCACTGCTTTTAGGTAACCCAAACCATTCTTGAAGCTTATTAAGCTCATCCTTCGATAGAAACTTGTTGTAAATGTTGACCAGTACTGTTGAAGGTTGTTCAGCAAGATTGCAAGAACCAACCGAGGCCAGTTCAGTGGTACAGTTAGCGGGCGCATATTCTGAGGTTTTGAGCAGTATATAACTGTATTCAAGATATATACAAGATATGCCAAATGTAAAACTATAGATACTGTATTTGACCGCGTTTAAGTCGCGGGGTATTTTCGTTTTCATTTTGAAAAAAAAAGTAAAAAATTCCTCCCTGAAGTCCGGGTGCGGCTTATAAGCGGGCTTTTTCAGATTTAAGTTCAAGTAAAAATCTAACTTCTTGCTTCATTGATCACGCTACTGCAGTTTTGATCCGAACGCTTCACTGCCTTCTAAAGACCTGTTCCCTAAGACGGAAAACCGTGTTAATCCGTAAGCTTTGAATGCTTATTTCTTTGAGTTTGTTTGATTTCACTTGTGATCAATAAATCCGATACTCTGACATTTTTATGTTCCAGAGAAATTTTCCCACGAGACTACGCAGTACCGGCAGACAGAAACCGACATGACTCGCAAGAATGGTGCAATCTCGTCTACCTCAGGTGTTTTAATTGCTTTACAGTAGAATAGTTTTAAGGTCCTAATAATCTAAAAAACATAACTTTTAAAACATTTTATAAAACTTGTTCAACAGAGACATGTTTTGAATATTCTACCAAGCTTAACTGAGCAGGATCGAGTGAGAATTCTGAATCTATGTCAATTCATGACGTTAACAAATGCACAAGAGATGTAAATTAGCATATTACGATCGGCTCACATTTGCGCTCTCATTAAGCCAAACATTCCATAGAAATGTTTTTGAAACTTCCAAGCCTTTTTTGGACCATGTATATCTATCTTAAACCGATAAAACCAATTATTACTCGGGCTGCCTGTGGCAGCAACGAGTCTTAAAATGCAAGTCGTTATTAATTTTTTATTAAGTGTAGCAAGCGTTCAGCGCAAGCGTTAAAGGTCAAATTTACACCAATCAGATCGCACTGTGCTGGTCACGTAACACTCGCCAGGTTAATTTATTTACAGAATTTAATACAGTAAATCAAAATGGTGGATCCGCAAGCAAATCTCTCTCAAATTTGGAGTCCCATCTCTCAAATGTAAGCAGTTTAATGTTTTATTTAACTTCACTCGTGCGAAAGCCTTCCAACAGGCTCAGGATATTGCAACTGGCGCTCTTGTTGGAGCCGAAGGACCGCGTTTTTTACCCAGATGGCCTGTGAGTTTATATACGACACGACGCCGGACCTGAAGGACTCAAAGATCCACACATATCGAATTGGAATTTAGCGTTTTCCTTTCTGCTGAAACCAAGGCTTCTTCGATAGAAAGGGCAATATGTTGTGTTTTTCTAGGAGGACAAAATATTTCTCATTTAAGCTTCTCTTTCGCCACGGCTTTGTTATTGGAATCTCTGTGGATTGGTATACTCAAATATACTGCACAATTCCATACAACTGAATAAGAAGTCTTCAACAAAGCCGAACTCAAACTCAAGAGCAAAGCTGAGAGTGAAAGTGAAACTGAACAGTGTCTTGTCAGGTCATGAATTAAGGTACGGTGAGGTTGAAATCATTGCATGTTTATATAGATCTGCATTTCTTTGTAGATTTGTTGACCTCGTGGCGCTGATAGATTTTGCCATCGGACGGTATTCTTGTTTGAGGTACGTTTCGTAGGTTTTATGCCTCTCGGTCATAATACATACCAGCGCAAACACCGTGATCTGTAGGCCAACATGCACTAAAATAATTTTGAGCGTGTTTTTGGTTGTCAGAAATACCCCGGAGAACAGAATAATTTATGATGAGCGAAGCAATATCAACTTAAACAAGAATCCTCTCACGGCCGAGGTTTTGGTTCGAGAAATTAAAGGCTTCCAACAGTTCCCTTTATAGTTCTGTAATATAATGAGCAGATCAGTTTTGGGAAAGAGGGTATATAACCAACAGGCATTTCAGTTAATAACTACCTGATATGGATGCAAGCTGCGATAAAGAGCCGCAGGGTAGAATGAACAGTAGAGAAATATATCATTTGATAGCTCCATCATAGGTGGACAACTTATAATATGGGACAAATATAAACATATATTTGAGACACTCATCTATTAGTACTCTGAACCTGGAGAACAGCAGACTAAATTGTAAGCGTGCAGTATATGAATAAGTAGAGGTCAACTTCTTTAATTTGCATACACGAGAAATATATATACTAGGGGAGCAGAGAATGCATGTCACCTCGCTACCGGCCACTCCTAAAGACTGCTAAATTCAGCTAATAATTCTTCCCTTCGGTTATTACTAAAAGGATTTCAAATGAAAGTGTATTTCATCTTCAATCTCATGTGACCCGAGTGAAAGCCCAGATTGGCTCTTGTTATAGTATAACAGGTAAGCATTTTCCTTGAACATTCTTTGTGAATTTAGATAGTTTGAATTTACGCTTTAGCAAAAAGTCATGTTTACTCACTTTGTTTACTGATTGAGCAATTAAAATTACAGTTTCTTCAGATATATTCTGATCACCGCTTCGAGAAGTTTATTTGAAGTGTTCATGTTTGTCTTAGGCCCGTTTAAAAAAAACCGTGCTTGACTGCCGTGTCGAACACAATTAAATTCAGTGGTTTCAAATGTTGAACTCAAGTCGCACTTTATACTATAAATCAACTTGATACCACAGCAGCGATAACTGTTACAGCGATAAATGTTACAAATCTAAAGTGTCAGAATAAACTTTGTTTTGAATTCGACACGGCGACAGCACGAGCCTTAGCTAGATCACACGAATGGCAGCTGCGTTCGATGAAGACAAAGTGTGATTGCAGTACAGTCGGGCCAAGTTTCGAGGAGTATATTTTAACAAAATTTGTATTTAAGATAAAAAGAATCAGTTGTTTGAAGTTGAGAGAAACTCAGATAATATTTTTTGCCGTGATGTTTTAAACTCGGGGTGCGCCTTATATGCGGTATATTTCATTTAAGTTTCAATTTGAACTTGAGGTTAGATTGAAACCAAAAAGTGGGGGTGCAGCTTATACGCAGGGTGCGGCTTGTACGCGGTCAAATACGGGTAGATGGATTTTGCTATTACTGGGGATTTTGAAATGTTGTATACATGTTGTTCTAAAATTGTTTTTTTTGCGAAATATACTTGAAAGTGAACTACCTGTGCTTTTCAAGGGGTTATCTGTGGTACTACAATGAAAATAATTACTAAATAATGATTGGATTGAATCCAAAAACACCATTCTGAGTTTAGCTCTTCCGTTGTTTTCATCGGTTTTGGTTTCATTGTTTTGGAGTTTACTATAGTTAAACAGATCTTTAATGTGACCTGCATTTTACGGTTTAGTAAACTCACTGGTTAGTTGCTTGGACAATGGTGGCAGGAAGAAAGAAAGGTTAACTATAGTGAGCCGACCTGAAAACATGGGTTTATCGCTAAGTTAATCTAAACTTAATGACTTAGTTGACAGCTTGTCATCTATTTTGAGGTAATTAAATCCTAGTTTGTGGTTTCCAAACAGTCAACACTCACGTTGGAATGCATTATGTCATTTCAGCCAAGAAAATCAGATGCCTCTCAGACAGGCATCTGGTTTTCTCAAGGTTACTATTTTAACTATAGTAAAAAATTATTAACCATAGTTGTGTCTAGAAACATGAGCGACCAACTGTTGCAACAAACACAAAATCAGACACTGTTAAATGGTGTTTAATTCGAATTTTGCACAATAAGTAATCTCTGAAGAAGCATTCAAACTGATGTTCATTCCACAAAGGCTGAGTGATAACAGAAGGCATCAATGGCCTGGCCATGTTTAATAGTAGTTTACTACCATACCCACCTTCTTCTTGTTGCAGTTGGGCCAGTCTCAATATCCGAGTCTCTTCTTGTTTCTGCTCTAATTCACTTTCAAGTTCTTTCACTCGCTTCTCAGCTCGCTCCCTCTCTTCACTGTATAAAGAAGAATGCACCTCATTCATATCTCGTGCCAAAAAGAGCTTGGTAACAATGGCTTCAGAGTGTGAGGTCAGTTGTCCCAAACATTGCAAAACTAGCATTAGTCAGAGCCATCTCAACTGGCCGCATTTTGACACCTTTATGAATGAGATTAATAAAAACCCAAGATAAATTAAATCTGGCTGAATTTTGAATAAAAGAGCCTCCAAAGGTGATGGTTATATTGATGCTAACAGCACCAGCAACTACTGTTGAAGGACTTTCATATTTCATACAGTCATTTGCATCTACATGTAAGCATGAATACATGAGAAAACATGGTGTAATAAATATTGGTATCAAACATACCGTGATTTGTCACCAAACTTTCTAAGTTTGAAGCCATGCTTATGCTCAGAATTCTCCCGAAGCACTGCCGACCAGCGATTTTCTGTGTATGTACAATGTAACAGCTCTGCTCCATTAGCCAGGAGTGATCATGAACCTTTTGAACAAGGTCTTGTTTAATGATAAGTTAATGGCACATGAAGAAAATATCGGGCTTGTACTTACAGTGAACAGAAACTAAAAAAACAGTCGAAATCTACGGTAAAAGACCACCTATAAGCAGCATGGTTTTTTCAATTTCATTTTGACTACCAGTAAGAGCATTTTTTTTCTCCCTGAAGTCCGGGTGCAGCTTGTACGAGAGCTTTTTCAGATTGAAGTTCGCGTGCGATATCCAAAAATGAGCTCTGTGTAACCGCATTCCCTTGGTATCCAAAACCCAGGATAAATCGGCTATGTGAAAAATTACCTAGGGAAATCACTTTTACCACATTGTGTAACCACAACTAATGTCAACAAATCCAAAACTTCACATCTCAGCATTTTGATTTGAGAGATTTGAGACTCCGGCACTTTTTGCAGAACATGCAAACTGTTCACGAAGTAAAATAAAAATCATCCAGAACATATAATTTGTCTTTTGTGAATTTTTATTCAGATTTCAAAGCGGCAAACAATACGCAAAGTTAATTGATATTCAAATCAGTTCGCAGAAATCTTCACACATTATGCACTGCGGCAATTTGAAAGACGTGACTTCCACACCTTTGAAAATGGATTTTGGGTGCAAAGTTTATCTAGCATGCCTTCAAACTTTGAAAGTTTGATGACGAATCACTTAACGTTTGATACTCAATTAGAACATGTTTTTGTCTCCCATGTTCACGCTTAGACACAAACAATGGTAATTTGCTGTGATTGAATTAGAACTGCATGCACCTGAATAACTCTGACATGTGCTATCTTGAATGGAATGAATCAACAACAGTACAAGCTCAACATGTTCTACTAACTGTTCCCTCTTTTGTGCTTTCTTCTCTTCCTTAGCCTGGGCCTTCATCTGCTGCACTTCAATGGTATCCGGCTTCCTGCGACGCATGTACAGTTCATGATTGCCCATGCACAGGGCCAGAATACGCTTGTTTATTCTCAGTCTTTGAGTATAGAAGACAAAGTCCTAAAAGACACAGATCCAAAAACTTTCTTAAGCCTCTGTCAAACAGTTTCAACATTGGTGCAACATTAATTTTGTTGAAACCATTTCACATGGCCAGAAAACATTGAAGAATAGAAGTCAATTAGAATGTTGACACAGTTTTTTTCTCGGAATGTTGAATCAGCTTGACATGCATGCTTTCAATATCCTTAAACAAAATGTTGAAACTGTTTGACCAAGGCATTACATCATGTAATACAGGATACTCGCGTTAACTAAAACTCCCAGGGAAATTAAGAAATAGTAAACGAGTTAGGAGTTTGGGTGATCCCTTCATGTAGGCACACATGAATTGCTACCAAATTGTATTGTGTGTTCTATGGTATTGTGCATTGTGTTGTATTGAATTATATGGTATTTTGATAGCAATTCATGTATGCCTACACGAAGGATCACTGGAGTCTGGGTTTGCAAGTGTGGCATCAAATTACAGCACATTGCTTCTGTGCTGTATTACAGCAAATGTAGTTCTGAAAACAAAACAAGTTTTCTCGGCAGAATTTAGAGGGGTAGATTTAATACCATGGAATGTAACTACATGTAGTTAACCTTCTGAGAAACTCATCAAAGAGCATCCAATGAGTTAAAAGGTGGTTGCTAAGTTAGCAATTATCCATGGATTCAAAATCTTGGAAAAGTCACAGAAAAGTTCAAATTAGCCAAGTTTGAGTTAGCCAGGTGTAAAGTGCTGTAATTGAGAAACGAATACAGGGAAACTGCATTCAGTTTGAGTTAGCCAGTGTTGGAGTTAACAGGAGTCCACTCTGCATGTAATCAGGCCTGTAGCTATATACAGTATTGTGCAAAAGTCATGCAAACGTATTTCGACGAATTTCGCTCTTTGTTTTTACGAATGTCGCCGAAATTTCCGTTCGAAATTTCGACGAAGAATCGATCAGATACGCGAAAATTTTAATGCCAAGGCGAAATATCGCCAACCTGCGAGCGACATTTCGACGATATTTCGTTTATTGTCAAACGAAAATTTGGACCAGGTTATCGAAATATCGTGATCCGAAATATCGTGATCCGTGTCAATTGCACAGCGTACGTGTCAATTGCACAGTTTCGTATTTTAACCTTTCTTTCACCAGGATTAACGCGTGACAAATTCGAATTCATGACAAACAGTTTTACAAACGTACAGTGAGATGGTTTTGGTAAATACTCTGCGTACCAGAGGCGTCAAAAAGTCAAGATTCTTGAATAATAAAATCGTGAATAATTCAATCGTGAACTGTCAGCCAGACGCGTGTCTCATTTCTGACACAAATACCGTGGGAGCGTAATTAATTTTCATTTACGCGAACTGACTGATCTGATCCGCATTAAAGCTCTTTTAATTCAAAAGGAATTGCACTTTCCCAGTAGAAGTTTTCTGGTTAAGAGTATAGAAGTTTTTGCACGTCTTTCAATATGACAAACGTTGCTTCAAAACTCTGTTGATGTTCAGTAAAATATCAGACTGACACGTTCACGCCTGACTGATTGCACGTGGAAATTCAGAAGAGTTGAGATTTGAGATTTTAATACGCAAACATTTACAATGATTTCTGCCGAAACCTTTTAATACTAGTAACAAGACAAGGATCTACTGTAAATGTGAAACTACACTGAAGCAAAAGTTTATTTGGTGTTATGCTTTGCGCTCAGTTACAGCGAGTGAATCAAGCTTTAAAGTGGGCCACGCACCGCCGGGAACTAAGCGAGCAGCCGTTGTTTTGTTAATTTTACGGCTCACGATATTTCGATAACTGCATGGTCCGAATTTACTTGAAAACTTTATGCAACGACTTTTACAAAGATCTGGAAGGCTGAAGGATCTGAATATTATTGTGGATATACGGATAACGTTTACAACATTGAACACTTCCGAAGTTGGGACGTCCGCGCGATTTATAGTAACGCATTCCTTTCGTTTATTACTCTTCCGTCCTTCGATTCAAACCGGGTTCAAAGCATCGGATTTCTATTCTTAGCGGAGCCATTCTTAGCCTGATTATACTGACTGAACTGAAGTAAACTCTACAGTTATCCTCCTGTACCGTTCGAAAGTGAGCCGTAATTAGTTGAGTTAGTCAAAGTCCGAATAAAGTTTACACTCAGGTTGGTCGAATTGACCGAGCCGGAAAAGTTAACTTGATCTTTGACGGGCAAGGATCGAAATTTCGAAGGATCGACATTTCGAAGAAGCGAAGTTTCGTGCGAATATTCGCAGAGTATCAAACGAAATTTCGCACGATATTTCGTAGAGTGCAGCGAATTTTCGTGCCAACATGTCGCAGAGCACTGCGAAATGTCGCACAGATTAAACAAAGGGCTTAACGAATTTTCGTCGAAATATCACCGAAATTTTGGATCGTGAAAATTTTCGTTCATTTTCGCCGTAAAGCCCCGAAAAGCCCCGAAATTCGCCGAAAGGTGTTTGCAAGACTTTTGCACAATACTGTATAGGCAAGAGGCTGCAATTGCCTCCTCTTTCCCCTTTCACCACCAGACGTTTTCAGTGAAAAGTACCCTGAACACCAGTGGTTTTGTATTAACTTTATGAAGTTACTAAGATTTCTGTCTATTTCTTGCAGGTTTGTAGCATATGTTTTTTGTCCTTCTGTGTTATTGATGAAGTATATACCAAAAATACCACAAATAGAGTTAAGTTTAACAGCATTGTGATCATCAACTCCTGGTAAGAGGTTACAGTTAACGTCACCAAGTAAATGATATTCAATATTTTCACTATTGATTTTCCCGATTACATTCTCAAACAATGTAAAAAGCTCCGATGTGGGGGGGCTATACCATGTGCTTACAAGAAATGGTTTTGATCTTATGTTTGATATTTCAATGGCCAAAAACTCATTGAATACTGGCCTGGTGTTCAGGGCACCTTTGCAGTTGGCCGGTATATTGGCCAGTATATCGGCCTGTGGTGGTGAAAGGGTTAAATTTTGATTGCCTCATCTTGATTTTCAAATTTAATGAAAAAGTTCTACTTTTCAGTAGCGTAGCAAGCATATGAGTAGATGAAATATTGAAAATGCTTTCAAAATATAGGAAACACCATTTTCGAGAACATAGATTTTCAATAAAATTTCCGTAGTGGTGGTGTTCACAATACATGCCTCCTCTAAATTTTCAGTCTGGCTACAGCCCTGGTAATGTAATATATGTATGTTTAAGCATCTACAATAGACAATGTACTATGCATCATTGACAGTCATTACTAGTTTAATACTGAAACTCACAGGGGCTTTCTTGTCAATTGGCTTTATAACAAACTTCTTGTCGTTGAAAGAGATGTTCCTAATTTCACTCCAAGGGAAACCAATCTTGGGAGTAAGCCTGAAACACGAGGAAGACTGGTAAGTAAAAGTATTGGGTAAGCTAGTGAGAAAAGAATGAGTTTTCAAAGACTTACTTGTCATCCTTTTCATAGATGTTAAGGCCTAAAGCATCCACGCCAAGCCACAGATCAGTACCTTTCTTGTTTTTAATTTCAAAGTAGTTTACACCATACATCTCTAGGTCTTGTGCTATCTTCAGGTATTCTACGCATGCATCAGAACTGCAAAGATAGACACAATCAAAACATTAACACTGCTACATTGTACCTTACTAGAACATCACAAAGTTTAACTTTATTTTACTCTTACGGTAAGCAGGCGGAATGTTCTGCCCACCAATTGCAGATCCTCTCTTCCCACTGCTCAGTAGACAACTTATGTTGATCCAAAACCCTAATAGAAGAATGACAAAACGACATGTTTAGACATTGAACTTCAATCATTGTCACCTCAAAATAGAAAGGTTATTAGTAGGCTAACCAGCTAATACAGCCATGTACAGTACCGCCCAGAAGTATGTTAACATCTACATGCACGTTTTCCGTGTGTAGTACATGCGTGTACTACACTCAATTGAGTGTAAATACACGTGTGTACTACACAAGTGTATTACACGCACACACATGTAGTTTTTCTTTGTTATGCAGTTATTGTTCAAATTCAAGTTTGCGTGAAGTTCGAACAGACTTCAAAAACGATGTTCTTGGGTTTTCTACATTGATCCAAAAAACTTTAATTGTAATCGGCCGCAAAGATAACAGCTAAAATGAAAACCCTAATAAACCAAATGTGATCTGTAGAGTCACACTTCTAAAGACATGTACGATATACTAGTAATTGAAGACATCAGAACTTTTTGTAGCAGTTCAAACTGCATGCTTCGACCAGTTCACATAATTATAAATTAAAACTTTAGAAGTCTAACTCTTTCCAAAAAAAAAAAATACCCGGTAGATCTAAGCAACTTAATCGAAGATAAACTGGGCATTTTAGGGGCTAGATGTCCTGATGTGAACATCGAATTCTTGTTTTGATCGTAATTTGTACAGAGAACCGCGCAATTGAATATTTGTGCCTTACAAATGTAATTGAAACACTAAACAACTGCTGATCGCTTACAAGTGCCGGCTGAAGGCTAGCTAACAGCAAATCAAATTTTAGCTTCTGTAGTTTCACATTTACGGCAGATCCTTGTAATTGTGTTGTTAAAAGTTTTGGAACCAAGGTTTTGGCCAAAATCAATGCAAATGTTGCGGGTTCTTGTTGTCTGAATTTCAGCACATGCAATCGGACAGGCGTAAACGTGTCAGTCTGAATTTTGACAGGTCTGTCGAATCGTTATTACTTTCCGAGTTTTGAAGCCATTTATAGCTTATGAAATACGTGAAAAAAAACTTTAAACGAATAGTAAAATGCACCTTATTACTGTCAACAAGAAAGTGAAATTAGCATATTACTAGCCTGCGATGCAGCAGGCGAGCATATATTATTACGATCATGATCACAAGTACCCTGCAAGCAGAGACTCTACTTCAACTCCACGAATTGGCGACTTTACACTGGCGACGACAGTACTTGTGAGCTGGAGAGGATCATGAATTTTGACGAATTAGTTGGCGTATGCCGAGTGCTTATTTGGAAGTTATATAAACACAAACAATCAAATAAGAAACGAGAGCACATCGAAGTGTCTGTAGCCGGTTTGGTGATAGAAACCGGTCTTCACACACTATGAACAGTTTCTAAATATGAACTAGCACACAAGTTCTAGAAATAACAGTACTTTTAATACTTGGAAGTTAACACACCCAGCGGTTCAGTTGAATGGTTTCAGTTGAATAAGAACAACAACACATTGAAGTGTGACACACAGCCGGGAAGTGTTAACTCAAGTAACTTTAGTTTGTAGTAGTTTAGTTATAGAAACCGGCGTTCACACACTTTATATGAACTGTTTCCAAATAACTAGTGCACAAGTGTGACGTCACTGCCAAGCTGAAAGAAGAAGCGCAACTCGCTTGAAAAGAATGCTGTGTTGCTTCGTTTCATCCTCTGTATTTTAGCCATCGTTAAGCTGTTCGACAATAATTTATAATCATCAGTTTCTCTTTCATAATAATACGATCCAGGAACACCGTCGTTTCTGTTAGAATAAAAAAGTCAAAGGACAAACTGAAGTGCTGGTCAATTCTTGTAGGCAAATCACAAAACAAAACTGAATCCAAAACAAACAATCAAATACAAGATGACAACACATCGAAATGCGAGCTAGATGGGATGGAACTTTGCCGAACTAGTCAGCATACACGGAGTGCTTTATTTGGAAGTTAAACACACAAACGATCAAATAATAAACGACAGCATATCGAAGTGAGCTGGACGGGTATGAACTTCAGCAAACTAATCAAAACAATAAAATCAATTGTTCGAAATGGTAATCATGTATTCCCGAAGTGAAATTAATTTATCTTAACCCTTTCACTACTAGAGCAGCCAAAAGCGGCCAATATGAAGCATGTACCTGGGAAAAAATATTGCATCAAACCTAGACATACTGGAGATACGATGTTGCGATATTTTTTCAAGGGATGAATAACTTCAAAGTCAGAGCTATAACAGGGATCGCTCGACTCTCCCACTTTGGAGAAAAACGCATTTGTTTTGGAGATCATTCTTAGTTTCTTCGATTTTCGCGAATTTTGAGGAGATGAAAATCAGCTAAAAAAACCTTCCCATTTGCACTTGAAATCAAAAGCAAACACAAAATAACCACTCAGTCGTTACAGTACCTTGTTTAATCTTTCCAACCAGCAGGTTTGTTTGCACAAAACACACCTAGCGACTGTGAAGCATGCTATTCTTAATGCTGCACTTCTCTCCGCCACGTTTTCCTGCTCCCACCTCCAATTGCATGCTGGGTAATCAACAAAAAAATTCACAAGGGGACCCCCCTCTGGGACTCCTGTAGTTTTTTTTTATAAGTCTTTTACCCCTACAACCGAGAGCGGTGATTTGGACTCAAGCCGTTGCTTTAAAGTGACAAAAACACATCCTAATAGGTTGAGCAGGGGGGAAAAGACAACCAACTGCAGGATTTGAAGGATTTCAGTGAAGAATTATTTCATGTGTCTCAAAGCAGAAACACAAAAGAAAAATCCTGTGAAACCCCTCACAAGGCCTACTAAAAGCAAACCAAGTACTTTTCAGCCGTCATCAGACTTAATGATGTCCTCAAGCTCTCTGACAGTGGCTTATTTGTCCAAAATTAGAGCACATTTCATTGGAAAACCTACAGAAGAAACCATACTCACCGCCGCCGAGTCCGTAGAATTCTGCCGAATGGCATCATGGGGAAAGTTTGAGCCCTTGGTTTAAAAAGTCAGCAGTATTTAACTAGCCCGGGCTAGCCAAAATGGAACTGAGGGGGGAGGGTTGAGTTAGCACTCTGCATTTCACCAATTGAGCCCAAATGCATCCAGGAGTGAAAGGGTTAAGGATGTAATTTTGTACATGTTACACACAAATGAGTGGTGTGTGTTTGTACTACATGCACAGAACTACATGTACACATGCAATAGATATACATGCAAGAAATGTTAACAAACATTTGGCTGGTACTGTATTGGTCAAGGCAAGTTCTCCACTTTATTATCAGTGGGAGGGTTGCCATGGATACCTCAGAGTTCCACTTGAAATTGCTTGATGGTTCCCCCAATCCTTTTTCGGCACCTCATCTATTGGTTAAAAGTTTAATAAAAATGAAGTGTCATACCTTTGTGGGAGTAGTTTGTCATTTGCCAGAAATCCTGGTCGGTGCACATCCTTCTTGTGGTCATGATATTTGGCTTGGCACTGTAATGTGAACATAAAAAAGTGAGCAGATTTTGTAGACTTGCCATAAACATACTGTACATGAAACTTACTGTACCATACCTCTGTAATTTGATTGGATTAGAAAGACAAAAACAATGGGGAACCATTTCAATGTCACAGCATGCCATACAGTAACTGTGTTATACATTGTTGCCATAACTTGCCCACTCATATGAAATCCACTCTATGAGAGCGACTGTTACTGTATTGAACCAATTACCTCCCCCACACATCCTCCCATACACATAAATATTGTCCCTTCATCCCACTCCTTACCGCGTAGGATGCCAGCAGAACAGATGTCTCAGGTGGACAGTAAATCTCATCTGTTAGGATTGCCTCCTTGACTTGCAAAAAGAACAGAGACTGCAAAACAAATTACAAAAGCATCTCTTAAAATCTGATTCTATAGTCAACATTTCGGCAGCAGCTGGTTGGGTGTATGCACCTTATTGCTGCTGCAGCAAGAGAGCCTGAATCCTGCAAGCACATTGGATTGTGGTTACAAATGCGCAAGGACGAAACATTAATGCATGTGGACCATCATGCAACCTGAGCATTTACTACAGCAAGTGAAAATAAATTGCAGTTTGTATTTTTACCACAATTCCTTCAGTGCTCCTTAACCCACAAAATGTGTTTTGTAACTTGATGATCATGCTAAGTTGACAACTCCGTGCATCACTGGAGTCGTTTAGTCAGACTCGGTGTGAGCGTATAGTTTCGAGCGGAGATGACTATTTTCCAAAAAGCAAGATCTCTCCTCTTATCAACATGACTAGCAACAAATAATTTTATTATATTACTTTCGATAAAGTCAAATCAATAGTTATAATTATGAAAAGTGACAGCGGTGTTCAAAACACACAAATGAGCATATCTCACATACAGTTGATTTCCAGTGCTTACACTTTATCGGACAAAATGTGACCTCTCACAGGAAAACACACTAACGGATATCCGTTAAACAGGCCAGACCGTTCGTCACCCATTAGGTACATCCGTTAAAACGGTTTGAGAAATCGTTAGAACTGTTAGAAATTTTGTCAATGCCATTTGAACGGTTTGAGAAAGCGTTAGAAGCGTTAGAACATCCGTTAGAAATTCTGTCCATGCCATACTTTGACTAATGTTTTCATCCGTTAGATAAAAATTTCCATCCGTTAGATCAAAACTCTCATCCATTAGATCGATCAAAGTATTCATCCATTGGGCATTTAAATAGTTCGACAAACACCGTTGGTTTTGGCGATCATCTGTTAGCTACCACGCTTGGCATAAGTTACCTCAAAATCGATCAATAAAAGCGAGCCAAAAATATATAAACCAGCACATCTTGTTTAATTCGCTGTCAAATTTAACGAAATTTTCGTATGTTAATATTAAAATGTAATAACATCTTTAGGATCAAACACACTTGTATATTGACGTTAGTGTGACGTCATAACGAACGACTCCTTTTAAAGTCAAATTGTGCGTTACCTATACGTTTGAAATAAAGCATGTTATCATAACAACATAAATGTGTGTTTTTGATTGCCGCAATTTTAAAGTCTCTACGATAAATATTTGCTGAGTTATTAAGAACTGAAGTTTCCTGTGACGTCATATTTTCCGACGTCATGGGTCTGACATCAGTCATGCTTTCTAAATTGAAGAAACATAAAAAAGACCAAATTGCGGCGATTCAGTGTACAGTAATTACAGTTCCTCTTTAAAACCCGAAAAATACTCGAATAGTTATTTTTAAAAGACATTTAAAAAAATATATGACGTCATAATGACGTTTCCTCTTTTTCACTGTGAATTTTAAAGTATTTCCTCTCAAAAATTGAAAATTCTAAAAACATACGGTTGTGGGTACCGACTTACTCTTTTGGTTGCTAGATTATCGTAAACGAATATTTTTAACTCTAAAAGATGAATGAAGAGGTTATTTTGTAAATGGTTCTGTGTTGAATATTTCCCGCCAAAGTTTGGCGGGAAAATTGCCAAAATTCAAAATTTCATAACTTTTCTCCCTCTTAACCAATCGAACTCGGGTTTTCGGTTTCTTTGTTGTTGACATGATGGGAAATCGAAAATATAAAGTTTACTGATGTTAAAGGTAATTGAAAACATCGAGAAACCTATTATAAATGGATATATGACGTAACTGTGACGTCATCAAAATGTCTACGGTAGTTCAAAGCATCGGATTTCGTTTAGGTCATCGGTCTTCATCCTCCCACAAAAAATCAAACTTCTACGTTGGAAACTTTTTAAAATATAGCAAAGTGATAGATTTTAGGGTCATTTGTGCCAAGCGTGTACATACAAGTCACACAACGAGTTTAGAAACTCGGATTACGTGTGATCGCCTTTATATGCTTTTCCGAACGCTATAAAACGAGAGACATTAGGCATCCAATAAAATGGTTTGAGAAATCGTTAGAAGCGTTAGAACTGGTAGAAATTTTGTCCATGCCGTTTGAAGGGTTTGACAAAGCGTTAGAACACCCGTTAGAAATCTTGACCATGCCATTTGAACAGTTTGAGAAATCGTTAGAAGCGTTAGAAATTCTCATTCAGTTACATACATCAATCTTTATGTTTAAATTTTATCATCATTTCTTGCCCTCAGCTTTTAATAACTTTTTCACTCCAATCAAGAATATACATAATTACAATACTAGACTGGCCTCCAAGTCCTCATTTGCTCTCTCAAAAACACGTACTAATTATGGCATTTTTAATATACGATTCCAGGGACCAAAAGTCTGGAATCAAATAGACGAACCAATGAAATCATTAAATCTGTCTTTATTCAAAAAACATCTAAAGAAGTCTTTTGTTGATAATTACTAAACCACTTGTGTTCTTTTCTATTGTATCTATAATAATAATTTATTATCTCTCACGCTCTCATCCATATATTCTTTGTTTGTCTGTTTCCTGCATGTGTCTACACGTCCTGTACTTGTGTGCCTTGCCGACCTGCATTTTTCTAATGTTTTTGTCATCTATTTAAACAAGGAGGTCCAGCTTTGACAAGCCCTTATGGTTTTTTTGCATCTCCTGTACCCAATTTTGTTTGTTCATTTATGTAATTTGAAATTCTCATGTATTATGTTTGTAATTAATGGGTCAAATAAATTTACTGTTACTGTTACTGTTACTGTCCATGCAGTTTGACTAATATATTCATCCCTCAGATAAACATTTCCATCCGTTACATCCAAACCTTCATCCGTTAGATAAAAACCTTCATCCGTTAGATCAAAACCTTCATCCATTAGATCAATCAAAACATTCATCCATTGGGCGTTTAAATAGTTTGACGATCACCATTGGTTTCCGCAATCATCTGTTATCTACTAGACTTTCTCAAAGTCCTTAAGGTTACTGGATACCTTCAAAACGAAAAAGATGGTAAAAAAAAAAATTCGCACAGAAATATAGTATTACTAGCAGTGTTTGGTATACTAGAAACGCCGTTAAAAAAATTAATATTGACAGAGAAATGCCAAAAGGAAGTTTTTAACCGGAAGTAAAAGGTTCTGTTTGATTGACAGAAGATCAATTAACACAATCATGACAAGTGCTCACTCGCCCGTATCGAAAGTGTGGGGAAGCTAGCGCATAAATTCATTTCATATACCAATGTTTACGTTTACTGAAAAACGTTTTTCCACACGATTCCATAATTCCATCGGTTGTTGGCCTTATGTCTTCCAAAAAGCAAGCAGGATGCCCTTAGCTTGGAAAACAAATAAAAATGAAAAGCAAAACAAGGCCAAACAACGCATACGACTTCGAGCCAAATAGAAGTCCTCGCAAAACCCGACAAGGGTTCGTATTTTCACTTTCAAACGGAGTGCCGAGTGATCCACATCTGAACATAAAGAAGAATTGATAGGAGTCAGCTGACAGAATATTTGTTTCCAAGAATGCTTAGATGGAAACGTAAAGTCTGACGGTTCACCTTTTTGTCTTTTTTTTTTTCAAGTCATACGGCACGTACCTTTGATCGGAAATTAACATACAATATTCATCTCGGCAAATATATATATTTCTTTAATTCCTAGATTACAATATCCTCTGGAACCCACATATTAAAGCAAGAGACTACAAGGAGAACTATGGCTTGTAATTATATTTACATATTGAAACTCTACCTTTAGTTTTTCCCTCCGAATTTTGAGAGACTCCAGGAGGTTGTTTCTGATTGGAGAATGGGTGTCAATTCCGGAAAGCCACTCTAAGTAGGTGTGAATCAGTTGCTGAACTTCAACTGCCGATTTCTCGGCTACAATTTTTCAACATTCCTGCAGTCTTCAAGAGAATTGATTGCATATAAGAATTTACTGGAAATTTTTGAAATTTTGTCCAGTGATACTAGATAACGAATCTCCAAAAGCGTGTGTGCTTTTTCCCGATTTGTTTTTAGTTTTAAAGATATCGGTCCAGGCATGATGGCTTGGCAAAATTATCAATGACTCGACTTTAAACTGCAATAATTTTGCATAGAAAATAAATATAAAAAATCACACACGCTTTTGGAGATCAAGGACCGCTTAACTTGACACAACTTGCCACGGTTAGCTCAGTGGTTAAGCGCCGGTCTGTTGTGCGGGAGGTCGTAGGTTCAAACCCCGGCCGGACCAACACTCTTCAAACAACTAAGTAGAAGGTGCTGCCTTTGTGAAACAATTTCGTTCACGAGCTGCAAATGGTTAGACCTTCTCGTCTTCTCGGATAAGGACATTAAATTGTAGGCCCATCAGTGGATGAAGAGCCACCTCGTGGATATGCCACTGATTAAACCGTTATTATTATTAATACTTCGTAAGTATAAAAACCCGGCGCTGGTAATTCGCGTTTATAAACGTCTTCGACATCGGGTTAAAGTGACTGTAGTTTAAAATCTAGAGTAATTCCATAAAAAATAACCTTTTACTGGTATTCTTCAGTTTTCAACCTTTCCATTGATACAAGGTTCCCATATTTTGTTCTCCAAGCGCCTGCGTAAACGCATTTTTGCGGAAATCACTTTTGAAGGTTTCCAGTAACCTTAAAACAAAATTTTCATTTCCCACCTTCGCTTACGAAATTTCATTTCCCACCTTCGCTTCTCTTAAAACAAGTTTTTAATTTCCCACCTTAGCTTCTCTGGTTTGGAGGTAAAGAGGTTGACTTGTAGCAAGTCTAGTTAGCTACATACAAGTCACACAACGAGTTTAGAAACTCGGATTACGCGCGATCGCCTTTATATGCTTTTCTGAACGCTATAAAATGAGATACATGCTGACATACCTGCAGGTTTGGATGTTTTATTAACTCCTCACAAAGTGATGAAGTAAAAAAGCTGAAATCAACACTCCAAAAGATTCGATACGGTTCGTGCAATCTGATCTCATGCTAAATAACAGACAACAAATTAAAACTATGAATATAAACATCTCTATTTCTAAAAGAACATTTTCTCTGTAGATATTTCTTTTGTGCGATCTTAACGCAAAACAAACACTGGAGTCATTGATTATTCAAATCAGTTCGCAGAAAATGTCACACTTCTGTGTCGCGGAATTCAAGACTCGGATCTCCTCACCTTTGAAAACCGATCCACATTAAATAAAAAGAACTCCAGAATATTCTATTTAGTAGACGTTTATCATTTGCCAGTAAAGTTGAGAAGCTTTGTGGTGATTTAAACTACAATGCAATAAAATAACACTTCCCGCGAAGCTTGCAGCATTCTTGTGTCAAAAACCAGACAATTAGTCTTCACGGCTGAAAGCACATGTCAACAGAGAATTTTTGCATCTACGAAAAGCTAAAGCTGGCTTCTTCAATTGAAAACATATGCAATTACTTCAACAAAAATCCTGAAAGGCTGACGGATCTTAGTTTTAAACTACAGAAGCTAAAGTTTATCAGATTAACGGAAAACAACAAACCAGTGCTGGGAAGGTGTTTCGTAACGCAATCCTGTCTTTTGGTGACAGAATGCACAAATGTTTTGGTTAACCATAGAGTCAAGGTCATCCGCTAGAACGTTTTGATAAACATTAGATACATGTAAACAGGTACAGATACAGGTAAACCGTTAGAAATCTTAGCTTGCCCGTTAGAACCGTTAACTAAACCGTTTGAATGCTCTGTAAAAGCGTTTGCTATCCGTTAATTTTTGCCCGTTTTACGGATATCCGTTAGTGTACGTTTTCCTGTGATAGGTCACATATGCATGCCTGTTTCGGGAGAACAACAGTTTTTTGCTGGGAATCTTAAGAAAATGTTGGGAAATCAGTATTGATAATGTATAGAGACAAACTGAAAATAAATCAGGACAATAAATCAGAGAAAACACACCACTACCCACAGGCCTCAAATTTAACATTTTCAGTCACTTGCTGAAGAACGCAAGTGCCTAAAAAATCTACTTGCTAAAATCAAAGCACACTTGCATTTTCAATTTCTCCTGGCACAAGTAACAATATCCTTAAAGTGCATATATGAGCCTTCGTGCAATTTTCATAGCTATGAACCTCAGAAAAGTTTTGAGCACTCCTGCAAAGAAATTTTTGGTTTAGAGAGAATACTCTATCTTCTACACTTGTTTGAAATCTTGGAAACGTGACCTTTCCTGACCCATGACCACGTAAGTAAAAGCCTGGGTCGATACCTCGGTAGACTTCATTTAATTAATTCAACTTTGCAACAATTTGAATAAAAACTTACAATTTTCACTAATGACTTTTTCCTTTACTAACAGCTCATGAACTGTGTATATTATCTAAAAATCAATGTTGTTGTGATAGAAAGGTGCCATGGAGAATAATGCATTAATGAGATGACGTCGACCGAGGTATCGACCCAGGCTTTTACTTACGCGGTCATGGGTCAGGAAAGGTCACGTTTCCACGATTTCAAACAAGCGTAGAAGATAGAGTATTCTCTGTAAACCAAAAATTTCTTTGCAGGAGTGCTCAAAACTTTTCTGAGATTTATAGCTATGAAAATTGCAGGAAGGCTCATATGCACTGTTAAGCCTGTAATGTGTTCAAATACAAGTTCATTTGGCCAAATGGAATTCAATCAAACTACAAATAAAGGACCCTACCTGAGTCCTCAGTTGAATCAACTCTTCAGCCACATCCTCTGGGAAGAACTTAACCCTGAACTTAAACTGAAGAGGAGACTCCTTCTTTACATCTTGACTCATCACCTGTAGAGTAGATAATATGTCATATTTGGCAAAAATCACACTTATTTCCTAAGAATTAACCAGCTCCAAGTTAAGATTTTCCAAAAGCCAACAAACAATCATTATTTTCCCATGTTTTTTTATCTTCTCAAATTAATCAACCTATTCTTCAAAAGGGAAAGATACACATGTGTTGATTGTGTTAGCACGCTGAAAGCCATGTTGCATTGCATGTTGCAGCCATGTTGCATTGCGTGTTGCAGCCATGTTGCATCCCAGAGACTGGTTGTTCATAGCAAGGGTAGCTTTATCTCTAGGATAGCACTAAATCTGTAATTGTAATCTGTACAGTTTAACCCTGGGTTAGCAATTTAACTCCAGATAGTTTTCACCCTTGCTTCGCAGGCAGGGAAACAGTGATAAAATTGAATGCTTATAAAGGTGTGGCAGGGTTTGCACAGAAACTTGGAAACAAAATTCCATGTTTCCATGACTTTTCAATGACTAAAAATAAAATTCCATGACCCTTGCAGCCGAAGCTGGCCAGCCAAAGATCTGATGCTAAGACAAAGGTACATGTTCGTTCCTAAATGTTTCTTCTTTCCAATCATCAGCTTAAAAACAAATTTGAACATAAACCCGAAATGCCATGACTTTTCCATGACCTAATGCCGTTTTCGTAAATTCCATGACTTTTCCAGGCCTGGAATCCAATTTTCAAATTCCATGACTTTCCACAACTTTTCCATGACCGTGCAAACCCTGGGATGTAGAATATTTTATCCCAATTCTGCATCTGAACTATCCACTAATGAGAACCTTATGAAGCTACATGTAGGCTGGCAGCCTTTATGTAAAGACATAATTAGGCTTGTGAAAATATCTTAGTAACTATTTTAAAGTAAAGCATAAGGATGTTCATAGCAATAAAACTAGGAATAGCAGTAATTTGCCTTTAGAAAAGGTTAAATTAGAGTAAACAAAATGCTCCTTTTTAACTCCTGGATGCCTGCAAGCACAGAAACGAGTTTTCAGGATGGTTGGGGGAAATTGTGTCACTCACTCACTCGCTCACTAAGCTGTTAGCAGAATGGAATGCTTGGAATGCAACTTCATAATAATCAATATTTGATTTAATTACTAATAATAATATTGACAATCGATGTGGACCATTATTGCTGTTGGAATTAACGTTGCTTAAGTCCTCATTGTCGGTTCCCTTCTTGCTACTAACTTGCTACCATATTTATATGTGAGCAAGCAGCTGTGTTCATTAAAGTTGGAGATGCATGTGCTCATGCACCGAGCTTAATATTAATGGCAGGTGGCTCAAACTTTGACAGACATGGTATTGGGTCCCCATAAATCAGTCTTGGTGGTGGTCTTAATGATGACATGATTGGTCATCTGATTTTAAGTACACACTAGTATCTCCCTCACTTTTAATGCCAAGGAACTCTAACTTTGACGGACATGGTATTGGGTCCCGACGATTCAGTTAGTGGTGATGTTGTAATGATGACATCTTGGTCTATCAGATACAAGTGAGATATTGTGAATGTTGGCTACACCCGCTCCGTGAGGACCTTGTTTAAGCACATTCCCAAAATGTAATGTCCGCAACAAATTTTTGTGTAATGTCCGCAACACATAATAAAGCAAATAAAAACTACTACAGTGAGCTTTGTTGAACTTTATCATTATAGTTGGTAACTCTGGTTATTAGCAAGTTCAGAAAGTCCATTTGTTTTCTTGGAACTCTTCACAACTCACAGGAATTAAGAATTTTAAAAGTTGACTCAAATAAGTGTTTTTTTTTTGCTGTAATGTGCGCAACAGACATTTAGATATTAATTAAAAAAGAGTAACGATAGGGAATTATATATTTTTTAATTGAAAATAGAGAGGCCCACCTAAGGTGTGCTATGTATAAATTTAAGCAGTGCTCACAGCTATTTTAAATTAAGTTTGGGAAGGATTTGTAATCTGATTTTTGGTCTCTGAATGTAATGTCCGCACCCATGATTCACGTAATGGTGATGTCATAACAATAACGTGATTTTAAAGGGGCTCTGTCAAGGGTACTGAAGTCATGCTACAATCACCAACTGCACATGTAAACAAACGTGATCGGCTAAGTTCAGATCAGTTCGCGCGGTTCATTTTTACGATTCATGGTTTAATTTACAGAACTTAACATGAATTATGGAACTCTCCTCAATTTCTGATGAAGAATCCGATCAGGAGTCAACAGCTTTTGAAGTGGTAGGATTTCGGACTTCTGTTGTAAGGAATTAAATCAAACTTTAAATTTGACGTTAAATGCGTTCTAATTTTCATGCAAATTTTTGACCACTTTTGACTTTCTTACACTACCAACATAAGACTGTGATTCAGCAGCATCACTTTCAGAGTCGGTATAGTCGGGTTTCACAACAATAACGCTATCATCAAGGACATAATGCAGCGATACGCCAGTGATATCGACTTCCGATTCTCTCCCGTTTCCAGACGACGAAGGAGACACAAGTGTAGCAGTTTTCTTGATCGGAGTAGAAGCTGCCAGTAGAGCTGCAAGAAAATCAAAACTTACATAAAATTTAAAAGAATGGCACAGCAAGATCCCACTTGATTTTCACGCCAGAACAAAAATGCCTTACGTCGATGACAAACGGGATACAAGTGATTGATTACCAATATCTCACCTCGCTAACACTAACAGTACAAAGGTCAAAGCAGATATAGTGGCGACTTGTGGCTTACCATTCACAGCAGGGCGATATCTTTTTCCTTTTCTCTTGCTACCAATGTCATCTTGAACTCTCATCTTGTTAGCATGGGCATACGAACCATGAAGACCAAGTAGAAATACATAACAAACTCAGATTTGGGATCTCAGATTTGTAGTACAAGTGCTACGATCGATCACTTTCGCTTCATCTCGAGGGAAAGTAGATACGCGGCGAAGCTGGAGTCACTCGCAAACGTCCCAGAAGCTTTAACAGACCTCCATGTTTCAAATACTGGCTTGCGGAGATAAATACTGGGATGTTCAAGACGCCAAATCTTTCTGTTCTTGTACCGATTGACCTTTGTCGAAACCAAAGATGGGCGACCTCTCTTCTTGAAACCAGAGGATGGTGGAGCTATGATCTATTATTCTAAAATATTCTGACTTCAATTTAAACACTGATATTCAAACTAACTATCTATTTTGAAAAAACAATGTATAACGCTAAGGAAAACTTCGATGGAAATGGATTTAAATCATACACTTTCAGCTTGTTTTAACGCGAGATCGAATTTCAGAACACGGTGGACTTTTATTCTGAAATGATTTTAGACACCAGGTCACTCTCGGCCAAAATTCCCTTGACATAGCCCCTTTAAGTACATGTCCAGATCTCCCTCACTTCTAATGCCTGGCAGCACAATCATTGACAGACACGGTATTGGGTCCCCATAAATCACTT
The DNA here is from genome assembly GCA_030867875.1 of Actinernus sp. WN-2022. Lineage (NCBI taxonomy): Eukaryota > Metazoa > Cnidaria > Anthozoa > Actiniaria > Actinernidae > Actinernus > Actinernus sp. WN-2022. Next base: position 18,341,274 of record JAOWCC010001501.1, read on the forward strand.
AGTGGTGATGCTGTAACAATGACATCATCCGTTGTGATTTTACAGGCTACCAAAACAGCAATGATTACTTTTAACACGTCTACATGTTTACCCTTGAGAACACACTAAAATACACTTACATCCACAAGTTCCCCATTGCTGCGCACTGTTTTTAAAAAGGGGCAAATATTTTAACTTTTATACAATTATCTATGTTTTTATACTCTTACTTTGTATGCTTGTACTTCTAGATATTCTCTATGTTTGTATATTTTCTTTTTAAAACAGGACTCGCATTGATAGCAGTTTTTGACAACTGAAGCAAAAATCCTGTATAAATATGTCATTATTATTATTCGAAGAGAGTAGAAACCTTCATTCTTGAGGCAGATCTAGAGAAGGCTGAAGATCTATAAACAGTAACAGGGCCATCTAATATACCAGGAGGGACCTTCCCAGCTCTTGGGTAAATTTAGTCACTAAATTGAAGCATTAACTTCCCTTATGCCATGCTATGGAGGTAATCGGCTAACGCTGTTGCCACCCAATTCAGATGCTACTCTGGGGAATTATTCCTTTTTCATTCTAATCATAATGCAGTCATGCCTATCTGAATAAAATTAATTTTCAAAGAGTCAATTCTCCAGTGTAATGTGTTTACATCACATGAGCTGAATTGGGTGGCAACAGCATTAGCCGATTACCTCTATTACTGGCTAAAGGCAGTGGCAAATGCCATCTCCCTGGCTGTTTTCAAGTTTGGACTGGCTCTGGACAAGCAGTAAATATTGAAGATAATGTTGTCAAACTGTGGTTGACACCTCTATAATACTGATGTCCCTGCTACATCTCTGACACAGTGTAGATTTTATCTCACTGTCTTGGACCTTTTTGTACAAGAAAAACAAGCATCTTATCTTGTCTTTACAAAGATGAATAGTTTGAGTTTTACTCATTCCATTTATGACAGCTCAAGCTAATCCTGGTTGGTCCATCTTTTTTACAGATTTTACCTCTTGATATGCAAATTGCTTGGGAGAAACATGTTTTTTTTTTCAGTTCACAGAAGAAAAATCAGGGCTCAAACTTATTGCTCACAAACTTGCAAAATGCTACCAGATTTTGATTTCCAAGTCAAAAACATTCACTAGCAAATCACTGCTAGTCACCTCAAACAAAAGGCATTTTTTTACAAGAGTTTGTATGCCAAATCCTTACCTGATGTAGCCTAATTTCAGCCGTCTCCTCTGGTTCGTTCCTCCTGAGAGAGACATCTGAATCCAATAGCCGATAATGTCGTCCAGTGACATCAAGGCGGATTAACAATTTTATTTATGCAAATAAAACTCACGGCGGTGGTAAGATTTCGTGGGTCACAAAAACCAAGTCATCGCTCGCCTTTTCGAAGCAACAAATCGTTATATTATATTTAGAGGCAAAGTACAGTTTATCTTTGTCTTTCCGTTGATCTTTTGTGATCTGTCGTTCGAATCGACACAGCTACGAGATATTACCTATGTAAATGATGCAACAGAAAAGTAGAAAAACATGAAAGGATAATGGAGAATTTTCGAAGAAATACGAAGACTCTTTTACGGGAAAGAACAGTTCCTTGAAGAGTGAAGCAACATTCTTTACCACTGCGAGTGTGAACAAATAATCCATTATCAACCACCCTGCGGACGCGACGGGATAAAATGTACATGTTTACAGGACAGTCGGCCGGTTATTGTGCAGGACACTTTCAATCAATTTCCAGATGTTTTCCTTACGAATTCAAGGTCTTTGCCAAAGACAATCACTTCACTGAAACTCAACTATCAACAACCTCGAGTCCAAAGTGAATCCTGCCGTCTTCTCGGATGAGTTAATTTATGATAATTATGCAAAATTATAGAATATGAACCAATCAAAGAGTACTACCAGGTTTTCTGGTAGTGACGTCACTGGATGGCATTATCGGCTATTGGATTCAGACGTCTCTCTCGGGAGGAACGAACAGGAGGAGACGGCTGAAATTTAGGCTATACCTGATGCACATCAATTAAAAATATGAAGCATCTATACTAGCAGTGTAAATTGTATAGAATATTCTTGCATTAATGTACTTCTAATGAATTAAAGTGAGAGTGTTAACATATAGAATATATTACCATGTTTGCATCAAAGCGTGAACATGCGAGACGAAAACATGTTTTAATTGGGGTATCAAACGTAATGTGATTCGTCACCAACCTTTCGAAGGCATGCTAGACAAACTTCCTGTATCAATAATTCTCCAACCAGCTCTTACCACTTGATTCCTGAAGTCCCAAAATAAAGGCACACCTAGTTTGAAGTTACGGCTGTATTTGTTTACTGTGTTTATTGTAAATATCCTCACCTTCAAATTTCAAAAGTTTGATGATGAATCAGGTTACAATGTATGTTTGATACAGTTATAACATGTTTTCGCCTCGAGTGTTCATGCTTAGATGCAAATGACTGACCCTCTGAATTTTTGCTAGTGGAAATAGATATTTTCTAATGGATTTAGAAGTTATGTTCAACCCTAAAATAGAGATACTTACATCTATATGCATGGACAAGGGATATAAAGAAACAACTCTTCATTGCTGAAGCAAGTTTTTCAGTGGTAGATTAATTTCCAGTAGGAAATAAAATGCATGGCTCCACCTCTTAACCTCCTTTTGCAGGAAGCTTCTTGTATAAGGTGGGTTGCAACTTGTTTTATTTCCACCTTGCATTCTCTGTTGTTTTATTATTGACAAATCATGCAAAAGCCATATGTTTTTGTTCAGCATAATTTTACTTTGTTGTTCACTATCACTATTATTCCCAGCAACGAATTATGTAGTCAAATATCACTTTGGCATTGATCCCTGACAATTAGTGGTTTATACTTGCAGAATCTTCAAATATCCTAATACATGTAGGATAGCTCTTTCAAGATGGCTTAATAATTCCCAAGGTTTATACAACAATTCATAACGATTCAACTAACATTTCTAGATGGAGCAGACCACTAAATCTACATCAAATGAGTAAGTTTGTTAATAACTTAACAGGTGTTGCAAGTGGAATCTTTAAATAATACATAGTGCTACAGACAAACAACACAACCAAGCATATTTACACCGACTGGTAGCATCAATTTACAGAAATGCCTATTCCAAATTCAGAGGAACAGTTTATAATTACACGACTCTACAAGAGTTATGAACTCCGCCTTTGAATTTGTCAAAAACAATACTCGTCTTCACTAGATCCTCGCATTTTAACTGTATCCCGGCAGATTGAATGCATTAGAACAATACCGACTGGACAAGAACAGACTGCCTAGGGGTTAACCTACATAACAATGCACAACCACAATTCATGGCTGTGTTAAATCATGGTCGAAATATTCTAGGATTTACCGCAATCAAAGAAATCAAAGTCTACAGAGTACAGGAAAATTACGACTGATTTCTAAAATTGGGTTCGATTGCTAGAACGTTGAACGTGTATCAAATTTAGGTTTTACAATCAAACGTATTAACCACACTTATCCCGGTCCAATCGGCTTTCAAAGAACTTTCGAAGGAGAATTTTAAATAAGTTTGCACAAATACCTCGAGCCTAAAATATTATTAAAGCTAGTAGTTCATTTTCGTAAAAAAAAAAAAAAAGATCACAGGAAAAAGTTACGCAATTACCTTTTTGTTCAACTTTAGCCATGTTATCAGACCTTTCGTATCGGTATACTGCAGACCGAAGAACCAAACTTCACGTAATCCAATAGTTTTGACGACCTATAAGATAAAATTAGAATTAGAACTGTGAAGATTGGGACTGGAAGCTGAGTTTATTCATTTTGAACACATCTTGGACATTTCAATCACCATTCGATTGGGTCGTGGGATTGCTAGGGGTAAAATACACAAAGTTTGGTTATAATGAACTGTTTTACCTGATCGAAGAGCTGCTTTCCAGTAGTGCTAGGCTGGATAGCGAACTCCAGCTCAGCGTCCATAGTAGTAACGCGAACATTTATCTACGAGAAACACATGGAGTCGGAAACTCTATAGCAATAAAATACAACGTACTGGGAGCATTCAAAGCACTTTTTCTACTTACATTTTTCGGCATTTTGGCAGCCTGTAATTGTCCAAGTAGCTAGCTAAACGAAGGAGTGGAAATGAAACAAAAAGTTTGGCGCAAAATCAGTTCTGCCAAGGCAAGAGAACGAAAGTCTTGGAACGAATCCCTTGGAACTGAAGGAAATCTGAAAAGAGATACAGAGCAAGAATTTAGAGAGATATAGTTTCTTTTAATATTAAAGATATTGCCATCATAGTATTTTATCATGGACTGAATAAAGAATTCATTGTCCTGGTTATTTTTGGTGCAATTTTCACTAAAGACTATGCAGCGAAATTTAGGAAGTTCAAGCTTGTTCGAAGCAAGTTGGGTCACCGGCGAACACCTCGTTGAAACTCACGAAAACAACCTTTAAGAAAACTATAAACCCTACAGCAATCAAGGCGAAGGTTGAACCTTCATTTGAGCAAAGCTTAGAGGTAATAATACGATTGTAACGATTAATTTGCGTAAGTTTTTCGAGCATACCTGAACTCTCCTCCTTCCTTACAAGATGGGTGTGCCAAATAAGCCGCTCATTGATCAGACCCCTTGCGTATTATAATAGCCCCCTCTTGTGACAAATGGTCCGCTGACTAACAAACTGTTGGCTCAATTTATGTTCATACAGCTAATCGATGTTATGTCTGCGGAATATTTCCTCTTTAACTGAACAGGTCCATCCCCTTGAATAACTTATAAGTCAACACATTCGAAACTGTTAGCGTGGATCTTGATTGTTTGCCGACACACAATCCACACCACTGTAGCTAGCAATAAAGGGTACATGTATTTTAAATTGTGTCACCACAGGAAGCCCAGTCCTTTCTCGTGCAAAAATATATGTCGAACGCACTTTGATAATCTACGTACGATCACTTCTAGTTTTAACAAATAAAGAAGCCTTAGCCATGTTTTATACTATCTTAAAACACGACATATTAATAATATTTCCAAGAAAACAAAACTATTTAATATCTACATTGAAGTATTTTTGAAAGTCAGTCTCAAAGTGAATTTCACTAGTTTCACGAGGAGTGAAAAATCAAGGCAAGTGGCATGAAAAGCAGTTGCTACTACTGAAAATGAATGAATGATATAGACTGAACAGCAGAAATTCGTTGAACTCGCTGCGTTGGTCGTTGCGAGACTGATGGCGGAAGAACCCCTCCCCTATTCCCTGGAGATAAAAATATCGATCGATGGTTATTCGCCAAAAAAAAAGATAAATAAATATTATCGACCGGATCTATTACATCAAAACGGTGACGCAAATTGTGTTCAGTTTGATTACAGAAAATATAATAATAATCAAACGGCTCCGTACAGGGGCCATTAACGTTTTTAGGGACAATCTCCTGCTTTTGAAAAAGTACCTGAATAAGTTAATGGCCTACTGGTGTAGAATGAGGCTTATTTGACCAGTCTACTTATTTCACGACTATGAAATTAATCATGATCACCACGTTGTTTCAATAAGCTGTAGCGAATTTCAGTCCCATTTAATGTACATGAGCGTGAGGCTAGAGTGATCGATAAGGGGTTCTCAGTAGTTAGGATAAGTAAATCATGAGATGAGTCACGGAGTACTGCTAACTTCGGGCTGTAAAAAGCATTATAAATCATCAATTGGTCTACCATGTCCCCTCCCCTTCCGGCGGTAATGGGTCTTATATCCTTCGCTGATTGGTCGCCGCTACCCATAGAGTGATCCGAGGGGTGATCCCTCTTTCAAAGCGGGATATAAATTGGATTCACTGGTGCTGATTCCGGCCGATGTAATCGTATAGTTTTGTGGTTACTTACGTTCGTGTATTGAGTGAGGTTTTTGGTCATGGAACAACACATAACATTACGCGAAAATGCACATTTTGCTAGTCAGAATAATTTTGATAACATTTTGACTAATAATCCCATCATGGCTTTTTTTCTGAAGTAAAGATAGCTGCATAGCGTGAAAAGCAACTTGACTGATGTATTTCGATATCGGATTAAATATTTATAATTATCCGTCAAATTTATCCGTTCAGATTGGAGGCGGTCTGGCATATTACCATCCCTAGGTTTCCCCCCTCGGGCACTGTACAACGAAAATATAAACAACTTATAAACTTTTATTTGAGAGCACTTGCATCTTTAATGTTTAAAACATAAAATTTTCGATTTCTCAATTTTCAATCCTTACCCTCAGGTGGTAGAATTTTTAACGAACCTCAAACGTAAATGTTTTCAGTTCCATCACAGCTTGTAATCGTGTTAGATTTAGTAACTATTTCCAAGTTTGGGCATCTTAATGATAAGAAGATCGAACCTTTGTTTAACCGCAAGTGGAGCGTTGAAGCCTCTTAAGTGGTTCTCGTTGTCTGCCGAGTGCGCAATACTAAAGGAGCTCCTGATGTCATCTATTTTTAGCATCATTTCGACGTCTGGGAAATGGAAAACAAATTTAAGAAAGCGTCTTTGGTTGCATCTAGCATACAGGAAAACGGAACTACTGCCCTGTAATTAGAAAACTCACTGGCAACACCGTATGTTTTACTTCAATCGAATTAGTGGAGTGCTGTTTAGTTTAGTTATACTGTAGAACTTTCTTATCCCAGTTTTGGCACAAAATAAAACTGATTTCGGGGTGATAAACTAAATAATTTTTAGTATATACCACACCAGTGAATATCACTTTTCGCGTGCTCTGATTGGCTACTCAAACAGTGAATATGATTTAATATTCACCTCCGAGCAAAGCAGCTATCATCTCGCGGAGTTTTTTGAAAGAAAAGAAAATAACTATTTGGTGTTGGCTATTGACCTGAAGGGTGGTATATACTAAAACGATTATTCGCCTCAGTGTCGGAATATCCACCACTTTTCACCTCCACTTCGGTGAATAATCGTTAAATATTATGGCTTTCAGTATAAATTACATTAATTCGATTGATTTCCATCCACGCGGCACACTTAGCCTGAGAAACTTGTTTGACATATAGGGCCACTAATATCGAATTTCTGACCACTGATTCATGTGCTAACTGAGTATTTAGTAATGCTAAAATAGACAACAGCGATTTTCAGCTTGTGGTACATAGTACACGCTGTCGCCGTTGAAACAAGCGGTTCGTCCTAGCACGGGGCGTAAGTGGGAATGATTTTAAAAGTAGCTAGTGGTAGCTAGTGCTAGTTTGTCAACAGCTGGAAAAAGTATCGTGACAGACCCGCCCAACATCCGGCTCCGCCATAGGCAAATTATCGTCTAGTTTGGTCAGATTCCAGCAATGTCCATCCCCCCCCCCCCCCCCCCCCCGGACGTGGTGGGGCATTTGCACATTTTGAGATTCCGGGAGTGGTGGGGCATTTGCAACTATATCGGCCCGGGGGTCGGGCATTAGACAGCATAAGCAAAACACGTTCATAAAGCCATGGACGGCAACCGGAGGTCAAATTTTTACTTTTTTTGGCGCGATTTATGACGTCATCGCGTGCGTTGGCCACCTAACGCCAAGTCACAAACGTCAAACTGAACAAGGGTCTTCCCGTCCGTGTCGATTGACAAGAAACGTGTCTAAAGTTTATAGTAAGATTACGACCGTTTTCAATCCAATCCGTCTCTCTGTCTTGTGATGTCCATGCTGTGAAAAACGTCTGGTGTTTTTAAAAAAGTTCTCTATATTCTACTCCCTGACAGTATGGTCAGAAAGAAACTAACCTCGATCGTGGTTTCCCTTGTTGTCGACTACGTATTTGCACCAAACATTTATAAATGGTCCAAGCGCGTTTATTGGCAAAAGAGAGAACTTCGTGGCTGAGTGGCTTGTCCAGCACTGCCGGCTAGATCAGCTTGTGGGTGTATTTAAAGGCCGGTGGGGGGAACTCCTGTTTGTGACGTATTATGTATGTGCCGCGGGGGTGGGTCAGAGTTTTGAGCTCAGTTTGGGCAGGTAGGTCAGGGTTTTGACCTGATTTGGGCAGATCAGGGTCAGGCCGGGATTTGAGTTTAATCTGGGTGCAGTCAGGGTCGGGGTTCAGTATTTTTAGGCATCAGGGTTTTTTTTTTCCCAAAAAGGGGGCAATAAGGGTTTTGGAGCTCGGATTTTGGATCAAACAGGGTCAGGGTTTGAGCCTCTTGGCCTCACATACATACCCATTTTTCATGTAAGTACCCCCTCCCCTCCCCCCCCCCCCCCGGGTTTAAAGGCCATACTCAGGTAAGGTATATGGATGTGCCCGGGAGTGGTGCATTTGCCTTATCACTTTGGCTCCAGCGTGTGGAATTTGAAATTTGTTTTTCAAAAATGTATAATTAATGCCCGGGGGGTCGGCCGCGGGGTGGGGGTGGGGGTGGGGGGGGGGGGGGGGGGGTTGGCCATTGCTAGACGCTGAAATCACTGGAAATCACTGCATGAAATTGTACAAGCGAAAATGTTATCTTTCGTTGGACTGTGCGTTTTACAATTAAGAGCCAGTTCTCATCAAATCTCTCTATATATATATATATCTGTTTACTCTACTGACTAGACTACTACTTTTTAAATTGTTCAAGAACCGCGTTTGTTTGGTCTGACGGAGCAAGGCTAAAGAGATATTGAACTCTCACAGTGTTTTATCTCTACTGGAAACCGTTAGGTTGAGTTTCCTGCCTCAAGGACCTTTATATCAGTTTACAAAAACAAAGACCTAACTTGTCATTGTCTTTAGCTAGTATCAGGACGCATATCAACATATCTATGCCGTTTCATATCCCTATATTCTAAACAACGCTTTCATATCAAGACCTTGGAATTCACACATGATTTTCCAAAATGAGCTTGTATAAGCCCTGACGAAGGTTGGCCGTACCAGCCGAAATATCGGAGTTATTCCCAAACCGTACAATCAACCGGGCATCGTTCGTATAATTTATGCAATTTTACTGATTAGATCCCATCTAAGTCACCGGTGCTTAGAAATACGACGTCGCTGCCCGGGGAGGGGGGGGGGGACTCCCTTATGTGAGGGGTACATGGATGCTCGTCGTACCTTTTAGGGGACAAACTCAGGAGTTTGGTACCACTTAGGGTATCCACAGACATTTCTATGTAAAGTGGTACCTTTTAGGGGTCGGGTGTCAATTGAACAAAAAAGCTGTTATCAATTTACGTTTTTATTATCTTTTAGGGGTCAAAATAAGCTTGAGCCACGCCCATTTTAGTACCTCTTAGGGTTCAAATCTAAAATGTCCGACGAGCATCCCTACCTCTTTTATATGGGAGTCCCCCCCCCCCCCCAGTCTTAGTAACGTTCATGGAGCTATTGTAGCAAAGGCAAACAAATCTACACAAAACACAAAACATAGCATGCTGTCAGTAAAATAATCTGCAGTCACGGTGGACGAACTTGCAGCGTTAAATACTCCTCTGGCCATGAAACACAAATTGGTGTTGTAAGGATATATCAGTTTGCCCTCTTTTACTATCTTGATTACAGGAAATGTATCGCCATCTCGAACGAAAGCCTATTATACAATCATTTACTAAGGTGTATATTTTTTTGTTTTCCCTAGAGCGTTCAAAGCTGTTCAAGATAGGCCATGACGGCTGCAGCCTTACGTCCCCTAGGTTAGTTGGCTGAAACACCCCTCCGAGATAGAATCGAGTAGACAACCTTACCGAAAAATATTCGGCGATTAAAAATAAACACGCTCCACCGAGAGCAAAAAGAGTCCGTGCTTCAAAATCACCTTGGATAACTTCAGATATGACAAAATCCATGCACCATAGGGATCGTTTAAAGTATAAAGCCATCATAACAAATGATCCACGTGATTGGTCAGAGTGCAAATCAGCTAGAAACTTTGGAAACAATGAAATCAAGAAAGCAAAAGCTTCTTATCAAGAAGCTTTTCACAAATATTCTAGTAATTCCCGAAAGACTTGGCAAACGATCAACGAATTAAACTCACGCAAATCGAACAAGGTTTCAATCAACCAACTTGACTATGATGGTGGCACAGTTTATGATTCACGCGAGATTGCAGAAGCTTTGAATGAGCATTTTTCATCTATCGCTCAAAATATAACCGCACGACCAGCTAGCTCAGTTGGTAGAGCAGCACCGGTCATGAATGCCGGGTCATGAATGCCGGGTCATGAATGCCGGGTCATGAATGCCGGGTCATGAATGCGGGAGGTCGTGAGTTCGAATCCGGCTCCGACCGCGTCCTTGGGCAGGGACGTAAAAGCCGTTGGCCTTGTCTCCCAACCCCGGGGGGGGACTCCCTTATGTGAGGGGTACATGGATGCTCGTCGTACCTTTTCGACACCGTTCTCACGAGATTCTTCTTGCTAAATTACGTCACTACGGTGTACACGGTCAACGCACGACTGGTTTGCCTCGTATTTGGGTTCTCGCTCACAAAATAGTTTTGTAAATGGATATTTGTCTCGGGTTCGTTCTCTTAATTGTGGAATTCCTCAAGCAACCATCCTAGGCCCTTTGTTATTCTTACTTTTCATAAACGCCAGTCTTCCAAACTGTTTGTCCAGTTCAACCCCTAGAATGTATATATGCTGATGACACCAGAATAACAACATCAATGAACTTAACTTAGCGATGAATTACGATTTACAGTGTATTCATGAATGGCTTAACTCTAACAACTTGGCATTGAATATTATCAAAACCGAATTAATGCTTGTTGGATCCTGTAGCCAAGTGTGTTTGTTTGACCCACAAAAACCAAATTTGTCAGTTGTCAGTTATTTTTTGGTTGTCAGTTGTCAGTAAAAAAATGGTCATTTGTCAGTTGTCAGTTATTTTTAAGGCCGTTTGTCAGTAGTCAGTTAACCCCATTCAGGCCCTCTTAAACGCTCCATGCATGCGACTCCAATGCAGAACATTTGTTTAAAACACTGGAAAGAAAAAACTAAAAAAAACACGTTTATCTCGTTTAGCCATAATGGTTTTAAAATCTCTGAATCAGCTAGCTCCTGAATATTTCTGTTCGAAGTTCATTCAGTCCTAGGACTGAACTTACAAATTATGCCCTAAGGGATATATCTGATAAACTCGCTGTTCCACACCCCCGCACCAAGTGAACTATTGCAAACGCAGCTTTAGCTACCGCGGAGCGGAGCTCGCCTTCCGAATTACGTGCACAGAAACCCTAAATGCATTTAAATAAAGTTGTGTGAAAGGACAGGTCCGGCCAGTAACGCAGTATACTATACTGAGAGCGGTTTTCAGTATAGCATTTGGTTTTACTTTGGATTCTGATTGGTTGGTTTACTTTCTCAGCCAATAGCAGAGTTAGTAAACGCAAAACATAGGGTAATTTACCCTATATCATTATGACGTCACGGCTTGTTTATGAGGGGGACAGAATCGACTTGAACAATAGAATTTTGAACTAAATCTGCTCTGCTGAGTAAAATTTAACTTCGAATTGTCTGGTTTCCAGATATCAGCTGTATCAATGTTTATCCCACAATATTTACCGTATTTGGTGGCTGTTACCGCTATTCTACGCTCTACAAAATGCATTTGATAGCGATTTCCTTTGTGTTGTTGCTGTTTTGTCCCTTAGCGTTTAAACAATAGATTGTTTTGACTTGACGTCATAATGATATAGGTCAATTGAAATCCGCTCTATATCGATGAAACAAAACGGGAACAAAACTGAACTTAGCAGTGGCAATCAAAATGTGAAGTCTTTCAGTTATCCGAGTCACCCGTGATTGACGTCAGTGGCAAGAATGTTTGAATAAAAACAAATTAATTCCAGCCACTCACGGATGAAGACAGATGCTAATTTGCTCGTGATTGCTCTGTTTTCTCTTCAGCCAAGACTTCAATCAAGGGACGCAGGCAAAACACTCTCAGCTGCTATATTATCTACACAAAATTCGTGGTTCAAAGCTGTGGTATTTGGCTTTGAATTAATTTGCTTAAACTCCGTTTAATATAAAATTTACAAATCTTCAAAAACGTAAATGAACTTCAGAGAACGCTTCAAATGATTATGTTTATCGTGTAAACCTGTCGACAATTAAAATATAAACCCCGGTTTCAACCAATCTAAATATATTATGTCTTTGGTATTTTTGGGCTTTACGATTAATGCTATGAATATTAACATCAGAGACTCGCGATCCAGTTACATGTAGTTTTGTTTACGAAAGCCAGTTGAAATATAAGCAAAAACATTTCCAAAAGCCCTACATTACTCAGTGATATTGAAGTCCATCTGTCAGAATCTATTTGTGTACGTATTTTCATGCATCTAAAATATATTTTAGAAAATAAACTGAAATTTAATCATCAACTCACTTGTTTACTGGCTCCTACGTTTAACTTCCAAGGAATGAAGGATTGAAGCAGTTACAGAGCTTAGAGGGTCGTTATTGTTCAATGAGAGAATACAATCCTGGACGAAGCCAACTCCCCAAGAAATGAGTGATTAACACTCGTATATATTCAAACTAAAGAATGTTTTTACGTAAGGTCACGCTTTACAAACATAAATAAGTTTATCTTCTGCAGTGTGGGGGTGTAATGAACAGTAAGAAATGACGTGTAATTACGGAATGGGGGTGGTTAGGTATGCATGCTATTTGAACACAAAAGTTGCCTAGCAACCGGGGACGACACTAGAAATTGCTTGAGCACCTCGCAATCTTGATTATTTAACATTTTCTTTTAGAAATGACATGGAATTGTAAGCTATGCGGTTTACTCATTTAAAAGCAATATAAATTTATCTGGTTGCATCGCTGTTGCATTCCGTTGAAGAAAAATAAAGCGCAAGTTCATTTATCATTAATACAGTCACTGCTAGCTGAAATAATAAATTCAGTTGAAACAGTTGAAACATACGGAATTAAGTTAAGTAGAAATGTATTTATCAAGCACGCCGAATAGTAAAGCGTTAAAATTCATCCTGAAACTTGAATAACTTATTAGTTATTTGCTCAGTTAATTTTATTGGATTAATCGTTGGAATTTTTAAATTCATTTTTGACCGAAGATAAATTCTTCTGCAGTATCATGATACTAAAATGCATTGAATGTGATGCCCTTTTACGACTATTGCAATGTTGCAGCGCATAAAAAAACATTGCAGCTAGATCGTATACAACCTATATTCCACGACGGAAAAGGCGAGAACATAAAAGCAAATTCGCAAAAAGGAGAAACGACCGGGAGAAACGAATGCCAGCCGATAATTCCTTCAATTTTCAATGATCTTATCGGCATTAACTTGAAACTTAAGCCCCGGCTTATTTCGCAATAGTGGTCCTTTTCCATTCATGTTTAAGCTTTATTTGGTTTATTTGAATTTTATCAGTGACACTTCAAAAAGGGTCCTTTATCTCATGTATAAAGTATTCTCCTATTAATTCATTCATAATTAAAGGGGCTGTGTCACGGTAATATACTTCACATTCGCGTTCCGGGCCGGAAACAGCTAGTTCCACCGATTTTGATATGAATTAACGAAACTCCCGGCCATGTGGGATGCTTAAAATCAAAGCAAATATGCTGAAACATGACAAACAAACAGTTTATATAAACAGTCTCGAGGGAAAATATTGAAAATCCTTTCGATCAAGCATTGAGGGAGGGAAGTTTAACTGTTTGTATCCAATTAACAGCCACCAAACGAGCGATTACTCAATACATGCGCAGTACTGTGACATAGCCCCTTTAATTAGGGTAAACATCAGTGTAATGAAGTAAGGCGCTGTTGACATTAAAACTATACCCGTTGTTTCATTTTTGCTGTAGTCTTTGGCTGTTCAGATCTTCATACAGATCGGCAACGTTCAACCAACAGGATATTCGTCCACGGTTTTTGTTTATTCGCGAGTTATAGGAGGGTAACCCTTGTAACCAAGGAGATGGCCTACAAAAATTGTGGGTAACATCGGGGGAGGGTTATAGCAATTTGACAAGGTGAATATTCATTTGCACCAGCCCTTCCCCCTCTACAAATAATGACCAGTCCCTAATCGGTCCGACTAATCAAATTGTTCGAGCCGTTTTCGCGCCAACTGGCTAAAATTACGCGTGGGCGCACGCTCATTTGCGCGGAATAAAGCGATACAAAGCTAAGTAAACATGGACGTTTGTTAACCAGATAACAACTACACATATCTTTTTATCATGAAACTGGGATGCAGGTTGGTGCAGTGGTAAAACACTCGCCTCTCACCGCTGCGGGCCTGCGGTCCCGGGTTCGATTCTCAGCTCGGGCACCATATGTGAGTTAGGTTTGTTGTTGATTCCTTATCTGCATCCGTAAAAATCGACTGTGAGTCGAGTGTAGTGTGTCCAAAATAGTTAACGGTAGTGGGGAGTGTGCGAGGAGTAAAAGCAGGCCCCCACCAGCTGTAAGTTGTAATACTCAGCCTGCTATAACAAATAAAATTATTTTTTTTAGACTCTCCCATCCAAAATTCTGATTGGTTGATTCAATCTCGTTCCCAGAGCCCGCGATACTAACGGTCTGAGCATGCGCAGTCGTAATAATTGCTACAAATAACGGCCTGAGTATGCGCACTATTGAATACTATGTTTGGTAAATAAGGCAGATCGATGGTGATTCAAAGTTCCAGTTTGAAACTCTGTAGGTAATGTTATACCTTTTTACTCGGGCCAGGCCTTCGGCCGGCACAAGTCAGAACTGAATCGCAAGTGTTTTTTATATTTTTATTTTTTGGTTTCGAGTTGGCTCAACACGTGACAGGGTCAACCACTGAATCAGATTCGATATCGCTCGGGACACTTGGGTTACTTCATTTATTTACATAATTTAACACAGTGAAAACAAGATGGCGGAGACCCGGGAGAGAAATTCCGTTGCGGAGGAAATTTCTCTCAAATTTGGAGTCCCATCTCTTTAAATGTAAACAGCTTCATTCGTGGGAAAGCCTTCCAACAGGCTCAGGATATTTCAACTGGCGCTCTTGTCGGAGCCGAGTGACGTTTTTTACCCAAAGATTTATTCGACACGACGAACACAGCCACAGGGCTAGTAGTACAGAGGCCAACACGCGAGCGAAGATTTTGCTGAAACCAAAGGTTTTTTCGATGGAAATGGCAAGATGTTGAGTTTTACTAGGACTTTGGATGGAAATTTCTCACATTTTACAAAAAGAGTAGTAAATGGCCCGATTCCTGTTGTTCTAGGCCAGCGTCGGCACCCAGTAATAATAAAAAAAAACGTCGTGGAAATCACATTTCGTTATAAATGTCAGCCTCCGGCTTCAAGATGTAGAAAATGAACACTAGCACTAATATTTTAAAAGTTACCACTCTACTCGAAAATAAAACTGCATGCAGATCTAGATAGATGACTTTATTTCATATTTATAGAATGACACATTCCTAGATATTCACAACTGGGGATATGGCTATTAGCTAAAGAAAAAGTTACATGTATGCTACAATAGCACCTGTGCTTGGACAGTGCACGTGAAGTTAAAAAATAATATTATCAGTCCATGAATCCTACTGAAAAGTATTTATTTCTGAAAATGTTGAAAAGTATGGGTTGGTAAACCCTTCTAAAAAGAATTGATTTCTAAAATACAAAAAAAAACTCAATTAATATTGTAATATTTTCAGAGACAGTCATATGTGAAATTGATTTATTATAATTATTGGGAATGGGAGCAGTTGTTAATAGGCCTTTTGCAGGAAACAGTCATGTGCTGGTATAATACTTTGTTAACGAATGAATTGAGCTTGTGATCTCCATGGGAAAGACTGACTGACGTTGCCATGGATGCTGGATGACAAGCTATCTTTAAAAACGCTGTTTTAGAAAGATCGACAACCGATTGAAGGTGGAAAATAGCATTTACAAGCAGGTTTTGCTAATAACACTACCGATCTCGTACAAGTGCATTTAAATATATGAATTATGATTTATTTGCCATCAAGTACAACCACGAGATTGCATTCCTGCGAAAGATCCATCATTATATATAAATGATCACGAATATGAGTAGTGAATCAATAGACCTAGTCAGCTTGCCTGTTTGTTGTCCCATTTCAGACCACCTGACTTTTCCCTTGAGTAATGTTTTTTTTTTCTGTATCCCAATAGGAAATGTACCAATTTCTATAATTGGAAAACAAAGCACTGAATCCTCTGGAAAACTATACATATCACTTGGTCTGAAATGGGACAACAAACAGGCAAGCTGACTAGGTCTATTATCCGGCTCCCCTAGCACAAACCATGTATGACACAAAAATATGCTAGAACTCCATGAGCTACATGTATTCACCTATTCCTTGGTGGCCCGAGTTAAGGCCACTCAGGGCCTCTTGTTTTCTCGAATCATAAAATAATTATTGAACTCGACTATATAGCAAAATATCATGATTTGTTCGTGTATCGGTGTCAGTTATAATAACTGACAGCTCGCCACGATAACCATGGTATTGTTCAGCCTCGTCCAATAATTACTGGTTATTTCATGGTTTTCTATGGAAGTGAATATCACCAGTGAATATCACTTTTCGCGCGCTCTGATTGGCTACTCAAACAGTGAATATGATTTCATATTCACCTCCGAGCAAAGCAGCGACACCTCGCGCGAGTTTTTGTCCATTTGACAGAAAATAAAATAACTATTTGGTGCTGGCTATTCACTTGGAGTGTGGTATATACTAAAACAATTATTCACCTCCACTTCGGTGAATAATTGTTAAATATTTCACGAGAAATTTGTGTTATTTGGTATAGAACGAGCCTATGGGCGAGTTGTATACTAAAATGAAATAAATTTCGAGTGAAATTTCCCCCAGTATCCATTAGAACACTATGAAGTAATTTAAATAACCTTATCATCTGATCCTATAAAAAAACAAGTTTACGGGACGATTTATCACGAAAGCAAAGAAACTTACTGGGCCACAGGGAGCTCAAGCTCACAACATGAGGAAAATATAAGTATTTTGTATGAAACTTTATCGCTAGTATATATATATATAGCTGATGGAAAATGATAATAAACAGCCATTAAATATTTAGAGGTGAACTAAAACAATGTATCGCTGAAATGCGGCTTGAGGGCTCCAAGACAGTCAAGAAATAACAGATAGACAACATTTGATGTGTTATGTAAACTTTAATGGCTGTTTATTATCATATGCATTTTCCATCAGCTATAGCAATAAAGTTTCATATACAAATCCTTATATTTTCCTCATGTTGCGAGCCTGGGCTCCCTGTGACCGGACGATAAACTGCGAAATTTCCGCTCGGAAAGCAAAAGTGTTGAGTGGCAGACACGTCGTCTGCAGACTAATTATGTATTCAAATTTCTTGAATTCTGATTGGGTGATAAAGAAATGGCGCGAAATTTCCTCTATTTTGATTGGTCTGATCTAGCCATATGAAATACCGCTCTATATATTATTTCTCTCTATATAAAAAAGATGAGTTTTCTAGAGTACAAATAACTACTGCATGTACAGTATATTTACTATAACCTATTTGCCCTGATATTTCGTCCGCGGACATTATCTGATCCGAGAAGAGAACAGCACGAGGGAAACTGTGACCTTCGAGGATCAGATAATGTCCAAGGACAAAATCAGGTCATATTTCGACGGCACAATGAAGGTAGTTGCATGTTATCATCCGTCAAATATTTTCTTTGACGCGCGCTTATACGCTCGTCGAGAAAAAATATCAGGTCACGTGACACATTCAACCAATCACGCGCGAGAGAAAATATTTGATGGATTATAAGCAGATATTTCGTCGGTGGATATTATCTGTTCTGAGAAGCGAACAGTTTCCAGAGAACAAAGCTATATTTCCTGCTTTGTTGTTTTAACATATTTTTACTTTTTTTAGATAGTTATACACAGTTTCAAAATATTAAACTTTCGAGATAATTATTTTCCAGTATTACGCTGTGTGAAATGTTCCAAATGTTATAGATTGTGATATAATACTAACTTCTTATTAACCGAGAGCGAGATCTTTACAGGAAAATATCAGACCGAGGTATTGGCAGTACGGATCTCTGCTATACATAAAAGACCGAGGTTTGATATTTTCCCGTAAAGACCGAGCGGAAGTGGTTAATAAGATGTTTATTATATGGAATTGTTTAGTTGTACAATATGCGCATGCGTCTTACAACGATTTTTATTCATACCATAACGAAATGTTTTACATATAAAAGGGAGGGAGAATTAAACAATTTAATGGTATGGGTTACCTAGAAATAACTTAAAAGCTAATCAAGCTAGGTAACGCAAATGCGCATGCGTCTTTTGAGTTTTGTTACACGACTCAAGCCACAGGCAGCCCAATCTATGGGTTTGTGACAATATGAGAAGATATGTATGGGGTTTTATAAATTCTTGTACATTTGTAGTCCCAATTCAGATCATGTGATGATGTTTTCTTGTTTTTCTTGAATCCTCTGGAGAGCTATTACATGATCTGAATTGGGACAACAAATCAGTACAAGCTAAATCGGTCTTTTGTGTATAACGTATAAATAAACATCCTTTTCGCTTCAAATCCATTACGGGGAGGGTTTTGAATTCAGCAGGGAAGAGCTGGGGGTGAACTGTGAATGTTTCGGAATATTCTTCCACGCTCGTTTTGGATTTCCCCCCCCCCCGTTTTTCTCTAAAATGATGACAGTTCAGGTGTTTTTAGGGCTATCAAAGTTTGTAGGGCATCATAAACATATCTCATAATGCCCTTGGGCTGGGGAAATCTCGACCGCTAAACAGCCAACCAGAACGAGCGCTTTTACCGGAAGTAGCTCTTGCCATATAATCAAGAAGCGTATATCCAGCCAAGCCATGGACCTACAATTTGTTACCATACATATATGTATTACAATGTGTAAACAACAAGAACAGAGAATTATAGAGAAACACATCCGTGAACTATTTAGAAGTTTAGAAAGTTTAAAAGATGACCTAAAAGCGTAGGAGAAGGCATTTGCAAGAGTTTAAATCTAAAAAGTTCCCGAGGCCCTGTCGGACCGCGATTGTGTGGGCCTACAACATATTTACAACCTACGCGTTGAAAATGCGTTGAAAATGCGTTGAAAATGTTGATTGAAATGACATGAACATTGTGAGAGGGGCTGAATGGGGGGGTACCAATATCAGTTAACAGCTAAATTTTTAGCTATTTATCAGTTATCAGTTAAATTTTGCTGTTATCAGTTAAGTTATATAAAAAGACTACCCTAACCTGATTTGAATACATATTTGCTGGTATGAAATGAATAATAACCGCTAATTCAACATCAAACACTACATTTTGTCTATTCAATAGATTTTTCTAGTATCAGATAACTCTGATGTGTCATGTTTAATATTTGACTATTATCAACTGGATCAAATCTGTCGAAAACCATCCGAAAAGCCAATAATAGCATGTGACGTTACGTCATTTTAATAAAAAATAATGAAATATCAGGTAACAGCTATCTCACAAATATCAGCTAACAGCTAAAAAAAGGTACAATTCTCAGTTAACAGTAATATTTTTGGCCATTTCTCAGTTATCAGTTAACCCCATTCAGCCCCTCTTGTGACGCGTGCTGACGGATCACAGAGCGGATTTCATGAGTGGGCAAGTTACGGCAATGACTGACAGCGCGGCTAATGTACGGCATGCCGTGACATTGAATAGTTCCCCATTGTTTTTGTCTTTCTGATCCAATCAAATTACAGAGTTTCGGTACTGTAAGCTACAGTGCGGTTACGGTAAGGCTACGGACATGGCCGTATTTTTGTCCCACTCATACGAAATCTGCTCTAATTATGCGCCTGTTTAAGTCATACCTCAGTCACGCATAATGACAATCGACAATATGAGTTGCAGTTGGAACAACGATGGCCAGACGAGAAAAAAAATGTTTGAACTAGTGAAAGCAATAATCAGACCTATAAACCATACTAGACAACAGAACGACAGTCACAACTGGTTTTCATCGATGCAACAAGGTCTGTCAGGACGGCAAACGACCTGAGATTAAATCGAAGTGTCTTCCTTTAGAATGTTATCGTCTTCTTCACGAGCTGGAGACTCGGGAACATCCAACCCTACCGACGCAATATTGGCATTGTTATGGATGTCGTTCTCCTCACTTGGGATGAGTTCGGCTTTTCGCGGCAATTCATCTGTCGACTCGTAAAACCAGTATGACAGGAAGAAGAATGCGAATGTTATAGCTGTAGCAAAAAAAAAAGAGTCAAAATCAAGGTATGGGAGCAGAGTTTCCTCTAAATCCCTCTGGCGTCCGCGAAAAGGGTTGCGCATGCTCGACGGAGGGAAAGGGTTAGTCGAGCATGCGCAAAAGAGATTTGGGGCAATCTCGTTCCAAGAGCCCGCGTTCCTTTTGGTCAGCAGCAGCACGCGCAACGGTGACGTAAGCATGACGTTTTGCAACCATAGACCAGGCCATAAATCTAGAAATGTGGATTAAAGTCACGGGTGCCGGTAGAAGTCCCTCTGGCCTGCTAGCGGCGGCTGTTGGTGACATTTTCGCTCATTTGTTTTCGGATTGGGCTACCTGTGGCATTGTTTTGACCACGCACCACAGGTAGTCCAATCCGAAAACAACAGAGCCAAAAAATCAGCAAGAAGTTCCTCCTCCCTCGTTTATTTCCAGAGGGATTTAGAGGAAACTTTACTCGCAGATTAAGGTCTGCCGGGTTCAGGTCGACACGGATCGCTTACGGAGTATGTTGTAGTAGAACACGAAAACATTGGAAACGAATGAATAGAATCATTCATCATTAAATGTAAGTGTGTATAGTAGAATATCTCCTCTGAGCGACCACTTTTCGTTTCTACAACCCGTTTAACATTTGTTTGTTCGATCCTCAGTCAAATCCCTACATTTGAAACGTCTTGTAAAGCTCGAGTAATACGGGCAACAATTTCTTGCAACTTATCTCGCAACAATGTTGCGTTGCGAGTTGAAGCGCGATGCTGCACGTATTACCACCTCGAGCAACTTGTCACGCAACAAATGTTCGTGTTGCAAGTTGAGGTAAGCATGAATGAATTCGGCGCTGTGATTGGCTAATGGCTTATACTAATTGTTTGTTGAAACAAGATGGCGGCCGTTGTTGCGCTGTTAAATGAGGCAGATACAATAATAGCCCCATCTCTTACTTTTATATTTAACCTCTCTATTTGCACTGGGATTTTCCCTAGTGATTGGAAAGTTGCAAAGGTAACACCAATCTATAAAGATGACAAGAAATGCATTCCCGATAACTACAGACCTATCTGTTTTGCCTGCCGTCGTCATTAAACTAATAGAAAGGATTATTTTTAATCAATTCTTTAGCTATCTGACAGAGCATGGTTTACTTACAGATTCACAATCTGGCTTCAGATCCTTACATTCCACATTGACTGCTCTACTAGATGCCACCAATGATTATTTTTTAAACATAGATAAGGGTCTCTTAAATGGAATTATCTTTTTCGACCTAAAAAAGGCATTCGACACCATGGACCATAAAATCCTAAAATTGAAACTATATGGTGTTTGCCAAGCAAGTCTAAACTGGTTCACTTCCTATCTTAAATAACGAACACAAAAAACGTTTGTGGATGGTGTACGGTCAGATAGCTGTAAAATTAAATGCGGAATATCACAAGGATCTATCCTTGGACCGCTACTTTATATAATCTATATAAATGATCTTCCATCTTGTAATCGTTACTCTAAAGTGCGGATGCATGCAGATGATACTAGTCTAACTATTGTAATTACTGATGAAAAAATTCTAGAGCTAATAAACCCAGTCTAAATGTGGTCAAAACAAAATACATGATAATAGCTAGTCAACATAAAGTAAAACATTTTGAGTATCCGTTTCAAATTGAAGTAGATCACAAACCCTTGAAAAGAGAAGCGATATACAAATATCTTGGAGTTAAGATCGATCAATCTTTAACATGGAGAGATCAAGTAGACACAATTTCTAAGAAAGCTTCAGGGGGTATAGGGACGCTGAGACGAGTTAGGCATCTTGTACCTCATGAAACGCTAATTACAATGTATAATTCCCTTGTACTACCGTATTTCAATTACTCTACAAAATAGAGCTGCCAGGGTGGTCACCTTTTACAATTATGATAGGCGGTCAACTGAGTTATTGAACGAACTTGAATGGGATAATCTTGAGACAAGAAGATCAAAGCAACTTGCTATATTCATGTACAAAAATATGAATGGGAGCACTCCAAATTATTTGAAGGAAATCTTTAAAAGCACAACTCTTGTACATTCCCATAACTTAAGAAACTCAGGCTATAATGTATCTGTACCAAGACCGCACACTGAAGCTGGAAAGCGCAGCTTTCATTATAGGGGGCTCTTCTCTGGAATAATGGTGCAAGAAGACAGACAAGCGTGGCATTATTTAAATATATGCTATAATTTAGTTTAACCAAGAAATTTTGAATAAGAATTATAGAATTTATATTAGGATAACATGTTTTAGGGATTTATACTTTTTACAACGTAACACATTTTAACCAGGGATCCATTTCTGTAATTTTATTACTAGTTCATGTATGCACGGCTCTCGGGAAGAGCATTACATGTAGATTAGACACCGTGCTGAAATAAAGATTATGTATGTATGTACACGTTGCACTGCTAGTGGTAATAGGAGCAACAAAACCAAAATTTGTTGCAAAAAGTAGAAGTCACTTCTACTGTCTGCAACATGTTGCTGCAACTTGGGTAATTGTAACAAGACACTATTTGACCAACTAGAGAGTATGTACGCTAGGGCAGCTAGAATCACTAATGAACTGAACTGGGACCTATAGTGATGTCTTACCTGCCCATTGTCCTGTTGTTTATAACATTCATGCTGATTTACTTCACTTTCTTTATGCATGTGATTTCTTTTTGTGTAATCACATTAATTCATTAAATTTGATTTATATATTAACTTTGTAAATTCCCGCAGTAATTGGCGACAGCTGTTTCGGTTTCGGTGTCCCTGCTTGTTCGATTTTTTTAAGACGAAGTTAAATAAATAAATAAACAAACATCTCTGTTTGATGCTCCGCTTGTGTGCTCCCTACTGATTTCTTATATCGCGCGAAATTCAATAGCTGATATTACAGTGGTGTCTACGAATAGCAGTGTCAGCGGTATTCACCCGAACGCCTCACTTCGATGTAATGAAGCGCTATCTTGGTGTCATACAAGAATGATGATTTCAATGGCGCTTCATTACATCGAAGTGAGGTGTTCTGATCAAATACCTCTTAAACTACTATCGTAGATGCCACTGTAATATCAGCTATTCAAACACATAATTGTTTTATTTCAGAGTAGGGCTAAAGAGTCAAAAAGACCATTTAATTAATGAACAACTATCTTCCCTTTGTTCTCTTTTTTTTTATGGCTTGAAGTGTTAAATTTTAAACCTTAAAAACAGGAGAGGAGACTAGTATTCTCGCTTGCTTTCTTCACTGCCCCGCAATTGGAATTACAAATTACGAGTTTCAAAGGCGTGAACGAGGAGGAGCTAACTCTTATATGCCTGGAACTGTATTACTTAAAAGTGTTTGAGAAGAAGGTCCGAATGAGGAGAGATTCATCATAATCATATTTTTAAATGCCCAAAAAGTTCCAAAAGTGCTATGACATAATCCATTTGTTTACATTTAGGATACGAAAAAAACCTTACCACCAAAAATAAATCCACATCCGGCGAGGTAATAACTAAGGGTCTGGATATCGTACACCAAACAGTTTCCACGTTGGCCACAGCTTTCTCCCCACAGTACGCAGTTCTGGTCAAACAGGAATCCATAAAATATTGGACTTGGTAGAGAACCGAGGCCGCGGAAGAAGACAAACTGGAGTCCAAGTGCATACGCACGCTGATTATCAGGCACGCACCTAAGAACACAAAAGTGTAACAATCGAGTGTAAGTTATACTTGTCCTCGCGACTCCCACGAGTTTAATGAACTTTGTACCCGATCGAGCTGATTACTGCACATCTCGGTAAATATTCACCAAAATGCCCTCCGGCTTCGGTGAATAATTGCTGAATGAGAAACAAAGATCTGACGATACTACAGCTAACGTTTAATTTATTTAGGTTTTCGCATAGCGTCCCTTGTGAGGGAGGAGGAGGAAGAAGGAAGGGAATGTAAGAGCAGAAGAAAACTAAAAGGCCTTTGCTTTCCTCTTACTCTTTCCAAGTTGTTGCCTTCTTTCACTTCTTTCACTTTTTGTCTCGTCAACCTTCAATAGACCTTTCCCACGCGGCGGCCATCTTGGAATAAACCTATTGTTAATGCATATCCCCAGCCTCGGTTAAATACGTTTGAGACCGAGGCTGGATAAGCATTAACAATAGGTTTATTCCAAGATGGCCGCCGCGTGGGAAAGGTCTGTTGTTCCTTTAATTTGCGCCGTAAGAAGAGATAAAAAGGTAGAAAGTCGACATAAATGCGGGAGAAATTAGGCTTGATGTCTGGACGCGTTTTTGCCCAGAGACGTATTGGCCGTCAGCATGATCGCATGATTGCGTGATTCAGAGTGGAATCACCACTGTAGGCTACGCGCGCTAATTATAACTTAGCAAAACACCGACAAAAGTATTAAATCTTCAAGTAATTCATCGGACTATGCGATTCAATTAAGGAAAATCACATGCCCGACTCGGTAATTCCACGTTAAATTGCACTCGAAAAACCGATATCGCCGTCGTCAAAGCGAATCGGGTGATATTGGTTTTCTGGTGCAATTTAGCGTGGAATTTATGTGACTTTCCTACAGAATCTTGCTGAACTATTTGGACCTATTTGTGGTTTTGTGGCTGTTGCTAGCAAAAATTAGTGAAACTAGCAACAGTTGCTGGTGGTATTTTCCTCTATTTTTAAGCCCTGAAGCCATATAATAATAGCTTTTAAATAACTATAGTTAATTTCGTGAGCTATGATTGGTAAGTTTCCGGTCAAAAATACTCGCTTGCTCGGTGTGTACCGTAAGTTATGGATCCTCAATGCTTGAGCATCTTATTGAACTCGCTGTTTCACCCTAAGTTTAATGTTGATCATTAATTATATATGTATACCCAAGGGAGGGGTGGGTGGATAGTTTCCCAGAAACCAGGATTGACCCGGAAAAGCTCAGTCCACAACTTACGGTACAGACCGAGCAAGTGAGTTTAATAACAGGTGTTTACTGACCTTAAAACAACAGTTTTTGTAGGCACGGCCTTCAGGAATACTGTTAGCAACAGAACAAGGATCAGCATCAAAAATGCGATGAAATTTTTACACCCAGGTCCGCGATCACAGAATCCTTGTACAGCAGTCTTCTCAGTCAGGTTGGCGAGAGGAAGAATACAACTACAGTTGGCGTAGTTCTGAAGGAATACAGATTGTATATGTTTCTTTAAGAACATAATGTTTCAAACATTGTTTCCGATCTACGTCCGGTTACCTAAATAATCGCTTAAGACGGGTTGAATTATCAGAAATATTGTACCAGCAGCAAGCTGCGAGACAAACGCTTATTAAAATTAGTTTTCGCGGTTAAGTGAGTGGAAGGCCCCAAACTAGACATGGGATACACCGTAAAGTCCATATTTTGTTATTAGCATCGTAGCCATTAGCGGAACACTGACAATTAAAAGATGTACTATAAAGAAACTTGCAGTACATAATAAATTGTAGTAACATTCATGTGTGGAGTATTCTGCGTTACTTACGTGACTTCCAAAGGTGTCCTGGCACCCAGCGTGACATGGCGAGAAGTACGTGACGTCATCAGCGCCACAAATCGGGTTGAAATGAGACTTTGGGCATGCGCAGTCGAGGTTACACGCATCGTCTACACCGGAAATGGAACTCGTACTGAAACATGAAATAAAAAGGTCTGAAAAGTAAGTGCTTCATTGCGTATGCGCGTATGTTAAAGCACTACCAGGAATATCACGAAATAGCCTGGTATTATCTGCAAGTAAATAAAAATTGAGTTTATCGGAGGACATACAGATATCATTGACGTATAAAAGAAAACGTAAGGGACCAAGAACAGAACCCTGTCGGTATCGCTTCTGTACAAGCGCGCGACTGAATTAACGAAAGCAAACATAATAAATTAATAAGGAAAAAACGATATTTACCGGCCTTGGTCGGTCCGTAAGGAGAAAAACTTTGCTCTCGGTCTTGAAAATTCTGGTAACGTTTTACTCCATACGGACCTTCCGACCTGAGAATAACAGATTTTGCACGGTGTTAATTACCTGTTAAAATAAGGCTTTCCAACGCCTGCTAGTGTTATTTGGTTACAGCCAGGAATGAACCAAGAAGTGAAACCAATCATGGAGACTACAGAGAAGATGATCAGCAGCTTAGCGGCCATTCTGCATGATTCCCTGACCTTGTATCGTCGCACCACAAAACCTCCAAGTAAAACTCCGACTAGGAAGCAGGATGATAAACAAAAAGTAAGTTAACAGACACTTGTCCACTTGTCCCTTAAATAGGGTCTCATATTTTAGTTTCAAGCCTTGGAAAGGGTACCCATTTTACAATTTTTCACCCTTAAATAGGTCAGGGTTTCTATATATCCGCGGTACACCCCTATCCTAAATCCCCTCCTGGGCTCAACAGTAACCTACTACACAGTTCTCCCGGAACGTTTTCCAACTGAATTCATATAAGATTCGCCAGTTTCCGATAAAACTATTTCACAGCCTGGAAAATGTTGTTTGTCCTGATATTTGAAATAGGGTGTTTACTATTTACAGCAAGAAACCAGTTGGGACGAATGTTGTATAATGGTACGGGTTCCTCAAACTAGCAAGCCAACTGGTAGAGGCGGTGCTTACCCCCGAGGGGGAAGGGTTCTTCAAGGTAAAAAGGGTAGGGGTGACCGTCGGAAAACCTCGAAAAATACCCTAAAAAATACCAAACCGTGAAACATTTCCCACCCTAAAATGTACCTCATGGTCTAAAAATCACCCTGAAAAATGGATTTCACTTGGACAACCCCTAAAAAATACTAAATCACCCATTTCTAACCCTAAAAAATACGATGATCACCCCCACCAGCTGAATATAGTTTACAACAGGCGGGCGATTTGAAATCGCCGCGAAATCGTAGCAAACATCGCAGCAAAAGTCGCTACTGTTTTACAAACGGGCCTTAATGTATATTACATAACTTAGTCAACATATGGAGTTCTGTATACTACATAAATAAAGCGCGAGCTGTTCTTACTAAACATTCCAGGAACTATGACGGCCCCAATCGAAAAGCCAGTAGTCGAAGCATTTACGCCGAACTTGTCTTGCAAGATCTTCGGTAAAAATGACGATATTCCACCAGCAAAGAAGCCGGCTGATGTTGCTAGTGTATTGAACACGTAAGTCTTGTTCCTGAGAAGGTTCTTCGTGGCAGGAAAGATATCCTAGAGACAAAGATGAATTACATCAGACGGGCCGCTACCGGGGTGGGGAGGGGGAAGGGGGTGGCACTCGTATGATATAGATGATATATCGGCAGGCATGTGCAAATTAAAGGAACAATAGACCTTTCAGTCCCACGCGGCGGCCATCTTGGAATAAACCTAAATCCCGTATAGTACGAGCAGTTCATGCGATGTTTTGTTTATAATATTCTGAGCAAACATTTGGCGACACCATGTGACTGTGCACTCAATAACCTTCCTATGCACTCGTTATTGACCAATCAGTATCCAGATATTTTGTTGAGTATAGTATAAACCTATGTATAGCTACCGTAAACTACTGAATTCGAATTTGCGCCCGGGCGTTTATTTAATTTTTGGACATGGAGGAGGGGGGCTTATTAGAGACACGGGAAAACTGTACCTCTTCGATCCATGGATGCGATGGAAGGTTGTTGGAAATTTGTTGGAAAATAGTTGGAAGTTTAAATTTCCAAGGTTTGTATACTTCCAACGGATGGATCTATGTTGGAAATACCTTGAAAATTTAGTTGAAAACTCTAACTTCCAAAAAACTACCCACCCACCCACCCCTCCCTAGGATATGCATCGTTTTATTAACGATTAACCATTAAAGGTTAGGGTGAAGTGTGGGGGAGGGGTGGATGGGTAGTTCCATCCCATGGGAGAGGTCTAGTTTGTTTTCAATGAGACAGAGCATTTATTTGATAATCTATTTTTCCAGTATTACTAGAAAGAAGTGACAATACATACTATTTTATATTCTGTGTGCGCATGTGTGTTTACCACCTACCCTTTCACCATTCTCGACCCCAGACACTTCGCTTATTTCTTACTGCGCATGCTCGACGAAATCGTAAGGCTCTGGGAAACTCCAGAATTTAGAGAGCCCCGATTGGTGTTTTATAAAACAATACAGATGACATAGCACGTGCGTGCGTAATTTATTTATTTGCATTTGAAAGGAAGAAAGCAAAATGTCGGACGAACACAAGCGTGTCTGAAGTTAGGTCAAATAATTTCGCCAAGTAACCGGAATATTTCAATATTAATACCATAGAGGACAATTTAATCCCTAATTTCAACTTGAAATTTCCATAATATTAATGGTAATCAAATAGTGACTCGTAAAATTAGAGATACATTTCACTTGTGTTTGTCAAAATCTACGTAAGCGGCTCGGGAAATTACTTCGATTTTAACAAACACGCGTGAAATTGATCCCTAATTTCACTCGTCCCCATTTGATTACCTATACTAACTATTGAAAATACAGTCTTTCCCTGCCTTTCTAATAACAAACTCTAACGCCAGTTCAAACATTGAGTTGTCCGCCATTTCGTTTCTGGAGTTTTGAGCATGAGCTGTGAGTACTGTAGCCAGATTCCCTCATTTGCATATGTGGAGTTTCCCAGAGCCTTACGATTTCGCCGAGCATGCGCAGTAAGAAATAAGAGAAGGGTCTGGGGTCGAGAATGACCTTTTGACCATGTAATTTCCTTTTTGAAAAATATAATAGTTAAAGGCACCCTAGCTAGATTAGCTTATCAGTACCTGTACCATTTTTTGATATCTTATATTTTAAATTTATACTGTAAACATCTGCGGTACAAATAAATGATTGTTATTGTATACAGGAAGAAGAATCTTCTATATTAATTGCTCTCCCGAAAACAACTGTAACGAGACAAGTTTTTGATGGTGTGGGAAATGTCTATACACAGATCTTTTATTTGATTTCGGTGCGCGAGGTTCGTCAGTTAAAATCGCTTAAAACTGCCTTCGCGGGCCCAGACTGTGAACATAAAGACCTCTAACCGTGACACAGCGCGCCTTTAAAGGCACTGTGTCATGGTTTTGCACATGTCTGGAATAGATGTTCGATTGGTGGCTGTTAATTGGCTTCAAACAGTTAAAGCCCCCTCCCTTAATGCTTGATTAAAACGATACGCAATATTTCCTTGAAGACTAGATCTACGCACAGTTTGTTAATCATTTTTGCACAATTACTTTGATTTCATCCATCCCACACGTGTGCTAGGGTCGTCAGTTTATATGAAAGTCACTGAAAATAATTTTGTTCCGGCCCGGAACGTAAAGGCGTGTCCCTCACCGTGACACAGCTCCTTTTAATGAACCTTTTTTTTTTCTACAACCGCCAACCGGCCTCAATCAGGAGAAGGAGAAAGTATATCAGTTAGCAAACTGAAGATGGCTTAGCCTGCGAAACAGGCTCTCGGTGTATTTCAACGTAAAAAAAATGCTAAAATAATTTTGACCGCGCGAAAATGAAAAAAGGAGACCGGCACGAGAGAGGTTCTCCATGTTCTATAAAAATAATGATATGCACGCTCGAGGTCTTGAAAATCTGTGGATGCACGTGCAGAATACACGAGCGTAATACACGATCATGAACACACGAGCAATACACGAGCAATACAAGATTAGAACGCGAGTGATACATGAGCAATACACGAGCAAATACACGAGTACTACACGAGCAATACACGAGCAATACAAGATTAGAACGCGAGTACATTTAGCAGCTTTTTATTCTTATAGGACCTAAGTCTTTTAGCCAATGAAATCGCTCGTTCTTAGGATGCTCCCGTCAGTAATTTAAAATAAGAATAATGATCTGCAAACCAGACATTGAAAATAATGGGAAAACCAGAACATGTTAATGTTATAGATACCTCTTATTAACCGAGGTCTGTACCGTTAGTTATAGACCGATTATTTTCCCATTTTAAAACAAAACTGACGGTACGAACCGAGCAAACGAGGTTAATAAGATGTTTATTATATGGCTTCTTCATTTTCTTGGAGACCGGAAGTGGGTGGAAGGTCCGTACAGGAAGTTATGCATATGGACAAATCATAGCTCGAGAAAATACTGAGCTATAATAAATACTGTTATTAGTTCGTTTTTTAGTGTACCTTGATTCTGCCTTTGATTTCTTCGTTCTTCTTGGGAATGTCTCCCTCTCTGATTGCTTTCTCGCGCATTTCTTTCGTTCCAGGGAGCTTGGGCGGGAAGGCCAATAACCCAAAAGCGCTTAAAACCAGAACCACTCCTCCAATTATAAAGCCTAGCCACCATGCACCGATCCAGCGAGGATCGTCGCGATTCATGTTCATACCTGTAGGCTGTAAAGAGAAGATAAATAGATATGCGCTATCGATTTCCGGCGGCAAAATCACGCAAAAAATGGCGGCCATGCAGGGACAAGTTACAGTTTTACAACAACCGCCAATTTTCTCGCAATCTGATTGGCTAATTTTCATATGCAATATTTTAACAGATCGAAGCGGGCTTTGCAGAGATTTGTGAATTCAGGTTGTGTACACATCTGTTCCAAAAATCAAGAAAATGAGGATTTTAAAAGCATTTCATTACTGGGAAAAGTTAATCGGTGAGTCAAACTTCCTTGTGTGGTGCCATTTGTCAAAATTTGAGCTCTCTCTCGAGTCGAACAAAGCATTTTCGGCTAATTTGTGATCGACTTTGTGACAAATTCGACCGATCTTTTAGAACTGAGAAATGGTCTTGAATTAAATACATAATCTTCTAGTTCGTGATTAAAATCTCTTATTCAGGATATTTACATGATAACGTTCTTAAGTAGAAACAAACAGTTTAGAGTAGCTTAGGTATTTTTCTAGACTTCGGGAAAGCATAAAGTCATTAAAGACGTGTTTACGTTTTGGACTTTTCGACTCGAAAGGCAGTTCGTACACACTCATTTGAAGCTAAAAGTGTTTTGTTGTTGTAGATTAGATTCATTTATTCAGATTCATTTATTTTGCACTATTTTTCCTTTTTTTTAAATAGAATTTACAAATATGTAGGAAAAAGGAATGATAATATAAGCTATTAAATTTAATGAGCTAGGTTAGATGTGCGTAGTGGTCAAAGTAGCCGCTAGGCTTTCGAGTTGATCACTACCATAGGTATAATAGTCGAGGGGAAAAAAGAAGAATTATATAAATAGGAAAAAGTGCAGAGAAGAAATTGAGGAAAAAGATTCCAGAGGAATTATACAAAAGAAATAAGAAAAAGAGCAGAGGAAAGGGGTGTTGGTAATACAAAAGGAAATATTGCTATAATTAGTTTACATATAAATAATTTCATGAATATAATAATCCTAACGCTACTGTTTCTCAAGTTTCATAATTTCTTGAATATAATAATCCTAATACTAATGTTGATACTTATGTTAATTATTCTAATGCTAATACTAATACTAATACTAATTATAATACTAAGTACTGTAATAATACTGAAAATAATATTGAAGTTAGTTTTTTATGTGTCTGTCCTAATATTGACAGCTATTTTGACCATGTTATGACGAAAATCATTGTCAATATTAGGACAGACACATAACCCATGTGTTACTGACAATATCCGTGGATTAATGAAGACAAGGGATAAATGGCATAAAGCAGCTAAGAAAACAAATGATCCCTTGGCATGGACGACATATAGGTTCTTCAGACAGGAGGTAAAACGTGAAATTCGAATTGCAGAAAGGGATTTTGTCGCTGAGCAGATACAGAAAAATCCAAACAATACCAACAGTATTTGGAAAACAATCCGTCACTGCATACCAAACAAGTCTAAATCACAGCGTATCTTTAGCAAAGACGATAAAACTGTTGCTGATGAATTCAATAAGTTTTTCGTTTCTGTCGGTCAAACTACCATCGAGAATATCAAATCGCTGGCCAATGAATACAATATTGTGACAGGAAGCAGCGATAACTTCATCCCAAGAGAATACCAAACATGCGAACAATTCTCACTGAGCCCCATTGTTTGTAAACACGTCGAGGATATAATATTATCTATGCCCTCTAACAAAGCTCCAGGGATTGATAAGATTCCGATCCGTGTAATTAAGGACTGCCTAGGCCCTATTCTCCCAGTTTTTACTTCCATTGCAAACACTTCAATAGCCACCAACACCTTCCCTGCACAATGGAAACTAGCTGAAATTACTCCAATACCTAAAGATGTAGACTATGAACAAGCGAATAAAAATAGACCGATTTCGCTCCTACCAATATTATCGAAAGTCTGTGAAAGGATCGTCCACAATCAATTTACATCATATCTCATATCAAAGGGAAGGCTGTCAAATAACCAAAGTGGAAACAAGAAATTTCACTCTACAGAAACTTCTGTCAATGAAACAACAGACAAGATTCTCCAGGCCATTGACAACAAAAAACTAACTGCTCTGGTTCTTTTAGATATGAGTAAGGCTTTCGATACCCTGGGTTCCAGAGGTTAAATGTTTTGCCTTTTGTTGGAAAATTCGGCGAGCCGCGCGGAAGGCAAAACAAATTCAACCTCTGGGCCAGGTCTGTTTGAATCTCGTTTTCATGCAGAATAATGCGTCAGCTAAAAAGGCCTAGATTTTCATTGGCTAAGAGCAGCGCAAGCTATATTTGAAAATTGAAAGACCAGTGAAAAAAGTCAAAACACCAATTAAAATTACACTACCTTTTCACAAAGTCTTGAAACCAAAGATTCTGACGTTAAATGTAACCTAGCTTTGTACACACGTATTTCTTGCACGTAGTTGATAAAGAAAACTGCAGAGAAAGGGGAAGTTTCGGGTTAAAAGTTTTCAATTTTAGTCCGCGCGCGCTGCTTACGCAATCATCACTGCACGCCATTTCGAACATCGAGCGCGCGCTCAACGTGAGCGGTTTTGGACACGTGATGGGTATTATCCAATTACAGGCTGTTGTGAGCGTTAGCCAATGGCTGTCGGTCTCCATATTTTGGATGAATAAATTAAGTTCAAACAGACCTGGCCCAGAGGTTAAATTTTGCCGTCCGCGCACTCGACAATCCTCGCGCCTTCACCAACAAAAGGCAAAATTAACCTCTGGAAACCAGGGTAGGCTTTCGACAGCGTCGACCACAAACTGATGATCTCTAAACTACAAGATGTAGGGGCTTCACCTTCATGCACAGACTGGTTTCGTAGCTACTTGAGTGACAGACGACAAGTTGTCCGAATTAACTCAGCCCTATCTGAGC
Organism: Actinernus sp. WN-2022; assembly: GCA_030867875.1. Classification (NCBI taxonomy): domain Eukaryota; kingdom Metazoa; phylum Cnidaria; class Anthozoa; order Actiniaria; family Actinernidae; genus Actinernus; species Actinernus sp. WN-2022. The sequence continues at coordinate 18,374,898 of JAOWCC010001501.1, forward strand.
CTCTTACTATGGTCAGCGGCGTGCCTCAAGGGAGCATACTGGCACCACTCCTATTCAGTATATATACGAATGATCTCACCTCTGTACCACAGAAATGTATTACAACGAGTTATGTGGACGACACCAAACTACTTATATCATTCAATCTGAGAGAGAGGACATCTACAATAACTGATATAGAAGAAGATTTATTTAACGTCAGCAAGTGGTGCTGTCAGAACCGCTTATTATTAAACCCAGATAAAACTAAACTCTTAGTATTTGGTAGTAAGCAGAAGATAGCTGAACTAGAATATTTTAAGATTTCATTGCTAGGAAAGGAGCTGTTACCAGTATCCAGTGCCAAAGACTTGGGCGTGATCTTAGACACGAACTTAACCTACGACGAACACATTACTAAGACCGTTTCTTCATGCTTTTCTCGACTAGCGCAAATAAACCGTGTTGAACACGCGTTTAATAAGAACACTTTAATTTATACTGTTATTAATACATTAGTATTTAGTAAGTTGCTTTACTGCTCGAATGTATGGGCAAATACATCTAATAGAAACATACGTAAGCTACAATCATGTCAAAACTATGCCTGTCGTATTGTTAGCGGGGCCAAAAAGTATAAACATATTTCACCTATACTAAAAGAGCTAAATTGGCTCCCAGTAGATAAGCTAGTGTATTTTAGAAGTGCCACTCTGGCATTCAAATGTATGACTGATTCCGCACCAGGTTATTTAATATCTAAATTCACGAAGCGCTTCAATATTAGTGGTCGTGAAACTCGAAACTCGCAATTATTACAAATCCCCTTATTCAAATCTGCGAGTGGTCAGAGAAGTTTTTATTACAGAACAGTAAAAATATGGAACTCACTAGATAATGAACTGCAATTAAGTAAAGACGTTTTAAGTTTCAAGCGAAAGCTGAAGAGCAAATTATATCAAACTCAAAATAGGTTAAATTAATAGATGTAATTCAAATTATCATGTACACTGTAGTTGTATTGTATTTGTATTTTGTCTTTGAAAAGCCTTTTTAAGGAAAGATAAATAAAGTATGAAGTATGAAGTATGAAAAAAAAAAAAAACTTCAATTTGTTAAACACAACTTACTCTATGTGCGCGCGTGATCTCTGGTACGGTTTATATAGTAAGCAACACGAGAGCGTCCGCGCGCTGCTCTTCCAGGTTTAATAGATGTGGGCTCCCTGTGATCGCTGGTTGAGCGCTGATAGAATAAAGTATTTACCAACAATGCTGCAAAATACCTGTTCCAGATCGACGAACATACTTAGGAATGATCCACCAATAACAAAGCCAATGCCAGGGCCCAAAAAAGACGCCGCAAACCAGAACGCCAGATATATGGGCATGTCCTTTGGGTGAACGTTCTCGTCAATGTACGCGGGCCCAAGACTGTACAGCGGTGTAGTTCCAGCGCCCATGAGCAGCTGAGCACACACGAATATCAACAAGTAATACCATTCGCTTTTGAAGCTTGATACACACTCGGTACTCCCGCTTGCAGTTATGTTTTCCAGATGACACAAGTCTTGTTCTGTGAAACTTCGCTTTGTAGAGAGAGAAACTGCTGGGTAGTACGATCGAACGAGGAAATGGGGAAGGACGAAAAGCAGGCATCCAAACGCTGAAAAGAAATGATCGTATCGTTGGAGCGGTTTTCGTTTGAGTGTCGAAAGTAATAAGTGATTACTTTAGTTTTGTGTTTGCTTAGCTTTCTATTAATTCACTGTGAAAAATGTTTTGTAATTATCAATCAAGTTCTAAACTAAAACTTGCCCCCAGTCAAAATTTCCATACAAACGTCTGTAAACTTTTCCGAGTTTGCGGACCTATAACTTTGCTCCTATTCAAGATATAACTCTAAAATTTGGGACTTTGACTAACTTTGAGGTGCTCTTTTCAGTAGTATCGACGGTTTTGCTGTTATACGTATTTATCAAAGGTTCAAACAAACCGTGGAAGGGTCTAATTACTTCAGTTCGTGATTGGCCCATTGCGTTTTTACTCGTGCGTTTCTGTTCCTGTGATTGGCTCTGTAATTAATTTGGTTTTGGTTTTACGACATTCAATCGAACGCCGCTCTATCTCTCTAACCTAATTTAGTTGGCCTGCAACGATACGCTTTCCCACAGTACCTATCACGATACACTTATCACAACACCACGCCGATCACGATCCACGTATCGCGACACGCTTGTCTCGTTACGACGCGTCTCACGCTTAATTTGTCACGATCTTCGCGCACACGTATTACCATGTAACTTTGAGTACGAATAAACTTGCCGTTGTTGTTGTTACACACTTGTCACGACACACTTGTAACAATCTGACACGTTCCAAGACACACTCACGATTGAGCGCGTATCACAACACTCTTGTCACGATCCGACACGTATCACGACATTCTTGTCACGGTCCGACACCCCTCTTCTTCTCTTTTTCCACAGGAATCCCAAAATAGAGAAAAACTCTGAATTTCTAACGAGAGAGAGACGCCTGCGGAGGAGGCTATCACGATGCAATGATGCGTGGTAATTTATGATAACTTACAGTAATTTAAGCATGGTTCTACTGCGCATGCGTACCTGTGATAAACGCGCCATAACCAAGCCATCGGATCTTGTTGCCATAGCCACCAAAGAAACTTACGAAGCAAACAAGTATAATAGCCGAAGCTTCGTTGCTTGCCGCAATAACGCCGAGTTCCTTGCCAGAGAACTGAAACCGCTTCTCAATGGAAGGCAACACAAGCTTGGTGAAACCATTGACAGTCATGCCTGGAAAACAAGGAGAAACTTTATGAAGAGCTGGTACTGACTCGTACCCAGTGGTTTTTAAAAACTTCAAAAACTCCAAAATCGCGCTGCGCGTATCATAGCCTTTGCCACTTATGATAGCCACGCGGACGAACTTTTCCAAACCCTCAATTGGGAAAGGTTTAAACTATGGCAAAAAGAGCGTTAGTTACAGCGGAGCGACTTTGTGGAATAACTTACCTGTGCAAATAAGGCAAGCGCCATCGCTGATAAATTTCAAAGCTCAAAAACGAGATTTCAATTTCACAACAAACACGGCATCTTTGTAAAACAGGGATTTTTCGTTTTATTATATTGTACATTTCATACATGTACATATCAGTAGTTTTAGACATTTTAAATTATGGTATATTAACTACTTATTAACCGAGCGTGAGGTCTGTACAGAGAAATATCAGACCGCGGTTTTTCTGTACAGACAGAGGCTTTGCGAGGTCTGTACAGAAAAACCAAGGTCTGATATTTCTCTGTACAGACCGAGCAAGCGAGGTTAATAAGGTGTTTATTATATGGCATATTTTGTTTTAACTTTTTAAGTTTTAATTCGACCGGTTCGTGTACACAAACACTGCAGCGGGAAAATCCGTATTGCCCGTGGGCATTACGGGAGAATTCCGCCCGCTAAACGGCCAATCAGCGCGCGCCATTTGACCGGAAGTAGCTCCTGTCATATAATAATATATATTTTAGTATTTTTGTATAGTTAACCTGATAGATCACCGTGTCTAAATAAAGTTTTGACTTGACTCGAATAACCTAAGAAAGAAAAAGAAAGAACAAAACTTGCCGAGGGGAATTGGAACGAGTAAGATAACGAGGAACGCGGAGCCATCCCAAATGCCCCGCGCGCCTCGTAATCTTACTCGCTCCAAGTCCCCTCGGCCAGCTTTTTCTTTCTTTTTTCTTTCTTAGATTATTAAATAGCGACTGGGTACTAGTCAGGAGCTGGGGGGTATAAATTGCCTGCTAATTAGATAACCTAGCCATCTCTTGATAAATAAAACTCTCTCCAAAGTCAATGCAGCTTTCGTGACTTTCGTGCTGAAACCCGTTATGGTATCTATGAATGTTGATGATTCAAGTGTTTTTTCGCCGAAGATAATATACTGGGCGAATAGGCCAGGCAATGCAATCATGCGGTTCTACTGGGTGGCAAAACTGACAAATTAATTTCTATATTTAAAGGAATAATGGCACTTGTACGAGGCCGGTAGTGTTATTAGCAAAACCTGTTTGTATTAAATGCTATTTTCTACCTCCAATCGATTGACGATCTTTCTAAAACAGTGTTTTAAAGTTTGGTTGACATCCAGTAAAGCCTTTCCCATGGGATCACGAGCAATTCAATTCAATTCAATTTTTTTACACTTTTCCAGGAAATATTATAAAAATATAGCTTAGACTAGCTGGAGACTATAGGTAGAGAAAAGTAAGAAAAAAGTAATTACATATGAGTGTACAGAGGCCAAAGTAGCAAAGCTTTCGAGTTGGCCTCTGCGACATCAAGAAATAGTGATACAAATTATGTGAAATTATTGTCTAAGAAAATTCAGAGGTAGCCTGAATTTCAGCGAGGAAGCAGCATGTTGGCAATTCGGCATGATGGCAAACAGTATATTATCGAACTAGTGATATATCAGCACGTGACTGTTTCCTGTAAAAGACATATGGGCTTTTATCACGCGACGGACATGTTAAGTCCAAGGAGAATAAAATCATTTGTTTTCGTTCGGTAAACTCGTTCTGAAACCCACCAGTGCGAGGCTAGCCTAGCGGGGCCAAAACCATTGTTTTATCCAAGATGGCCGAACTGTGATAATAGCCCATTCAATGCTAATCCATGCTAATCAATGCTAATCCATGCTAATCCAATGCTAATGAGCTAAATCTATTGATATGGCTCATTATCACTGAATTCGCGCTCTTTACACCGCATAACCGGAATTAGCCTGCGTTGCCGGCTCTGGAGTATCGGAGTGCAGCGAGGGGAGATTAGTGGGATTGGGGCGAGAGAAAAAAGAGAGGGGGGACGGGGTGGGGAGGAGACTAAACTTACCTTGCATAGCGGAGAACAAAACCAGGAAGACCAAGAAGCACTTTGGACCGTTTAAACATTGTAGAATTTTCGGTTTAAATGGACCCCAGCCAAAACGAAGATCTCGGTTTTCCTCCATCATACTGTCGGGAATAAAAGCATAATCATTATGACCACGTTAACTCACCAATGCAAGATTTCCTGCAAATTTGACGTGGAAGTTCGGTTAAGTTTCGCAGGGTGACCGTAAATATATCATCGTAGCCTTAAACCTAAACAGAGTAGTTCTTCTTCAAAACTGGCATTCTGTACGAATTATAACTTCTGCTGCCGGATTATCGTGCCCATTAGGCCTGAGCGGATTGAGCTAGCATAATTTTTGGCATAATTGGAGCAAACGAGCATAATTTTTCAAAGAAGCACTGCTCGAGCATAATTACCAGATTGTAGCATAATTTGAAGCATTAAAGCCAAAAGCAATGCTATTATTGCTTTTATAGTGCCTTTCCTAATTATTAGCTGGTATATTTTGCTTAGATTCTAAATTTTTCCAAAGCAAATACCTGAATTTCACTTAACGAGTGTGCGTTAAACGTGAAAAAAGCCAAAAATAGGTCACCTAATAAAATGTTGTGTGAACAACTAAAAATGACGCGCATCAACTAATGCTGGCCGTCTTCGAAAAACGTTTTTTGTGAGCATAATTGTGTAATCTACGAGCATATTTTTTTAACTTTGGCATAATTTGGGCATAATTCGACAAAATTTGGAGCAGTGCTAGCGGCATAATATGCCACTTTTAGGAGCACAATCCGCTCAGGCCTAGTGCCCATACTGTAACTCCGAGGTAAAGGGTAGGGGTGACCGGCGTCGGAAAACCTCGAAAAATACCAAACCGTGAAAACATTCCCACCCTAAAATGTACCTCATGGTCTAAAAATCACCCTGAAAAATGGATCTCGCTTCGACAACCCTAAAAATACTAAATCGCCGATTTCAAACCCTAAAAAATACGACGATCACCCCTACCAGCCGAATATAGAAAGAACCCCCCGGGAGTGTAACACTTTTCAACAGCTTCAGATTACTCAACATCCTTACCTTGAACACTTTAATAATGCTAAGTTCATGTTCTCCTATCACAATCATCTACTCCCTCTTATTTCTAAGAAATACACAATTATAGTACCATGCAGAATCACAAGTAATTACCGATCACATTCCTGTCGTACTAATGTAAAAATGTACTTTTCTTCACCAAGGACCAACAATATGGAACTCTCTGCCCCTCTACATAACGACCCCAATAAAAAAAAAAACTTTTCCTACCACATTGCTACTAACAAATGAAACTTAAAACCTCCACTTTCACATCTCTAATTACCTTTAATAATTCGCAATTGTTAATTTACCTTTTTGTATGAATCTTTCGAGGAAACCTCTACTTCATAAGCCCTATGGTTTCAAGAGGCCTCTTCGCCATATTATTTGTTCCAGCTACTACTTATCTCATAGTAAACTGTTTATAATTATCGTTCAGTACAATATATTTACACGTGTATTCTTATTTCAAATTCTGTTAGTAATAGCCAATTTCTTAGTATAAAAATATATTTTAATGAACTATTCATTACTTTCACCTATAATTAATATTCCTGTTTATAACCCATCAAATATTTTCTCTCGCACGTGATTGGTTGAATGCGTCACGTGACCCGATATTTTCTCCGTGAGCGGGTACACCCCCTGTGAGCGGGTACACCCCCTGTGAGCGGGTACACCCCCTGTGAGCGGGTACACCCCCTGTGAGCGGGTACACCCCCTGTGAGCGTATATAAGCGCGCGTCAAAGGATGACAACAACAACAACCTACATTGTGGCGTCGAAATATGCCCTGATATTTGTCCTTGGACATTATCTGATCCTCGAAGTCACAGTTTCCCTCGAGCAAATAGTTTATTGTATTCATAAATCATATCCACGTCAAATTCATATCATCAACATTTTAAACATATCTCGGTTTGTAATTTTAAACAGTACTGCTATTCGTTAGTGGCGTAAAACGATTTATGACGAATAAAATGTAATGTAAAAAAACGAACAGGAACGCGGGAACGGGCACGCGCATGCGGAGAAGTGACCTTAGGAACAAAGTCTCGTTTCCACGCCCCCTAGTCAGGTAAAGGACTAGGAAGGAATCCGGGTAAAAAAACAACGCTAAACTATAACTAGCCAGAACTGGGCTAGCAGATTTTCATAAAACGTATACTGTTTAAAGTTTGGTACTTCAACTACGGAAATTGCAGTGGCCCAATGCGTGAAACATCTACAGTATATTTCTTCAAGAGGAAAAAGCTTGTAATATTCTTCATTTCGAGCGAGGAGAGCGTAGCCTGCGAAAACAGCCGAACTTGAGCTTGCTCCAACGGCGCGCGGGCTCCCCCAAATAACCTCATGACGTCAAAATGCACAGCATCCGCAGGCCTCGAGTCGCAGACGTTTCTTTTGGGGAGCCCCAGGGGGAGCCCGTTGGAGCGAGCTCAGAGATTCGACATAGAGCTCGATGGCGGTCCGGGGTTCCTTCACGAGCTCCTAAGGAGAGGAATCGCTCACTTAATTAATTCATGAAATGACAATATAAACTAACTAAAATCCTACCCTGAAAAATGAAAAAAACTCTAACCGGCCAGTAAACAAGATCTTACCTACCTAGAGCTAGGGTTCTCAAGAAAAACTTCTCAAGAAAATGGTGATGTAAAAAAAAATTGAGAGGTTTTCTGAAACTCGAACTCCGCTCGCAACCACTACACTAAACAACCATCGTCGCTGAATTCCTGTCAAATTTGTACATTTTAAAACCACTGCTAATTTATGTTAGTTTATATGGTCATTTCATGAATTAATTAAGTGAGCGATTCCTCTCCTTTGGAACTCTAGATTCCTTTCCAGACTCTTTTACCTGCCTGGGAGCGTGGAAACGAGGATCTTCCGAGATGATGTCTGGTCGATTGGTCCAATACTTTTGATTTCGTTGTTTTCCTATTTTGTGAACCTAAAGGATCAGCTATATAGTGATAACACAATGCATTTAATACCTGAACAATAATACTTGTAAACTCTCCAAGAAAAAAAGGATATCGATGTTAATATACAAATCCGCAATTCGAATGGGTCAACGTGCCATAATTTAGACAGGAAAGACCACTTCTCATACTAAATCAGATATTCATGGCACATCGGCCAATGGGTGCTTGCTCGAGGTCACGTGGAGATACTTTGAAACCCAGGATACATTCTTTAGCGTTTCCTCAACGCTTAAAGGTGACCGGAATCTTTTTGGTGGAGGTCCACCTTCAGGATGCCGATCAATGCTGCTCGGCGCCGCTGAAGAAATAGCGCCTAACATGTGTTTCTGCAAGGTATTCTATTAAAGGAATGTTCAACTTGAAACCCTAAGACTGTAAAAAAGCATGCATTCTCAACTAGCACAAAAGAAAATTATGATAGGTCTCTTGTCATTTTTCTTAGCACGCGGATCTAGAAACCGTATCCAACACACTGGCTGTAAATGGATATTAGGAAAGTTTTGAGATATAAAGGACAGTATAATATAGGAATAAGTTTGAATAAATGATATTGTGAGATATGAAATATTGACTCAGGTGCGTTACTGTGATAGGAAATATTGTTTTACATTTTTTGAGAATGAAAATACAGTTAGTTCCTTATGATGCATGAGCAGGGAGTTTTTGCTACATTTCAGTCAGGGGCCATGTAAGAAATTGTTGTTAATGCAAACTTGAAATCCTATATTTGATGTGAAACATGCATTTTTGTAAGAAAATTTAGAATCTGAGGAGAAATATTTTGTTACATTTTAGTCCTTTTTCTGAAATGAAATCATGATGTTAACTGTAAATAGGATCATTTGTCTCAGTATACATTATGCTGTGTGGGAATCTCAGGGCCTTGCTCTTTAAACTTAGCAAGAGCAAGTAACCAGTATAATACGTCAAATGACGCGTACGTCTACAGGCCTGAAAGAAGTTCTGATTGGTTTGATGCAATGCGTTACCGCTAACGTTCCGTGACACCAGCATATTTTCCTATTAACAGGACTTCTAAACCAAATATGGTATATACTTCATGGTAGTGTTCTCCTTGCATAATACTGTAAAACAGTAGAGAAAATGATTATGCAGGGAGCTGACTATATGGAACGAAACACTACCATGAAGTATATACCCAAAATGTATTGAATTCTCCCTGCACCCATCACAGTAAAGGGAAACACGAATCAATTTAATTACTGTGAAATGTTTCTGCAGGCAAGTGTTCATGTAAAAATAATAACAAATTATATTGTACTATTGTGTTTGTTTCTCACAAAAAGGTATTAATCTTGCAGATTTTGTAAAATTTCTGACATTTAATCCCTAATTCGTGGATCCTGTGACGTCATAAGATGAATCAACTCCCTCCCAAGAGAAAACTACTACAATAAAATCCCGTAGCTTTCAATTGTGACATCACAAGATGAATCAATCCCGCAATTCGGGTAACTTTTATTCTAGTTGAATGGCTGCTCCAGTCTCTTGAAAAAGTATATTAGAAATAGAATTTGGAGCAAAACGAGTTAATGTTGTTTTATGGCTTTACTTGCACTTTAAGTAAACTTGACAAATCTACTGACCGTTTTCATTCTGACGTCAGGAAGTTTAGCCTCCAACCATCCGAGCGTGACTTTCGTTTACAGTTGTTGACACGGATCGGACGTTTTTCAATAATAAAAAGCTAGAAGCTCTCACTAACATTTGGCTTTTCGGAGTTTATTTCACTGTGATGTTATTTTGGAATGCATTGTAGAAGCTATAATAAATTTTATGATTTGTGGCACGTTTCAACAAAATTTGACTGAAGCTATAGCAATTTGCATGATACAATAAAGGCTCGACCCCCAATTGATAACTCCGCTAAAGAGTAATTTAATTACTCATTTCTCTTTTTTTGCTACCTATATTTCGGTGTTTTTTTTACTGACTTCATCTACACGAGCGTCTTGTTACGTAACGCGGCGTTAGTCATACGCCGAGTCTCCGAGCCTCACTTGTCACTTCAACTAAGTTATTCAAGCTTGTTACGTAAACCAAGCAAAAACAAATATATTTGAGTGAAAACGTTTTACGTTACCACATTAAACATTTAATTGAATTTCTCTTAGCGATATTAAACGGAGTCACATAACTGAGCAATCTATAAAACCTAAATACTCATCATGAAATCACTGCGAAACATATGCTTCTAACAGAATGCAGTTCATTTGGTTCATTGAAGACAATTATTAAAGTTGACAGCAAATATGATCTAACAATTCGAGCTAAGGTTAGAAGACTGTATAACATCCATTGTCTATTTTCCCCGTAAGATTCCCTGCTAAGTTAGCAGAGAATTTTTATTTCTCGGCCTTTTCCCCGGAGCATTTCCCTGTTCAGCTTTCAGGTTGAACAGCACAACGAAATCCAAACAGGGCCAGGGACTGAGCCAGCAGAATACTCTCGTAGTCGGTTGCATTCCTTGTGAGGTCACCAAAAGAAAACTGAACTATTGAATTGCATGATCTCACTCATACGTGAAGTAAAGGAACATATCAATTTATAAGTGGAATTCTATTTTAAAAGAAACTAATAAAATTACAGTTGTAGCTGACCTCAATACCTTTGCTCGCTGATGAGCTTCTACTGAGTATTTTATTATTCTAGTGCTTCGGACCATGAAGTTCAGCTTGTCTTTAAATCCCGCCACTACAGTTTTAGTGCATGTCCCAAGATCTATAGCTCACTCGAAAACATTCATCATGCCGAAATTCATATTTACCTTGCTGTAGTCCCAGTTCGAGCTTGCAACAAATTAATATAAGACGAGGTTTCCTTTTGTTGTGTGACAGGGCAACCGAAAATGAGACTGGATTATGATCAGTATTGTGCTAGAATTATTGTCTCCCCGGGAATGTCCGGTCGTGTGACGTCAATTAACCCTCTTAGCATTTCAGTACTACTGAAAAGAACCACCCCCTAAAATAATTGTAGTGGTTGTTACCATGGAATTTTAACTGACATATAATACTGGGGGCTCAAAGTTTCCATTCAGCCATTTTGGATGCATTGTCGTTGGATTCCTAAACGTTTGTTTGGGTGAGTATAGAGAATATAGGGCTTTTTAAAGCCTTTTTCACCATTTACAGAGTGCTGGAGGACATCGTTAAGTCTGAACTTAAATCAGCACTTTCTCGAAGAACTGAGTGTGTTTGGTATTTTAAATGAGGTTGTATGGAATTACCTAGTCGGACAGTAGAAAATAATAGAAAGAAACAAATCAATTGAAGTTGAAAAAAAATTATTTCATATTTTGTGAAAATGCGTGCGGTTTTTCTCTACCATGGGCTATATATCACAAATATACCTATAGGGTAGCCAATCAGAATGCAGATATAACTGTACATGTAGGCATGCGCGCTCGGAGGCAGCGGCTCACCGTCTTTATTACTATGATATTCAACTGTGTCTATGACAATAGTCATAATACATAGACGTTAAGCTAAAGGTGGAAAAAAACCACAGGGTGAAAAATCTCAGTCCTAGTACGTCCACCGCGTCTATTTCACGAGGAGGAAAACCCCGGCCATGTGGTATTTAAATTGTTTAGTTGGGTCAGCCGGGCGAGACCCGGTTTAATATCATACCACATAAGTTTATATATGTATACCTGATTTCACACGTTAAGCGCTCTGGTTACTACAAGTTTCTTTTCTAAGATAGCCTTCACGTATATAACCTTCTCTTGCGGTCGATCTCCAACCCCCATGTGCTCCCCACACTCTGTCTGGGACGTTTGCTTCAGCTGCATCGGTAGCCCCCGATATACGTAAGCTATGTAAGCCAATGTTATCAATGTTTGTGAACTGTTTTAAATTATTCCGTACTTGGGTTCTTACAGTAGAATAACTGAGTGGTTTGGGATTATCTCTTAATCAGTATAACCGTATTTTGTTTTGGCGACACCCCTGAAAACATACTCAGACGAACTTCTACTGACATTTGCGCTGTCTAGATATCTTTCCATTAACTTTACTGGGCATGTAATGCGAGAAGATCTGGCTACGTACATTTCCGTGGCATTTCTGTATGACACATTTTTCCTCTGATCAACTAATAAAATCATGTGATCTTGACAAAAAGTAAAGTCAGATGCTCTCAAATGAATTACTTCGTCGAATCTGAGAAAAGCTGCATACATGACTCCTTAAGATCATTGCAGTATAACGCGTAAATCAGGTAGTATTGCTTGGTTGCCAGTACCAGTGTGTTTCTTAACCAACTAGACCAACTCCAAGAACACATTTTTAGAATCCTTGATCGGTTCGCGCTTATGAACAAGTTTTGTTGTCATTCTCTCGCTAATTTTGCAATAATAAGATCGGTAGGACTGGTAATGCCTGCCATACTATGTACGCAATTGATGCTATAAAATGCATGATCTAGAGAACTAAAAGTGTTGCTGCCTGATAAATGTTGTAGACTGACATGCTACAGCGAGGGGGATTGCGCCGGGAAAACATCCACTTCGTTCTTGGACTCAGCCCATTCCTTCCACCTTTTGAGTTGGCCTCAAAGATTTCACAATAAGACCCCTGACTGCAAATCAGCTATTTGATCATGTATGCATGTGCCAGAGCAGGTTGTGCAATCACCCGCCATGTATATTCCACTCTGGAACACTTCTACATAAAAACAAAATAAAAAAATCGACTCAATATATTACACTATTGAAATTTATGAGAAAACGGTCTATCCGTGTGAGCTGTACCTTGAGCGACACTTTAAGGTACGGTGATGTCACACGAGACAATTTTTAACGACGATTGTTGCGCGAAAAGTCAACATAGTGTAACATGGCACTAGCTGCTTCGTGTAACACCCTCGCCGTTGACTTTTCGCGCAACGTCGTCCCCACAGAAACGAGGCTACGTCAACAAACAAAGACTCCACTCGCCCGCCATGTTTTTAAACGAAGATTTCCGCGGAGTAGGAGCTTAGGTGCTAGCTAGATATTGCGCTAAAAATCGTCCCGTGTAACATACCCGTTGCCGCATCTATGTTGCGCGAAAAGTTGTCTCGTGTAACATCACCTTAAGATGGGCCACCCTTCATGTAGGACGACACGAATTGCTACCAAATTGTATTCTATTGTATTGTATTGCGTTCTATTGTTGTATTGAATTGTGTTGTATTCTATTGTATTTTTGGTAAAAATTCGTGTCGTCCTACATAAAGGGATTGCCTAAAGATGCTTACATCAGCCTCACTAGATTTTATACCTGCCAGATGCGCACATTCCATTGAGGAATTCAACGCACCTGCGCCCGCTTGTATGCGTAATAGCTCAGCTTAGTTTAGCTTCCTAGTTATTCCGAGCCTACCATGGCCAGTACTAATTATTGAGCTTTTTATTCTATTCTTCCAGTTAACCTGTAATTATTATTAATTCCAGTACGAAATAAATTTGTTCTTTTGTCGTTAACCGTGAAGAACTGATTTCTTCGTTAAATGAACCCGTTCAACAGCGAAGAAACGCCAAACCCCGTTTTACTAGCCAGAAATACTGTAAAGTTTTTTGAATAAAAATGTCTTACCTTGCCACTTTGAGTGATGTCTTGTATCATGTTTAGTCTCTTCTTGTTGGGTGAATTTAAACTGATTTCAGCTTCCGCGCAAGTCTACTATTGCAAAAAGCACAATAGTAATCTATAATGAAATTTCATCATAGAGATCTCAAAAATAAAAAGCTGTCTAAACCAGATCCAAACTAGCCCAAAATAGCAGAGAATACGCAAGGACATAAGAAAAGGACACTCAAGGTACATTTTATAATATTGCAAAATGTTATTTCATTACCTTTATTTTTACCACGATAAGAAATCAATACAAACTCTAAGAGAAGACAAGGAAAATTGCCGGCGATATAACGCAATCAATCTTGCGCGAACAATAGGCCCTTTGCAGCTAACACATCACGTGGTTGTACTGGAGAGCAAAAAATATCTGACTTCATTTATTTAAATGCATTGTACAAGATCGGTATTGCTATTAGCAAAACCTATTTGTAAATGCTATTTTCCACCTCCAATCGATTGTCGATCTTTCAAAAACAGCGATTTTAAAGATAGCTTGCTCTCCAGAATCCATGGCAACGTCTTTCCCATGGGGATCACGAGCCCAATTCATTCGTTTTAAATGAAGTGTTATATCAGCACGTGACTGTTAGCTGCAAAGGGCCTATCACGTAATCTACCGTAGGATTTGTAAGAGCCACAAATCGTGAGCTTGGGCTGCCTGTGTGCTGGGAAGCGTGCAATCGTGTTTTCAGTTTGCCATACATAGTGTTAAATTTCCCGCGGACTTCGACTCGTTTTTACATGGTATCTTAAGTTTGTATCTGAAGAATATTACAGAAATTCGATTTCACGCATTTTATTTGGCATCCGATTCCCATACAAACACTGTGATTTCGCGCCATGTTTGCACCCCTTTCAAAATGTCGGAATTAACCGCGAACTGGTCTATTGCATGCCGGCAATGTTGCGCGCAACGTTGTTCATTCTTGCGTGATGGAAATGACGTATACATATTGCTTCAAAATGCAACTTGTGGATTACGTCGTCAAAATTTGATGCCGACATAGCCTGTCGTTTAGACTTGCTGCAAGTCCACCTCTTTTCCTAACTTAGAACGAGCGCAAAGCGCGATCGCAATCGAGCGACGAACTAACCGAAGCGGGGAAAAAAATAAAGGACTTTGAGAAAGTCTACCCGTCGTATGAATACATTGAGTTCTGACGAGCGGGACGGTTGTACTGGGTTTAATTCCCGACAAGAGGAAGTACTTAAAACTTAGGCCCTCAAAAACATCCTACCATATGGGTCTTCCAACCCATTGCGGTCTCAGTGGAACGATACTTCACACACAAAACCACAACAGCAAAAGATTACAGTTTTCGATCGAGTGTCGTAAAACAGCCAGCCCAAACTCAAAGTTTGAAAATATTATTTGATTGAATTTGGGGGTTTGCGGCCCGATTTGACGAGTTTCTAGAAAACCTGGATTCACTCTACCTAAATTAAAGTGAATCCAGGTTTTCTAGAAACTCGTGATATATAAAAATACCAGATATTCTGGAGGTTTGAACCTTCGTTCTTGATCAGCTGTCAAATAATTTCAAACTTTGAGCTTGGGTTGCCTGTGGTTTCACTTCGCCCATAACTTTCGCTAGAAGATTGGTTAGTTTAGAATTTGATTGGCTGACAAAACATTTTTCACAGCTAGACAATAGAAAAGCTATAAAGCAAACGCAAAACCATTTAAAGCCATCACTTATTACTTTCGGGACTCAATCGAAAACCGCTTAATTAAAGCATATGTTGAATTCATAATTGTAGTCATTTGAGTCTGATTTTATTGTTTCGATTCTTACAAATATAAAAGAGTTCATTGAAAACAGCAGATTAGCGACTCCAGATCAACTTTTCTGTTTCTATTATATTCCTTTTTTCCACCTGCCTGTTTATTAACTTTAATTATCAAACTCATTAATAATTCATAAAGAAAAAAACAAAGGAAATCACCGATCGATAAGTGATCTGCTAGAGATTTCGTCCTGATTTATATAAACGTTTGCTTCGATTTTCTCGGCAAAAATAAGTTGTATCGCCAAAATAACTGAAAACGTGACTTTCTACATCTAGACGTTTGATGAGTCCGATACAAAATTCGTGTCCGGGCATTATGGGATTTACTAACTCTCGCTTAATTTCAGATCCAGTTTGTAAATCCCATAAAGCACGGCCACTTATTACTTAACATAAAGAAATGGGCAAGGGTTAATTTTAATCACATCAGCAATCAGTTTGTAATTAATTACAAATCTGCACTTCCTTATTAATATGTTAGTTAATAGACACTGTTTATAACTTTAAAAATAACTTGAGATCTCCATCTTCTATGGCATTATCAAAGGTGGCAAAATCCTGACAAATATAAAAATACAGGCTAATCAAAATTAGTATAAACCAACTAGTGGACTATTACAAATCCTGCATTCTGATTGGCCACCCTACTATAGGTCTATTTGTGATAGCCCATGGTAGAGAAAAACCGCACGTATTTTCAGGAAAAACTTCAATTTGTTTCTTTCTATTATTTTCTACTGTCCGACTTAAGTTTTAAGTTTTTACTAAACAATTAGACGTCTCGCCCTCATGGGCTAAGAGATAAATAACCCATTCGGATGTGCCCCATGGGCTATTGGCTCGTAGCTCATTAGGGTTGCGGGTCTAATTGTTAAAGAGTTTAAAACTCAGAGCCCAGGTGTCCATGCAGGCAGTAATTAAGTAATCCTGCATGCACTGCAAAATATAAATTATAAATTATATAAATTACGGGAGCAGGATCCTTAAATAACGTTCAATTTCATTGGCTGCTCAGTGTGCTTGATTTTCTTATAATGCACTCTCTCTCTCATTTCTTTCTGCATACATGTATATCGAATTATATGAGAAAGGTTTGATGAGAAAGAAGTTTTCATGAATGATTGAGTCATGTTGAAAATTTTGGGGTCTTTTTTATTTTTACAACTAAAACTAACCCTAGTCCTAAACCTTACCCTAACCTAAAACATAACCCTAAAACTAAGCCTAACCCTTACATTGACTTATATAGCTCATTGACTTATTTGATGCAGTCATAAAACAATTATATTTTCTACCTAAAGTTGTAATATAAATTACAGTTAGCTCAGTGGTTAAGCGCTTGTCTGTTGTGCGGCAGGTCACAGGTTAAACTACAGCTGGACCAACACTCAGGGTCTTAAAATAACTGATTAGAAGGTGCTGCCTTTGTGAAACAATTTCGTTCACGAGCTGCAAATGGTTAGACCTTCATGTCTTCTTGGATAAGGACGTTAAATTGTAGGCCCATCAGTGGATGAATTATGAGCCACCTCATGGAAATGCCACTGATTAATCCGTAATTATTATTATTATAATTGTTAATTTAATTTGTACTCCATTTTATGAATGCATCATCTTAAGCAATTGTGACTGACACTGGTCCCCTCCTCTTCTCTCCCCCTCCCCCTTACCAGCCTGCATGTTCACAGGCTAGGTATCATTCTGTCATACACACCCTTTTAAATTAATATAAAACAATTAAAATATTTGCACAATAATTATGATCAGTGTATCCTGCCATTATATTTTAATATAAATACGGATCCAATAGTGACCCTAAGGCTAGAACTTCATGCAGTCTTACCCCAAGGTACTGATCACCCTTGGCCAGCTGTGGGGGGAGGGCTTGAGGGTTTCCAGCTATTTTTCTCATTTTCTTCTTATGTACCTCATCCATGGCAATGTCAATATACTCAACATCAATCAAGCCTTTGTAATTTTTGCCAAGAATGCTGTCTATCCGACTCTGATTTTTCTTGATCTGCAAAGAAAACAAAGTATATTTTTTATTGCTTAATAATTAATCAAGACTTAATTATAAGAAGTGTGTTATTGACAGTTACACTACAAAGTAATCAGATCTCAGGCAGATATATAAATAGCAGTTGGCTGGCTTGAATTCCACAATAATGGATCGACAACTGCATAATGTGGTATCATTTGACTATAACTGTACCAGAATCGTTTGTGTGATTTAGTTCTTCTGTTCCACTAATTTAAACCATTGTTTTGGTAATTCTCAAAGCAGTTGTTCAAGTTCAAGTTCAATTTTATTACACACTTGTTTATAGGTTTTACATTTTTGACAAAATAGATTTAAAACAAATTAATGATGTACATACAGAATAAATAGAGAGATACTTGTAGAGGGTGTACAGTTGCCAAAGTAGCATTAAGCTTCCGAGTTGGCCACCGTAGTTGGAAAATCTGAATACTGGTAAGAAAAATCTGAATACCGGTAAGAAAGAATTTTCTGGTAGTAATATACATACTAATATAAGCACTCAAGCTACTGGTTAAATACCTGATCATGCAAATGTCCTAGAGAAAAAAAATGTAATCAATAAATGGCCATACTTAAAGGGATACCCGAGTGAAAAACACATTGGGGCTCAAAAGAATCTTCAACATGTTCTTTGTTCATAAAATGTATTAAAATTTGATCAAAGGTTTTTAGTATTAAGAACGAGCACCTCAAAGTTGGCCCCACGAAGACATGGGCGCCGCCATCTTTGTTTGCATTTACGGAAGTGACGTCACTTCGTCCCACCAGCGTTCTCACTCTCTCACTTATTAGGTGTTTTTAGGATGATAAACGCCTTAACTGTACCTCACATACATTGTAGTTCTTATACTTATTCAGAAGTCACTCGAGTCTTTTAATAATAATAATAATAATGTTTAATTCTTATATAGCGCAATTCTCCTAAGAAAGCCCGAATGCGCTTTACAATGTACAATTTAAAAATACGCAATAAAACTAGTTACAATTCAAATAAAATGAAACGAAAAACATGTATATGAATATAAATAAATGTGAATATAGATAATGAACTATGTAAACTATGACTAAAAATTGAAGTAAAAATTGAAGTAAAAGTAAAAGTAGAGTGCAAACAATAAAAACATGCGACAACACCAGCCAAATAGCACAAAACAGCACCAATTAAATAAGAAAAGGGAAGGATGTTGGCACTATTCAGTACTATTCAGCTAAAACAGCCGCCACATGCCGCCACATGCACTCTAAGAAAGCAAAAGTCAATAATTATCAATAAAATTAGAAAAAAGCCTTCCTAAAAAGATGGGTCTTGAGCCTGGACTTAAAGATACTGACAGACGGACTGATCTTAATATCAAGGGGAAGTTCATTCCACAATTTTGGTCCAGATACAGAAAAAGCTCTATTACCACAAGATTTAAGATTATATGAAGGCTGGTGAAAGAGAAGTTGATTAGATGACCTAAGACTACGCACCGGAGCATATTGGACAAGTAACTCGCTTAGATACGATGGTGCAGTATTATTCATAATTTTAAAACAATAGAGCAAGATTTTGAAATTAATGCGCTGCTCCACTGGGAGCCAATGTAGCTCTATGAGCAAAGGAGTTATGTGCTCAGCCTTGCGCGATAGCGTTATGAGTCTCGCAGCCGTATTAAGTACATATTGTAGCCTTTGTAATAAATAGGACGGGAGTCCACAGAGAAGCGCATTATATCCATCAATTTTCGAAACAACAAATGCATTAACTAACGTTTTGGTCGATTCTACACTGAGGAACTTCCTAACCTGGGAGATGTTTCTAATATGATAGAATGCAGATTTACAAAGATCGTTTATGTGCTTATCAAAGTTCATGTTATCGTCAAAGACGACACCAATGTTCCGAGCAGAGCAAGTGGGCAATGTAGGGACATCGCCAATAGCAAGAGACTGCAACAGAGGCTGTGGTCGATGCTTAGCGTGAAGGACCAATAGTTCAGTTTTATCGTTGTTTAGCATGAGGTTATTACATATCATCCAACACTGTAATTCACGGATACAGAGTTCGATTCTCGCTCGCGACTTCTGCATGTCTCCAAGCAAAGACCGCTTAAATGATAAGTATATTTGGGTGTCATCCGCATACATGTGGTAGGAGACACCATGACAACGCATAATGTCCCCAAGGGGGGCAGTATATAGAAGGTATAGTAGAGGCCCCAAAACAGATCCTTGGGGAATACCGCAAATTAGGGGACGACTAGATGATCTTGCTCCATCTATGCACACAAATTGCGATCTTTGAGAGAGGTATGATGTAAACCACGTATGCACCATGCCGACGATCCCAAATCGGTTGCGTAGTCTGGACAGAAGAATGCGGTGATCAACCGTGTCAAAGGCTGCAGAAATATCCAATAAAACTAAGATTATACATTTATCATCATCCATGGCGCGTAAGACATCATTATGGACTCTCATAAGCGCGGACTCCGTACTATGTCCAGACTTGTAAGCCGACTGAAAAAGTTCATTAAGATTATTATCATGCAAATGACAGGTAAGCTGTGATGCAACAACCTTTTCACATGTCCTGGATAGAAACATCAAGTTGGATAGAGGTCTATGATTCTTGAATAATTCATGATCAAGAAACGCCTTCTTCAATGCCGGTGTAATTAGAGCTTCCTTCATGTTCTTAGTGAGCAAACCATGCTGCAGCGAATAGTTGACAACCTTCGCAATAAAAGGAAATAGCATATCAGCACAGCCCTTTAGTACAGAAGCTGGCAGAGGATCCAACGCACATGACTTCATGCACGTAAGGTTTATTAGCTCAGCCAGCTGTTCAGTTGTCACAAGTTCAAAATTCTGAAAACTATTACCATTGTACATCGGATAACATGGGGCAGAGTCAGTGAGAGAGTTCCTTTTTGCATGTAATTCTTTATGTATGACAGAGATCTTATTGGTAAAGAAATCCGCAAAGGCATTTGCTAAACACAGATTATCATCAGAGCTCGGTAATTTCCTCTCAGCTTTCCGATGAACCATCATATCAAAGTTTGAAAATAGGCTCTTAGGATTGGCATTGTTCTCATGAATAAGCGCAGAATAATAACTGAATTTTGCTTCTGAAATACACTTATTAACCAGTTTACATTGATCCAGGTACATTTCACGGTGTACAGTTAGACGAGAAATTCGCCACTGGCGCTCCAGCTTCCTGCGCTGCTTTTTCTCCACCTTGATCGTTTCTGTGTACCAGGGCGCTGACGGGCGAAGAGTAATAGTGCGCTTCATTAAGGGCGCGTGTTTATTCAACAACCCGGACAAAACTCTATCATATTGACCAATGAGATCTTCAAGGTCCCAGCCACACGAAGCAGTGGGATTTGCCAGAGGAGAGCAACCAATGTCATTACGTAGCTCATCCATGTCAATGGATTTTAACTTGCGGTAGCAGATATCCTTCCTCGCAAAGACTATCTTGGGGATCGATAATGTGCATCTAACTGCAAAATGATCAGAGAGACCAGGATCAAACACACTAAAGTTATGGGCCACATTCTCATTAGTTCTTGTCATAATAAGATCGAGTGTACGACCACTTTGATGCGTTGGTTCACATATATTTTGCTTTAAATTAAATGTCTCAAGTAATTGTAGAAATCGCAATGCAGCTGGATTACTTAGATCATTCATGTGAAAATTGAAATCACCAGCCAGTAGAAGAGAACCAGACGCAGTCACAAGTTTTTCAAGAAATCTAGGAAATTCTTCGAAAAACAAGGGGAGGGAACTCTTGTTACACTTTGAAGGGGGAGGTCGATATACAATAACAACACGCAGGCTAGAAGAAGAATGTTTCAACAGCAGATCCACAAATTCAAAAGACTTGAACTTAGTTTTGATGCAAGATTGCTTTTTAAACTTGAGTACGTTCTTGTACACAAGAGCTACACCACCACCTCTGGACCCTCTAGGAACACTGAAAAGTTCATAGCCTGCAGGGCAGATATCACGAGAGATTTGAGAGTCAAAGTCACTAGAACCGAGCCAAGTTTCAGTTAATCCAAGAATATCCAGATCATGATCCACAATTAGATCTTTGACAAAGAGGGATTTATTCCTCACAGATCGCGTATTCAGTAGAGAAAATTCAATAGGCTTATTAATATTCGGCTTAGCCACAAACGGAGTTCGCTTAATATTTACCAAGTTGAGCGTAGAACGAGTAGATGGGTTAGCAGTGTTTATGTTGATAAGGCTGACAGAGTTCCTGGTATGTTGATTAGTATCTTCACAGCGCGACGTGATTCTAACGTGAATAGGTAGGTGTTGGGTGGTGTCCACAAAATCATTAATGGCAGTTATGTCGGCAGGAAGGAGATGAGAACGACCAGCTCTTGATCCTCTAAAATGAAGAAGACCATTCATCTTGAGCACCCGAAGATTCGAAGAGTCTATTGAACAGCTCGAATAGCGACGAATATTGAAGAGACTATCGCGGGAGTACGTTGTTGGTTTAACTGCATTGTTCGTATGCAAATCCAAGTCCTTACGTCTTGACTGTCCTTGTTTAAAACTTCTACTTAAAGTATGTTTCCCTGGCCCTGGATTTGTTAAAATGTCCATAAACACAGTAATGTCCTGAGGAGGATCATGGCCAGGGATTAGTAGTGTTGTTTGACCTCGTTTAGTCCACTTGGCTTGCGCTAGGCTTGACCGGCAGAATCCCGCCAAACTTCTGATGTCTCGTCGTAGAGGTTTCGTTTCAAATGAAATGTACACCCGATTAAATATGAAATTAAACTCTGCAGGAAGATGGGATGAGTTTCCATTGCTTATATTAGTAGTCCCATACACCTTAGATAAACTCTCAATTTGGATTAGGCAAATAAAAATGATAAAACTCAGAGCGCGGAAATTCGTGGCAGCCATGTCAGCGCCTTCACTTTTAAGCCATGTTGTTTTGCTGTTATTAAATGGCAGTTACGAGACCTTGTTGTTCGTCTGATAATTTCTCGCCTTCTCAATGCTTTTCTTCCTCCTCCCAGTCTTCTTAACTTTTCTCATAATGTCGTCTTCATCATAATTCCGGTTTCTGTAAGAATTCCTCTGCAATCTCGATGAAAATATATCCACTTTAATTCCGAGCGTGTGAAAATCATACAAAGACAAGTAGCCGCGATACGCTGGTGGGACGAAGTGACGTCACTTCCGTAAATGCAAACAAAGATGGCGGCGCCCATGTCTTCGCGGGGCCAACTTTGAGGTGCTCGTTCTTAATACTAAAAACGTTTGATCAAATTTTAATACATTTTCTGAACAAAGAACATGTTGAAGATTCTTTTGAGCCCCAATGTGTTTTTCACTCGGGTATCCCTTTAAATAGCTTTAAATAGTACTTAGGTAATAGTTTTATTAAAAGTAATCAATTATGTTTTCTGGCCATGTAATATATTAGCTACAAAATAAAGTTATTATTGTTGTTGTTAGAGGTTGGAGATTCAAATCCTGGCTGGACCATGCACTCAGGGTCTGAAAATAACTGGGAGAAAGTCTGAAAATATGGTTTGACCTTCTCGGATCTGGGCCTGGTTGTTCGAAGCAAGCTAAGGGTATAAAACTTTACCCCCAGCTAGGATAT
Source organism: Actinernus sp. WN-2022 (assembly GCA_030867875.1). Lineage (NCBI taxonomy): Eukaryota > Metazoa > Cnidaria > Anthozoa > Actiniaria > Actinernidae > Actinernus > Actinernus sp. WN-2022. The sequence goes on from JAOWCC010001501.1 coordinate 18,397,970, forward strand.
AAATTATAGCACTAAATCTGTAATTGTAATCTGCATGTATACAGTTTATACTCAGGTTAGTGATTTAACCCCAGGGTAGTGCTTATCCTTGCTTTGAACATTCAACCAGGCCAAGGATGTTAAATCATAGGACCTCACTGAGAATGCCTGGCAGTGACCACCTACCTCTGTTTTAAGAAACTCTAAAATTATCCACTGACCCAATTGACAATACCTTGCTAAATACATTTGACACTAAATTATATTAGTAGTAGTAGTAGTAGTACTATATTATTATTAATATTATTAAATTCTATTATTATTATTGTTATTATTATTTATTATAATTATGGTTATTAAATAATGTCTTCTTGTTACCTGTACACTCGCAAATATGAACATATTACTCCAGTTTTAGTTGAACTGCATTGGTAACCAATAAATGAACAACATTGTTTTTAAGATTTTATTATTAACTTGTAAGGCACTGAACGGACTTGCTCCTTGTTACTAAAAGAAACAGGCAAGACATTACTTCTTTCCTCGTCGTTAGTCAGCCATTTACGAGTTCCCATGTTTAACCTAAAGTCATATGGTTATCAAGCCTTTTCAGTTCAAACCCCAAAGCAATGGAATATTACCTTCCACTTTAAATTAAGACTTGCTCTAATGTTGCTGTTTTGAAGTCAAAGTTAAAAATGTATCTTTTTAAATTAGCATTATAATGATTGATTCTTTACACTTTTTATATTTTTACATTATTAACCCTTTTGAACCCAACTGGCCAAAACCGGCCAATATGAAGCATGTAACGGGAACAAATTATTGCATCAAATCTAGACATGCTAGAAGTACGATGTTGCAATTTTTCTTCAAGGGATGAATTACTTAAAAGCCAGAGCTATAAACAGTGCTCGGTTGACTCCCCACTTTGGAGAAAAAGTCATTTGTTTTGGAGATCTTGTTTTGTTTCTTTGATTTTCACGAATTTTGAGGAGCTGAAAATCGGCTAAAAAAAAACTTTCCCATTCGCAATTGAAATCAAAAGCAAACACAATTAAGTCAGCACTCAGTTGTTACAGTAACCTTCTTTAATCTCTCCAACCACCAGGTTTTTTGGCACCAAACATACGAAGCGACTGTGATTCAAGCATATGCTATTCTTAACGCTGCATTTCTCTCCATGTTTTCCTGCACCCACCTCCAATTGCATGCTGGGTAATGGACAAAAATCAACAACAAGGCCCCCCCCCCCCTCTGGGACTCCTGTAGGTTTTTTTTAGAAGTCTTTTACCCCTACAACCAAGAGCGGTGATTTGGACTCAAGCCGTGACAAAAACACATCCTAATAGGTTGAGCAGGGGTAAAAGACTGCTAACTGCAGGATTTCAAGCATTTCAGTGTGTAAAGTCTGTCTCTTTAATGTATCTCAAAGCACAAACACAACAGAAAAATCCTGTGAAACCCCTCACAAGGCCTACTAAAAGCAAACCAAGTACTTTTCAGCCGTCATCAGACTTAATGATGTCCTCTAGCTCTCTGACAGTGGCTTATTTGTACAAAATTAGAGCACATTTCGTTGGAAATCCTACACAGGGCCTCTGACAGGATGCGGAAAAAATCAAGAATTATGCGGAAATTTGGGGGTATATTATGCGGAAAAATATGTTGATTATGCGGAAAAAGTGCTCGATTATGCGGAAATTTAAACGATCTTTAAAATCGTTAATTGGGTCTTTCCAGTGAATTTATTATGGTACAGTGCAGCCAAAACGTTTTTTCCCACGATGCAATTGCGTTTGGGTTTACGCGATAGTGTTTTTTAATCACAAATCACCGCTTTTACACTTGTTCCCATGACAAAAAAATAGGCCCTGTCTATGAGTGCATGTGTCTACTGTCACGGCAGTTTGTTGACGGCAGTTTGTTGATGATAATTCCTCTCTGCCGTCTGCCGTTTCCCGTGTACGTGGTGCTTAGACTAAGGGACTTGGAACTAAGGGTGGACATTCATACATTGTACTGGGAACGGTGAATAGGAAATGAAAATGTTTATACTGGAAACGTAAATGAATATTTAATGCGTCATTTAGACTTCAGCACAAAGTGTATATTCTTCCCTAATCCTGGTAAAGAAGACTACAACTAGTATATCTCCTCACTAGACACTTCCTAAACAGTAATATCTGATCATCATAAATGAAATTGTAGTATGTCTCTTTTCTGACTTGTAACAAATAAACTATGAGATATAACAACTTCGCGTATGACTCATGACTCGTCTGAAAATATGTACATGCCGCTAACTAGAACTATGCGCTTTATGTAGTTCGTTTTCTTCCCATTCGGAATATCTGAATGAAAAACAATACTTCAGTAATACTGTATTACAGCTGCAATTAGCTGTAATGGTCAATAACAAACACCATGAAAAACTCGTCGTTCGTCTTCTACATACTCATAAAGCCTTCAAAGGTTGACAGTATCCTTAATTTCCTGCTTTCCTGATCTTCTTGAGCCATTTTAAGACTAGTTCAATTTCCGTTAACTGTGTGATCGTAAATGGATCATTGCCAACGATACACACAGGCCCATAAAACACACATGAATCATGGCATCTGTCAATGTCATCCCTGAACTTTGGCCACTGGAACACTTTTGCGGTTTGGTGGAGAAACTTGTAATCCGTGTGTACGACATCACAGACATCAGATGACTTCAGCGCACGGCCGATATAAAAAGACTTATCGTATTCGACTGCATAGTATTTTCCCTCTTGTGGAGAAGAAGATTCATGAAAGCCTTCAATTACACCATGGTGTAACTCTACAACCATGTGCTTTCGGAAGCTTGGGAAATCATCGGGCAGCGGAGAATTTAAAACTAAACATCTGGCATAAGCGCAAACAAAAGCTCCACAGTCGTAACTATTTGGTTGTTGAGGAATGTCCTGTGGGGTGTTTGTGGAAAAACACCAATCGTCAGCATCCAGGGTATCATCAATTTCTTGTAAGAGACCCCACATCTTTGAAATACTATTCTTTGTGCTTGCTTTCACATGTGCAGCAGCTTTGCTATCCAGCACAAACATTTCCCTTTCTTTGGGCTTGACAACTAAAAGTGACCAGTGTTGACTTTGTCCTCTGTTGCAAGGTACAAGGACAATGTCTTGCTCAAGCAATGGTGCTTTACCTTTTAACACATCATTGGCTGGTTTCTTGCCAATCCCTTTCTCGAAAGTCTCCCATCCTATTTGTTCAGCTTTCAGACCCTCTGAAGAAGCTTCAGTCACAAGAGCTTGTACATACTCGTCAATAATAAAGTTACTGAAGTAATTGTCTTGGTCTTGAGCATTACCGCCAACAAGCCCTTGGAGGTCTTTCTTGTCGATTAACTGATTATTTTCCATGAACTTCACTGTCTCATCCAGTAAAACATCTAGGAGAGGTTCTTTGTACTGCGGAAATATGCAAGTACCCTCTGTCGCAAACACTGTAGTTATCTTGTGATCCAATCCATATTCCACTGTAATACTAGATGATAAAGCACTGGATGATTTAGCACAGGCAGTGTTTAGGGAGGCCCTAAAATCCTTTCCATTTGATTCCTTCCTTTTTTTCACAGAATTACAGATGTTACTGTTATCACAGGTTTTACGTTTGGGTCCCTTTTGATTATCCCTTCTGTTTGTTACTTCCACGTCTTCAGTGCTGCGCTGTTTCAGCATGGTTGCATTGGTTTGTTGCATCTGTTCTTTTGGTACTTTGGGGATGTTTTTTAGAACCTGCTTTTCAGTAGCTTGCTTTGGAGTAACAGGCAGTGCTTGCTTTTTTACAACGGGTGCCGATGATGCTTTTGTTTGTTGATCCATTTCCTGTTCCAATGAGGACTTAACTCTAAGATTCCAGTTCAAAAAGTGCAGAGCCTTGATTGTGCTTTGATCGAGAGATCGCCGCTTGTTGTCAAGAATCTCACTGAATGCAGAAAATGCTCGTTCTACGTCGTAGGAGCCTATCGTGGTCGTGCAATAGCATGAAGCCAACTTATAGAGCTCTGGAAGGTCAGCTGCATTCGACTTCCAAAACAGGACTAAATCTAGTTCACTATCTTTGCTCCTTTTGACAGCTGCAGGACCTAGATGGTTTACGTAGAGATCCCATTCGATTCTAGAGACTGCCTCAAATCCTGGGATGCTATCAATTGCGTCGTATCTCCCTTCTGCATTAATAATTTTTCTTGGATCAAGTACTCGAATCTGCTCAAGAAAATCAACGGCTGGCTGAGCACCTTCTACGACATATTTTTTTAACTTCTGTTGTGCAGCAGTGAAGGCTGAATTCGCGAGAAGAACCAGTTCCTTTCTTTCTTCACAACGAAAGTCATTTCCTTTAAAACAAAATTCGAGGTCGTCTTCTGTCAACTGAGTATTCTGCTCTAGAAAGTACATGAGACTCTCCATCTTGTCATGTGCCTGAGTGACGTGTGGTAGCTGTTGCTGGAAGTAATTAATGTACACTCTAAGGGTAGGGGCCTTCTCCTTTAAAAACGCCAAATGAGCCCCAAGCTTCTTCATAAAGCTATGATCACTATACATTTCTTCAAGTCGAACAAGAGAACTGCAAGCAACGTTTCTACCTCGCTCAAGTTCATCTTGGATAAAGTCCTCAAAAAGGAAGTAGTGATCTGCATGATAAAGCACAGAGTCAAACCATGCACTCCAACTTTTTGTAGTTGGATTAGGTGGCATTGTGACTCGTACTCGAGCTCCATCTTGTTTTTGAAGTGCATCCTGTAGGAAGTTTAAAAATCTGCTCTTCCTGCCACTTGGTTTGAAGAACAGATTCCTGAAACACTTGACGAATTCATTCACTTCTTTGAAACATTTTTTGAAATCGGAGGCCACCAGATTTACAACGTGACTGTGGCATGTAATGTGGACACACAGGGGAAACAGGCATGATAAGGTGTCATTGAATGCCTTTTTCATGTACCCTACATTGTCCGAATTGAATACACGCACACTGTCGTAGTCAATACCATAGTCATGCACAGTTCTCACGGTAGCCTGGGACACCGTTTTATTGTTAGTCGCACTTAAAAAATGTGAATCCAATAAGTACGCCACAGAATTTCCAGAAGGGGAGAGCTCGTCAAAGTCCATCAAAACTGCCATAATGTCAAGGACATACCTTCCCTCGTCATCACTAAGCTCGTCAACAATTAACGCTACTTCCTTGCCACTGACCATCTTTTTGAGCTCAGCTTTTTCAACTTGATAAACATCAAAAAGGTAATATTCTCGGAGCTGCGACGCCTTAGGAATTGCGCCTCCATTAACCACTCGAGTTTGAAGGAATTTTCTCATGATTGTATTGTCCGACTTGTTAAGTGGGACGTTAGCAGATGAACAAACTTTGATCCATTCGTGGCAAATTTTGATTTTTTCGGCTTGGGGTTCAGTTTTACACTCAAAAGCAGTTTTTATCGTTTGCTGCTTACCATTTCTCGTGGTTTGTTTGAGCTTCTCCTTGTGTGTGGCTGATTCGAGATGCCTTTCGATGACAGATTTCCTGACATGGTCAACAACGATGTTGCACGAAGAACAGAATAGCAGATTCTTATCCGCGTGGAAGGTTCCTGGAGGATATTTAATAGCTCTATCTTTTGCTGTTACATTAACAGCTAGGTGGGGATCTTTCTTCTTAATAACAAATTTATCCATATTTAACGATGAAAACAAGAAAAGACAGAGTTTTTCCGCGAAAAAAACATTTAAAAAATAGAGTTTTCTTTATCTGCAACTACGATTGGCTAAAATGAAAAATCTTTTTGTCCAATAGAAACCCGCGTTAGAATCAAACTCGTATCCAGGCTTATCTCTAAAAGATACAAGGAACGCCTGGAGGCTTTTGCATGAGGGAAATCGTAATGCGAACGAAGTAGATGTGTTATCGTCAATATGTGAAGAAAAAACGCTAAAAATATGCACATCTCCGGCTTTAACTTTTGTAAAGAAGGTATTTAGCTCTTTTATTATTGATGTTGAACAAATTTTCCCTGTTTATGCGGAAAATGCTCGGAAAGTGCGGAAGATGCGGATTTTACCGAATTATGCGGTTCCGCATCACCGCATCCTGTCAGAGGCCCTGTACAGAAGAAAGCATACTTACCACCGACGAGTCCGTAGAGTTCTGCCGAATGGCATCATGGGGAAAGTTTGAGCCCTTGGTTTAAAAAGTCAGCAGTATTTAACTACCCTGGGCTAGCCAAACTTGAACTGAGGGGAGAGGGTTGAGTTAGCACTCTGCATTTCACCAATTGAGTCAAATGCATCTGGGTTCCAAAGGGTTACTATAATTATATATTTGTACATTCATATATTTCTATTTTATCAATTTTTAACTATTAGACAATGTATTGTAAAGAGCTTAGGGCAGTTTTTTCTATGAACAAGCGTCATATAAATTCTAAAGATATTATTATTGTTATATTATTAAGTATATAAAATAAACATAGGAAGGGAAAACAGGATTTAGTTTGCAAATATTCCATTTTCTACACTGACATAACAAGTGTACATATTTATCCTATTTTTCCAAAACCACCCTTCCCCGTCAGAACTGATCATGCAGGGAAATACCAAATATAGGCAATGCATGGTTCATCAGCCATGCAGTAGTCCCGGCGTAGCCAATCGATGAAATCGATGATCGGAAATCCAATCGATAAATCGATATCAATCGATAAAATTAGTTAATTGATATCGATTGGTATCGGTCAATCGATGACCAATCGATAGTCACAGAAATATTATCAATCGATGAATATCGATTGGCATTTTCGATTGATATCGATTGAGCCTGACACGTTAATTTCGCGATTTTGGGGTGTGATTAATTTTTGCGAATCTTCTAAAAGGAAACTCAATGGAATATCATGTTACTAGCGGCAAACTTCACCGGTAAACGTACATACACTGGCAAAATGGCACGAGCATCAGAAGGTAGTACAGATAAGCTTTCCATTTACTGTATAGAGAAAGGAAACCATAATTGTTTATTTCTCGGATGTGGCCATTGGAGATACGTTTACGATACGTTACTTTACCTACCTGCCTTGTTTATATTAATCCTTTCAAAAATCGATGTCAATCGATGTCAATCGATTGCAATTAAGGGCAATCGATATCAATCGATAAGGTAACAAAGATTTGGTCCATCGATTTCCAATATCAATCGATTGATTGGTATCGATTGGCATCGATTAATATCGATTTTAATCGATCATCGATTTCATCGATTGGCTACGCCGGGAGTAGTACATACTGCTATATACACACACCACGATTGCCAACATATATTATATTCCAACAGACCATGTAAAACGTTTAATGTATAAACACTAAGAGAACAAAACAACGAAAGGTAATGTAGCAGTTGTAAGACCGATGTTCCAATAAACTCAAACATAAACACGTTTGTGTCGCTTATTATGGGATACGATAAACATTAATTTTAAATCTGCCAGTTCGAAGTAGAATTGAGCTTGTGAGTTGAGTATGGTTTCCATTTCGGAGAAAGATGCTAGAAAACACATTTAATGAGGAATATATGTTCCTATTTGTCCTGTTGTAAGAATACGATCGCTTGAGCATAAGAATATTTTAGTCATGCAGATGAAAATGTGAGTCACTACAAACGACTGAAAATGACAGGCAAGAAAGCTTACCTCCAAACTGCTTGAGACGGACGAATAATAGACGGTTATTTTTTCACTCATGTTGAAGCAAATTCTGTTGAAAGGTTCGGATCCAGAGATTCCTGTAAAGTCTCACTTGCAGTAAGTCAGAAGACAACAGCTTCGGCAGATCTAGTCGACTACGCCCTGTCAAAGACACTTGAATCATATATACCAGATTTTGCAGTGCTGGGGCCATAGGGGGGGGGGGGTGGAGTGGGCGGGTGAGAAATGGCTAAAGTCGTAATCCCCATTGAGACGCCCTCCTCGTATACTCGTATAACCCCTCTCGATAGACGACACTAAATGTATCAGTCAATTCCAAACCAGTGCATCCCCCCCCCCCCGATCCACCCCCGGGCATTTGATCAGAGGCTTGCCCCGATGGTGGGGAATTTGACGAGTATCTAAGCCCTCAGGGGCGGGCATTTGACAAACAGTAGGGGTAGGGGGTGGGGCATTTGATCGGTGTTCAAAAAATCCATTCTTTCTGTCTACAAATTCGCATCGCTCGCGTCGAAATGGCGAACGTACGTGTCTTCGAGGAATTCCAGGATGATTGCGCATTTGTAGAGGCTTGATAGAGTAAACCTGCCAAATTTGAAGGCCACTTTCAGAGGTAAATTGCTTATGTTTAAACCTATAAACGTTCTGCTTCATGAACTTTGACCGACTGCGTGATATTTTTTTATTTTTTTTATTTAAACAATATTAAGACTTAACATTTGCTCTAAGAGCATAGAAGCTCATCTAGAGAGCTTATGTTAAATAAATTACAATGATATAGCCGCGTTACAGGTCAGACGATAATAATAATAGTTGTTGGAGTTGAGTACACGTATATAAATGATTAACAAAAATAATTAAAAACAATTATAATCAAAAACGGTTCGATTGGACAATAAATGAATGGACGCATACAAAGAGGTTTACATTGGCATTATAATCAAGCCCTGGAACACCGTAAAAGAACCAGTCGACTTTCTTTTTATCAGATGCGGACAGCCATTTAGGTCCAATAAGTTTGTGCAGCGGAGGCAAATAAAGTGTCACGCAGAGCAGCAAAAGTGTCACATTTAAGAAAATAATGTTTAGTGTTTTCAATGGGAGCACCACAACTAGTACATGCAGGTAATGATATGCAATTCTTTGTAAAAAGGTCGTAATTTAAAGCACTATTACTTAATCTTAAACGAGTATGCAAAATTGAAGGGAATCGGTGATAATTACGTGATGAAAAGTTATATAACTTGGATAATTTATACTTGAAGCAGCTTAACGTTGGAGAAAGGCGTATTTCAGATGGAAGACTATTCCACAATTTAGTTGATGAAAAAACAAAATATTTTTTGTGCCTTTCCGTACGAACAGAGGGCAGTGTGAGGTTGCGAAAGCTATAACTCGTGATATTAAGTGCGTGACAAGATTTGTGATAAGTTGAATTTGCTGCGACCCTCGACAGCGCGCGAGTTAAAAACTTAATTATTATATCGGTAAAAGATGGGCCGATTGGTGCCTGTTGCATACTTTATATACCAAGAACATAAGCTAACATCGTTCTATTAATGATTTGGGATTTAAAATGGTAAGTGTTTTTTTCAAATTTTGGGGTTAGGTTTTAGGTTTTAGAAGGTTTGTATGAAAATTCGACAAAATGAATTATTAATATGCTTACACTGAGAAAGCGCCCCAAGAACGATCGAGCCGGTAGAAATGATTGTTCTCATCCCTGACCGGTTGAAGGTGGTTTTCACCGTCTGTGTTTCTGTGAATTGCTTGAGTCAGAGATTCTGAATAAAACAATGATTTCATTTATTTGTCAATAGTCTTTGCCTTGTAAAATTTTCTGAGCCGGTCTCCGATGGTGGGGCATTTGAACAGCCTGGATGAAAAACTGGTGGGGCATTTGAACAGTTTTTCTGCCTTGGTAGTGGGGCATTTGATCGTTTTTTCCCCAAAAATGTTCAAATGCCCGGGGGTGGACCGGGGGGGGGGGGGGGGGGGGGCATGCATGGGTTTGGAATTGACCGATACATAAGTCACTTCAACGTACTTGCCATGCGCCAACTGTCCTGCTCCATAAGGTAATTTCTTTTTCATCACCATCTAAAGGTGCGCAGTTGTTTGTAGTCTACCTCGCCGCTGGTATGTATGTAAAGATTATGTACATGTACCGATCAAATCGAAACATCGACATTCCCCTTGCTCCCCCCCCCCAAAAAAAACCCGGGCAATTTGAGTGGGGGAGGGGGAATTTGAACAAGTTGTCCCGATTTCATGTTATGTGCTGTGCTGTATTTGAAGGCATTCAAATTTAAATGTAAATTGCTTACGAATATTTAAACTGTCTGTTAAAAACAAAATGCGGTGTCACAACTTAATACTATGCCCCGGGCCGTAGCCCGTAGGGGCATTTCATTTAAGTTCAAGTTGAAGTTTATTAATTTACTCAACAACTACATATTTGTGATAGGAATATAAATTGAAATAATAATAATTGGAGAAAAGATTGACATTAAGCTTACAATAAATGGTCTGATGGGGTGTAAGTTGATGAGTGAGGAATGGTATTTTGTCCGAGTGGATTAATGGGACCCCTGTGGTTTGTACTGGCTTGTGTCGAGCGTTGACGTCACAAATCATTACAAACCACAGGGATCCCATTAACCCACTCAGACAAAATACCAAGCCAGAAGGTGCCCCGTATCCAGAGCGGAAGATAACATGCTTATTTTTCACAATGGCGCGGTTTTCTCATTGCACGCAGTAATATCTCTTTTCGTAAATCATTAGGAAGCATTGTGCCTGTACTGGTTTGTTACTTAAAATGCAGTCTGTGACTGTTTATTTTTTATTATTCCATCGACAACAGAAAAAAGATCAATAACATTCACCAGTATATAACTTTAAAATGTCCTGCATTTCAGAATTTTTATTTTTGCAAGAATCAGTTGGTAAGTGTGTAATAATTGTGGACAAAATTAAGCAGTACTGATAAATATAAACTTCGTTTGAACGTAAAACAGTACTATGCTCACAAATCTAAAGCGTATGTCATTCACTACTCTGTCACTCGTTTTAAACAGAATATGCAAAAAACTAGAACGGCTGCGAAGGAGAGGTATTATAGGGGCCGAGTGTCACAAATTAATCTGATTACACAACGATATACCACATTATTTCGCATACAATATACGCAATATACCACATTATTTCCTGATGATTCGAAAGAGGCTCTCATCATGCCCTTGCTTAAGAAATATGGACTGGACCTTGATGAACAGAATGCATCGTGTTTCAATTAATGGTACCTCCTCAGATAGTTTTGAACTGAAGTGGGGTGTTCTACAGTTCTTGCCTTGGGCCGGGCTTCTCGTTGTTATTTATGCATCGAAACTATTTAATATTACGAATGCGCATCTCCCTAATGTCCACTGCTACGCCGATGATTCACATATCTACTTTTGCTTTCAAGCCAGACTCGGCTGCTAATCAGGAGAACGCTATTTCGGTCATAGAAAACTGTATAAAGGACATTCGCCAATGGATGCTTGCCGACCGGCTAATGCTGAACGATGACAAGACATAATTTTTGATTTATAGCCACTAGGAAACAATAAGCTAAAGCAAACATTGAACATATCACTGTCGCAAATTGTAATATTGCACCCGTTCCAGTTGCCAGAAATTTAGGTTCTTGGTTCGACTCTAAGTTGTCCACGAACACCAATATTAATAAGATATGCAATTTTTCATGTCACCTACAGTCCTCCCGTAAGCGACCACTTTGTCCGTGCACCAAGAGTGGTCGCTTAAGAGAGAGTTGACTGTATATATATTAATGATCTAATTAAGATTAGGAGTAAGTCTAGATATTGTCTTCGTTTTATAATACTGAATTGTTACTAGAACCACCTTATGTGATCAACTAAGCCTAACACTTGGCGATAGAGCCTTTGTATCAGCTGCTCCTAAACTGCATGTGAAACGATCTACCGAACTCTATACGAAATCAACACTTCCGATTAAGACTTATCTCTTTAAGAAAGCATTTAACTGTAATTGATTTTAACATAATTTGTTAAATATTAGAACGTATAGTTTTACATATTTTAGCTTTCCCATCCAATTGGTGCGGCGGTGATTTTCAACTCCAAAACGAGGCATCCTTTCGATTGGACTTCCGGTGTCTCATCAAAGTGTGAGAGGTGTTTGGGACGGCGAAATGCGAGGTGACAAAAATCATTTCTCGGTACTCGTTGAACTGTTTGGTCATGAAACTTGGAGGATACGTAGCAAGGTGATATGTCTACGGGATCCGGAAGTATCACATCGATTGAGTGCCAATTTAAGGATCATTTTTGCCGTGGAGATGACAGGTATGTGACACGCCATCGCCATCGGTTTGCCGGCCTTTCCTCTCTTTATGTCAGAGTGAATCCAGGTTTCCTAGAAACTCGTTAAATCGGCCCCCAAACCCCCAAATTCAAGACACAAGAACTTAATCTTCATGAAAGCAAGTTGATTGTGTTATTCATTTGCCATTTAGTGCGATAAAATACCAGATATTCTGGAAGTTTGAACCTTCGTAGTTCAACTGTCAAATAAATTCAAACTTTGAGCTTGGGCTGCCTGTGGTAGTAGTTCATAAAATGACAAGGAGAAAGCTAAAAACCTTATCTGAATTACCAAGACCAATCAGGGTAAATGATAACAATTGGCCTTATATACAGGCTTATTATTTCGTCACTTCGTCGCCGACAAAATGTCGGACTTGAACTTATTAAGCGTACATTTAGTTTGAGATAAAAAAGACATGAAAATAAATTTGAAAGAGTGTTGCTTTTCCCTCTCTTCTACTCTAGTCTCTAGCTCAATTCCTCACTCTATTCGTCTATCAGGAGGTTGTTTAAAAACTAGACGCGTTAGCCGTTTATGTGTTTTAGTTTTACCTTACAAAATAAGTTAAGAGAAGTAGTTTTGTTTCTTGAATCCGCGACTAAAAATATCTCGGCCGAGATGGTTAGCAAATTTGATAAATGATAACTTCATGTCGGTGGGTTGTATTTTTGTTAAGTATATCTGTCTGTTTTGTTGATTAAAATCACATTGAAAGTCAACATTTGGTGAAGACATTCTTCCTTGTCGTTTTGCCATTTTGATTTCATTCACAATCGCGTGCCATCGCCACAGCGAGACGAATTCCCATGTTTATAGACTCTCATACAAACACGGCTTTCAGCCAATCAGCGCGCGAGTTTCCTCTGGGTTATTTTAAGTTCTTAAACATTTATAGTATTCTATTAGCATAGGTTTAGCTTCCGTAAAATTAGTATTAACATTAGTATGCATTTTTAACAGTTATATTATTTAGGCTAAGCTATATAATAGTTATTTACATATGTAATGCGCAAGTGATCATATACACATGAAACTTGCGCAATATATTTAACAAATAAAGAAGCCTTAGCCATGTTTTATACTATCATAAAACACGATGGGCATTTGAGAACATGAGAGAAATGTTAAAGCACAAGCCGAAGGCGCGTGCTTTCAACATTTCTAGAGTGTTCTCAAATGACCAGAGTGTTTTATGATAGTATAACACATGGATTTAAGGCTTCTTTATCTGTTTTATAATATAGATTTACGCGCGCGATGAAAGGAAACCGCCAGTTGAAACTATATAACACGGCTAACCATGTTATATACTCTGGTAAAACATGGCTTCTTAGCCAATCAGAGCGCGCGTACTATCGTATCTATATTATAATAGTCAATAAATTATTAATTATTATTAACAAATCGACAAGAAAGATCACAATAAAATTAGTAGGTTTACGCGGAATTCGAGGGAGATTGGTCTGATAATAAAAATGTGGCGAACTTTAAAAAATTCCTTTTTTTTACGATTTCGAAAGCTTGCTTTTCAGTTCTTATTTATCCAAACATACTCATACGCGCGTATTCAAACAAACATATACAAGAAGGCTGGTTTGGCCGAAATGTTGTATATATTCGAATTATCAGTATATATATCAGCTTTGTCCTTGATAATGTTAGTGCCATCTAGCCGCATATCATCTAATACCGATATTGATATTATTTTCCCCGATTAAGTTTTTTTGTAGTCTAATCCGGCACTCTGCAGTGAAACGACTACAAAATAATTTCTAACTGACCTCTTTATCAATAACATTACAATATATGTTATCAGTAAGGGGGCATCTCGTCAGTACTGATTAGGCCGTTACGAAGTAAACAACCTATATTATTGGGGGCCCGGAGGGGGGTGGGGGGTGGGTACTCCCTTATATGGGCTATACGGGCTATTCAACTCTAGCAAACTTCATAAACACAAAATATTATTGATAAACGAAAGTAGTAGGAAGAGAGGCGAATTAAGCCCCTTTTTTAGGGCGTACGCCTTATTTTCCTGAACTATAATTACCATACGAATAGAAACAAACCACCAAAACAAAGTTTATTCAATCTGAAAAACACCAATTTACAGTTCGTTTTCCTTATAGTCGCGGAGTTGATAACTTTCTTATTTCTCAGTTCTTGGGTTGATATAATGTACCGTGTTACAAGATTACACTGATTTATGTTTCATTGATTTTTTCTTGGATAAGCTAACAATTAGAAGGGGAAAACAAATAGTTTGTCATTCCCAGGCTACACTCTATTCGTAAAGAATAAAACACGCGTTATCGTTGTTTTAGGCTATTTTCCAAACTAGACCGAAGAGATATTTACCATATCTGAACGGAATACCAAGACAGCCACCTGTCTATCGTTTAACTGAAGGACTATCATGGATAACTTTTAGAAGGAACATTTTACGAAGCCGAGTTACAGAGAGTCGAAAAGCAAGATGATTTCTACCGGGTAGAAAAAGTCTTAAAAAAGCTTAAACGGAAAGGCAGGATTGAATACCTTGTCCAGTGGAAGGGGTATCCCGAGAGTTTTATTTCTTGGGTAGATGAAAGGGATATAAAATATATACTTGTAATTAGATAGCTGATCGTTTTAATGAATTAATAAAGAAAACCTACTATTTATACTATCTGAAATGAGCCATGAATTAGCTGATTGGTTATAAACTCGAACCAATTTAGGTTTTTGTAATTTTGCTTCTTGTAAATAATACTTGTGCTCCTCTGGTGATGGTATGTACTTCCGATAAATGATTGGAAAGTTTCACTAAGTGACATAGTGTTGTTGACAACACGAAAACCCTTATTGATACCCGAGCAACACATTTAGATAGTTTTCTTTATCGATCTCATTACATCTCTTATTAACTCCCTTACAACTAAACTTATCCGAAGCTCCAAAGCAATAATAGGTTTTACTACCCAACGCCCGCCTCCCGTCAACGCCCGTCAACGCCGCGCCCGTCGCCTCCTCCTCCTCCTCCCTCCTCCTCCCTCCTCCTCCAACCGAAAGTGTAACATAAGGAAGCTTTGGGGTGACGAGGAGGAGGAGGGAGGAGGAGGGGGGAGGAGGAGGGAGGAGGAGGAGGAGGAGGAGGAGGAGGGAGGAGGAGGAGGGAGGAGGAGGGAGGAGGAGGAGGAGGTAGGATGAGGAGGAGGAGGAGGGAGGAGGAGGAGGAGGCGACGGGCGTTGACGGGCGTTGGCGGGCGTTGGGTAGTAAAACCTATTGTTGCTTTGGAGCTTCAGATAAGTTTAGTGGTAAGGGAGTTAATAAGAGATGTAATGAGATCGATAAAGAAAACTATCTAAATGTGTTGCTCGGGTATCAATAAGGGTTTTCGTGTTCTCAAGCATGTTAAGGCATGGTTTTTGAGCAGTTCTGATAAAACATTCAAAATTCGCTATCTTTGTCATTTATGTACGAAATACCCTATAACTTTGGAATAAGACGGTAATCGTGTATCTTAACATTTAAGGATCGGTATTTTGGTGTTTTGAAGGTCACGTGTCCTTAAGGCTGATAAAATAAAGAAATCAAAATGGGGTGGCGGAAGTTATTGTTTTGTTTCATATTTTCTGTTCGAAATGTTAAGCTTGTTATAGGAAATGAGAATGCGTCCGGAATGGTTGACATTTTATCACTGAAGAGGATATAAATGGCGAAAAATGGTTCCAAGAATAGGTCACGTGACCTGTTTTCTATATTTTCGCCTTACCAGTCTATCAGGGTCAACCATTCCGATCTGATCTTTAAAGTCAACCACAAGTGTAATCAGATAAACACAAAATCGTTACTTAAAATATACAATGTACCACCCCGTTTTTAGTTAAATTTTCAACTTTTTGTGATCACGTGGTTGGTCACGTGATAGACATTTTACCAAAATATTATATTAGGACGACTATAAACACTGAGATTAGTGATAACCACCATTGTGCTAGGATTTGAGGAAATTCAAGTGACTCTATTCAACAAAATAGCTGTAGCCTCGTTTTCATGTTCAAACCACGCCTTAACATGCTTGAGTTGTCAACAACACTTAGTGAAACTTTCCAATCATTTGTCGCAAGTACATACCTTATCACCAGAGGAGCACAAGTATTATTTACAAGAAGCAAAATTACAAAAACCTAAAGTGGTTCGTGTTTATAACCAATCAGCTAATTCATGGCTCATTTCAGATAGTATAAATAGGTTTTCTTTATTAATTTATTAAAACGATCAGCTATCTAATTACAAGTATTTTATATCCCTTTCATCTACCCAAGAATTAAAACTCTCGGGATATCCCCTCCACTGGACAAGGTATTCAACCTGCCTTTCCGTTTACCCGGTAGAAATCATCTTGCTTTTCGACTCTCTGTAACTCGGCTTCGTAAAATGTTCCTTCTAAAAGTTATCCATGATAGTCCTTTAAACGATAGACAGGTGGCTGTCTTGGTATTCTTTCAGATATGGTAAATATCTCTTCGGTCTAGTTTGGAAAATAACCTAAAACAACGATAACGCGTGTTTTATTCTTTAGGAATAGAGTGTAGCCTGGGAATGACAAACTCAGTTTGTTTTCCCCTTCTAATTGTTAGCTTATCCAAGAAAAAAATCAATGAAACATAAATCAGTGTAATCTTGTAACACGGTACATTATATCAACCCAAGAACTGAGAAATAAGAAAGTTATCAACTCCGCGACTATAAGGAAAACGAACTGTAAATTGGTGTTTTTGAGATTGAATAAACTTTGTTTTGGTGGTTTGTTTCTATTCGTATGGTAATTTATATAGTTCAGTTTTAGAGAGGAATTTACATCTCAAGAGTTTTCCTCAAAACCGATAGGCTCTTCAGTTATCGCTAATCCCTAAGAACAATAGCAGAGTTGATCTAATGAGTCACAGTGGATTTTGTATACAATTATCTTATGAGTTATTAACTGTAAAGGAAAATAATAAAGACAGTTTAGAGCCTATCACGAGTAGTTTGTTCTTACTATTTACGCTACAAAGGGTTTAGATATTGCGAGATATTTATTACTTTTTTCATTCAACTTCGAATGTATTCAGGGCCGATCGCTCCTGGTTTTAGAGCCGACGACCCCAAATAATAGGCTTTGCCCAAACATACCCGAATTAATGAGAGCGCCCTAAAATTAGGGCGTACGCCCTAAAAATAATTACTTAATTAATTCAATGGAGAATAGGATTGTGACGTCATCCTAATTAATGCATACGCCCTAAAAATAAGGCGTACGCCCTAAAAAAGGGGCTTAATTCGCCTCTCTTCCTACTACTAACGAAGAAGCGAAAAATAGAATTCCCGAGATCCTCGCAGGAATACAAAGATATACTCGAGGAAATTCTGAGTAATTCTGAAATAAAGAAATTTTACCGGGGTTCTTATAGAAGTTTGTGAAAAGGCAGGTATGAAATACAGAGATAGGAACTTTAAAACAAAAGAGGGAAATCAACAATCTAGCTGGTTTGACCAGGACTGTAGAGCCGAAAAAGAAAACCTTAAGTCGATCGGAAGAAAGCTAGGTCTGTCAGGACCCAAACAATTACGAGCTAAGAAAACATTAAGTTGCGTTACGTTAAGAAAAAGCGATTCAGAAACTCCCTATGCAAAAAGAAAAAGACACAAGCGATAGAAGCTAGATTAAAGAAACTAGACCATAAAAATTCGAAGAAATTATGGAAAGTACTTAAAGGTCTTTTTAATACAAATAAAAAACGGACCAATCAATTATACCCTGTAAAAATAAAAGAATCTTATGAACATTTCAAAGATCTGAATGCTCAACACAAAGACAACACAACGAACACGACCAGCACCCCAAATAATCATACGGAACAAATAGGAGTATTGGACTATGAAATAACGATAAAGGAGGTAGAGGAGGCCATCGAAAAGTTGAAATATAAGAAGGCAGTGGGCATCGATAACATATCAAATGAAGTCCTTATATCGGGTAAAACGGAGCTTACAAAACCCTTCCCTGCTAGCAGAGGTCTCTCTCTGTCTTGGTAAAATGGAAGGCGAGGAAGAGACCTCTGCCGACATCCGACGCTTGCCGTCCACAGTCATGGACGAGTCAAACTAGTTTTGAAAACACGTTTTACCGGAAATAGCTGTACGCGTCAGTTGTTTGTTACAGTTGTTTCGTGCGCTCATAAGCTCATAAGCTCACTTGTTGCCAAGGAAACTTCACGCATGCGCGACAGAGAAAGCGTCGGATGTCGGCAGAGGTCTCTCCCTCGCCTTCCATTTTATCAAGACGGAGAGAGACCTCTGCTAGCAGGGAAACAAAACCCCTGACTTCACTATTTAACACGATTCTCAAATCAGGGATTTATCCACAGGAATGGAACATAGGCCTCATAATCCCTATTCACAAAAAAGGCGACCGGACAAATATAGAGAATTAGAGAGGCATAACCTTTTTATCCGCACTCGGTAAGTTATTTACATCTATTCTGAATCAGAGGTTATATGGGTAATGACCTATCAGAAAAAGTAATTATAAAAAAAGAGCAGTTCGGATTTAGAAAAAAACACTCCACAGTTGATAGCATCTTCGTCCTGAAAGGACTCATCAACAAATTCGTAAAAAGTAAACCAAAAAAGAAAAACAACACGTTGTTTACCTGCTTCGTCGATTTTTAAGAAAGCATTCGACAACATACCATATTTGAAAAACTAAAACAGGCAGGTATCAATGGCAATTTTTTCTCAATATTACACTCGATGTACTCTAATGATTACATTAGATATATATATATATATGACATTAGATATACATATATATATATATATATCGGGTCTTCCATGCCCGCATGGTCTAACGTTTGTGGTAAGTCACTTAAAAATAAGCCGAGTAATCATGACTCGGCGGTCAAAATAGATGACGTTATTACGGAAACCTTCAGATGCTATGCTGGAGTTAAACAAGGCTGCATGCTCAGTCTTACCCTATTCAACTTATTTTTAAGTGACTTACCACAAACGTTAGACCATGCGGGCATGGAAGACCCAATATATATATATCTAATGTCAATCTGAGCAATATACTCTACGCAGATGATTTAGTTTTAATATCTAAGAATGCGAATGACCTACAAAGACTCCTAGATCAGTTCAGCCTCGAAGTCTATTGTAGCCGTCTAACGAACTATAACCGTCAACAAAGACAAAGCAAAAGTCATTGTTTTTAACAATAACGGCAAACGAATGAACAATTATAATTTTTATTATAATAACGATCAACTAGACGTCCTAGCCTCCTCCGCAGGCATCTCTAATTTTCGAAGAAATCAGATTTAAAAAATCGTGAATTGGGTTACCTGTGACTTCTTAAAAAAATTGAGATGCCTGCGGAGGAGGCGCTCACTTTCAGTCCCGAGGAGGGTACTCCTGTTTATGACGTATTATGCCGCGGGGGTGGGTCAGGGTTTTGAGCCTCTAGGCCTCACATACATACCCATTTTTCATGTAAGTACCCCCCCCCCCCCCCCGGGCTTTCAGTGCATACGGAAATTTCACTGTCGCAAAACAAGAACCGGCTAAAAAAATCAGCACTAAAAGCCGGCTCTGTTTAAACTCAAACAAGAAATGGGAACTTTCTTCAGATCTGATCTTAAACTTACGATCAAATTATTAGTTGACACTTTAATCAAACCCATCCTGTTATATGGGAGAAATTGACAACAACAAAGGATCTGACACAAATGATCCGATTGAAATAGAACTACAAGAACATCTGCCAATAACGCTTGCAGAGCAGAGCTCGGTAGGTATCCCCTTAGACATGAATCAACATTCAGGAGTATCAAATACTGGACAAAACTATTTAATAATTAACAGAGAACCAGAACTTACTTTTATAATATATATTGACAGTTTACAGCTGAATAATCCAACATTCTGGAGCTCTAAAATTCAAAATACCATACATGCCTTGGCTTCGGTAATATATGGATACTTCAGAATAATTTGCTAGAGTACAGGGGACTCCTAAAGAGCATTAAACAACGATTAAAAGACATAGAACTACAATATTGGCTCAGCACTGACACCAGGGCAACAAACTACAGGTCTACCGTACATTCAAAACAAAGTATGAATTCGAAAATTAGTTGAATACTGTTAAAAACATTAAGCACATAATTACATTCACGAAATTAAGAATAAGCAATAATTGCCTACAGATTGAGAAAGGTAGACATGTTAAACCCTATTTAAAACCAGAAGATCGAATATGCCCAACTTGCAACAAAGAAATGGAAGACGAAATACACGTCCTAATAAGATGTAAAACGTTTGAGGCAATCAGGAATGATTTCTTATTCAAATTAAAAACTCTTGCTAACCAAGACAGTAGTCGTACGTCAGAAAAAGATATTTTCTTAACTATTATCAAGGGAAGTTTCAACTATAGCCGCAAAATACGTGTATGAATGCATGAATGCCAGATCTGTCACGATACAAGGCTCTTAATATTTTAATTAGCTACTTTTCTATTTTTTAGCTACTTCACAGGCTAACCATCCTCCCATTTTGTGTATTTGTCACTGATGTTTTAATAATCCATCTTTTCTTAGCAAATTGTTAAATAAAAACCCTTTGACTTGATTCAATGTAGTAAAAGGAACTCTCATCTTGTCATCTCTTACCGGAATTGCAAGAACATTAACGTGGAGGCCTTCCAGAAAGATTTGGAATATATCCCATGGAACGTCCTCGATACCTTTGATGACCCTGATGACGCCCTAGACTACTTTAACCAAGCTTTTTTGAACGTTGCAGACTGTCATGCTCCGCGAGTACAGAAACGTGTCAGACACAAATGTCAACCCCCTTGGATGACCGATGAAATTCGCACCAAGATCTTCACCCGCGACAATCTGTTGAGAAAGGCCAGAAATTCAAACGACCCCATTCACTGGAAGGAGTACAAAGAATCCCGTAACGCCGCATTCAGAGCTCAGCGAGACTCTAAAAGACGGTACTTCTTCGATGCTTTTGAAAACAGTTCCACCTCAAAAGAATTCTGGAAACATCTTAAAAACGTGACTGCATATGCGAAGAAACCTCCAGTATCAAAGATCAAAATCGACAGTGACATCACTAGTGACCCAGCCACCATAGCTAACGCCTTCAACGATTTTTTTGTTTCTGTTGCATCTACTTACAGATCTTCGGACACTAAGAACGTATCGAATGATCTTGAGAAATTGAAAGCCTTCGTCAAATCTAAACTGCCTTTTGACATCCCGAAAATATCACCTGAATTCATGGTTAAGCACCTCAGTAAACTCGATGTGAACAAAGCAACAGGTTTTGATGAAATTAGCGCTAAGCTGTTGCGAGCTGCAGCCCCGGCCATAGCAGCGCCCCTGGCTAAGATAATGAACATGGCCATACGTACAGGAAAATTCCCCTTACCTTGGAAACTGGCCAGAGTTAGTCCAGTGTTCAAAGCCGGCGATCCTTTAAATGTAAACAACTATCGACCAATAAGTATCCTACCCATAATCTCCAAGATACTTGAAAGACACGTTCACACTTGTTTATATGCATACCTCACAGAGTATCATCTTCTCAGCACACACCAATCAGGATTTAGACTATTTCACTCGTGCGAAACTGCCCTAATCAAATTAGTTGACGACCTACTCATGAACATGGACAATGGACTCATATCTGGACTGACTCTGATTGATTATAGAAAGGCATTTGATCTTGTTGACCATGATATTCTTCTCAAAAAGTTGGCAATTTATGGTCTCTCGAAGTCAACTCTTGCTTGGTTCAGTTCATACCTTACCGATAGAACACAGAAAGTTGCTATTCAGGGACAGCTGTCATCCTCTCTACCCGTGAATTCAGGAGTCCCACAAGGGTCAATACCGTAGGTCCTCTTCTGTTCATTGTCTTCATCAACGACCTTCCACTTCACGTTTCCAACAGCAGCGTGGAAGTCTATGCTGATGACACTACTCAGTTAGCAACAGGTCCAAACTTAGAGAAGGTTCAAGCCACTCTAACGGTTGAGTTGAAGCCAATAACAAAGTGGGCCAGTGATAATAAAATGGTACTCAACTGTAACAAAACCAAATCAATGATAATTTGCAGCAAACCGAAATGGCGTAAGCTAGAGAAGGAAACAAAAACCTGGTTGTAGCCGTCTACAATTGAATCAGTTACAAACACAAAATTACTTGGAATCTATCTCGATACTAGCCTTTCTTGGGACACCCAAATCGAGTACGTTAAGGGCAAGATCTCCAAGAGACTCGGCCTCCTCAGAAGAATAAAACAGTTTCTAACACCAAAAGCAAGAATATTATACTACAGCACACTCGTCCAGCCCATCATGGACTATGGATCAACAATTTGGGGAACAACGTCTCAAGCGAATTGTGAAGTTATGGTCCGCCTACAGAAAAGAGCAGCTCGGATAATTTTAGATGCCCCATGGGATACCCCTTCTTCAACGCTCTTTACGGACTTGAACATAATTCCTTTCCCCGAACGAGTAAAACGCCTCAAACTAATGCTGTTGTATAAGACCCTCAATGGTAAAACGCCTGAATACGTCCGAAATAAATTCAAATTGCTGAAAGACACACACTCGGTTAACACAAGGAACGCTGCCCACAACTTTATGCTTCCAAAGGTTAAGCAAACCTTTGGCAAGAAAACTTTCAGTTTTAGCGCTGCTTCTCTATGGAACAAACTACCAACTGAACTAAAACAAGCAGCCTCAAGAGATTCATTCTCCTTCAAGTTGAACGCATACTATGCAGGTTAACCTCACTGCTTCCAATCATTATTGTAATTCGAAACAGTCTTTATTAGTGCTTAGTTGTTACTGTTATTAATCATCTATTTTATTTATTTTCTTTATGTTGAGGGCCACGTGTATATTATCTGTACGATATTAAGTGCTACCCTCGATAAATAAAGCAATATTATTATTATTATTATTATTATTATTATTATTATTATTAATATTATTATTATTATTATTATTATTATTAGTTGTGTATGTATTGATTTAGCGCGCGCTCATAATACAACTCGGGTTTCCTGTGGCTCAGGTTTGTTTAGTTGGCGAGATGAGCCACAGGAAGCCCGAGCTATATGTAAACAAACCTGAGCCACAGGAAACCCAATCTGTATTATGAGAGCGCGCTAAATCAACACATACACAACTAATCAAGTCAAAGGGTATTTTATTTAACAATTTGCTAAGAAAATATGGATTATTAAAACATCAGTGACAAATACACAAAATGGGAGGATGGTTAGCCTGTGGCTACTTTAAAAGTTTCATTAGCAACAATCTGATGTATACCTATGTAGTACAAAGAGCTAATAAAAATACTGATGTCTATGTCTACGGGTATGTGCCGCAGGATAGGGTATGGTTTTTTGGCTGCCGAGGTCTGGGATAGGGTATCCTTTTTACGGTTTTGATCTGAGAAAGGGTATGGATTTTGTTATACTTGTCTTTGACGCCATGCTTAGTGCTCTATCGACCACACTACGGCTTAAAATACCATATTAAAACAAAACAACGGCTTTCGTAGTGTAATTGAGTGTGAATCTATGGTTTGGGTCTGGGATAGGGTATAGATCTTTTGCTTCAAGTCTGGGCAGGGTATATATGTTTTTGCTTCAAGTCTGGGCACAGGAAACCCAAGCTCTGTTTGTGTTTTAAATTATAAGGCCTTTTTTTTTGTATGGGATTTTTAACGAGTATTTGGTTGTATTTGTTAAGCCAGAAATACTGAAATAAAATCAATGAAAACTTACCTGAAGTCTTTATCTGTTCTTCATTGGGCTCTGTATGCAATTTCAGCGAATTCTGTTGATATTTTATCCCTCGCATACAGAGCCCAATGAAGAACAGATAAAGACTTCAGGTAAGTTTTCATTGATTTTATTTCAGTATTTCTGGCTTAACAAATACAACCAAATACTCGTTAAAAATCCCATACAAACCCTTATAATTTAAAACACAAACAGAGCTTGGGTTTCCTGTGGTCTGGGATAGGGTATGGTAAACGGCATTTTTAGGTCTGGGATAGGGTCAGGGTTTTGAGGTCTCCGCGGCACACCCCTACCTCCTACCTACCCCCACCCCTCTCCCGGGATTGTGGGTCAATATGGCGGCTATACACAATAGCTCAGTTATACATTTACTGCCACAAAAGTAGTATATCCAGAAATCATCCCGTAACTAACTTCTAAAACTGAATTTAAATTACAATGTATATTACATGTAGGCATGTACATATTTCCCGGCTTTCTTGTAGATAACTGCCCAGGCCTTGATATACCTACAAGGCTATATATGTTAAAAATATAGTGGTATTTTAGAGGATGACAAAAGACGTATAGTATGCAAAAACCCCACTTGGGGAAATTCTGGAAAGTTCTCCAATCCGTGCTAGAACAAAGCTTTGAGGAAGTGAAAAGCACTAAATCTAGGTTGCATGGACATTTCTAATAATAAACATAAAGCTCAGAGTAGACTGCTATAGTTGTTATAACTGTTATAATATTTCAAGACAACTGGAAATAAATTACACTGAAATTTTTTTTAACCGTAATAAAAATTAAATTTTGTTGAAATCTAAGTGCCTATAATAAAGAGAGATGCCTTCGAATGACAACTCCCAATCTGAACAACCCTTATGTACCCTACCAACATGAAGAACTGTAACAACAGTTATGTAAAACATTGATAAGATCGCACCGTGAAAATAATTTTTTTGCAAAAGTAATTTCGTTGAATTGGAAACAAAACTCGGTTACCCTGTGTATAAAATTGCCGCGAGAGACTAGTCTATTTCCGCGCCTGGGACTTTTCATGAGGGTGTGTGTTCTGAAGAGAGCCAGTGGAAGTTTACGAAAATCTCACTCTTCAGTTATCATTATATCGAAGTCCTTACCTCTTCCAATTAGCAAAGATGCCCGGGAAGCTCAAGGTATACGTTACTTCTATTTCATGCAGCCTAGAGGTAAGCGATTTGGAAAACGTAGATTCGGTCTGAGCGCTCGACACGAACGTCAAGACTCAATTAAAATTTAAGTCATAATGGGCTATTCCATTAAAAATCCGCACCCCCCCTATCGAGGAATCATATTTTTACCAAAAACGCAAACCCCCTGAAGAAATTGGAAAATGTGCTATACCCCTGAAGAAATCCACCAAAAATGGCCCGATTATGTCGACCCCCTGAAGAATTCCATGCTCTGATCGGGCTTAACCCCTGAAGAATTTACTTTTTTGGGGGTGAACCCCTAAAGAATTCCACAATTTGTTTTGTTAGACCCCTGAAGAAATCCAAAGAAATCCAAGTTCCTCGATAGGGGGGGTACATTTTTTTAATGGAATAGCCCATTGGAAAAGAACCTTTAAAAAAAATATATAAAATCTCAATAAGCTTAATTTACCAATAGCTTGAAGATTTTCTAGAGCATTTATTGTGCTTTTCCTGGAGCCTTTAAATATTAGGAAACAGAAAGTGGGAAGATAAATTTGGTTTTGACGAAAGTAAATTATGCGAGTCTGCACACGGCGAATTTTAATTTTCCTAGACTGGATGGCCAAATCATTATTACAGTTGGTTCTTTGTCATTTATCAAAGTAGGCTATTCCTACATATTAAGAATAGCTTACCTTGCAAATTAAGGTAAGGGGAGTATTTTTTATGTTGAAGTTTAATATTTAATAGCGTTGTTCCTTTGTGTTCACAATAGATGCACTCGAAGTCGAAGTCGAAGCAAAGAATGTTAATGTTATTTCAAAGCTTTATGCAAAAAGTGCACACAATTTGGTTTACTGTTAATCTGAGATATTCCATTCAACACAGCATCACAGCTAAAATTATATCAAATGCATTTCCAGAAAGTTGTTTGCATCAATTTGCACAATGCATGTCTATGGTGTGCAATCACAATCTTACGAATGCCCCATCCCTTATCTTGGAACTTCAAACAAAGTCCCTATACCCAGGGGCGAAACTTACATTCAATCCCCTCGTATTCCCCAACATATCCCCCTGGTTGCCCCAGGCTGAGGGTCTATCCGATTCCCTGGGGGAATTTAAAGCCACTGATATTAGTGCATTAAATGCCGAAGCCTCACGACTATTGTTATCATGTGAGTATATTATAAACAAAAAATTGCATGAACTGCTCATGCTTTTCATGATTTATGGGCACTGAGTGTTATTTTGAAAGTTCTCAAATTGCATGAGCCTTTAACTTTCAAAATAACACTCAGTGACCATAAATCATGTATTTCTCTACAACACGAGGAGCTTAACCCTGAAAAAGTTTTACGAGTGATTGACAGGTTTTTTGTCTCAATTTACATTTTCAGAACATTCAAAGTCTCCATTTGGTAACTTGAGGACTTATCTTGTCACTCAAAGGAATGGCAAATGTAATCCTTCTAATTATAAATGAGTGCGCTACAGTAATACAATCATTAGCGCGGTTAGTTTAAACAACAGGGAGCTTCCGATCTGCAAGTAATCAGTTGTCACAAAGTATATTGCGAACTACTTTTTATATCCGCTAATGTCGGTCGCTCGTGTGCTACGTGTGCAGTTACAGCCTTTGACACCACGCTGTTTACTACAAAACCAGTTTTGGAGTATACATACTCCACTAGCTTTGCAAATGAGTAAGCGTCGCTGCCCATTTACGGCTTCCCTTCGACACTGAGCTACAAGTTCAATTGAAATATGTGAGTCTTTGTAATTCCCTCATAACATTAACCTACCTGGTTTACATTTTGGGACTCTCGCATCTGTAATCTTGATGCTCAGACCAAATCCAATAATGACTAGAGCATATTTCCAATTCCTCTTTAATTTCCAAAACTTTATTTCCTTTCAACTCGCAAAGCAAATATCCATGAGATTTAATGTAGCAAAGATGAAATTTTTAATTAATGAAATTCGGTAAAAGATATGTTGATCTTCTGGTAAGTCACATGGAGGTCGCTGATGATGAAATAAGACAATTTTACCATGATTTCCATGTGATTTTGAGGCGCTTTTGGAGCCTGTCACCGGAAGTACCGATGAAAACGCACTCGAAGGCTTCTCGAAAAAAATGAATCGCTTGATTATCCCCGGGCAGATAATATGGCCTCAGTTACTCGATTGCTTTAGATGTCCAGCAAAGTATTAGATTCACAACTGTCCGGGTTTGGTTCTGTTTTTAATGGTTTGTGAGAAGTGTCAGTACGTGTCCTGTTATCTAATAAGTAATTCCGTTTACCTAAACAGACTGTGTGCATACCAGTTCATAGCGTTACCACTTAATAAAACCACAGATGGAAATACAGCTGAACTTCGTTCTAAAATAAAGAAATGTGGGTAAAATATGACAATAACTTCCTTTTATAAATTCCATTTCGTTCTCTGTCATATTAATATGAGAAAATACTAAAACAGAGTCCCAACGTTCAAAAGTTAATTGATGCTGAACATCAATATACCGTGACACGGCTAAGATAAATGTTGAGGGGCTATCAAAGGGCCCAAAAATAAGAACAGAAAAACGTTATTGTATTGAAATGAGTTCCTATTGTTCGCCTTTTAAACCAGGTTTAATAACAAGTCTGTGATGCCGCGCTTTGTAAATTGTCCCGAGACGAAAGTATGCAAATATTTAATCAATTTGCGTGTGATGCTGTAATGAATTCCTCAACTTTTCGTTTACTCGGTTGATACGCAAACATAGCACCCGTTTGAAAAGTTAATAATAATAAAAAATAGTCTTGGGAGCGCTACACAAAGTCTCAACGCTCTTACATAATTCTGAGATAAAATAAAATAAAATGAAAACTTATCTAGTAAAATATTTGCTAAAATGATAAGTTTTAAGTAACGATTTAAATATTGTTAAAGTTTCTGCACAGCGGATATGTATGGAAGTAGAATCCCAGAGTCTTGGAGCCGTTGCCATGAATGTTCTGTCACCATAATTCTTGGAGTTTGAAGATGGCACGACAAGTAGACTTTGTGTAGATGATCTTAAGTTGCGTTTAGGCTCATATATAGTCAAAAGCTCCTTGATGTATGTATGTAATACCATCCCAATACAGTTTTCCGTTTACCATCGCCCGATCCATTTTCGTTTTTGAAAACTGAAGCAAAAAAATGAAAGGTCAATATTTTGGAAAAAGAAAAAGAGTATTTCTTCTAATCTACACCTCTTTTCCGAGATCTCTACAAAATATCAATCCACAACTAGTAGAGGAAAAAGTAGTTGAGGAATACATAAAAACAATCACGAGAGTCTTCAAGCCGACTTGGTTCCAAAACCTCTAACGTTTTCTTACCGACCGACCGACCCACCAGGTATTCGCACAAGGCCTACCCAAGCAGTAAGAGATATTTCAATATTTACAATAATATGTAACAATAATAACCTAAGCCCACCCCTATCCCAAACTGCAGGTATTCGCACAAGGCCTACCCAAGCAGTAAGATATAATTATTTCAATATTTATAATAATATGTGACAATAATAACCTAAGCCCACCCCCATCCCAAACTGCAGGTATTCGCACAAGGCCTACCCAAGCAGTAAGAGATTTCAATATTTATAATAATATGTGACAATAATAACCTAAGCCCACCCCCATCCCAAACTGCAGGTATTCGCACAAGGCCTACCCAAGCAGTAAGAGATATTTCAATATTTATAATAATATGTGACAATAATAACCTAAGCCCACCCCCATCCCAAACTGCAGGTATTCGCACAAGGCCTACCCAAGCAGTAAGAGATATTTCAATATTTACAATAAGATGTGACAATAATAACCTAAGCCCACCCCCATCCCAAACTGCAGGTATTCGCACAAGGCCTACCCAAGCAGTAAGAGATATTTTAATATTTACAATAATGTGACAATAATAACCTGAGCCCACCCCCATCCCAAACTGCAGGTATTCGCACAAGGCCTACCCAAGCAATAAGAGATATTTTAATATTTACAATAATGTGACAATAATAACCTAAGCCCACACCCCATCCCAAACTGCAGGTATTAGCACAAGGCCTACCCAAGCAGTAAGAGATATTTTAATATTTACAATAATGTGACAATAATAACCTAAGCCCACCCCCATCCCAAACTGCAAGAGATATTTCAATACTTACAATAATATTTGACAATAATAACCTAAGCCCACACCCCATACCAAACTGCAGGTATTCGCACAAGGCCTACCCAAGCAGTAAGAGATATTGCAATATTTACAAATACATGTGATGTGCAAAACAAAAGTTGCGTTAATACATATTAAAAAGTATCCGCTAAGCGCGCAAATAACCAAAGCCTGTTTCCACACTTTTTTAACTTGTCCTACCACCCCCCCCCCCCCCCCCCCCCCCTCACTCACGTAAAATACAGTATTTTATATCAGTGATCCTGGGTGTATGGTGATTTTCCACCTACTAAGGCTCAACTGGAATTTTGGAGCACTTCTTGTGAATCGTGAATGAGGATTGACTAGGAAGGTCTTTATACGATTTTCACTGTACGAGTGTGACCCTATATAAAACTTCATGGTTGAGGCCTTTTTCCTTTGTTAAATAAAAGGAAAAAGCCCTCGACCATGAAGTTCTATATAGGGCCACACTCGTACAGTTACAGTATAACAGTATAAGAAAGTGAAGCCCAGTCCTGTCGAGAAATACCCCCCCTCCCCTATCTGTTGCAGCAAAGTTTTACCGGAAATTTTCCGTATTAATAATCTTAGTAATCTTGCAGTCATAACCTTCAATGTTTACATCATACCTTAGTATTGGAATTTTTAAAAAGCGTATGTATACATATACAGGAAATTAAAACACCGACGGCTTACCGCACTCCTACCAAGATGGGTTAGGTTCAGCCAGTCTGCCAGCCGTTATTGAGAAGGCTTGAAGCCAGCTTGAAATACAGCAGAACCCGGGCAGTCAAATATTTGCGGCGTCGCTTCCTGACCGGCTAGTTTGCGAAGCGTTTCTTTCAGTCTCCCTAGTTCTTCCTTCAGATCTTTGATTATCTTATCTGGCGATTCTAATGTTGAAAGCAAATGCCTTCTGCCACTACTTGGTCCTGGTTGTAGTGGTATTGAAATAGCCCTCGATTCGCGACCATTTCTGGCGAAGCATTTCCAGTCCATGTCATTTATGAATTTGATTAGGTCGCAAAACGTGTTAGAATAAAAAAAAAACTGGATTGTCTTGTATATTGCTTTGCCGCAAAACTCCAGCCATTATTCCAAATGTTGTTCCAACGTAGACTAGCTAGCTGGTCAAATTCGGGGCTGGTTCCTTCCTCAAACCAGGCAGGCGAAGGCGGGAAACCATTTTCCCGCCTGAGTTCTAATCATTTCACTTTTACCTACATCGCCTGGAAAACAACTGAAAATGTAGTTCTGAGCGAACGAACCTGCTCGGATTAGGAGTTGCAAATCGTTTGAGAGAGGGCATACCAGGTTTTCGTAGAATCTAGGCACGGAGCAAGCCCTCATGTTCGAGGCTGATGTTCCGAGCCATTACAGCTTCGATGCAGCTTCGGGTCAAATGAATATTACGTACATATCGTCATATACTACCATCCAAAGGGATATCAAATTATTGACATGGAACAGGAGTATCATTTTTTTCATTTTATTGAAGGCGTTAATTTATATCAGTCATCAAGCGCAAACATTAAATTAACGAAACCTGCTTTCCCTGTTAACGCCCCCTTACATCCAACTGTGAAAACTTTTTGTGACTAAAGCTCCTCATGGAGGGATATTAATTTATGCGCGCGCTCATAATACAGCTTGGGTTTCCTGGGCTCAGGTTTGTTTACATATAGCTCGGGCTTCCTGTGGCTCATCTCGCCAATGCCAACTACATAAAAAT
Organism: Actinernus sp. WN-2022; assembly: GCA_030867875.1. NCBI lineage: Eukaryota > Metazoa > Cnidaria > Anthozoa > Actiniaria > Actinernidae > Actinernus > Actinernus sp. WN-2022. The sequence goes on from JAOWCC010001501.1 coordinate 18,429,060, forward strand.
ACACCGTGTATTTTTATGTAGCGAGATAAGCCACAGGAAGCCCGAGCTATATGTAAACAAACCTGAGCCACAGGAAACCAGAGCTGTATTATGAGCGTGCGCTAAATCAACACATACACAACTAATCAAGTCAAAGGGTATTTTATTTAACAATTTGCTAAGAAAAGATGGATTATTAAAACATCAGTGACAAATACACAAAATGGGAGGATGGTTAGCCTGACTGGTTCGAGTTCATAAATGCTTGTACTTCAAGCAGTTTATAGTTAAAATAATAGTAAAATATTTATTAATTTGGGTGTTAATTGCATCTATGAGTTGTAAAACGGTTTATATTTTGAATATCCTAATGATGTGATGTTCTGTTATGATTTTCTTTCTCCTTGTGAATGAAACTATTTTCTGATTTAGACAAGTAATGGTAAATTAAAAGATTGTTCTTAAATTAACATATGTCTTTTTCAGTTAATATAACAACATATTAGCAGAATATTTGTTGCAATTGTTATATTATATTACTATTACAATATATAAATTTATTCATCACTAGTTATTATTTACATAGTTCCATTCTACATTTTTATATATGTTACCATTAGTACATGTATGTAAACTCGCACGTCTGATGTGTGGTATTAATAAAGACTTATTATTAAACCATGGTAGCCTCGGATTCTTTTGTTCTCCAAGGCACATTTCAACCACTAAATTTCCCTGATGGGAGGGATATTTAGAAATAGAGAATGCAGGCTGGAAGTGACAGGGTCAAAAGCATCAACTCCTGCTCCCCTCTGGCACGACTAGCCCTGCGATCCCGATCCCATCAACGTAATCCATGTGGGATGAGCTATTTCAATCTGTGTGTTATTCTCTTCATTTCTCAAGCCTGCTTCTTCCATGTGCGATACTTAAAACCATAAATGTGCATGCTCTTTGAATATTTAGTCAACCGCATAATTGCATTGTATTTTAGTGTTATTCTTCTCAAAAACAACATGCTTGTCCCCAAGGGATGCCAGGGGCCGTTCAATAAATGGCGCTCAGCCAAGCATTAAACAAAACGTTTTCAAAAGCAACTCAACTTTGACGTCTTTAGTTTTGGCAGAGAAAACTAAGCTTCTCAGAGATTTGTTTCGTTCCTTTGCGAGCCTTGGGAAGATTTGTAAAATCTGATTTGTAAAAGGAAGATTTTACAAATCTTCTCTCGGGCAATCTAAATCTCACTAATAATTATTAAATGGTAATGGTAAAATCACTGATGTAATTATTAAGCTAAACCTGGTAGCATTCAAAATTTTATTTATCTTGTAGCATTTTCTGTAATGCACTACAAAATAAAACCACTCAACTCACTGCTACACATACTTGTATGCAGCATGTAGCCAGTGAATCTGCATGTCTCTTCCATCACATTTTCTTAATTCATAAATGATTCCCTGTTTTACGTCACGTTATTAGCATATTCAAAATATAAAAGTTGATAACTCATACAGATGCAACACTGAAGTCAAGAACTATTTTACTATATTCACTTGATGTACATTTACATGATAAAAAACATGTAACATGATAAAAAAATGGCTAATAGGAACTTTAAAGGGGTCATTCTCACACAGTGGCCTTTATGCACCTCACAAGCTGTCAGTTTCCTTCCCTGCAATCCAATTCTAAATTACCAACTGGTAAGCAATAAAATTTTAATAATTAATTAAAGTATTCAGGATCTGTTGATTACCGTATACCGTAAATGCTCTATTGGTGCTTATTTAATTCTGGGGATCTTAGGGGGCGCTTATTAGATGAGGCGCTTAATAGAGAGGTGCTTATTCAGTTTCCTCTGTCAGATACTCACCCCAAAAAGAAAACTCTGTCTTCAAAACAAAGAGGCATTTATTCACTTATAAAACAACTTCACAGCACTGTACTGTGACCATGCATCTTTTTAAAGCTGCTTACAATTTGTAATTAGTTAAACTAACGGTGCTGTTTTTATATCCCTTTTAGTCATATTTTCAAATAAGCATTAGTAGTATTTATTATTAATCTGATTTTTAATATGTAATTTAGTAATTTGTAATTATTCAGTATTTTTTAGTATTATTATTTATTAGGTCTATTCCATATTTGTAAAGCGCCTAGAACAGCAATGTATAGGTGCTATATAAATTGCATTATTATTATTATGCATCATATACAGTCAAATTCACGGCGGAACAGTGTTAGTTATCAGTGTTAGTGGTATTTGGTTTTAATTGTTGTTTTGCTAGGAGGGGTGCTTATTAGAGGTCTGTTGACTGTTTTGCTTTACTGTTAGGAGGCCCTTATTAGGGAGGGGCACTTAACACAAAATTCCTCCTTTGGGGTGGGGGGGGGGGGGGGGCACTTAATAGAGACAGGGCACTTAATTAAGAGTATTTACAGTATTACATATTTTTTTAAATCATTCTCACTGGAGTTCAGAGGAACTCAAACTATAAAACTGAATTTTGGCTAAGGCTGAGATAGCTCCTTTTAAAATAATTATACTAAAGAATATGAATAAAAAATTTTGAAGACATGTGTCATCTCTAAGATCTCCTTGGGGACTATATATAAATCCATTGGAAAAGTTTTTCCTTCCCAAAACTGTATTTATTTTACTTAGTTTAGTGGCATTGTTGCTTGTATTGTAATAAATATTTTTTAAATTGATTATTATATTTTCTTCTCTTTTAGACTAAAAAAAACCAAATGAAAATAAAACAAATTTTGGAATCAAAAAAGATCACATTTGAGGAGGTGGACATTTCTAATGATCCAAACCTGAAAGAGGAAATGAGAGTGCTAATGGGTGACGTCAAAGCCCTTCCTCCGCAAATCTTTAATGGCAGCGTGCATTGTGGGGTAAGCAATAACAATCAATAATGTTAATATTTACAGTGCAACAACTGAAGCCAAGACCACTCAGACAACAAGAACTAAATGCATTGCAAAATACAAAGTATTTTATCCTAGTATATATATAACCACACGATTTTCTTCATTTGAAAGCCTTTGACTTCAGAACTAGTCCACCAAATTTGCCTTTTACCAGAATGAAGCTCTAGCAAGTTGAAATACTATTGTCTTGTACTCGACACTGATTGGCTCAAGTAACCATAAGTTGGAATGCTGTGTTTTTGTTTTGCAATGTGATTGGTTCTCGTTGGCTAAGTGCATCACCTGGTTTCAGTAGTTGCAATGTAAATTAAGCTCTGTTTTCACTACATAATTGTTTGGTGCCAAAAAGCTTCCTTCAATGTTATATTGCAAAGGTTATTAAATAGATACAGTAGGAGTGGCCATGTAATTTTATTGAGTTTGTAAATCCAAAAAAACAGACACTAATTCACTACATATATAATTATAACAGGGTTCCCATTAACGCACAGATGTGCATATTTTACGCACAAAAATAAAAAAGGACCCCCACTTTATTGGTGCTGTGCGTCCCTGGGATGCAGGAGGCCTGGGCCGGGTTGTTCAAAGCCCGATTAGTGCTAATCCAGGGTTAATTTCCATGACAACCAATAGGTTCTGTGCAGAGTTAATCCAGGATTAACACTAATCGGGCTTTGAACAACCCGGCCCTGGAGACTGGACATTTTTCAGGCCCTGGAGACCGAGACCTACCCAGAAGTCTTTGCATGCAACTCAGAGCACTGCCATGTCTTCGCATGTGCAGAAAACATTGAAAGTTATTAAACTTAAAGTTTTAAATTCGGCTCAGACATCGGGAAAGAAAAGGAAAGGTGATTCACATGAAACTTCCCAGCCTAAGAAACGTACATTTTGTTTTAAATGGCTCGAAGGAATCTGCTCGAAGAGTTTACATGGCTTTATACATATGACGAAAACAAGATGAAATGCAAAACACGCTTGCGTCTCTGTCTGCTGATGCAAACCTTCACAAGCCTGTTTTCTACATTTGTTTTATGGAAAAGTATTTTTTTTAAAGATTGAAGAATAATTTCATAACTGCATGCACCTCTTTTCCAAGCTCTCTACATTAATTTTGAATAGTTTTTTTGCTTTTCTCGTGTGATCGTGAATTATCAATCCACAATTAGTGGAGGAAAAGGAGTTGAGGAATACATGTACATTGAAAATATTTAATGCCAATCTTCAAGCCAACTTCGTAACCAGGCTTTACTTATTTCCACTGACGTCAATTCTTTTTGGGGGCCTGACCAACATGCATTTGATCAACCATTTTTTTCAGAATAAGAATACACAATGTCTGCAGTGACAAATCAAATATCAGGATATTTTAGCCACTGGAATACTAAATGTGTCATGAATTATCAGCAAGAGTTTGTAATAATATTATTACTTGGGCTGCCACAGTCTTAAAATTGGGCTGTTTTCTCTTCTTTTTTTTCCGTCATAGACACAAGTTGTAAGTTGCATACTAGATCGGCCATGACCTTGTTATCCATGTGGGAGGGATATTTCAGTAAACCAGTCAGTTTGCATAAATGGAAAGCGCCCTTAGATGCAACACACTTTAATACAGCCCGAGTACAGGATGCCTCTGGTTCCAGAACATGAACCAGTGCTTTCCAGAGACTATTCCATGTACCGGTATTCTTATTCTGGAATATGGTCAATCGAACATGCCTTAATATGTACATGTACATTGTGCACTGATAATAAAACTGACACATTCTAATTTCATGGTTTTCTTTTCCTTCAGGATTATGAAGCTTTTGCAGATGCTGTTGAAGTTGAAACACTTGAAAAATTCCTGTTGCTCAAGTAAAATTCAGCATAATACTATATACATTCACTGAATTCACAATGCACTTCTACAAGTAATTTATACCCTGTTACAATGTGTAACTGTCATTATGGTAGCTGTTCAAGGTTGATACAATGTTTAATATATAGTTAGGGACTGGCACCCACAGGTATCGGTCAGGTGTTAATATAGAGTACATGTAGTTATGATATAAAATCATGTTTGCCGCGTAGCACTAGTAAGTGTAAAGAATGTGATGTAAAGTGGTCAGCTAAGTGTGTACGCCCTACGAGGGAAAGAGAAAAAATCTCTGACCCAAGTTAATCTAGAGGGTTGATTATTAACTAACAAGGGTTAGGGCATTTTCATTGGTCAGAGCAAAGAAATACAGTGCTCAATACTAGCAGTTGTCCACTAGCCCTGGACAACCAAATATTCAAGTTGGGCTAGTGGATTTTACTTTAAATTTGTATTGATTAATTTTGCACATTGAGATCACAGTTTTCTTTCACAGCAGTGTGGGTTTAACTAAAATAAGTGCTAGATTTTGTCAATCACTGGCCGGTGATTGAAAGAAGTTAGATTTAAGCACTAAGAAATCTACAAATTAGAAGGACAGGGACTTGTAGAAAATTTGAGGTATTGACCTTTTATAAAGGCATCAAAGCGAGGCTAGTTGTCCAAGAAAGAGCAAAATCTATTCAATAGGCCATTTTGACGATGTTGCGCATGCAGCTATTACAATGGCTGTTTTAAATAACAAAAGGCTGGTGAACCAGAACGAGTCTTAGCACCTTGCATCTATTGTTCTGAGCAACATCGTCAACATGGGTCGCCTAAAATAGTGTTAATTTCCCTATGACAAAAACGAACATAGCAGTGCAGTACAACGGAAACTAAGACATTTCTGACAGACCACAATGTTGCTATCTTTTGGAAATAATTATTGGCCTTGCTCTGGTACCATGTTACCAGACTTCTACCTGTGCGGGCATGAGATATGAATAAGGTGAATACTACAGTTATTAGAGAAACTGGGTGGTTATAATGGCTGTTTCGAGTAGACAGACAGCTACATGTACTAAATAGCTCAACTGATGTTTTGTTTATGGGTGCCTACTATGATTGCCTATAATATTATAGGAATGTCTTCAAATTTTAAACCATTCATCTTCTTGTCATTGAAGTTGGGAGAACCAGTTTCTGTAATTTTTTAAGAGATGCCAAAATGTAAAAGACAGTGTATTGCCATTCAATGGTTAATATACAAATAAGGTATTTTTTGTTTATAAGAGCTACATTGTACATGTAGGACTGAATAGACAAGTTTTGTATTCTTAGACGAGCTGGAAATGAGCCCTCAATGAAGGTTCATGTTTGCTAAAATCTATTTAGCATTAGTAGAAACCAACTTGTGTTTTATCATGAATCCTGCAATCTGATTGGCTAAGCTATTCATCTAGTAAAATAAACTGGTTTCAAAAGTAAACAATAGCCACTAAATTACAAGTCTTAGTGTTTCAGTTTAAGATTGAAGAACTTGTTGATTTCTACTAAAACAATAATAAATTAGACTAGCAAATTAGCTCTCAGATTCAGACTGTGGCTGATAGCTGCTTTGCAGCTTGCTCCTCATCAACTATAGTGTAGTAGAATTTTTTTGAGTGCAGTCTAATTATGTAAATGCAAAAAGATGACCCCATAGTGCTTGTTCCAGTTCTTCCATGATAATACATGTATGAAACTTATGCACTGTTGGTTCATAGCCAGGTTAACTGTATACTTAGATAGGCAAAATAAGAAATAAAGCCGGTCTTTCTAGGAGTGTTGTTCACATTTTCTTTTTTCCTAATAATAAAGTAAATATCAAAAGACCAAGTATTACATGTACTGTATTAAAAGAAAGAAAGAAGTAAAGCAACCTTAATTAACATTGGTAGCTCATGAAGTCTTGAAAGACAAACTTGAGGCCAATACTCAATAGGAGACCTACGATTGAACCACCTTATCTAAGGATGCGTTCGATTGACCGTATTCCGGAATAAGAATACACAGAATTATCACTACAAATCGCTTATATCGGGAATTTTTAGTCACTGGAACACTAAATGTATCCTGAATATCACATTTCAGCAAACGTTAGTAGCTTATAGTGCAAAATGTGCCTGAACCAGTGATTTCCAGAGATTATTCCATCCATTCTTATTCCGGAATACGGTCAATCGAACGTGCCCTATGACTACTTGAAACCATTGGCAGTTTGAGCACATTTCATAAAGAAAGCACCTACTCAGTTATTTCAAAGTGCACCTAACTGTTGCTGCAATTTTTATACCCATGAACCTCTGAAACTTTTGAGTATTTCTGTGAAGAAATGCTTGCTTGAAATTGTGAAAATTGACCTAATGGTTTGATCCCTGGGTAGATGTAATCTTATTAATGGATTTATTCTCCATGGCGCCTTTCTATCACAACATTCATTTATAGAGAACATACAGTTTCTGTGTTGTTAGTAAAGAAAAGTCATTTTAGTCAACATTTAAGTATTTATTCAAAGTCTAATTAATTAGATCTAGAATTCTACCCAGGATTTTACTTGTGCGGTCATGGAAAAGTCAATTTTTCATGTAGATAAACTAAAGAAACGGGAATACACATTTATGAAAGTGGTTTATGGCTTGTTTTGAAACAATAAATATTGTTCAAGAACTCATGAATAATTAATGAAGCAAAAACAAAGGAATTTATACCTGATAAAATTTCATCCTAATTTACATAAACTTCCAGCAAATTTTGGGCCTTTAATCAGTGAATTTCTAATTAGGATGAAACTTTACATAAAATGTCTTCCTACTAAAAAAAATTTCTTTGTCATTCCCTTGAGATATGCGTCTTTCTTTCATTGCATTCTTAAAGAATTTTTGAAGCCGTTCAAAACACTCGCAGCACATGTTTTACCAAGTCTAAATTCTTGGGCTTCACCCTCAAATTTTTAAACTTGATAAAACACCAATGTTCCTGTTTTAAACAGTACTTACTCTTAACTCCATGCATGCACACTTACATATACATCCTGTTACATAACTTTCTGATGTTAAGGTACATATGTATGCCCAACATTGGGTGTTGATCACACTGCAATTAATATTGTTGTCAACGTAATATGCATCTGTCAGAATCTTTACATTTTAACAGCTAGACCAGCTTTGGAACTTTTTTTTATTTCCAAACATTACAATGTACATTAGAAATATGAACAAAATCAGCATAAATTATTTAAATGTGGTATTTACCATTAATTTATTACCCTTTTATTATACATGTATCCATCGGAAGCACGAAATAAATTCACAGACCCATGCATGCATTCCTATTATTTGATGCACTTGTGCTATTGTTAAAATTCTCTTCAGCAAATGACATTAACTTTTGTGGATGCAAAGCCAATTCTAAGAATAGCAACCATAGAAAATAGTCTTAAACTTCACAGTGCATTGCAATTAATTTTTTTTCATTGTCTCACTTTCCACAAGAAAAGCTACAAGTGCATTTAAAGTTTCTGTTAAACTTCAAGGCTGGCAAACAGCTACATGTAGTATCTGTAGTCAACTGTGCAGGGGTTACCCTAAAAGCGATACCCGAGACAGTCTATGATATTTACACTGTCCTGAAAACTGACATTGTATTAAACTTTTTATTTTGCAATGCAATCATGTAGGAATTAAGTGTATTGTGCAATAATTTTAATGTCACTGTCTCGAGGTCACATAATAATTGTGACCTTGACAGTGACATCAAAACTATAATTATTATGACCTCAACGCTTGGTCATTTTCTTTGATTCCCTAAATTCTTGTTTCTTACACTTTATTCTTAAAATTGCTTTGGTATTTTATTCCAGATTTTCCAGCAGAATGAGTCACTGTAGCTCTGGACAAATACATGCCATCATCAGATATCCCTTTAAAATATTTCTTAGTCTGCAAAAACACCATCTCTATGTGAGTGCCCAAAGCAAGCCAGTTACTCCACTCCTTACATGTATTTTCTGTATATATTGTTTGGTGTAACAATAGAACATGTCGTAAAGCTTCCAATAATACATGTACTTACAGTGCATATGATGCTGCTATACATTACATTTATAGACTACATTACAGTGAAACCATCACATTTAATTCTTTAACAAGTAGTTTCCTTTTCAAGGACTTTCTGGATTCAAGGTCTTTTCAAGATGAGTAGTAAAATTCAAGGACATGAACCATGTACATGTATAAAATAATTATTGTCCACATGTAACAGAACCAATAATATGGTTAATGACCTGAGGCATTTAAAGACCTATATAATGTACAATGTACATGTATGTTCAAAGCTACAGTATATTCAAACAAAACCTGCTCCACTTCAGTACGAAAAAAAAATCACTGACAGGATATGTTGGTAATATGTAAAGCGCCATGATACTGTGGTGATATGGTGCTATATAAATATGGCCATTATTATACAGTGAATAACCATTACTGCACTACAACAGCAATAAGCCTAACAAGTCACGTAAGACTGTGCCAGATTTTAAACCCCTAAGTCTAGTTACAATAATTATTATTGTGCATGTGTTTTCAAGTTTGACACGGTTTATGTTGGGATAACTCGTCCTATATACAGTAAGAGCGTTTTAGTTCACCGAATTGAAAGTAGAGACCCCCGAAAGTACACGTAGAAGGCTGCTTGGGTGGTGCAGTGGTTAACCTGTGGCCCACATTCAATTTCCGTTTGGTGGTACCTCTAGTTTTTCTCTAGGTTCTCCAGTTTTCCTCCCTCTGCAAAAACCAACATGCTGAATTCCAATTCGATCTGAGGATTAGCCAGGTCCTGACTCTGATCAACCCCCGATGGTTCTTTCAGGTTCAGAGTAAAACTGAAAGTTCCCTCATTACTTTGGGAACTTAATGGTAACAGTAAAATATATATGTTTGTACAATGTGCTGATGTAGGTTATTCAAAGTAAAATTTAATAGTAGATACTGTAATTAATATTAACCACTGAAAAGCTGTTCAACTCCAGGGTTCCCACAAATTTGCAGGAAAAATTTCTCCAACATTTCACTGACCATGGAAGAAGCATTTTTCACTGACCTCCAGCACATGCTTGTATTTTTCCAAATATTCAATCGCTATTTTGGGACAGCAACATTTAACAAAACAGCCCACTGAAAATAAATATTCACTGACTTTTCATTGAAATTTGGGATTTCCCTGACCAAATACCTTGAAAAAAAATGTTCTCTGACTTTTCCCTGACCTTGGGAACCCTGAACTCTTTACTTTATATATTTTTAGAAAGTCATTAAAAATATTTATCATTAATTTTCTTAATAAAAGGATTAGATCTTATTAACATAATGATCGCCTGCAAGCATTTAAATTTTGAAACTAAAGGCTTTGTTAAGACTGTTAAGTTTACATCAAAAGCTCTTTTTATTTAATAATTCATGAAAAAACAAAAGAAATGAATGTTTAACAAGTGTTTTTAAATCTGATATAGATACAGTTCTCATTTACATAAACTTTTGCTTTTATTTTCTCGGTCGAAATAGGTCGTATCACAAAATTAACTGAATTACATGACTCTATACTATGTTTTTGAAGCTGCTTCAAAAACTTGCAGCATGTGCTTTATCAGATCTAAAAACACTGGCTATGCTCTCGTGTTTCTAAATCTGATAAAACACTGCTGCTCATTTTTGAAACAGTACCTAGCTCACTGTAGAAGCTTTTCCTAGCAGGGGAGCGTTTCTGCAAGATCCTACAAACTTAACCAAAGCAGTTTGTTCTGAGTAATGATGGGTGACTAGTTTCTGTAAAAACTAGTTTTGATCTGCATTGGCAGGAAAGATAAACACTGGTATGATCAACTAAAAGTCAATAATTTAAGGCATGCTAACTGCTTTGGGGAGCGAGTAGCAGCTGACATTTCGATAGCCTGGGAAACCAGCCGACTCTTATCGCTCCCCACTCGCGAAAGAGACGTCTGGGAAGTGAGGCAAAAAATGCCATACTGATGACGTAGCAGATAGCCGTTTCACGATGCATAAATTAGTTGCAATTCTCAGAAGCCGAATGCGAACAACAGAGACTGTTCTTTTCAAGGAATATAACTACCGTGGCTGCTCGTTTGCTTGGCAGTGGATCACCGTCACGAACAACTCATGAAATTCAAGCCTATTTAGCGTGTGCCGGTGCTGTTGTTGACTGAGTTCTTTCAGCGGCTAGTAAAGCGAAATGTTGTACTGTCAAAACATTTACAAGAAAGGTACTGACTACTGTCATGGTTGTTTATAATTTCATATCAGTAAACCTACATACACTGAGCTATCACAAAACACTGGATGAGTTGTTGTTGCGGAGGATAAATCATTCAGACAGTGAATCTGGGCTATGAATAAACATAATTACATGTAAGTGTGCTATGAATCACGAACCAAGAGTGATATGAATCAATCACCCAAGCAAACGGGCAGCCTCGGTAGCTAACCTCTTCGGCTACTGACATGACAAAAGAGCTGGCTTGAAAAGTGGCCTGCTGTGCTGTGTGTAGTTTTTGAAATTATAAACAACTATTATGTTTTGACAGTCGTAGGACAAATTCTCTTGACCGGGCCGAGCCGATGAAAGAACGAAGCAAGCGAGCTACCAACACACGCTAAATATATAGGCTTGAATTTCATGGTTCATGACGGTGATCCACTGCCAAGCAAACGAGCAGCCTCTGTAGTTACTGTATATTCCTTGAAAAGAACTCTGTTGTTCGCATTCGGCTTCTGAGAATTGCAACTAATTTATGCATCGTGAAACGGCTATCTGCTACGTCATCAGTATGACATTTTCTGCCTCACTTCCCAGACGTCTCTTTCGCGAGTGGGGAGCGATAAGAGTCGGCTGGTTTCCCAGGCTAACATTTCGAGCGCTAAGGGCTGACGAAGGGCTAGCCCCCAAAACTTCATACCTAATATTCAACTTTTAGTTGATCATACGAGTGGTGTTCTGAGTAAGATTGTCCTTTTCATATTATGTATATGAACCAAACACTTAACCATATTATACACATTTTGTACACAGAGATCTACCGTACATGTAGATTAGTTCCCTCCTTTTGTAATGTACATAAAAATGTAGTTGCTTCACATAAGCCCTTAATGGTTTCTTTTTAGGCTTCCTCGCCACTAACCTTTATATATTTTACTTTGTATTATCTACTTTGTAAATTCTATTAGTGGCCAATAAAATAAAATACAATACAATTCTTAGATTTACTCATATCCAGAAATTTGTTGAACCTTCAACCACATTAACACCATATTTGTTATTAATTCACAACTGAAGACGACCATCACCCCAAAAATGTCATATGGCAAACTCCTTTGCAAACACGTTCCATTGAATGTAACTTGTGTGCCTTGCATGCTACCATGATGGCTTCACGTACAAGTATGTATCCACAGGATCATGATACAATCTCAGACCATTAAAAGTCTGTGCCAAAGTATTTCTGACCAAATAAAATGTGGCAGTCTGTATGCACTTCTGAAGTAAGAATGATTAGCGTTGGGAATTGTTTTAGGACAATTCTGATACCTGAAATAAAAGGAAAACATGTTATGTCGTCATTCAGTTTTAGACTGTTCACTAGCTATTTTAAATGCAGAAACAAACATTTTGAGCAAGTGACCCGAAGGCCACACGTCTGGCTCACCATTAGTTGATCATGACCAATATAATTTCTGACAGTAATTATTCATATTTTTGCCTTTAATTCATATCATTTTAATTTTGTTTGAGTATATAAATACATTTGAAGGGCAGTGTGCAAAAGGGACATCAGTGAGAATTTCAAAACATAAAAAAATAACTGCGCCCTTAACAATAGGAAAACCCACATTTTCTCATCTCTTAGTTAAAAGAGCCTTTCAGATGAAAGACTTCCTTGTTTTGAGCTGTCATAAATTCCTAATCAAGCCATTTTTTATAAACATTTTTGTTATTGTATGTTATTTTGTGTGTGTTGGGGGGGGGGGGGGTGTAGGGGTAAGAAGGCTATTTTGAAGAGTGTGCACGCTGTACATTGCATTTTAAGTTTCATTGAGAAAATACTTTCCCTATATACCGGTAAAATAAGGCTTGAAGAAGGATTCTGACTCTCTTTCACCTCGGAAACCAAGCAGAGACAACACTGAAGAGCAGTGACGCAACAGCCAGGAATTGAACCCGTAGTCAATGACTTGGGTGCCATGATAATCCCCGAGATTTTTCTATTATCAGCATGTTCACATACAAGAATCGTCACGACCTATGTAAAATATAACTTCAGAAAACGAATTTAAGTGAACGTAAAGAAGAGCAAAGACACAGTCCAATCGTCACGTATGCCTGTTTTGCACACAGCCCTTCATTTATACTTAGGAATGCTTTATTTTCGTTTTGCAAATGCGTCTAATAAGTGGCCCCAGTTTCAGTAGTTGCACAGTAATGGAAGGGCTGTCTGCATAAGGGTGTAAGTGGCTGCATGTCTCCTGATCATGTTCTAAATTCTCCCTTAGAAAACAAAGAATTTTAAGGAGAATTTAGAAGTGACCAGGAGTCGCTTATGCCCCTGTTGCACAGCCCTTCAATTACAACATTGACCACCACTTGAAGATAAAAAGCTACTGTATCTCTATGCAGACATAATTATAAGATCCTCTATGTGTGCATGTGCATTTACCTTCTGGCGAAGCAAACACAGTTAATATGATGATATTTGCTTCTTTGACACCATGATCAAGAAGAACATTGATTGCAGTGACAACAGTAGCTCCAGTATCTGTAAAAAGATGACATATAACGTACATGTAGTATCATTGTGTAACATTTAATTAATCAGGCTGTGGGGAATCTCACCTCGTATGCTTTTCTTTGCCACATTTCTATTAACTTACATGTATCATTAGCATACTATACGATTGTACCAGTAATGTACATCTGTTTTGATAAAAAATTAAAAGCATAGAATTGTTGTGCATTTTTTAATGCGAAATTAAGGAATTCATGATCAGCCCTTGAGGCTTTGAACATTATTTTTGTTTCTAAATTATTCCTTTTGAATCCCAACTAAATTGTCTCAAATACTGTCTGAGATTTTTGATATGTTGCATATTATTAATTTTATCCCTTTTCAAAGTGGAAGCAGTTTTTCATCCTATTTTGATACAAATCAGGTCATAATACCTCCATTAAAAATATTTCAAAATTCCCCAACAAATATTGTAGAAACAGTGGTTTTCTACTTCTCCTACAAATTTGGGTAGGCTGGACTTCAACAAAGTTGTTTTTGGGGGCAAAAAGAAAAGCAAAGAAACAGCCTGATAAAGGTTTTCCAGTTGACTAAGAAGTTGACTAAGAAGTCCCACATCTCATTAACTTTAGCCAATCAGAACGATTCATGTTGTGTTCAGTCTTGGCTGATTACAAAGTTCAGATGAGCTGGCTCAGAACACAGGCTTGACTGAGAAGAGAGAAAGCTATACATTTTACTGATCCTGTTACTTCTACAGAAATTACTTCTTTTTTTTGGGGGGGGGGGGGGATCGGAGGAAAAGAGGGATAGAAGAAAGGGAGAAGAGGGGGACTGGGAAAGAGGGAGGGGAGAGGGGAAGGAAGGAAAGACCTGCAACAGACCCCCGCAAAAAACGTATATTTGCGCATGGAAAATTTCCATTGGCTAAGAGACGTAGTGGAATGTCAATCAAGTGAAATTCTACGCTTCATAAGTTCATTACTCAAAATTAAGCTATCGAACTTGTTGTAACTTGTAAATTCCCACACACTTTCACGTTCTAGCACTGTCAGTAACTCGTGAAACATAAACTTGTGCCGAAATATTGTATTAATAACAGTTTTCCATCAGGATAAACAAATGTTTGTGAATATAAGTTGATTTTCCTGATCGAAGTTACTTTGTACAGTCATATTTCACGATGGATAGGCAACAACAACCTTCACTTTGGAGGTTTTAGAGGTGTCACGATGGTCCACAAAGCCTTGACAACATTCCAAGTTCGGTTGTGTGCGAAGAAACTAAGCACTCCTGTTCTTCTGTACTTTCTGTAGCTTCATCATCCGTGTTCATGCATGGAAAGAGACTTTCGACTGCCATTGACAGTTAATTGCTTGCTCGTAGGTTGTGCTGGAGACTGTACTCTTTTTGATTTTCTGGTTTGTGGACTTTGGCCTGGTGTCAAAGCATGACAGCCCTTTCTATTCAGAGATTCTGTGGTGCATTTAGCACTAAATGCTGTCAAAACGGACTTAAATGCTGCAGTTAAATTCCTCAGTTTTCTTCCGCAAAGATTGCATACAACCTACGACAGCTGGGGGGAATTAGAAACCGTAATTTTAATCTCCTGCAAACATTTCCCTATAACAGTACCACAGTCTTCCTTTCTTGATGGTTTAAACAAGTTGTAAAAAGACTCATCCCGAATGCTTCTGTAGTCCACAACCGTAGGTTATTCGAAGATTATTCTTGCAAAGGCGACAACACTCCTTTCGATTATTTTAGATTGTTTCCTTCCTCTATTAGATTTTATTATAGCTGGAGGAATATTTTCTTTTGATGCCATAATCTTTTTTTTTACAACGGGAATTTGTGTATGTGCATTATTTTGTTGTGAGAGTAACTGGAAATGTTAAAAACAATTTTTCACTCAATATGATTGGATGGTTTTGACAGATGAGATAATTACTTAATTGGGGTGGAAATGGGTTTTGCGGGGGTCTGTTGCAGGCCTTCCCTTCTTTCCTTCCCCCTCCCCTCCCCCCTCTTCTTCCGTCTTCCCCAGTCCCCCTCTTCTCCCTTTCTTCTTTCCCTCTTTTTCTCCGACTCCCCCCCCCCCCCAAAAAAAAACTTTAGGGCCCGCTACACAGGCTATATCAGAGCAGGGAAAGCCATTGAAGCGCTGCTTCACACCATAATTATACACAGGCTGACTGTTTTTGTCACATTTTAATTTCATTGTGCTGAAGCAAAACTGGCAACCCTAATTAGCTTCCTGCATTGAATTCTCTAAAGATTGTTGGTCGATTGAAGATAACAAAACTTTATTGCTTGATTATTTGTGGACTTTCAAGATTCGATGATTCTCACTTCGTATAAATTCCTCCAGCTATTGTTTTTCCTAAGAACTTTGCATCCACTGCCAAATTTACTCAGACTTAAATTATCACATATACAAACTATACATGTGCTGTTTTTCTCTTTTCATCTATTTTTGAATACCACCATGCAATAATGATCTACTTTTACCTTTTTTGGGCATTGCATTGATGTACTTAAATCTTTACAAACGAAACTAAGAAGCACAGAATTATCAGGATACCGAGAATGACATATGCTTTTTTAGTGGGAAATAAGAAAGTCACATTTTCAAGGCTTAAAAAAAGATTTGTTTGAGTTTTTTTGTGATGGTAGATGGGGCTTTTAGATTTGAAATTTGCAACAAAAAACTTTTTGGAAACTTTTCCATTTTTAACCTTTATTGAGACCTTGAGGTACCCAGCACCGGCTAAATTATGTTGTTTTTGAACAAAATTGTAATGAAATAGAGTGACTATGTCAAAATAAATGGATCCTCAATACCGGTAACGTTTGGTCCGCACATGAATATTTTTTTTGTTTATTTTTCTCTCTCCAAGGTGTTAATTCAATTATTGCCTCTTGGTATCCAAATAAAAAAGAAATATCATTTTTTCTCTTGTATGTACCTTTTGCAAAAGTGTGGAATAAAATACCAGTATATACTTCTATTCCTCTAGTTAAAACCAATAAAATTATGCTTAATCAAAACGATTTCAAAATATTAAGAAAGTTGTGCTATTAGCCGGTGCTGGCACCTTGAGGTTCCACCATAGCTTTCATGAATAATAGCATAACTTTCTGAATATTTTGTATATCATTTTGGTCAAGCACAATTTTATTGCTTTTAACTAGAGTGTATATTTCAATCTGCAATTTTGCATAAGGTACAAGAGAAAAAAAGGGGAATTTCTTTTTTTGACGATAATCGAATTAACACCTTGGAGAGAAAAAATAACAAAACAGACCAAACTTTATTGAGGAGCCTTTTATTTTGACATAACTCCACTCTATTTCATATTTACAATTGTCTTTCAAAAACAACACAATTTAGCCCGGCGGTGCTGGTACCTTAAGTTACACAGGGTTAAAACTAAGATGCCAATATGCATGAATGCAATAGAAAAAGCAAATCTTAAGCTATCACAAATTCCTCACTGCACCTGCATTGTCATTGCTATACACGATGGAGTGTTGCCAAAGTCACAACATGATGTTGGTGATAGACTTCTGTTAATCATACAAAGTAGATTCTGCCAACAAAGGGCTGACACAGAATTGCCAGCAATTGTTGGCTTCCCTTTATTGATGGAATCTACTTTGTATGATTGATGAAGTCTATCACAAAACTTCACACTGCGATTTTGGTCTCGTGCTATCATGTAGCAACGAAAACAGACTGTGGTAACACAATACTTCTTATATTCAAAGACACACTGATAGATTCATTTCCACATAATTATACTTACTTAAGAGAGGATACATTAGCAATACTTTTCTATGTACCATATCTGGGGGAAATTTGGCATAGTAAACCTGAAAATAAAGTGCCAAAACAGAGATGTACATTATACTTTTTAGAAGCATGGTAATAAGGCAGAATTATAAAATAATAGTTTCATAATGATTATCCTCAATATTTACTGGGAAATGGATTGTTTCCTACACTATCTACGCCAATCTCTGCAAAAAAGATACAATTTTGTACATCCGCCTGTTTAGCTTTATTTTTATACAATACATTTGAAGGGTTGAGCATGAAAACGGCCCATGTGACTTTTTAGTGATTTTTTTTCAGATCGTCAAATTTGCCTGAAAACTTAAATTCTATACAACCAGTTTAACAACTGTTTATTTCTGTTTTGGCATTTATATCGTGATTACACGGTAAAAACCTAAAATTCTTCACATAGAAACGGTCAATGTTTACTTGACAACGATGCTTTCGACTCTAAAATTATGCATATCTAGTACTGGTTCGTATTCGGTTGAGCAGTTAGACTGTTATTCTCCTGTTTATCGAGATTTTCACTTTCTCTTGATCGAAGACTTAACCCGATCTTGTTCCGTAATGCGTCTGTGCTGTAGAGCTTTAGTTTATGGCTGGACTTTGTCACTTTCAAGTAGGCAGATTTCATGTTTAAAAACTATTCCACAGAAAAAGCTGATAATCACATTAGTAGAAGCGCTCAACTGAACACAAACTAGTACTAGATATGCATACTTTTATAGTCATTTCTATGTGAAGAATTTTAGGTTTTTAACGGTGTAATCGCGATATAAATGCCACAACAGTAACAAAAAGCTGTTAATCAGGTTGTATAGAAGTTTTCAGGCAAATTTGACGATTTTGAAAAAAATCACTAAAAAGTCACATACTTTTAGGTCGTTTTCATACTCACCTCTCCATTTGTAAAGTGGCTATAGAAAGCTTTTTTTCTTAATTGAAGATCATGGTTACAACTTGTATTGTCATTTCTTGTGTGTATTTGAACCTGCTGTCCTAAATACATCACTGAGAATTCTTCTGCTTTTATTCCCCCCCAAAAACTAACAACATTTTCAAGGAACCTCATTTTTCTGGCAGAACTCAAATGTGCATCTTCTTTGGTAAACCGCATCCCCAACTCTTGATTTTGTCCAAAAAGGTGCTGCTATATGCAGGTATTTACAGTACCTTATTTTTCAGTTAATGCAAGAAAAAGAAACACTGATATTTTCGATCTACCTATGGAAGATTTAGGCAGGGCTATTAGGTCTGGTGGATGGTTTTACAGAACTCCTCCAGGCGATCCATTTTGATCAAACCACCAGTCTCTAAATTTTGCCTTGTGTTTCTCTTTTCCTCAAACTTTTTTCGTTTAGCACTAAAATACTACTCTTACTACATCTTAACAAAATTGCTAAATGGAGTTGCTCGCTAAATAGGCATTTAATCACTATTTTAGAATCACTAAAATAGTAGCCCTAAGGTAGGATAATGTAACCCAATCAGGGATAAAAGAAACAACCCAAATTATTCTATCAAACTTGCTAGTCAGGCAAGTGACTTAAAAAGTACATACCCAACGTGAAAATCTACTAGTCCTGGACTATTGGGCATGAGCTTTGACATTTAACCTTGCCAATATGAGGCATACTTCACTAAAGTAACAATAATACGACATACTGTAATGCTCTCTTACCATTGGCTTGTGTGTGTCTTCATGGACTTTAATTAGTATTTTCCCAATTCTTATAGAACGACAGCAATCACGTAGACCTTTCTCCATTGCCTCACCTGATAAAACATTGTAGCCATAAAAATCTACACATAGTTGGCAGTACCTCATATTATAAATTACTCTATATTATCTAAATGTAGGAATGGTGACTTCTGCGATGCTTACATGTATCATTTTACCCTGAAAAACAAATGGTACACATCATTTTGTTTGGAAAGTTTTAGAAAACGTGGGCCAATTTCCCTGCATGTACCATTTTTTGGTTTATTTCCTATTTCCCATTTCTATTTTATTTTCACATTTTCAATCAGATGGTATGTAGGGGAAATCGCACGAATGCAAGTGCTGTATGGGATTTATATGCACTGAGTGATATTTTCAAAGTTCTAATAATTGCGAGTCATTGCACTTAGACCATTGGTTGAGCAACCCTGAGTCTTGTCTTATAAACAGATTCCCCTTAAGGATCTTTTCCAGGATTTTCACTGTACGAGTGAGGGTCTTTATAAAGATTCATGGTGAAGCCCTTGGTTTTATAAGGATTGACTAGGAGGGTCTTTATACAATTTTCACTCTATGAGTGTGGCGCTATATAAAACTTCATGGTTGAGGCCTTTTTCGTTTGTTCAACAAAGGAAAAAGGCCTCAACCATGAAGTTTTACATAGGGCCACACTCGGAGTGAATAGTTGTATAAAGACCCATTTGTTTTACCGGGTATAAAGGAGTATACGCGTGAGTGATTTGCTTCTTCTGATTGGACAAAATGCTGATTACTTATGCAAGAGTTTTTGAATTATTTGGAATATATATGTACATTTATTTATAGGTATACTATTATTATTAGTACACAGAGATAAGGTATTAATTCACTGTACTGAAAAAGATGTCAGCTTGTACTTTTACCCACAATCCTTTGTGCATGAACATCTTTAAATCTGTTATAAAATCGCTATAGAGGTTTTAAATCTTAAAAACAAGCCAGTACAAGTGATGTTACCAATACACTGTCATTTAAAAGGATTTCTACATGTTATTTTTACTGTTTTAGGTTTGCAAAGGATTGTGATCAAATGTACAGGCACCATAATCATTTTTAGTATGGTGGATTATCTCACCACTTCTCATAATGCTCACTCCACAGTTTCCTCTTAAAAATGCTAGCCCATCATACTCTGCCCCTGAAAAGCACATAACAACACCATGTGTTACATACAGCTGAAGAGATATAGCCGAGTTATTTACCGGCTGAGGTATATATAGAAAAAATAACTGTGTCTGAGGTCTTGAAATGTAGTTTTCCTCTATATATATGGACAGACACTATAAGGGACCCCCCCCCCGGATAAGCCTATAAATAAGCCATAGTAAGTGTGCTTAATAAAAAAAAGTATGGCCCCCCTATAAAAGAGAGGCATATAAAAATTCAACCCCTCCTAAATGGGAGCATAAAAAAAATCGTGATTCCACGTTTGAGATGAGCGATTTGTACATTTCAATTGTTTCTGATGAAAACCCAATTTTGTTAATTAAAACCGGTATCTTCGTCCCTGATTCTGGACAACGCCAAACATGAATACAGCAGTCTTATTTTCTTTGCTCTCAGTGGAAGTAGATTAGAAAACCAAAGAAAATACGGCTCTACTCGCAAGGTAGACAAACTATTGAACAAACTCCAATGATAATTTAGTGAGAGTGCATGCACTGATTAATTGAGAGTGGTCAGAGATAGGAAAAAACTGGTCGCTCCTGGAACCAATCAGATCACAGGAAATCTTAGGTTACCACCCGCTCATGTGTGTACAAAATAATATGTATTTCTGGTAAACAAAATATTGTACCTTTAAGTTAGTTTGTAGTTTAAGTGATGGCCCTCTTATTTCAAAATAATATAGAGTAAAAGTACATTACAATGTACTTGCCAATCATCCCAGATCCTGCACGACTATTTGAATAATTTGAATAATTTGTCCAGTGTCCCTAACAGTGCTCAAAATTAACGGTCGTCCACTCGTCCATAATGAGTAAAAATCGAGAAAAACAAGTACATTTTCCCTCCACTCGTCCCCTGGACGAGTAGATTTATTTGTTCTCTAAATATGATTTTGATTCAGAACCAGAAAATGGCACAAATGATGAAAACAGTGATAATTTCACCTGCGATCGCCAAAACAAACTAAAGCAAACAAAAAAACACCAGGCTTCACTAGATTTTGGCAACTAGAGGTCTGGCCTCAACCTATCATGAATTGTAATAATATGGGAAACAATATGACATTGTGTTCGTAGTTTGTGTTCATAGCGACAACATACCAATGTTTTACGAAAAGGAACAAATACTAATCTCGACATTTCCTCCTGGGTAGCCTGTGGTGATTTCTTAGATGCTGGGTCATTTTGAGATTCGATCAAGAATTTTTCCGAATGTTTTAGCCTTGTTATCATGCCATATCATGTCTGAACATGCGCATGCATGATTTCTCATGAAGTCGCTTACATAAAATCATGTTGGCTCAAGCACATGGTTATATGTTGGTGCAACTGGTTCTAGAGAGGGAGTCTATGAGAATTTTTGCAGTATTTGGTAAGTATTCTATCATGACCTTAAAAAAAAGAAATGTTACTAAAAGAAGTTATTGGAACATTTTTTCAAAGGATTATAAAACTGCTGAGTTCATGTGGTGCCGAAATAGTGCAGGATTTCCAAGGTAAATCTATGCCGAAGTCAAACTGTTTCAACTGAACTGAGCACAGAACAAGACAGTAGCTTGAATTACAAACAAAACCCAGCAGTTTACAGTAATAGTATGGACAACGAACGGAGTGCACACCAAGACTTGCAAAAACGAACAAACCGAATGAGCGGCCAATGTGCCAAGCTAGCGGCCCAACGTGGTCGCCAACTAAAATATTAAGTGTTTAATTTTGTTTATCTCGTTTCCGCTACTGATTGGCAATATACATGTATACTATAACAACTGTACCCTGACCTGTTACAGTAGATAACTTGGTTTGCTGATATTTATCTCGTTTCAGTCATCGAGCAATAGCTCTACTATAAATTTAGCTCTTTCAAATTGAAATCATCATTCTAGTGATGTACTCAGACAAATTACTACTTGGCAACAAAGTCATTGTACAGATTCTATAAGACCCTATAATGGTTTTCTCTATTTCATTGTTTAACTTTCAAGAACGTTTACAAATTCGATACATTCTTAACTGTTAGAGTATTGTAAGCCATAATACGTTATCATTAATTTTCCTCTCAGGTAAAGTGTGTGACATATTTGACATTTTTGAATGATAAAATCAGTTATACATGTGTGGAACATCTTTTTTATAAACAATCTTAATCTATTATCATTTACATAATCAAAAACTGACTATTATATGCAGACCTCGACAATGTTTTCAACATCTTAGCACATCAAGACAACAAATATGCGCCTTCCAAATGATGTGGTTCTTTAATCGTAAAATGAAACGCATTAAATAAAAAAATTCTAAGAAAAATGTCACAAATTTGACGTGAGCGGGACCGTGTTTGTTGCTGTTTACGATGTTAATTTAACAATAACCATTATTATAAAAAAAAAAGATGTTTTCATAACATTTTGATTTTCATAACAAATGTTTTTATAATTGGGAACTCTTTTATAACTTACGACGCACACAAATGATGCGTGTTCAGCATTGTTGAAACAATCTTCAATGTGGTCTGCATTTATGTCTCACATTTACAGGAAATCCACAAACTTGTAGCACTTCACTTTCTATTAGAAATCGCTAGTAATAAATAATAAATTTCCATTTCAGTGGACCAGTACATTTTTAGCTTACTAGTCCCATGGACCACCAAAGCAAAAAGTCAATTTCGAGCACTGCTTAACCATCACGACTGCCTACCCATCAGGACTGCCTACCCATCAGGACTGCCTAATGGTCATCCTTAAATTTGTTTCGGCATTACTGTTTTATATTTTTACTTATTACTGACTTACAACCGGTTTGAGTGTTACATCCGTAGAGCTATCATTAGACATAGTCATTTGACACAATTATTCCACATGCTTTATAACCAGGGTCACTTGTTTATTGTGATTTTTGAGGTACAGAATTGAATAATTTAATAGGTGCTTTTTCATATTCGAGTACTCAACAGACTTTGCTGTGTCCCACATTGGAATTCTGAAATGTTCATGGCAAGTATGCAAGTACATTGTACATGTTAGGATGAAAGACTCTGTCGACCATTACGCTTTGCGAGGGTGTACAACTGTTGTTACATACAAACTGTACCTTCTAGAAATACCAACAACATTACGCATTCAAGCTCAGAATTTCATATCATGCAAAATTCACATGTCTGGGGGTGGTCACTGCCAGAGACTTGTTTACATCATCAGTGGCCTACAACTTGACATCCTGATCCGAGAAGATGCAAAGGTCTAACTGAAGATACAAGAGCAAAGGCAGCAAAAATTCTCCCTGTTATTTTAAGACCTTGAGTAGTGGTCCAGCCAGGGAATCAAATCCACAACCTCCCACTGTTACAACAGACTGGAACTAGCCACTGAGTTAAATGGGAGGCAGTTAAAGTGCCCCTAACCCTATTTTAGTTTTATTTATTTTCAAAGTCTACATGAAAATTGAGGACGAAAGAAAATGAAAAAAGTTAAATCGGTATAATTCCTGATTTTGAAATTGTGATGTAAGTCCTGCGCATTTGTTTAATTTACGACCATGTACATGTAGTTTGTGGTCTTGGTCGAGTGACGTAAGATCAAGAAAAAGTCATGATTGTTCACCAGCACTTGTTGTGCCATTGCTTTTAAATAGCGTGCTATAGCTGTGGCTAGAGCCTAGTAACTTTTTGCAAACTTCAACAGGTTGTAGACAATCAAGGATTCAAGCAAACACAAAAGTTACTCTTTTTGCAGAATTACCCTATATCATTATGACGTCACGGCTTGTTTATGAGGGGGACAGAATCGACTTGAACAATAGAATTTTGAACTAAATCTGCTCTGCTGAGGAAAATTTAACTTCGAATTGTCTGGTTTCCAGATATCAGCTGTATCAATGTTTATCCCACAATATTTACCGTATTTGGTGGCTGTTACCGCTATTCTACGTTCTACAAAATGCATTTGATAGCGATTTCCTTTGTGTTGTTTCTGTTTTGTCCCCCTCCCACGACCGTGATCCTTAGCGTTTAAACAATAGATTGTTTTGATTTGACGTCATAATGATATAGGTCAATTACCAGTACAGCTGAATCACATGCTGCTGATTGGTTGAGAGGCATGGTGTTTCAGAGTGCATTATTTATAACTTAGCAAACATCAACAGAAGTAATAAATCATCAAGTAATGCATTGGACTATGCGATTCAAGGAAATTCACACACCTGACTTGGTAATTCCATGACAATTTGCACTTGAAAAAAACAATGTTTTCTCTTGCAATTTTCTGTGGAATTACCGAGTCAGGCATGTGTTTTCCTATAAAAGATTACAAGTAATATCAAGTTTCACAGAGGACTTTCAATAAAATTAATGGTTGACTGGTATTCACCTGTTGGTGTCTTGATGGTGCATTTTTCATAGGGTAGTTGATTTAACCCCTCCTCTACAACAAGTCGTATCTGCAAGACACATTTATTTACTGACATGTATACTCCTTTTGAGTACAAAATCCTTCAAACATTTAGGATATGCCCTTAAAATGTGACCGTATAGGATACAATGTAGCTTCAACTGAATTTCAAAACATATTATATTGCTGCAGGCATTAGTAACTAAAATATACTGTTGTACAGTGTAACTACATTGATATCAACAACAACAACAACTTTATTTGTATCCTAGATTAAATCAGATCAATACAAAATGAGTACATTGTAAATGTGATATTGAGAGTACTGGGGGGCCTGAAATAGTATGAGACTAATCGAGTCAGGCATCCCAGAAAATGTAAACTTAAATTTGTTTGTTTTGGTCAAGCAAAGCAAGGAACATAACATGCTAGATATAATTATGAAAGCTACAAACTACATACAAACTAGTAGGACAATGTCATTTGGAGGCCTACAGGTTTGTAAAGTACAGAGAGGTCTGACAAAATATGAACAAAAGTTGGATAAAATTCAATGAATCTTAAAGAATCTCATTCAAACCAAGATGCATTGTGAGCTCAAATTTCTCAACTGCCATTTTCGGGGTCCCAGATAATGGCTCTGGATAGCTTCTTGAAACAAATCCTATTCCACTGGTCTCACAGGGACATACTGGTCAGTAGATTATTTATATGGGAAAATGTTCCTTGCATGTATTTATTAGATTTTGCGTTCAGTTGTATATTTCCTACAGGTCTCAAAATCCTGACCCTATTACAGACCAAAATATGTGATTTTCCATCTAATCCAATAATATTTTTCACTGTGGATTGTTCTCTTTCTCTATTTATTTTGATTTTTGAAGATCAATGAACATGTGTGGTATCGAATGATACCCTAATCCAGACTAAACAGGCACCAAAATTGATAACATTATTGAAGAATAAAACAACTTTAAAAAATAAACCATATCATTGGTGGCAGCACATACTGTATGTACCCATATAGCTTATACAGCCAACTCTCTCCTGCGACCACCTCCCATAAGCAACCACTTTACCAAAGAACCTTTTTTTCTCAGTCAAATTCTGTTGTAAAAACTCTCTCGTAAGCGACCAACGCAAAAAATCTTAAGCAACCGCAACCACTTTTTAGTCTCAACACTTTCTATTGTTTTTTGTTTCCAATAAGCAACCACCAACGTAGATTGTACTGTACTTTTAGAAAATCATTACTCAAATACCATAAAGTTCAATTTTTAATGGCACTGACAGATAAGAAACTGAAAAAGATTGGAAAAACTTGAGCTAGAACTTCCGTGCTTAGCTACAGTATGTTCTTATTGTGACAGCGTGCTAGAGCTGTGCTAGAAGTCTGATCCGTTTAGCAAGCACTTGGGCTACCTGTGTTGCTTTTTCCTGTAAGCGACCACCTCCCATAAGCGACCATGTTGTCTGTGCACCAAGGGTGGTCGTTTAAGAGAGACTTGACTGTATATGGAAGATGTAACAATGATATTCCAGTCAATATTATTGTGGTTCAATGGATACTACAACAGGCTATTCCTAACCTATTACAACTATACAGAGGGCTTCCAAAAATAATGGGTAATCACCAGACAGGCATGCATGCATTTTTGGGCCTTTGGATGAAATATTTAAGGATCCTGAAAGTGAAACCACAGTAACAAAGAGTATAACGGTATCTACCATATACTGCTGTACTGAAAAATATATGCAAAATAAATTACCAATCTGTCAGCATAGAAGATAAAATCCCCTCTTTCTGTTGTTCTGCAAAATATAATTTAAAAAAATTCATCAATTATAAAAATTATGAAGAAAAACTTTAATTTATGAAAATTGGTGTAAAAATTGTTTAGTTTTAAACATAGGAAGACAGTTCTTTATTTTCTTCGTGTCAAATCAACACCATCAGTGGTTAGCTCAGTTGGTAGAGCACGGTCTAGAGTGCGGGAGGTTGTGGTTTTGAATCCTGGCCATATGTCCTTGGGCAGGGACATATCGTATCATAAGCAGTAAATGTTGGCCTTGTCTCCTTCTACTTCGCTAATTGGTATTTGAAGGGGACTTCAAAACCTACTTAATAATTCATGAGGTAATTAGCCAACCAGGTCTCAATTTGTACCACATAGTACTCTCTACGGTACTTTGAAATAGTTTTCTAAGTCCAAGGACTTTGAACTATGAATATTCATAGTTAAAGTCCTAGGACTAAGAAAAGAATTTCAAAGCACTGTAGGCAAATACCTTGACCACAGGGAGGTCTCATGATTGATCACTGACTTCCTCAAGCAGTAAAAAATGTCAAGGTACAATACCAGTCTTGATGCATACAGGCCGTCTCTCCAATGTGGGACCTGCTTTTTTCACACTGCCCTGACACTGCGCATGTCCGTCATGCCAACTATAGCGCCAAACTAAAATGTTTTCATCAAATTTCACACCAGGATGTAAACACATACTCCCACGAGAACAAGTGCATAATTGTTAACATTCCATCTTTTCATTAACAATGGACATTAAGTCAAACAAAGCAACTATATGTAAATACAGGCCTGAAACATTGAAACTCTAAATGCATGAAGTTTTAAATTCATTTTATTGTTTATCCTGAAACAAGCATGGCATTATTAAGTAGGTTTTAAAGTCATTTAAAGGCCTCCAATTCAGACTGGATGGCATTTCAAAGTCCTCGCAATTAGTTCCAGTCCTTGGCTTTGCCTCAGACTGGAACTAATTGCATGGACTTTGAAATGCTGTCCAGTCTGAATTGGAGGCCTTTAAACATTATGAGAGAGAATCTGTTGTGCTACTTGTAAAAGAGCAGGGGGTTGTACTGTACAGCAGCCTGGCCATTGTACTATAAACCGCACACTCAAAAATAATTGTAAACTGCATGGCAGCTACATGTATCAGTGCTGTATAAGCAGCCAGGTAGGTGGAAGAAGGAGACACAACTCAAAAATTAGCATAAATTTAACAAGTCAGACTCTGTTGCGCTCTGGCGATAATTGAATAAAGCCGGTTAATTTATACATGCTATTTGTCATGACAATGTACTAGTGTTTACAGAGTTCACAACGAAAATGCCAGGGGACGGTGCGAGAGAAATCGGTACCTGCACAGTCACAATACATGTATATGATATTTAAGCATTCTAAAATGTATTTGAAGTATATGAAATAGTGTTCGATTCTTGTTCGAACAAGGACCACGATCGAGGCATGCATTTTGTGTTTATAAATTGTAGGTAACTGTGGCACCGATTTCTCTCGATCTACTGGTCTTTGAAGACTCAAGTGTGTTTCATTGTAATATTTATATGTTCTAAAATGTATCTGAAGCATTTGAAATAGTTTTGGACCTCTAAAAGCAGCCGAAATCGGTCTCTAAACATCTATATAATTATTTCAGTCTTTCGCAGTGCATGCATTTATCTCTTGTTCGAATAAGAACCGCGATCGAGACATGCATTTTGTGTACCAATTTCTCAGTATAAACATCTACTGATTTCGGCTGCTTTTGGAGGTCCAAAACTATTGCAAATGCTGCAGATACATTTCAGAACATATAAATATCATAATGAAACACTTAACAAATTACTGACATCCTGTCTGTGAAGTTACAGACTGCTTCAGGGAGGTGGAAGAGGAAGGAGACGCAACTCGAAGCTCATTAATATGTTAATACCACATTTAACACAGGATTCAAGGATACCCAGATAAAGCTCAAGCCTCAGAATTGTCTCATACCTGATTCTGCTTTAATATTACAGTGTTCAATTCTTGTTTGAACAAGGACCACAATCACGGCATGCATTTTGTGTTTATAAACTGTAGGTAACTGTGGTACCGATTTCTCTCGATCTACTGGTCTTTGAAGACTCAAGTGTGTTTCATTATGATATTTATATGTTCTGAAATGTATCTGCAGCATTTGCAATAGTTTTGGACCTTTTAAACACTTCCTATTCAGTTCTTATTTACTTGAATATCTTCAAACTTGGTAAACATAATAATTTCCATGTGGTCTTTCCTGTGGTGGTGTTAATTATAAATATATATTCATTTCAATTTGCACACTTGGTCCCAGTCCTTTTGTAGTTGACAAAATGGCTAATTGTCATATAATTCAGTTATTTTGGCGATACAACCTATTTTGGCTGAGAAACTTGAAGCAAAAGTTTATGTAAATGAGAACCATATCTATATCACATTTAAAATCACTCATTAAACATTCATTTGTGTTGTTTTCTCTCTCATGAATCATTAATGATTTTTGAAAGCCATTTTGAGAACATAATTTGAAACAAATTCTTTTCACATCAATACCAAACTTAGCACATTGCTACTCGTTCTTGTATGAATAATAATAATAATGGCCATACAGTGCCATATCACCAAAGTCTCATGGCACTTAACAAATTACTGACATCCTGTCTGTGAAGTTACAGACTGCTTCAGGGAGGTGGAAGAGGAAGGAGACGCAACTCGAAGCTCATTAATATGTTAATACCTAAATAAGCGATTATGATTGGCTAATAGCTTATCAGTGCTTTCTGCAGACGGTCCTATTGTTTAAAAGAGAAATATCCCACGTACTGCATGGTTGCCATGGTTTTACCAAAATATTTCGAAGAAAAGCGCAAAGGAGCTGATCGTCATTTTGAACAACTCTAGTTAAATGTCACAAGAACGGAGCTTGAGTCTGCATGTTGACAAATCTGTGTTTTTATCTTATCGATTTACCTTTAATAAGGATAGAGTAGCAATGAAAGAGTAGCAATGTGCTAAGTTTGGTATTGATGTTTGGTTTGGTTTCTCAGCCAAAATAGGTTGTATCGCCAAAATAACTGAATTATATGACAATTAGCCATTTTGTCAACTACAAAAGGACTGGGACCAAGTGTGCAAATTGAAATGAATATATATTTATAATTAACACCACCACAGGAAAGACCACATGGAAATTATTATGTTTACCAAGTTTGAAGATATTCAAGTAAATAAGAACTGAATAGGAAGTGTTTAAAAATTTGGGGACCAAACTCTCTTATTTTTCATTTTTTTAAATGCTTGCTATTCAGTTCTTATTATTGTACTCAAACATCTTCAAACTCATTCAACATACTAATTTTGGTGTAATCTTTCTTGTGATGGATTTCATTTAATAAATTAATAAAACAGTTATGGATTTTATTAAATTCGAATAAATTTACACACTCGCTCCCAGTTCTTTTACAGTTTACGAAAGGGATAATACATCTGTAAATCTGGGGGGGGGGGGGGGGGAAAGACACTGCCTGCTGCATAAAAATGACATGAAATATACATCATTCGTATCAAGCGCAATGCAATGCAGCCACCGATGGCAATCACAATGACCTAATTAAATGTTTTCATAAAAGAAGAATCACAGAATTTTTGTGAACCAAAAAGAATTATTTTCGGAATTTTCTAAGTGTTGATTAGAAAGATCCAATTGCAGTGATGTTATACGGTATATACACTAACACTGAATCAGTGTTATTTACTCAGACATTATAGCACTAATTCTCATTCACATGTGCAAGTTGGGAAGTAATTTCCTGTGTAGACTTGCCACAAGTCGACTACTTTGAAAACTACTTAGTTTTCAGCAAAGCTGGCGACGAAGTTGCGAGTAGTCGACTTGTTCCACTTGCAGGAAATCTAATTTAATTTACATAAAACTGGTGCAAAATTTACATGACATTGACAGAATTAATTACTCAAACAAAAATTGTCTCTCGTTTAAATATATCACCCAAAGTCTAAGGAGTCTGTGTGTCCTCAATCTGCTTAGAAAGCATATGGAAGAAAACTTTTTCAAAGGTTAACAAGACACAAGCGTGCGTAAATTTCGAAGTTGTTGGTTCCAATATCAACAAAGAAAGTTACTGGAATCGTTTGCAGAAAATGTGATTGCAGGAACGAAAGCTTGGTAAAAAAGATACTTGAATTAAGGCGGCAGTATTTTTCATCTGAAGCGAAGCTAGTTGGGTGGTAGAGTCCGTAATAAGGTTTAAGTGTGAGTATAGTTCCGGAAGTTCTATTCAGCAGTTATCATTCACTCGCGAACACAAGGTCAGTTATATTCGCCATCTGGCGTCTCTGGCTTCTCTGTTTTTTGGATCCAACAATAACAGCTTTTATCCCCTTTCCGCGAAGATAAGCCACTTGGTCTTTCACCAATAAAACCAAAGAAGCGATTATAAGCCCAAACTGTTTCAATATTACCAGTACAAGTCGGTAGATTCTGTAGTAGATCGGATTTTTCCAGTAGTGATAACAAATGGTCAGATTTGGAATCGAATGCAACTCTTTCCCATCCAGTAGGCGCAACCACCAACATATCTCTTCCGCTAACTAAAGATAACTTTCAACCACTTTACGTTGGTTTTCTTTAATTTCTTTGAAACCAAGATTCTTGAAACCGAAATGAAGCGCTCCTTCAACGTCCTATATTCGCATTTGTTATTCGAGATGTGGCAAACTTTCACAGTGATGACTTTATTTAGGCTCGCGCTTTCTGATTGGATAACAGTGCTGACACACCCCGACCAAAATATGGGTCGGTAAAAAATGGCACGCTGCAGCTGAGAAAAGTCTGTTTTCCCGGCGCTCTGAAATAAAAAAAAATGTATCTCATAAACGGACTTGGAGAAAGTCTATTTCCTGTGTTCAGGATGGTTTTTCGTGGATGTCAATCATGTGTTTCTATGGCAACTTAGGCAACTTTCCCGCAGTCTGCATGTAATGATGTTCAAAAAATTTCTAATAGACTTCCCCTATGAAGACAGTCAATATGTCTTCGAAGAATTTGGAATCGTTCTACCAGACCTGGATGAAACACAAATCGCACAAAGTGAGAACGAAGTTGTAGGTACAAATTGCTCAACACTGTAAAGATGAAAGGCCTGTAGCAGCTGTCAACAAACTTCAATATAGCTTGAATTCATGAACAATATTGCATCCGATCTAAGGTGTGGAGAACACTGCTGATAAACCCTAATTCTCACATATGCACTTAGACTTGTTTAGCGAGAGGTCTCCCTTTACTTGAGATTTTGGGAAACAGGAAAGGCCTTGTCATGCTGACCGATCTGGCTGCGATTCAGTTGAGTTCCTGATAACCGGGTTGAATAATTTTCAGTCACACATTGTTGGCGTCCCAAGTAGATGTATTGACTGTCTTCAGTGTTTTCCCCTTTGGTGAAGTATCTTAGAAAATGTTTGAACATCACAAAACACTTCGACAGCACACAACTGAATTTGCTGACCGAATTGCAAAGCGAAACGTGCAGACTGCAGGAAAGCTGCCTAGGTTGCCATAGATTGACATCCACCCTGAACAAAGGAAAATATTCCTTCGTGCAATTTTCATAGCTATGAAGCTCCGAAAAGTTTTGAGTACTTCTGTGAAGAAATTTTTGGTTTACAGAGAATACTGTATCTTCTACGCTTGTTTGAAATAGTGGAAAAGTAACCTTTCCTGACTCATTTCCACGTAAGTAAAAGCCTGGGT
The DNA here is from genome assembly GCA_030867875.1 of Actinernus sp. WN-2022. NCBI lineage: Eukaryota > Metazoa > Cnidaria > Anthozoa > Actiniaria > Actinernidae > Actinernus > Actinernus sp. WN-2022. Next base: position 18,461,402 of record JAOWCC010001501.1, read on the forward strand.
CGATTCCCGAGGTGAAGTCATTTAATTAATTTGACTTTACAATAATTTGAATAAAAACTTACAATTTTCACTAATATGACTTTTTTCCTTTACTAACAACTCATAAACTGTATATTATCTAAAAATCGATGTTTTTGTGATAGAAAGGTGCCATGGAGAATAATGCATTAATGAGATGACGTCACCTCGGGAATCGACCTAGGCTTCCCCTACAAAATAATCTTTGTCGCAAGTCACTTTTACTTACGCGGTCATGGATCAGGAAAGGTCACGTTTCCACGATTTCAAACAAGCGTAGAAGATATATAGAGTATTCCCTGTAAACCAAAAATTTCTTCGCATAAGTACTCAAAACTTTTCGGAGTTTCATAGCTATGAAAATTGCACGAAGGTTCATATGCACTTTAATGAGAAGCGCTGTAATTTTAGCGGCCACGCTCTGCATTGACTCACGGGGCCGGGCGCCACGTTGGATAAATATAAACTAATAAACTAGTGCATTTATCATTTGGTATTTATACATGTATGTAGCATAAAATGCTGTTTAAATAGAGCATTAGAGGATATTACATGGCCGCGCGGAGATACGGATTTTATCTTCGAGTGTTGATTAGGTTTCGTTGATTAAATATCTCACGAGTGAGCGCAGCGAACGAGTAAGATATTTCATCAACACGAGAAGATAAAATTTGTAAATATGTTCTGTTATTTTCAAAAGTGATATCTTCACGTATGAAGATATCACTTTTTAGAAAGAGATATACACTGGTATTTCATCGAAAATTATATATTAAAAGAGAATATTTACTTGTAGTGACAGCAAATTTATCTTGCTGAGCTGTATTTTTATCCGCACACAGCAAAAGCGCGCCACACAATGCGAAACTGAAATTCCGATCAACACCACCCTGTTTAAACCAATAAACGGTACTAAGACGCCGTTTCAGCTAAGATAAAATCAATATAAAACAGCTGGCCTACCTGTCTCGTAAAATAGTTTGTAATTCACGGACTTGGTCGTTTATTTTGATCAACTTCAGCCGAAGTCCAAAGTCGTATGAAGTTAAATGTTCAACTCCCTTTTCTTCATTTGAAAGTCGAGGTTTCTCCTCCGAAACAGCCGCCTCTTCTAACTGCCCATTCATCAATACAGGCCCATTTTGGTTTCCATCACACTCTCCATTCTCTATCTTGTAATTTCTGCTTATTTTGGTGCTTTTTCCTTGCCTTCCAGCGATAATTTCAGGCATAATTTTCGATAGCCGTACCGCGTACGTATAAAACTTGAACTCCGCACGTGTACGTTGTCGAAGAGAAGCTGAGCACGAGGAACACAGGAAGCCCAAGCTACTTGTATCTTCTTATTTATGATAATAAAATTCAAGATTTCTTCAACACAGTTGATATAGTTACGGACAAAATACAGAGAAACGATATAAACTAAAAGTAACGATACTTTTTTTCAGATTGATGAACTGATGAAACACATAGTATCATTATTGAAGATCAAGATCATAAATACGTCACTATCCAGGATATGTAAAGTAGCATCTAATTGGTCAATTTGGCTTGTATAGTTTATGGGCATAATATATGGCATACTTTTGGGTAGATTTAGCATTTTATGAGCACGGTACGGGTCAGCGAGCAGCGAGATGTCGGTTCTTCAGGGATTGTTGGATTTTGGTGAAACTTCTGCGGATTTCTCAGATGATTGCACTCGAACCAAAGTATTTGATATCCTGAGAGCTTATAACGCTAAGGGACCAGTAGTGTCTACATATTTGGATGATGGCAATGGTTATTTGTTTGTCTTTCTTGGCCCTGATGGCGGGTAGGTTGAAGTCCCACGTGGGGAGAGCGGGGTAACGTTACCTGACGTCCTACAATGTATATGGCAGGCGGCCCAATACGTCAGATAACGTTACCAACACTTCTGCGTGAGGCGGGAAAAGGACCCGATTTGCAGAATATATCTGTCTTAGTCTGTGTATCTATCATCTTTCTTGGGGGACTGTATATTTCGCAGGCTATATCATAGTGAGTATATATATTTAATATAAACCAACCAGTGGACTATTACAAATCCTGCATTCTGATTGGCTACCCTACTATAGGTCTATTTGTGATAGCCCATGGTAGAGAAAAACCGCACGCATTTTCACGAAATAATAAAAAAATTCAACTTCAATTTGTTTCTTTCTATTATTTTCTACTGTCCGACTAGTTAGTTTATACTAAAACAATTAGACCTCATGGGCTACAAGTTAAATAGCCCATTCAGCTGCGCCTCATGGGCTATTGACTCGTAGCCCATTCAGGCTGCGGGTCTAATTGTTAAATATGCGCATTACAAGAATGCAGACATGCATCCCTGGCACTATTCAATGTCTTACTGAGAATTCGTTAAATCCAAGTTTGTGCACAGTACAAAATCCATCATCAATGATCATCAATTATCAGTGAGCTCAGTTGGAATATTAAAAGTGTTAGAGGCACTTTATATTTGTGGTTTATTGACAAATACTTACTGCTGTACATAATTTTTTCATACTGCATTCGGCCTAATTATAATCCTTTACTAAATTACATTTAGATTTTAGTCTAGATTAAATTCCCTTTAATATAACTTATCCATGCAAGACCAAATTACATGTATGTGTACAATTATTCCTACATATATGTTTGTATTTACATTATTATAAGTCTGGGCTACTTAATTTGGAGCATTATATTTTCGTTACTTCGTTTGTAACTTGTGGATGTGTGCAAGCGCAGGAACGAGTTATTGGGAAGGTTGGGGAAATTGTACATTCTTTGTCACTCGCTCGCTCATTCACTAAGATGTTAGCAGAATGGAGTGCTTGGAATAGATAATAAGATAAGATAATATAGATAATAAGATAATAGTAATTAATATTTCATTTAATTAATAATTGATGCTCGATGTCGAACATTAATTTCTGTTGGAATTGACATTGATCAAGGCCTCATCGTCGGGTCCCTTAGCCTCTTGCTACTAATTACTATAAAGTGAGCATTAGGGTATTTAATATGTACTGTAGTTTGTGCAACCAAATATAATTTTTACCATGTGGGAGATTTGTGTGCACGAGCATAATATTTAAATAACCAGCTAATTCAAGCATTAAATAACCAGGTAATTCAAGCATTAAATAACCAGCTAATTCCCAAAGACTCTAAGTTGGAAGTTCAGTGCCCAAGGCTGCAAACAGTGCTTGAGAGCTCGGCTGCCAGGTAATTCTGGCAAATGAACAGCCCAGTGCACTGGGTCACACAAAAATGGACAGAGAGGGTCAGGGAGGGAAAGCCGTGGGCTATCACAGTGACTTGCAACTGACAAGCGGAACTCCAAGCCATGAGCAATAGCACAAAAACACAGTTCTGGATGAAAACAACCCCAGGTCCATGAGAGCACACCACAGGGCCCCCAATAGTCGCTGGATCTTTAACCATGCCTAAATATTTACATTTAGTCTCGAATAAACCAGTATATATATATATATATAGGCATGTGCATTTGGGTCCCACTGATAGTGACGTAAACCCTTGTACATTTTCATGCCTAATTCGCTCAATATTAATGGCAGGTGGCTCAAACTTTTAGTGATGATGTTGTAACTATACCGTAATTTAGTGGTGATGTAACAATGACATCATCGGTCATGTGATTTTAGTACATGCCCATATCTCCCTCATTACTAGTGGCAGCTAGCAGGCCACTCAAACTTTGACAGACATGGTATTGGGTCCCCATAAATCACTTAGTGGTGGTGTCGTAACGATGGCATCATCGGTCACATGGTTTTACAGGCTACATGGTCTAACACAACAGCAAAAGTAGCCCAAACTGTGAGCATTTCCACGTTTACTTTTGAGATCACACTAAAATACACATTACATCCACGAGTTTGCCATTGCGGCACTATGTTTTGTCATGGTGTTTACAAGTTACGAAAATAAGTAAATGAGAACTCTTTGTTTACCTGCGAACCCTATCCCTAGGTGAATGAGAACTTGTTACCAGTGAACTTGTTTTCAAAGTGGTTAGGGTATGTTTTATGGTTTGTCCTGGGTTTAGTCATATAATGCATATCAAAATAATGTATCATGCTCAAGGATATATATCAATCATATGCATATCAAATATATCACAGGTATGAAGCATATCAATTGAAGGGCTGTGTGCAAAAAGGGCGTTTACAAGTGTCTCCTGGTCACATTCTAAATTCTCCTTAAATTTCTTTGTTTTCTAAGGGAGAATTTAGAACGTGATCAAGAGTTACTTACGCCCTTTTTGCACACATGCAGCCCTTCAATTGTATCAAATATGTCACATGTTTATCAAGCATAATTATATCAATCGTCAAAAATGTATCAAGCATACATGTATCGCGCAAATGAAGCATATCAGAAGAAAAAAGGGGGGACACCATTTTCTAATTCGTTTTGGAGATATTTTGTAAAATATCACAAATTTAGCTCCAAAGCATATACTTTTTCCGTGGAAGGACTGGGCAAGTTTCATAAAAGTTGTTTTGAACTTATTTTGCATTACCATTTTACATTAGTAAAATAAGTGTTAAAATATGCAATATTCAGTACCAGGTAATACACCCAAATGCAGATATTTGTACAGTACCTATGATTTTAGATTTCTAATCACCAACATGCACAGTAGATAATTTATGTGCATTGCAAAACAAGGGAATTGGGGCAGAACTGCTAGACAGTATACATTCTTGGCTGAAAAACAATGTTTGTTCTCAAGTGTTTGTTATGGATGCCTATAAGTCTGCTGTTGTGTTTGTCTCCAGTAAATTGTACTGCCACTAGGTGTCATTTATGTACCGATATTCCTGTCTATGAAACTCATTTTAATTTCCTGTGCACTGCCATCTTGGATATTATGATGTCACATGTGTTGCCCCTATTGTTACAACAGAAGAGATGTATTTCTCTTGTAACGGACAATCATGAATGTAATGATTTTTTAGTACAAAGAGAAATAAGTTCCTATATGGATATAAGAGGGCCTGAAGAGCGGTTATGATAATTAGGGTTATATATAAACTGTCAAGAGAAATGCAGAGTCAGTTCATTGTGGTTCTGGCTCACAACTTGACTACATTGTATACTACGTTATTTTTTAACAGGGCAAAAATTGCTACGTGAACGTTAAATAACTAAGCAAGTTCAAGAAATAAGGCATATTTATTCATTCCAAGTACAATCTGTAAAATAATTATCATACAATAGTGATACGTATACTTCAATTTAGGAACATTAAGATTCTTTGTGGATATATGGTCCTATTATACTGGTACATGTACATTATATATATCATATTTTATAATACCAGACATGGTAACACATCAGTTCACTGTTCACTGTATGCAACATGTACGTGTATAAGTTATATACCTGTATGTAACTACATGATTATCATTAACACTCTTGTGGGCATGGACCCGTCACATTGCATTGTTTCATCTCAAAACATTAGATCATGAATGCTTGCAATCGTATGAGTACTCAACAGTGTATGCTATGTCATAATTTGCATAATTGTGCAGACATACAAATACTGTAAAGATTAATAACTGTGGGCCTGGACCCATCACCGCAAATGGTTGCTGTGTGTTTTAGGGACTCGAGGAGATAGAGGAACTATTGTTTTCTGACAATAGGGGCAGCACTGTAACATAAAATCCACGATGATGGCATGCAGGAAATTCAAATGAGTTTTATTGACATGTTCTAGCTATATCTATAATAGGTGTATTCTGCAATTACCCCTCTGATCATAAGTTAATTAGTTTTATATAAATAAATGTTTATCCAAGATACTTGGCCTATGGTGTTTGATAGTGGTCTAATAATGTTTAATAATACCTTTTAAATGGCTACATTTGTGTTAAATCAGCTATAGCTGGATTGGAATTTGTGCATTTTGAATGGTATATTATAAAATAATATTAATGTTTTTGAAATATCAAGACAAATCAATAAAGTTACTGATTGTTTTTAGGCATTGGACCCTTAGGAGTTATCCAAATGGTCATATATCCCTGGATGTTGTCCAGATTACCAAAGAAAATGGAGAGGCTTCTATAAGTCAAGAGGTACATGTGTACTGTGATGTCAAAAACAACTCAGCGGGTGTAAAGTACAGGTCACAGGTCAGTTCACAGGTCAGGTTGTTAATTCTAAGACAAACCCTAACCATAAACCTAACCCTAACCATTGGACGAGTTCACAGGAAAACGACTGGTTCTCACTCACCTAGAGCTAGGGTTTACAGGTAAACAAGAAGTGACCTGACCTGTGACCTGACCTGTAACCTGACCTGTACTTTACACCCGCCAAAAACAACTGTATAAGTCATCCTAAGTTATAGATTTCTATAAATAATAAGTTACATGAATTGATGTGAACTACAGGTGGAAAACCTGAATAGCAAAGAGTGGCTCTGAATACATGTAATGAATATAGTGAAGAATACTGTGATGAATACCAAGTATATGTTGTGGTTGGAAAAAAAATTTGGTTTCAAAATTTTTAAACTCGTTCAAAAAATTTAAACCAGTTCAAACATTTTAAACCAGTTCAAAATTTTTACACCAGTTCAAATTTTGAAAACTGGTTTATCTTTTTCAAAAGAAAAAAAATCTACCCACCCCTCCCCTGCAAAAAAAAAAGCCAACCTATTCCATTCCCTTTTTTCCCTTGCCCCCCTACCTACTTACCTTACTGTACCACTTACTTACCACTTTCCTTGGCGGTCACCCATCCATTCACTAACCCTGCCCGATCGGGCTTAACTTCAGCTACTCAATGATCCACTCGCCTAACGCAATGCGCCACAGAAGCAATCGTTGATTTGAACACCACCGTATATTCTATAAGTGCTAGTCGTTGAAGCCAGTCCCTCTCATTATGCTAATTTGTTTCCAGTGTCTTAAATTTATACGCGAATGCGCACCGGATTCTTCAAAGATGGCCGATGAACCATGCGTAAGTAAAGAGGCCTTCTATGATGCCATAAACGACTTATAATCCAAACAAAACAAAAAAAAATTAAAAACACCCTAACCGTCAACAACGGGTGCTCACTAATTTAGGGTGTTTAGAGCTATAGTCACTACACTTAGAACTAGATTACTGAACAACTCAGAATAATAATGCTTCTTCAATGGTCCCGTGAACTAATACAAACCCTACCCCTACATTTAAAAATACCCTAACCGTCAACAACGGATGCTCACTAATTTAGGGTGTTTAGAGCTATAGTCACTACACTTAGAACTAGATCACTGAACAACTCAGAATAATAATGCTTCTTCGATGGTCCTGTGAACTAATACAAACCCTACCCCTACATTTAAAAATACCCTAACCGTCAACAACGGATGCTCACTAATTTAGGGTGTTTAGAGCTATAGTCACTACACTTAGAACTAGATCACTGAACAACTCAGAATAATAATGCTTCTTCAATGGTCCTGTGAACTAATACAAACCCTACCCCTACATTAAAAAATACCCTAACCATCAACAACGGATGCTCACTCATTTAGGGTGTTTAGAGCTAGTCACTAATAATTTTGGGTCGCCTCGCAGCACCCGTAAGATTTGCTCCAATTCGACAAACAATAGAACAAACATTAATAGAACGAAGCAAACAATAACATCTAGTAGTCACTAATTTAGGATCCCAAATCCAGCATTTAAAATAACCCTAACATCAGTTAACATAACTTCCCTTTTAGAATGTTAAAAAATAAACTGGTTTTAAAATTTTGAACTGGTGTAAAAAAATTTGAACTAGTGTAAAAATTTTGAACTGGTGTAAAAAAATTTGAACTAGTGTAAAATTTTTGAACTGGTGTAAAAAAAATTGAACTAGTGTAAAAATTTTGAACCGGTTTAAAAAAAAATGAACCAAAAAAACTTTGAACCACAACATACAGTTGTATACATTGAATCCATACAGAACAGATTCCAGTAACCTTCATTTATGCCTGTATAAATAAATGTAACTCCTTCATGAGTAAAAAACTGCATGATACAATAATTGCACTGTCGCATCCATGTTTTTTCTACATGTAAACTCAAATCCTTCAATGTGTTTAATAACTTTATTCCCACTTTAGACCACAGCTGGAAACCCATGCTGAATTATCTGGTTTATAAGTCTTTTCAGCACAGTTTTATGCTACATGTATGAATACTTTGTCATCAGACATCTGCAACTATATAATTAATTACTAAAGCTGATGGAACCCCAAACAAAATTAATAAAATTCCAAAACATGTTGCTTTATTATCCTGATAATTAGGCTTGGGTTCCTGTGGTTAGCCTCACTTTCAAGTGCAACAGGTATTGACAGTGCAATTCTCGCATCAGTTTCATACTCATTGAAAGAGTTGTGTTGGCATAAAGTACATGTAAACTACCTCAAAGAACCACAAATCATTCTCAATCTTGATAATGAAGGCAAACGTGTACGGACCACAGCAGAGTCCAAAGACACTGTTACCCAGAAAACATAATGTTATAATAGCTCAATCTGGTCATACGCTGACTCACAGATGAATTGGATGCTCCTGGGAAATGGGCTCCTGAAACCGAGTATTTGCAAATTGAATTGAATTTTAAAAATAATTTTAAAATGAACCCCATGCACCAGTGACAATTAAGAAAGATCACATCAAAATTAGTAAAGTATGTTACTATATATAAGTTTGAAAATGTTTGGATAAAGCTCATTTAACAGTCGTCCTGATTAATATTGATCCAAATATCCCCAAACTCAGTAAACATACTAATTTTAATGTGATCTTTCTTGTGGTGGGGTTTATTTTTTTAAATTTGATTACATACATGTATACATACATTCATTTACAAAATGGCTATACTTAGTTTGTCACTTAATTCACGGTAGTCAGTTTTCAGGTTTTCCAGCATCCCGGTGGTTCACTTGTACATGATTATCATGTATTTATAAGAGGCAGAAATATGCTGGCTATACTGTACAACCAAGTTGTTCTCAGGCAAAACAGGGTGGAGTTGTCAGTGAGATACATGTAATAAGCTACATGTACATGAATATAATTATATATATATATATGTACATGTATGTTGTTTTGTCTATCTTAGAATTAATATTTTTTTTGCTCTCATGATATATTCATTTTATTATTCTAGGAAATAGATGAGCTCAAGAAAACTCTTAGTACCATATTAAAATGTAAAACGTCAAGGGCATTACCCCCAATAGTTCGTAAGGGACCATTTGACCCATACATTGGAGCAGCTAAAGATGGCCTTATCATTCAGTATGACATTGACAGGTAAAGTTCAATTGCATGCTGACATACAAAACACATTTTGTATTCACTAGCATATATTGGTTTAAGTTTCTTTTTTCTCTGATACTGACTGTTACCCTGAGTGCCAGTTTGAGGCTTGACGAGGTGAGAGCTAAGAGGAGATCTGACAGAGAAGAAAAAGAAGAGCTTACATACATGTATGTACATGTAAGAGCTTCGAATTCCATGCACTGAGTTTCAAATCAAGAAAACATGTCAAACAGGTTTAGCTGGAACATTGATAAGCCAATGAAAATTATTTATATCCAGCACAGTCTCACTATTGTGCCTGGTAATACATTGTAGATTATCCAAACAGGGACGAGGTACAAATTCAGAACCTAATGTTTGCATGGAAGTGAGATTATCAATGGATTATCACCAGCTAGAGGTTCTTCTTTTTCTTCTCTGATCCTCTCGATCTATCTTGCCTCTTACTTCTTCAAGCCTCTGGAACCCAGGATACTGATACGGTATAGGAGCTAGAGGTCATAGCAGGATACTGATACGGTATAGGAGCTAGAGGTCATAGCAGGATACTGATACGGTATAGGAGAGGTCATAGCAGTATAGATTTTTTCATTTCTTGCATTTTTAATTAAGACATTCACCTATTTCAATTTTTTTTATCCCTGTCAAATGACAAGCAACATTCCCAGATCAAAATGGATCGTGGTATGTTATAACTGTTCAGCCGTACGACATGCCTGGATAAACTAGGGTGTAATTTGGAAATTAATCGATTAGAACATTAATATTTGTCTTGTTTTGACCTCTTGTTTTGACCTCTTGTTTTGACCTCATAAACAATTGAATTCAACAGACAATGATTGTTGTTTTCTGCAGGACAACCTATTTTGAAATAGCTAGGTGTATGAATATTAATATATATAATTATATATGAGTTATATACATGTATGTGTTACCAGTAAATGCACTAGTTTCTATAGATAAAATGACTTGACTTGACTTTACAGGGTAGTTGTTGATGTCGATTCCCAGTACCAGAACATCAAGATTTTACACTCAAAACAGTTTGGCAATATTCTTATTCTAGATGATGACCTTAGTAAGTATAATAGCTGTATTTCTCTATATATTTGCAATTTGAATAATAAAAGTTGCAGCCATTGAGGAGCTCGAGTTATTGAGTTATCAATATTTTATGTAATGTATTTTTCAAAGAACATATATTCTTATTAAGTACTGTAAAAACACATAGATAAGCTGCACCATTTTACCCAAAATTTTCGTTCAAGATTGGGGGTGTGACTTATCTACAGGACAATCTACTGTAGGAAAGGTTACATAAATTAACAATTTTAAAGAAAATATTAATTAAAAGTGCATGCAAGTATCATGTAGCCTGCTAGCCAGCTCTCCTTTCTCCCCTCCCCTCCCCCCTTCTCCCGCATTTTGTTTCGATCCCAATATTACTGTCCGCCACAGGCAACCCAAATAAAAAAAACATTTTTGAAAAACCCACTGGAGTGCTGGCTAGCAGGGAAGTATCATGTTTAAAAAAAAAACATGCTACCGTACTATATATCACGATAAAACTCAAGAGCAAGAAGACTTTAGCATAACCAAGGTATTGTTCTTTCCAACTTAGCTATCGATTTACATAGAGAAAACCTGTGAAAAACTTTTAAGGTTGGAAAATAAACAATTTTGTAGGTGATTTTTGTCTGTGTGCACTCATTCTTCGAAAATGTTGTAGATATTGATTGATAGACAATGTCTGCATAGCCAATCATAATTATTGCCAATACATGTAGTTGGTGGCTTAGTTAATAATACTAGGGCATAGCAGAGGATTAGGACCATGAACTATGCTTGAAGGCAGGGGGACTCCCTATATTGAACTGACAGGGCTGCTCACCACTCCTGTCAGGGGTAAAAATTATCGTAACCATACTTTTTAGGGGTTTCTGTTCCCACACGTTAGTTATTATATATACCTTTTAGGGGTCATTTTCAAAATGACTGCTGAGCTAGCACCCCCAGGCTTGAAGGCCAGAAGTTTGGCCAGCAAATGCAAGTTACATTGTACACAAGTTATGTAAATTAAGTTCCCTACAATTACATTTTTGGTGATGGGAAATGTGAAGCCTCAGTTTATAACCACCCAAAATGCAGTTACTTTGAATGAAATTAGCACATGCAGTTCATTAGTTTGCTATTTCACTCCTCTTTTTCAAAGACTTGGCAGAAAGTGACATTCAGTACACCAAAGCAATCACAGGAAGTGGGCGGGAAAACTTCAAGAATAAAACAGTACTCGTCCTTGGAGGAGGTGATGGAGGAATTCTCAATGAACTTCTCAAACAACAACCCAAATTTGTTGTTATGGCTGAGATATCCTTTAATTTTATGATCTGATCAAGCACAAGTGATTTCAGAAGTAATTTGATACGGAAGTTTGTTGCATTTCCCTATAAAATGGTCAAGTACATTTTAAGTTCTGAATTGAAGTACATGTACATAAAAGGAAAACAATACAATATCAAATTACTATTAAGGTTGAAACAAAGTACAGAATATCGAAGACCTCAGAGGAGGAACAACCTAAGTAGTATGATTGCCCAATTTTGTTTTGCTTTTGTGAGAATTGTGAAATTTACACAAACAATACTCAGTTTTCAGTAGTCAGACCAAACAGTTTTTTTTGTTTCAGCTAATACTTAATTCTGTTTTGGCTTTTTTTTTTTTTTTTTTTCAAGTCTTTCATTAACCCTTTCACTACCAAGCCAGCCAAAACCGGCCAATATGAAGCATGTACATGTAACTGGAAATAATTATTGCATCAAGTCTAGGCATGTTGGAAATACGATGTTGTGATATTATTTTTAGGGATGAATGACTTAAAATCCAAAGCTATAAACAGAGATTGGTTGACTCCCCACTTTGGAGAAGAAAAAAAACATTTGTTTTGGAGATCTTTTTTCATTTCTTAGATTTTTACGATTTTTTTGGAGCTGAAAATCGGCTCAAAAAATCCTTCTCATTCACACTTGAAATCAAAAGCAAACACAAAATCAGCACTCAGTCATTACAGTACCTCCTTTAATTACAGTACCGCCTCACTGGTTTGCTCAGTTGGTAGAGCACGGTCTAGAGTGCGGGAGGTCGGGGGTTCGAATCCCGGCCGCGTCCTTGGGCAGGGACGTTTATAAGCCGTTGGCCTTGTCTCCTTCTACTTCTAATCAGTATTTGAAGGGGACGTGAAAGAACCTGTTGTACTACTCGAAAAAGAGCAGGGGATTGTCACCCGGTACAGCAGCCTGGCCATTGCACTAACCACACTCAACATTGTAAACTGCGTGGCAGCTATTAGCGCCGTGAAGCAGTCCGAAATAATCCACTGACGGGATATGTCAGTCATATGTAAAGCGCCATGAAACTGTGGTTGATATGGCGCTATATAAATGTGGCCATTATTATTATTATTATTATTATTAATATTACCAACCACCAGGTTTGTTTGCACAAAACACATCAAGCGACAGTTAATGCTATGAAGATGCGAAGTTGCAACTGAAGATGCGACTCAGTGTAAATGTCTGCAGCGATAAGGAACTGCCTTTTAGTCAAACAGGTCTTTGTTCAGCCATGAGTTAATTAAGCCAGTGACTAATGATGTCCAATGGCACTTTACACAAAGTCACTCTTTCAAAACATTAGTCCACCATTCCAACAAGAATCTTCACTGTTTCAACCATCTCTCTAGCTTGGTGTCCAATAGCCTGCGAAAGCAGCCACATATTTGTGCTCACTCCAAAACGGATTCCCCCAATGAAACGTCTGTAGCACAAGCACGAAAATTCCATACCTTTCTTTGGGGGAGTCCGTGTCAGAGCAAGCACAAAGATGTGGCTGCTTTTTCAGGCTAGGAGTCCAAATTCAGAGACGGCAAAAATCAGTTTGCCTAATGGTAATCATGGCACTGGCCCAACATACTACTTAGGTTGTTTTTCCACTGAGGTCTTCAATATTATTATAAGACTTAAATGTATATATATATATGTTGTAAAATTGTTTGTGATCCCAATAAATCCATTTTACCTGTATTCTATAAACTACAGTATTTTAATACAAGGATTTCCACCTCCACCACTGGGAAATATAATATCTGAACACACGTAAAAATATGAGAATGTTTGGATATCACTTCTCAGCCATTCTTAGCTTAATTCTCACCTTATCAGGCAATAACCAGGCAATAACATTGATTCAGTAATACTGTGCTTATTAGTATGAATTGTTGATAAATTAAACAGGATAATACATGAATTTTGTATGCTTATGATATGGATTTATCTTCTTCAACACTCAAAGATAAATTTTCCTTATCTCTGCATGCCAAGGTACTATTCTCTATATATTTCAATCATGCCATCCTTGACTATTAACTACATTGACAAGCTTGTTATAGACCTGTCAAAGAAGCACTTGAGAAGAATTTGTGGTGATGCAATGGACTCTCTCACTGGGCATAACTATAAGGTAGCTGGTACTTACAGTTATAATAGAGAGTTAAACATACTCACATTCTTGGAAAAAATTAATGCTGTTTTAAGAGGCTCGTAATGATTTTATTTTAAACAATTACTTAATAGACTGATTATACTGATGCACTTAAACTTATGCCCACTTCCATCTTTTGTGTATGTATAATGCTTTTTTGGTACGTTTATTATAGATAAGCTTTGTATTAGTATTGTTCTTTTTGTATTTTATTTCTGTCCAATGTATGAGCACTACTGTATCAATTATTCCTGCATGGCCCAGCTACTTAGCTTGATTAGCTTTTGCTATATCTAAGTAGCTGTGCTTTTCTCCCTTCAAACTGCACACTAGTATTTTGTTATGCATGTATTTTGTAGAGAGTAAAAATAAAGTTGTTGTTGTTGTTGAAAAAAAAGGGTTGTGTGGCTAAAAAAAAAATTTTTTGTCAGTGATTGAGAGAGCCACAAAATATTGCAACTCTATAATTCAAACGAGTGTACTCTATTAATTCTCCATCAATCTTGTTAATTAACATTATTATTGGCAAACTATGTGGCCATTTAGATCAATCACATTTTGCTTCTGACATGGGAAGCCATTCAGGTGCAATTCCCACCAACAAGTTAGCAGCGAGGGCCGCAAATGGTAGTACATGGGCTGAAAAAAAACTCTCAGCGAAAAGTTGTTATTCTCTTAATAGTTTATTACTGTACTGTTATAAACAATGACGATTCTTTGAGATGTATACATACATGTATATTAATTTTGTCAATCCAGTGCAAGTCATTTTAATTTGGTTTATTTGTGTAAATTAGATTCTCATAGGAGACTGTATAGAAGTCATGAATAAGTTCATAAACGAAGGAAGGACCTTTGATTATGTGATAAACGACTTGACGGCAATTCCCATCACCACTGAACCTAGAGGTTAGCCAATCAAACTGCTTCTTTCCTACCTTTTAGTTGTGTTAAAATGATCAATCGATTGCTATTATTTATACAATATATATATTAGCAAGATGCTCGAGGTCAAATCAAGTGTTCTGATTGGTTGCTGGTCAGTCAACATTTTAGAGTATGGACTGTTACCATGGTAACCATTCGTGATTCAAATATTTTGCCACAATTTACGGTAATAAACTATTTACTAATCTTACAAGCTTGCTCGGGACTGTACTTGGGACTTGCTTGAGACTGTATGTAATACATGTATTCATCTGGTAAATTAACAATGATTTAAGTATTCAGCCTCTGTTCTACGGGAAACTATACCTGGTAGTATTCAAGCATTAGCAACAACAAATTATTTTAAAAAGTATTATAAAGCGAATTTAATGGTGAATCAAATATAGGATTTCTGGAACTGTCATTGAATTGAAGAACTAACAATCTTTTTAATGTTTTTGTCTTTGTTTTGTTGTTTGTTTGTCTTTTTTTCTTTCTCTTTCCCCCTTTTTTTTCCCTTTCCAAGTTAATTTAATTGACAATGCATGCATTATATATACAATACTTATAACACAACATGCTCAGTTATTCAGTTTATTTACTCAAATGTAAACGGTGGCCAACTCAGAAGCTTAATGCTACTTTGGCAACCGCACACCCTCTACAAGTATCTCTCTATTTATTCTGTATGTACATCATTAATTTGTTTTAAATGTTTTTGTCAAAAATGTAAAACCTATAAACAAGTGTAATAAAATTGAACTTGAACTCATCATTGTCACTACAAGCTTAGCACAGGCCAATTTTCCCCAATGCAATATGGCTAACAATTTGTTTAAAAAACTAATGGCTTAATATTAAATATGTCACCATTCAGGGATTGTTGTCCGAGAGCAGGCTATGGCCGATTATTTCATAAAAATGTCCAATAGATGGTAGGACGCTGGTCTGATTGCATCCTGTTTCCTAAATCTGTTTGAGATTTTTGTGAAAAACACTGAATTACGGTCCTTACTGACTGCCCTACTAAATTATTGTCCTATAGATCTAACCCTAGGATGATAATATTATTGACAGGGAAGTGCTTCAGCTCTGTGACCCGGGTTCAATTGCCATGTGAGTTGAGTTTGTTGGTATCTCGCCCTTGCTCCAAGGGTTTTTCTCAGGGTTCTCTGGTCAGTCCTAGCTCCCTCCACAAAAACCAACACGCTAAATTCCAATTTGATCTGTGGTTTAGCCAGGTCCAGACTTTGATCAGCCCTATGGTTGTTTCAGGTGCCATTAAAATTATAACAAAATCTGTGAATATATTTATTTTCTTTTTCTCAAACAACAGGCTCCGAGTGGGATTTTTTGAGACTCATACTAGACTTGTCAATGAAGCTTCTTTCTCTGCAGGGAAGATACTTCACACAGGTAAGTACATGTACATGTATACAGCTATTGATTTTGCTTAATTCCCATAGAGGGCAATTATTGGACATTACAATTTCAATTGAAGGGCTGTGTGCAAAAAGGGCTTAAGTGTTTCCTGATCAGATTCTAAATTCTCCTTTAATTTCTTTGTTTTCTAAGGGAGAATTTAGAATGTGATCAAGAGTCACTTACACCCTTTTTGCACACAGCCCTTCAATTGATACGTGCATTTATACTTGAAGAGTCGAACCTTAATTCACAGACAAATTATTGAATAGCCAATCGATCAAATTTCATCACTGCATCCAATCCCAATTACTGAAAATATTTCTTCCCAGTCACCTGATCCATGGCATTTCAAATGAATAAGTGATTTGAGGCCCGTCTTTCGATTCTCCTAGCATTAGCCTGATTTTCAGATGGTCATAAAAGCAGGTTCTCTTTATTCCCATTAGAACTTAGAATGTTTACTCCCATGCTAATACTGGGAGAGTGTGGTACCCCAGATTGTACTTCGCATGGTAGAGAGTACTGGCCACTGACTGAGACAACTTGTGTTCGGTTTGAGAGGAAGCCTTTTATCCATTTTAACGTAAGACCTTGGATTCCATAGGATGACAGCTTACTTATCAGCTTTGTATGGGACACCTTGTCAAAGGCTTTGCTGAAGTCTAAAAGGATGACATCAGCTTGACCTTTGTTGTTCAAAATTGATGCCCATTTTTTAACGATTGTTACGAGTTGTGTCTCGCAAGATAGCTTTGCTCTAAAGCCATGTTGATTTTTGTACAGGATATCATTTTCTGACAAATGATGGTTAATGTGGCTTAGTACTATATGTTCCATGGCTTTACAATGTATGTAGGTCAATGAGATTGGACGATAGTTCGCAGGATTTGATTTTGAATCTCGCTCGTACACTGCCATTGCAGATTATTATAGAGAGGAAAATATAGTATTTTACATTTAAAATAGAGTTTTTGAGCTTTCAAAAATGGCCATCTAGTGATAAAGATAAACTTCATAAGTGTTCGACAGCTATTAAAATACTTATAAATTTATGGTTACCTAAACTGCTAAAGTAAAGGGTGCCTTCAAAGAAATATTTCTTGAATTGCGGATCTTTATGACGGGATGGAGTTCCAAATGCTTGTGAAAATGTATCTGACCCAGTTCATTTTGTTCCATGGCATTTCAATTACTTTTTTGAGGTTAGATGTCTCTGATCGACATCGATCATATTATAGTTTTTGTAAACTCTCTTTATTTGTCGGTAAACAGTTTATCTTGTGAATTATTGAGAAAATACTTAGGCTAAATCTACGTCTCATTAAGCAAGTGAATATTTTACATTTGAAATAAATCGTTGAGCTTTCGGTTTTCAAGTTTGACCAATCAGATTGATGGAACACACACATACAGACTGCACCACGGCCACACAGCGGTCAAACGTCTACGCATTCGTCGAAAGTCTTGCAACAACAACATATTCCAGAACAAATTCAAAGCGAGCCGGCGGCCGTCACTGTTCACACACCCGTTTTCAAACCTTGAGAACTTTTTGGTAAATTACGAAACAATTTGGTAAACTCACAGTTTGAAGTTTGTTCAATTTCCCGTCGACTGTGAAAATAAAAAGCTTAACTTTCATGAACTATGTCAAACACGAATTGGAGTCTTTCATCAGGGGATTCCAAATATTTCGAAAACAATAAAACCCGAGGCTATGCCTCTCGGGTTTCATTTCTTTTCTCAATATTTGGAACCCCTGATGAAAGACGAACAATGAGTGTTTGACATGTCTTCTCATGCGAATGCAAAACCGACAATTTACATACGTTTCTTTTCAAACTTCATTAGCAAGTATTGTTTACCGTTTGACTGTTGTATCTAATTATTCAATAGATGGCTTATTATTCTTTTTTGATGGTAATGATTTCAACTAGCGTACTAGTAGAGTAGTGGACCACAGGCAGCCCAAGCTCTAATATCTAGCTAATACTTACAGCGTTTGTATGGGAATTTTAACGAGCTAGAAATACGAAAGAATTAATGAATAAAATGCCTTACCTTGCTTCCATAGTGTATTACTTGCTGTCTGTGTGGTAACAGGGTTGATATGAAGCGATTTTAGCGAGTTTTCATTTCCTCTGCTCTCCTTCACGCCGGGCACGAATAACCGTAAAAACGGCGGGGTTGAGTGTAACATAAAACGTAAAAGTAACGCCATTTCCTTACTTCTACTCTTAATTTGACGAAATGTTGGCAGGTTGGTAACAAAGTAACACTACATTTTTCGGGACAATTGTTTCTGTATTGTGACGTTGTTGTGACGTCATAAGGGATGCCTCCTTTTTTGGTGAAAATTAACCTTTAAAACACGTTTCAAAAATATTACGTCATCAGAAAGCTTTTATGAAATATATTCATTTGCCGAAAATTTGAACTTTCTACGATAAACATATTCAAAGTTATGGACGATTTACTGTTTTTATGACGTCATTATTAGTGACGTCATACTTCAAGCTTAAATCAGATTGCCAACTATAAACATATTATTAAAGAGAATACTATGACTTGTGAGTGTTAGCCAAATGCATTTCATTGATAAAATTCCAAAAAATATTGAACTGGCTATTTTCTGAGGGTACAGAAATATATTTATGACGTCATAATGACGTGTACAAAAAATGGGGCTTCAATTCTAAGCTGTTATACTCAAAAAATCAAAATTCTAAAAAGAACACGTTGTTACTACTAAAGAGCTCTAGTATTGTGCAAAATATGATGCACTAGTATTTCGAACTGTAAAAGTTCGCTATTTATTTCCTGCCAATTTTTGGCGGGAAAATTACAAAAATTCAAACTTTAATAGCTTTCGTTTACTTCAACCGATCGATACCGGGTTTTCGATTATTTCATTCTCATGAACAAGAGATTTAAAAAAGATATAATAAAACGTTTTTAGAGGTAATAAAAATTTATAAGAAACCTATTAGAAAAGGATATATTACGTCATTGTGACGTCATAATGATGGCTATATTAGCTTAACTTATCAGACTATGCTTTGTTTACACTCCTTTATACACCTACCAAAATTCATTCTTCTATGTCGAAAACTTTTAAATATATATAAAACCCGCCGTTTTTACGATCATTTGTGCCCGGCGTGTTCCTAAGAAAAAGACAAGGCAGCACACTAGTTTCGCGAGGGCCCACCACTTCAACCGAAATATTTCAGTTCAAAATATTGTGGCCGCCACAATTCCTCCATAGAATCCCAGCAGAAAGGTTGTTCTTTCTTTTGAATGCGATTGCCACGCAATTCCAGCCTTGCGACGAGCACAACGAAGCATTTTGTTTCTCCAAAGTGACGCTTATAAATTGGTAGAGAGCCTTGAACCAGCTGGGCAACCTCGTTCCCAGGAGTCTTTACGCGCCTAATCAAAGATGGCGTCGAAAGTACCCCTGGTACCACACCGCGGCCACACAGCGGTCAAACGTCTGCGCATGTGTCAAAAGTCTTGCAACAACAACCTATTTCAAAACAAATTCAAAGCGAGCCGGCGGCCGTCACTGTTCACAAACCCGCTTTCAAACCTTGAGAACTTCTTTGGTAAATTACGAAAATTTTGGGTAAACTCACAGTTTGAAGTTTGTTCAATTTCTCGTCGACTGTGAAAATAAAAAGCTTAACTTTCACGTAATTTTCTTAACTTTTGGGGTAGAAGTTCACTGTAATATGTTTTAAGGTAAATTTGCCCACCAGACTGACCGTAATACGCACGCGCAGACGTTTGACCGCTGTGTGCACCGCGGCAAAACGGTATGCTCCGCTGGCCAAAAGAACGAAGGCTCTGCTATCAATTACAAATTACCGAGGGTTTCAACTTTTTTAGTAAATAATTTTATAACTTAGTAAACTCACAGTGAATTACAAATTAAGATAACTTCAACCTGTTAAAGTTTTAGGCTTAGCTTTTAAGTAGTTTTCTTATTTTTTGACAAAACAGTTCACAATGGACACTTTTAAGCAGAAATTTTAAAATCACGGGTATGTGCCTGTTGTTTCATTTCAGGTTTCGCGGGAAACTGGCGGCGGCCGCGCGCCGACAAGAAATAGCAAATACGCATGCGCGTAACGTTTTGCCGCGGTGTGCCCTGGTACAGCCTGGTACTGATTGGCTAGACATTTTGCGCGCGCTGATTGGAGAATTTCGAATAGCGCGTGCATTTTTGATTTGAAAAATGAACTGGTGATGTCGTCTTTCGCATTGCGCGTTCAAAATTCGTTGAAAACAGATACCAATTCATCAGAACTTAGCGTTTTTGCCTTTTTTAATACTCACTTCGCAACTGGGTACAAGTAAAATAATGTACGGTTGGAATTCATTGGGATCACACTTCAACTGCTAACCGTTCTTCAGTGATGATGAATCCAAGATGGCGGATGTGCTTCAAAATATGCCCATATATTGGGCATATTTTTGGGTCACATGACCAGCCTGTACCAGGGGTACTTTCGACGTCATCTTTGATTAAGCGCGTAAAGACCCCTGGGAACGAGGTTGCCAGCTGGGGTCACCTGCCCGGCCGTCAAAGGCTGCTGGGTAACCGTCGAAAGGCTCCTGGGGTAACCGAGCCTTCGACCTAAAGTTCAGCACCGCGGGGTACCTGACCGGCGATTGTCGACAACAACAAAATTTACTACCAGGGTCCCCACGAAGTGCATGTTCAGAGCGAATGAAGATGGCTGCCGAGCAGGAGTTTTCAGGTTTTCGGTCGAAGTGTAGAGCGTTCTTTCTGTGAACTGGATATGTGTTACTTGTGCTCGGAGAAGTCACGAAAGAATATCAGTCCATGGTGTGAAGTAACTCACTAAAGTATAAATCCTGAAAACTCCAGCTCGGCGACCATCTTGATTCGCTCTAAACATGCACTTCGTGGGGACCCTGGTAGTAAATTTTGTTGTTGTCGACAATAATCGCCGGTCAGGTACCCCGCGGTGCTGAACTTTAGGTCGAAGGCTCGGTTACCCCAGGAGCCTTTTGACGGTTACCCAGCAGCCTTTGACGGCCGGGCAGGTGACCCCAGCTGGTTCAAGGCTCTCTACCAATTTATAAGCGTCACTTTGGAGAAACAAAATGCTTTGTTGTGCTCGTCGCAAGGCTGGAATTGCGTGGCAATCGCATTCAAAAGAAAGAACAACCTTTCTGCTGGGATTCTATGGAGGAATTGTGGTGGCCACAATATTTTGAACTGAAATATTTCGGTTGAAGTGGTGGGCCCTCGCGAAACTAGTGTGCTGCCTTGTCTTTTTCTTAGGAAGGAGAGCAGAGGAAATTGAAACTCGCTAACACAGACACAGACAGCAAGTAATACACTATGGAAACAAAGCAAGGCATTTTATTCATTAATTCTTTCGTATTTCTAGCTCGTTAAAATTCCTATACAAACGCTGTAAGTATTAGCTAGATATTAGAGCTTGGGCTGCCTGTGTGTGGACAAGAGTTGGTGCAAGCAGTGGAAGGGTCGTGGTTCGAACTCCAGTGGAGGCAGACTTTTTCTTTCTATGTCATTCTTTATTTCAGTCTTTACTTCTTCGCTCCTTACTTGTAGTTTATCAGTATGTAATTAGTTAGTGGTTCATGAATATGATGATTAAGAAATATTGATCACTAGGGTTGGAAACATGATCAAACACAAGGGTTTCACCCGGTATCAAGACCCATGCATGTGACCAAATACAGTTCCTCCATTGGATCACTATCTCATGAATTATTAATGAGTTTGAGAAGTATTTTTCTTAACTTTTGGGGGTAGAAGTTCACTGCAATAGGTTTTAAGGTAAATTTGCGCGGGAAATTCGCGCGGCCGCCCACCAGACTGACCGTAATACGCACGCGCAGACGTTTGGCCGCTGTGTGCACCGCGGCCAACCTCGTTCCCAGGGGTCTTTACGCGCCTAATCACGGTATGCTCCGCTGGCCGAAAGAACGAAGGCTCTGGTATCAAATACAAATTACCAAGGGTTTCAACTTTTTTAGTGAGTAATTTTATAAACTTAGTACTAGAAGTTTCTAATAGAAAGTGAAGTGCTGCGAGGGGATGCATAGAGCTACAGTCTAGTGATATTAGTTCAAGTGTGAGTTGGGAAACTTAAAATTCTCTATGACTCTATATCGGTTGCACTTTATTTTTTAATCGAAAATTATCAACTATTGTTATGTTCCACAATCATATTCAACTTGGCATAATCTATAATTACTCCTAGTTGCTATAATTACTCCTAATTGCTCAATTAGGGACTGATATGTTGGGTTATTAGACAATGTGCATTTTGGACAGAAAATAACACAATATCGATAACGGTAATAATTAATAATATTTGTGTCCGAGTGATGCACTTTTTAACATGCCAATGCTACAAAACAATAACAATTTTATGTATATGTTGTGGTTCAATTATTACCTCTGGTACAAATTTTTTTGAACCAGTACAAATTTTTTGAACCAGTACCATTTTTTTGAACTGGTTCATTTTTTCAAGATTCTAAAAAGGGATTTTCTAATTTTTGGGGATTCATAAAAAAAAGTGGTTTAGTTTTTTTTGGGAAGATTTAAAAAGAAAAAAAAATTTCCATCCACCCCTCCCCTACAAAATCTTTTTTTGTGAACCCTCCCCTTCTCTTTACTTTCTCCCTCCCTTCCCCAGTCCCATCCCCTTTTTGCCTTGTCCCCCCTGACACACGTTACTGTACCACTTACCTTGACGGTCACCCATCTATCCACTTATTAAGCTCGCCCGCTCGGGCTTAACTTCAGACAGGATCACGAGGAACGCCTGTTAGACGATAATCTAGACGATAGCGGTTTTGCACCACCACGTGATGGCAGCCATGTTGGTGGCCAGAACAATAGAATGTTATTCCTTTGAGATTTAATTTTTCACATGATTGAACAAATCTCATTGTTCTGGCCACCAACATGGCTGCCATCACGTGGTGGTGCAAAACCTCTATTAACGCACTGCGCCACAGAAGCGCTTGTTGATTTTTACACCACCGTTTATTCTTACTATAGATGACTAATCGTCGAACCCAGTCCCTCTCCTTATGCTAAATTGTTTCCAGTCTCTTAATTTTATTCGCACATGCGCACTGCTAACAAAATCGGACTTGGAAATAAAATTACATGGACGACAACACGGACAAAACTGTATTATACGACCCCTTAAACAGACGAAGTTTGTCTTGACTGCATTATTTTATGAAAACTGCAGCAACTCAGGGGAAGTAAGATAGCTAAATCCAGGAAAATACATTGTTTATAGATGATCAGATGTACTTTACGGCTCCACTCGTACTTCGAAACAAACGGGAGACGATTTCCCCCGGGCGTAGAGGGAGGTTGAGTTCGCGGTGTCACAGACATAATTACACGGAAAATTATGCTGGGAATTTTAAACTAACTAAAACCCTACCCTGAACCATAAAAAAACCCTAACCGGTCAGTAAACAAGATATTACCCACCTAGAGCTAGGGTTCTCAAGAAAAACTCGCAAACTCAACCTCCCTCTACGCCCGTGTGAAATCGTTTGCCGAAAGAAACAAACTGTCAACCGAGCCGACTTTTACAGAGTAATCACAGCTGCGGCGGAGCTAAAAGAAAGCAAAACAAAAGCGAATCACCTTACTACCATTGTATCTGGAAGAAGACTTCAACGAAAGAGCTAATAAAGAATATCTTAAAGTATTAAACGAGTGTAAATGATCTTGAAGTAACCCCTCGTACTTGCTAGACTCAGCTTACCAAATGGAATAAAACACTGACTAGAAGCGAAGTAGAAGAAAATGCGAGTACGCAAACAACATACTTCTAACTAATCCACAGATCAAATTGGAATTTAGCGTGTTAGCTATTGTGGATGGAAGGAAGCCGGAGAAAAACCCTCAGAGCAAGAGCGAGATAATATGGCACCATGCGCCACCCCGACTCAAAGAAATGCTGTAACTATTCTCTTAATTGTTCTCTCATCAAAGAATCACCCACAGAGGATGTGAAAAGATGCAAAAATGGATAAATGATCAAGAACTACACAGAAATAACGCAAAAAAATACAACATTTCTGTTTCGCTTTGCCTTTTCCAAGTGGACTAGTTCACAAGGGCCAATAACAAGCAGATTTATTAAAGCCAGTTAGCACTCCTCCCTAACTCCAAGCAAACTCAGTCATTCCTAACACAATCGGCCAAGACCTATATAAACCGAACATTAAAAAAAAAAACTTCGGTAAACCCAAGTGCTCACTAATTTAGGGTTTTTAGAGCTAGTCACTAAATTAGGCTTTTTAGGGCTAGATCACTGAACAACACAAAAATTATGCTTCTTCAATGGTCATATGAACTAATCCAAATCCTACCCCTACCTTTAAAAACACTCTAACCGTCAACAACAGGTGCTCACTGATTTAGGGTTTTTAGAGCTATAGTCACTAAATTAGGGCTAAGTCACTTGTAATATGCTTCTTCAATGGTCCAAAGAACTAATCCAAACCCTTACCCTGCATTTAAAAACACCCTAACCGTCAATTTAGGGTGTTAGTTGTATAGTTTTCTGTTTATATTCATATTAAAATACATCAATGCGCAAAGTAACTGTGTTACCAGTACATTCCAGCTATAAAATAAAAGATGAACACAAACAAGGTCATATAAAGGTATTTTTATTCCAAAGTACTTCTCAGTGTACTATGCTATTTTCTTGTAAACATGGAAAGCCTATCATACTGAAACCTTACCCCAAACTACAAGTTCACACTTGTAAATAAAATTTGAACTTATTCAAAAAAATGGTACTGGTTCAAAAAAATGGTACTGGTTCAAAAAAATTGTACTGGTTCAAAATTTATGAACCAAAGATAAAATTGAACCACAACATATACACTCATTACAAAAAATGTACTAGAAAAATGTAAAAGCTCAAAAGCAAGAGGAATTATATGGGGTAAACCTGATAATTGATAGGGATGATTTTTCATTTGTTCCACGTTGGGCGACTTGTTTGCTACCGTACTCAGAAGGGTTCGTTTGCTGTCCCGAAGGACGATTTGTAAGTGTTAGTCGACTCTCCATAGATCAACATGCCTCCATAGATCAACATTCCTCAACGGGCAGACTGTTCAGCAATATTGTCTCTGCATCTGATCTGGGATGAATCGACGAGATCAATCGGTCTCCTTCGATATATAGGATAAATTATTTGTATCGATTGTGTCAGATGTCTACTGCTGAACTGGTTAGATTTGGCACACGACAGCGCTGAAAATCTCATAAAAGAATGTTGTCTTCCTCTCGATACATCACTCAAATGTTTGTGACCCTGATGAATACTTCCAGCTATGAATAAATCGGAGTTTGACATGACTAATTTGATAAAATGGTACTTCAGTATCCGGCCACTTGAAATAAGTGTTGAAATATGCTACATCCGGGACATATCCTATGAGCTCAGGGCGTCAAAGCGAGGCGATCACCAGCCGGTGACCGTCGACCATGAACCCAAAATATTTTTCAAGGAAATGGTATGTACTTTGCGAAAAGTTATGCGTGTGGTCACCCTGTGTTGTAACGTCAAGATTAGTGTTGCTGCTTAAATTAAAACTCACAGTGAATTACAAATTAAGAAATCTTCACCCTGTTAAAGTCTTAGGCTTAATCTTTTAAGTAGTTTTCTTAATTTTCGCGAAACATTTAACGTAAATACGCGTACATACTTAAAATTAGAATTTGGGGCGCGTTCGATTGATCGTATTCCGGAATAAGAATAGATGGAACAGTCTCTGGAAATCACTGGTCCCGGCACATTTTGTACTATAAGCTACTAACGTTTGCAGAAATGTGATATTCAGGATACATTTAGTGTTCCAGTGACTAAAAATTCCCGATATAAGCAATTTGTAGTGATCATTCTGTGTAATTCTTATTCCGGAATACGGTCAATCGAACGCATCCTTAGTTTCGGCGGGAAACTGGGCGGGGGCACGCGCGCGACCGGCTCATGTAAGGCGCATGCGCGTGACGTTTTGCCGCGGTGTTACAATTAATAGTACAGATAGATAGGCTTCAGAATTGAAGTCAGGCAGTTCCTATTCCCATTGGTCTACTCACATTGCCCTCTTATCCCAGCTTGTCACAAACAGAGAAAATTATACAGTCGATGGCGGAAAATAACGTTAATTTCCTTATGACACAAAAGAACACAAAAGAACACAAGAACACAAAAGAACACAAAAGAACACAAAAGAACACAAAAGAACACAAAAGAACACAAAAGAACACAAAAGAACACAAAAGAACACAAAAGAACACAAAAGAACACCAAAGAACACCAAAGAACACCAAAGAACACAAAAGAACACAAAAGAACACAAAAGAACACAAAAGAACACAAAAAACACACAAAAGAACACAAAAGAACACAAAAGAACACAAAAGAACACAATAGTACTGTATGATAGAAACTACGAAATTTGTGACGAACTCCATTTTTGTGATCTTTGGGACAATTGGCCACTAACAAATTGAAAAAAGGACTGGAATTATGGCTAATTAAGAAATGAACTCCATCATAAGAAATAGCACATCGAAAGTAAGTTTACCAGATTTGGAGACGCTTCATCGGATATTTACCATGTGGTGAGCTTTCAAAAATCTCAAAAATAAGAGACGTTTGTATGGATTGCAGTGACGCGTGTCCTTCCAATCCATACTAACGTCTCTTTTTTTGCGATTTTTGCAAGCTTGCTATTCAGTTTCTATTTCCCAAATCACGCTCAGACTTGGTATTCTTACTAATCCCGAGGTGCTCTTTCTTATGACGAGGTTTGTTTGTTAATTGGATTAACTTTACAAACTCGGCCCCAGCCCTTTTTCACATTAGCCTCGCTCTGATACCATTGTTACTAGACTTCTTCCCACGTGGGCATGAGATACGAATAAGGTCGACGGTCCGTACTTCATACATGGTCTAGGCTGAACTGCAGAATACCCCGCAAATACTCCCTCTACAAAATGTCACTTAAAACTGTGCTAAATTCTCAATGTTCTTACAGGTGTATTCAGACTCGTTCTAATATTGATTTTGGATGTTTTATACTATTTATAATATAACCCAGATAGTACGAACGCTCTGATTGGCTTATAGACTCAAAAATCTATGGTCTATTGTGCCGGTAAGCACATAGAAATCGGCACGCCTGCTTGCGTTGTGTCGCAGTTATATCATAAAAGCAATGGACCACACATTTCAATGTGTTTACTGGCGAAATAAAACACTTGGAATGTTGGGAGAACACATAAATTCTTGAAAATCACGTGCCTTCGGCTTGCGATTTTCAAGCATTTCTTGTGTTCTCCCAACATCCCGCGTGTTTTATTTCGCCAGTAAACACATTGAAATGGTCTATTGCTTAAATAGAGGACATTCAGGGTCCGAAATTGCGCCTTATTTGGCGCCAATGCGACTAAATTTTGAGTGTTGGCTACCAAAATTCCAGAGTTGGTTGGCAGCTGGCGACTTCCGAAGTCACACCATGTTATAATTAAATTTAGCCAATAAAATGTTCTTTGTCGCATGTGGCTTGAAACTCGAAATGTGGCGACCACAATTGGTCATTTGGCGACTAGTTGGCGCCTACGTGAAAAAGTTAATTTTGGACCCTGGACATAATAATAATAGACCATATATGAAGTACTTACCAGATTGACTGACACCGTTGCTGAATTTAATGCATGAATGTCTGTATGTCAGTAACATGAGTAGTTCTCGCCCTCAGGACGTCACAAACCCTAATTTCTGAAACTTTTTGGTTTTCACAGGGAAACGGTTTCAACAATACTGGGGCACTTGCGATGTATGAAGAGCAGTTGAGGAAACTTGAAAGTGCTGTGGAATTCTCTACGGAAGCCATATGTGTACCATCGTACCACGAGTTGTATCCTTTGCACTAGAAGATACAATCATGTACAATATAAATATATACAAGTTTGTTTCTACTATTTAAAATATGAGTGATCGGATATACATGCAATGATAAGCTGTTAGGTGAGCCATTGTATATCCGATACAATTTGGATGCTTATATTGTGATGTACTTATGAAATGAACTATAATGATAAAATTGAACCATTTTCTGAAAGAGTTCGGCACCATAGTTTGCGTCATAAACATGTGCAAAAACAGGTTCCGTAATGGTGAGACAAGTCTGCATGCATCACTGAAGACAGGAGATTTACTTTGACATTTTTCTTCAGGGTAGGGGATTCAGTGAGCGGTTGTGAGAATTTCATACAGACACTACATGACAATCTAAACTCATCTGGAAATGATTTTCCTGAATCAAACCAAGCTAAGAATACTGAAAACATGTATCTCTTTATTTATTTGTATGTACTTGTATCTCTTTATTTAGAAGAACCTGCTACATTGTCGGTTCTTCCAAAATAGTTTGAAGAGAAACGGCGAAGTTCGGAGCCAAGCTATTTAATTGACGTAATTTAAATAATTCCAGCGAAGCATTTACAGACAATTCACGAACCAAGGCTTCACACTGACAAATATCATGAAAGGAGGTGAATTTCATCTCTCTTTAGAAGTCCTTAAAACTCCAAACGACAGGAACTTTCTCAGCTGGGAAGTCGGATTGTCCTAAGCGACGATGATAGCCAATCGTCATTGATGTTTTGAAGAGCTTTTGGTGCACATTTTGCCGGATTTCTTACTGTTTTCTTACTGAAGAGATCGAAGTGAACTCCCGGCGTTACTGAATTTTACTTTTCACTTTTCACTTTGTAACTTTGAAAGCGTTCCAATCTTACTCGGCCAATCAGGATCACATCTCATTCACTTGACCAATCGAAAAGAATGCTACTGACTACTGTAGCTTGCGGAAAAAAAACACTTCAGTGCTTTTGTTGTATTAACAAAACGAAATTTAATTTCCCCGGAGGGTCAGTTTACTTACCTGACGAGTAGATGTCGTCCTTCGAACACCTTCGGAGACTGATACGAGCAATATAGTTCCCCAGCCAGATAAGTTATACATATTCTTCTTCTCCCACCACCAGACATTCCTAGCTTCCTCTGAGAGTACTTTTTTAAACGTGGTACCCAAACCGCGCGCGGACGTGATCTGCGTATGTATTGGCCGAGGAGTGACGCAGCTTCGTCGCTCGCCTCAGTCGCCTCAGCCATGCCGGCTGTCCCTAGCCTCCTCCGCAGGCATCTCTATTTTTTGAAGAAATCAGATTATGGGCTCCCTGTGGCAGGTGAAGAAAAGAGAGGGAGATTGGGGCCAGTTCCTCTTCTCTCCCGGAGTCACAGGTAACCCAATTCACGATTTTTTAAATCTGATTTCTTCGAAAATTAGAGATGCCTGCAGAGGAGGCTAGGCTGCCCCCAGGGTAACAAAAAACTCGCTTCGGTCGCCTGAAAAATATGTGTGGTCGACTTGTGGCAGGCCAAAGATCTTCCTCCCTGGAATCTTCAGCAAAAGCCATATATAAAAAAAAAATAACTTTTTAAAAACTGTTTATACATGTATCTGAGATCTACGATTATGTATTTAATAATTAGGATTAGTCGCAGGCGTTAGATCAAGATGGGGGGATATTGGCCAAGTTCTGTTTTCGAGACGAAATCGAAGTCCATATAAAACACCCAATAGAATGAGGCAAATATCCCCTATCTTGGCCGAACAAGCTTCGTCAATACAGTGCGACAAGTTGATATCCTATTTTCATGTCTGTTTTCCTTGACATTGTTGTAGTTGGGTATTCTATGAGATTTGGAAGAAGAATGAGAAGAGTGATATCTCCTAATAAAGATGTACAACACAAAGCAGTACACAAATTATGTAACTTCCAATCCATCATTACTGAATTTCTAACAGGACCTAGCTGAAACAACCACAGGGCTGATGAAATCCAGGACCTGGCTAATCCACCGATCGAATTGGAATTTAGCGTGTTGGTTTTTGAGGATCGCCGCGTCCGGGAATCGAACCTGGGCCACAGAGGTGAGAGGCGAAGTGCTTAAAGGGGAAATAAATCCTAAAATCAACCCAATGTCTATACAAACATGGGATGGAGCTTACCCATTCTTCGAACAACAGTTATATCCCTTGCATTTATAATGAATAATTCAAGGATTGTGCTTTCAAGCTGACAGCCAGTTCAATAACCCGATATGAGAGCTTAAAGTGCCTATAACCTTTTTGCATTTTTTATGAACTTCCGAAAAGTTTTGAGTACTTCTGTGAAGAAAGTTTTGGTTTACAACCCTTGTTTGAAATTGTGTAAATCTGACCTTTCCTGATCCATGACCGCGTAAGTAATACCCTGGTCCCAGAGGTTTTCTAGAGAGAGAACAGCCGCGGAGAAAGAGCGGCGATCAGCGAGCTGCGAAGTACCGAGAAGCGAACTGCGAGAGAACTCATCTCTTCTCGCCGCTTCGCGGCTCTTCTCTCTAGTAAACCTCGGGAACCAGGGTACGTAAGTAAAAGCCTGGGTCGAAACCTGTATAGACGTCATCTCATTAATGCATTATTCTCCATGGCGCCTTTCTATCACAACAACATCGATGCATAGAAAATATACACAGTTTGTGAGTAGTTGGTAAAGATAAAAAGTCATTTTAGTCAACATGTTAAGTATTACTTCAAATGATTGCAAAGCTGAATTAAGACGTCTATACAGGTATCGATTGCAAAATTGAAAAAAGGTTATAGGCTGTTTGAGAACGCGGACCGACTTACATTATGGGACGTGATTTTATTCACCCTACTTTGACTGCGCATGTTAGTGACGTACTTTTAGCGCCCAAATAACTATTTTATGCTAACTCTTGAACATTCCTATAAGTAATAGTATAGACTCTTTGCATAAGACCTGGTAACTAGCATGTCAACGAGGCCGGTAGGTCCTCTGGAATGTTGAAATTGAAGCGCCCTGGAAGATTGTGAAATGCACTGAACGAATGTTCAGTGAAACAATGCCGTTAATTTGCTATGCCCCTGGCTGGTTGTACTATAAAGAAAATTAAAGGAAAATAAGGACAGATTAGCAACATTTTTCAACTAAACAATCCTGTTCAACACGTTTAACACCTCCTGCTGGTAACTTCAACATTCCAGAGGACCTACCGGCCTCTTTTTCGTGTTGTGACAGCGCGAGTTATGCATAGTGTGTATGACATGAGAGAAATTGGTGATTAAATTTCCCCGAGAGCCGAGGGAGGAGTGTGTTGCTTTCGAAAACGTTTTGCTTGATTGAGCGCTATTGGATGACCCTGGCTTCCCCAGGGGACAAGCGTGTTGTTTTTGAGAACAATAGCACTAAAATACAATGTAATTATTTGGTTGACTAGATATTCAAAGGGTTGCATGGAGTGTAATTACGTCACGTTTATGGTTTTTTAAGTATGCCACATGGAAGAAGCGGGTTTGTGTGTCATACCAATTGTTCTGTGTGAGAAAACTTCTTCAAAATGAAATAAGTTAGTCACATAGACCCTATGCATAAGTCCTGGTAACTAGCATGTCAACGAGGCCGGTACGTCATCTGGAATGTTGAAATTGAAGCGCCCGGGGAGATTGTGAAATGTACTGAACGAATGTTCAGTGAAACAATGCCGTTAATTTGCTATGCGCCTGGCTGGTTGTACTATAAAGAAAAATAAAGGATAAATGAGGACAGATTAGCAACATTTTTTAACTAAACAATCATGTTCAACACGTTTCACACCTGCTAGCATTTCAACTTCAACATTCCAGAGGACTCACCGGCCTCTTTTTCGTGTTGTGACCGCGCGAGTTATGAATAGTGTGTATACCTCGCACCTCGGCTACAAGCCACAAACAGCATAGGACACGGGGGCAATTTTTTTTTTGGGGGGGGGGCAAAATGATGAATTCTGGGACATTTTCATTGACGACTGTCAATCTCTTCTGGGACTGCACTAAGCCCACCGCACCCCCCCCCCCCCCCCCCCCCAAAAAAAACCTACGCCACTGGTCGTCGGGTGTTTATGGTTTGTAGCCTCGGTATGCAACTCTTACTTGATATAGCGTCCCCCTATTCCCATGAGCCTGTTAATTATTTACATAGATTGGGCTACCTCTGCTCAGACTTGCTAAACCTTAATCCCAAAGAACTTTAATAAATAAATAGTGTCCGTCGAGGAACTATCGGCTGATAATTGCCCGCGGAAATTGATGTTCTTAAAATAAATATAAGTTCGAGGGCTTATATTTGTTTTAAGACATCAAATTTCGGCGGGCAGCTATCAGCCGATAGTTCCTCGACGGAAACTATTTGTATATTATAGTTAACCACAAAATTTTGGCGCGTTCTCATTGGCTAAAATCGATCAGTCGTCCGCGGATGCAAACTATCAGGCGATAGCGCCCGCTGAGAGCTTAAGACAATTTTGTGATGTAGTTTAAGTTTTGAACACTGGAATATATAATAATAATATCTTCTTTAACCAGGGTGAACCCTTCAGCCAATGCTATTATCAGTGAGTGCCCTAGGAGATCAAAATAATGTAAATAACAAAGTATAAAAATATCAGACAATAATGCAGTAAAAGTATGTACAAAGCTATCCTATAAGTAATTTAAAAAATAACTACATTTAAAAGTTAAAAAATCTAAAAAATATCTCATAATTTTGTTTAAAAAACTAACAATGATGATGTTTCTTTAACTCCTGTTGGTAGATCATTAAAATATTTTGCCCCTGAGTAAAAACAGCCATTCTTTGCAGTTTCTGTCTTAACTTTAGGAATTATGAGATCCTGACCCTGATCTGCCCAAATCAGGTCAAAACCCTGACCCTACCTGCCCAAACTGAGCTCAAAACCCTGACCCACCCCCGAAGCATTGTATCGTGTACAGTTCTGGTGGACTAGCGCCATACACAGAGAGGCCATAAGTAATTTTAAAGAGAACAATAGATTTGAATAAATAATCAATAGCTTTTTGGTCTGACAAAGGAATCAATACGAGGCTCCGTGCATAATGCTCAGTCGTTTGTGACAAACTACAAAAGTGCTGTACTCAGATGTCACGAACGACTGAGCATTATGCACGTAGCCTCGTATTGATTCCTTTGTATGTAGGAAGTGGGGCATATCTGGAAGTGAGCTATTACCTGCGAGCAGCGCCTTCTTCAACTACACGAAACGAGAAGAAAAGAAGGCTGCAGTATTCGTGTTGTTTTCGTATTGCGCATGCGCCAACTGTTCGCCCCAGATTCTCGGCTATTTGCTTTACGCTGATGACCAAACCTGAGCCCACTTACTGCAGTGGGTCATCAGCGTAAAACAAAAAAAATGCCAATCGTCCCCAGAGCCTGCGCTTTTTCCGGCCAGCTGACACGCAAAGCGATTGCTGCAGAGCCTTCTTTCCTTCTCGTTTCGTGGAGTTGAAGAAGACTGCTCGCAGGGTACAATGGTCTAGTAAAACCGGTTTGACGTGTTTTCTTGATTTGAAACTCGGCGCATGGAGGTGAGATACCAGAGGCTCTTGTTTTTCTTCTCTCTCGCCTCTTTAAGGTTACCGTATACCTTCGCGGGTGTCTCGCAAATAAAATCGCACGCGCATCATATAGGAAAAGGAAAGTATAGAAACCTATATATCACTGGAAAGATTATATAATGTAGAATGCGCTGAAATTTTTTTTTTTGCACAAATATTACATTTTCAGTAAATGCTAAGGCAACAAACGCAAAAAAAGACGAGTCTCACAGAAGTGAATTTATGTCCCTCCGTGTTCGCGCCTACGGACGATTCGGCTGCATAATGTCAATCAGCACATGATGGCCTGTCAAAGTGTGTGAGCGTTTTTTAATATTTTACTTTGTTCAAATGCAATTCATCTTCAAAGTTTCAATTGAAATAGTTTCCTTGTTTCATCACGGCAAGTACTCTTATAAGAAAAATAATTAAAATATCGCTAAATGCTCACACTCTTTGGTTCACATGTAGCTCCTCTAACACTAGGCCAAGTTTCATCAAGATCTGACAAGTCTTCATACCCTATAAATTCATCCAAAGACTGAATACGCATAAAAACCTATCGGCGTTTTGGCTTCTGAAGGTTAGGAATCACTTCACACCTCGTCAAAGCAAACGTCAACACTTAAACCAACCAGCCAATTATATGTAAGGATCCCCGGAGCTTATGAATCAAGTCCAGAAATTCGCGGGAAATTAGTACGTGGCTCAAATTGCATAGGAAACATACATACTAGTGTCGTGTCACAAATATTCAAAAGAGCGTTGTGTTATGGCCAAAACTAGAGATAATGCGCAAAAGGGGAAAAAGAAAGGTAAATCAACGGGTTGTACCAAGAAGGGAGAGGGCCGGATATCGAAAACTAAATCGCGTCGAAAGGCAACGCCGCAAACAAGAGCGAAGGGAAAAGCAAGTGGCAGGCAACCTCGTGCTCCGAACGTTGATGTTGATCCTAAACCTGCTATGTTAGCTGCGATGATTCCTTCAGTTCCGCAAAATCGACAGGCTGAACTTCGCTCAAGTTCACGATTTAGAACATTATAGCGATGCGTTTTCAAGAGAGCATCTAAAATCAGGAAAAATTGAGGAAATGCAAATGAATCTCCCATCTCCTCGTCGTCGCTATCTTGTGCTACACAGTCGATTAGATACACTTTTCGGTATCGGGGGTTGCACGTTTTTTTCCGTTTGCCTGACAATGACGGGGACCGAAATGGATGGCCGGGCACACTTAGTCTCCGTTTCCCGCCATAATTCGATATTCCGCACGCCCCATTCATAATAATAATAATATGTCTTTATTATACATTGATATTGTACATATCAGATGTTACAAAATGTAAATGAAGATAAGAAGGTAATATTAAAAGCTATCACAAAATCATACATGGATATATAAAATAGGACAAAACTTGAATTAAGAAACTAGGTTATACTTAAAAATTAATCTATTTACAAAATATCATTCGATTCGATCTCTTGTGTCGCCGTGTACGGCTTAAAAGGCTTTGCGTATTTCCAACCCGAAATGTTCTCATCTCTTCGCGGACACACCGCCGTATTGTACCCTCCAATTCCACTAGTTCATCTACCTCATCGATCCGACGCCATCTTGTGAAATATGAAATCGTGTGAAATATGAAATCGTGTGAAATAGAGTGAAATCGTGTGAAATAGAGTGAAATCGTGATGTCCTCGTCACGAATTATAGTGCCGTGGGAGATGGGCACAATGATGCGTAGAGCTGGGTGCGCACGAATTGTTGAATGAATATATTTTTCGTTGAATGAATATATCGTTGAACAAGAATAATATCGTTGAATGTGAATGAATATTTTTGTTGCCAACGAATATATTCTTGAACAAGAATAACATCGTTGAACGTAAATGCATATCAATGTTGAATGTGAATGCATTACGTTTGTTGAAAGTGTCCGGCCACGCTAGTGAAGGAAGAATCTATTTAATGGAAATATTCTGTACCTTTTTCCATTTCTCAAGTTTTCAAGTTTTGGGTCGGTCGGTCGGACGATAAAAAAAAAAGGGGGGGAAAAACGTTCGGAGTCTGGAACTAGTAAGGCGTGGTCACTCAGCATCATGGCCGTGGAGGTCTGGAACTGACAAGGCGTGTTAAAACAACATGGACGACAAAAATATCGACGTTGTTGTCCGAGTACGGATGAAAAATGGAATAACTTCAAATGTACCAAGAGTTTATATGTGCGACTTACCGTCGAGCATGACCTTAATTCCTCCCTTCTCCATATTTTTTTTTGCAAAACGCAAAAAATCGGGTCGGTCGGACGATGGGAAACGGAAAAAAGTAGGGATGGCCTTAGGGCATAAGTTAATGAGAATGAAGCGAATTAGTTTGCGGTTGTCGCTGCTACTTGACCCGGCTAGTAACCCTACCGCGAGCAGTTACATGCAAAATAAAAGTTGTACCGGGCAGAAGGATAGTGTGACGCTTGACCTAGTGTAACTGTACCGTCCCTGTCATGGACAGACGATAGACTATGTCAGGGCCTTTGGGTCGTCTCGACGCTAACCACACTAGCGTTGCGTGACGACCTAAAGAACGGCAAACGACCGGTAGTTGTTGAGACATTCTTGAAGACAATTCTTATATCTTATCCCATGTACACGGTAACTGTTTTTGTCAAGTCGCTGAAATTCAAATCAGTCTATGGAGGAAGAAAAAGATTCCTATACCCCAAGAACAGTAGACGGCCCTGCGGAGTCTTCCGAAGTTACAGAATCGCCGCGTGAAACCATCAAGCCCGAAGGTGGTTGGGGTTGGGTTGTATGCTGTGGGACCTTCATCGTAAATTTCATGGTCTTCGGAATACATAATTCCTTTGGAGTCGTTTACGCTAATCTCCTTGATGAACTGAAGTTAGGGAAAGCACAAACAGGTAAACATAATTCTGCTAAGTCTATTTAACGATTCCGTATACCGATGTTGTGTTCACTAAATCGAGCAGAGACTTCTTCATGAAGAGCTCGAGAAAAGTTTTTCTCTTCTCTAAATGTTTAAAAATGCGCCTATGAGTTCTTTATCAAGTTGTTCAGTTTATCGTCTTTCTCGTAGTCACAGGAGATATAATTTTAACAGGTTTAAAAGAATGTTTCCGAGCTGAGACGATCAACAAACAGTGATTAAATGCATTTGAATATCACCATGCGAACAACAACCGTGTAAGAATATTCTCTGTTTCATTTTGAAGAATTATAATTTTTCATTTTCTTCTGTCTCAAGGAAATAATAATGAAAATACCAGTTTTTCCAATGTTAGTTCAATCGTGATAAGATAGCAGAGGCAATTTGGTCTAAGGTCTATTAGTCGTTAAGCGTTAATTACAGAGTATACGTCATCCGCCATATTGAGCAAGAACTGTTGCTGTTACCAAAAGCCCCCGCAGACGACTCTGTGTGCCCGCTATGCAAAGAATATATCATGTTTTGGCTAGCTCACTGCTAATCCATCAAGACAATGTTTTTGTTGTGGGAGATTTGTATCCTCTGGACTGAATAACAACAATGCAGTGCCAATTCAGTTAAGAATTTAATGTGCAAACTCCGTTATGCGAATTTTTGTACTCCAATCAATACCTTTTTTTCATCTAGAACTCAAAACTTGCTGGTACTTCTGCCGACTTCTTGCTCTTTCTAATTAATCGCTGTCAACTGTTGTGAGTGGATCAATATTTTCCAAAAGCAACCGCCTTGGAACAATAGAACATATTACTGAGGACAAGCTAGAGAAGTAGAACAGGTCTTCACATGACGTGAAATATTTAGTATAGCTCGTACGTAAAATTTACGGAAGACGCTAACAACTACTTTCATAAAGTTTCAGCGATTTGGGAATATAAAGGAAAGTTACAGTTTGAGCAAAGTTTTTCCACTGTAAAAAGAAGATAAATACGTTTCGGAGTACTCAGTCAACTTTAATTGCTCAGGGAAATGGCTGTAGTCATGAATATGTTAGATATAAATTATCAGACTCAGTTTCAAGAAAGCTCCCGAGTAAGAAATAGAAAAATGGACCTGTAGAATCACGACCATTCTGACCCACACTTGACTCCCTTATTTCACATCTAATTTTGTCCTGTTTTCCGCAGCGAATAAAAAGCTTTTCATGTAACATGTCAAAAATAGGGACTATACCAAAATTTTAGTCAGTGTAGACATTGCTTCAGTTGCGAGGCAGTTTTAGGAAGCATCACAAAAGTTCGTCCTGTGCTTGATCACACCAACGCAATACTTTCAGGGGCGTAGCTTCCTGTACGCATATATACGCACATGCGTACACTTTGAGACGAAAATTCCCAGTTTGGCCTTGTATTTTTTTTACGAGAGGGGGCCCTTAAAACCGGTAGCTACTGCACTTGTACGTACAACTTGAAAATGCCTAGCTACGCCCCTGATTTTAAATCAAGTCCGGCACACGGCTGCATGTGTAAGACGACAAAGCAAACCAACAGACAGAAGAAAAAAATTGTCAACAAGAGGCGGGGTAAACAAAGAGACTTCCCAAACGTTTGGCCTGTGACCTAATTTATCCTGGTGTTTTCCATTTTCTGACAGAATATTTGGCACCTCAATGACTAATGAGGTTATTAACTCAATAACTAATGAGGATATTTATGCAGTTTTGCATCTTTCGGGACGCACATTAAAAACTAAATTGCGTCTTTTTCAGTTTTTATGAGTAAGTAACGCAGCGCAGAGATGAAATAAATCACTGCAAGTACTCCGATGTTCAAAGGTTATCCAGTGGATAAAATAAGTTAGTTGGGGCCAGCCTTTGAGATTATTTGAAGAAGATCGAAACGCACAATCATAAAAAGTAGTGGCGGGGAAGATGGGTTATTCACAACGCTACTGATGTAATTTGTAGTCGGAACTTCTGCGAAATCCGGCTATTTTTAACATTCTTTTGAGGAAGCTGTTGAAATTTATGAATTTCGAAAGGACTTCGACAAACTACATGTACGAGCGTGCGTCATGTAAGGTTCCGCTGTGCCATCGAGAGTATTTGTGCGCGCATGAGATTGAGTAAATGCGTCAGTTGCTAATCGCATCCAGCGGTAATTCGTGAATGTGAAACTGGACTGTTCTGTTTTTACTCATATATCTGGTTGCCCTTATGCTCTCCTTTCCCCGGCAACACTTATAGGCGCATGCAGAAAACCCAAACTCGATCACCAAAAGTCCAGATATTAGTTGCCTGACGAGTCTATATAATCATCAACAGCAGCAGCCGCATTATTATTATCGTCATGCATCATCATATATTATCATCAATCATATTATCGTTATCATCTTAGTTTCACTATTGTTACGGTAGTATCAGTTGTTATTCATACCCTTACACTCTGTTTCCATACTCAAAATACCAGTATAAAACTTCATTATTATTATCATCATTCAGTATAATTGTTAAATAGTGTCCTCATATTCATAATCCTTTCACAGCATGGATAGGCGCTATGGCTATAGGACTCAACTTCCTCTGCGGGCCGATAACAAGTGTCCTATGCGACCGCTACACTTGCCGTGCTGTCGCCATGGTGGGTGCTCTTCTATCCGTGCTGGGTCTTTTCCTAACCTCATTCGTCCAGGAACCCTCGAAGATGTACGTCACCTATGGACTGTTATTCGGCATAGGGTCAAGCTTCTCATTTGTATCCTCGATAGTCGTATTAGGAGAGTACTTCCAGAAGCGTTTGGCTCTTGTTAATGGGATTGCAACCTCCGGGAGCGGCATAGGGTCCTTAGTAGCCGGGCCTGTTATTAATTATTTACTTGGCAGTATTGGTTGGCAGAACTGTATGCGAATACTCAGTGGATTTGCGATGTTATTATGGGTGGTGGCGTTCCTTTTCAGGTCGAATAAAAACCAGGACAGGACTACCAGACACACACACAAGCTTTTTGATACGTCCATATGGAGGAATAAGGCGTATGTAGCATGGGTTACTACTGTAGCGTTGTTTCAGTTTGGATATCTTATTCCGTTTGTACATTTGGTAAGTATATATTGACTTGGGTCATTACGTTAAATTTTTCGATGTGGGTCAGAAGTCTCATTTTAATGCATGAGTTGTTTTCCAGTTTGTTGTAACGAGACTTGAATGAATAAACTCTTATTTTACTAGAGGAGCCGGGGTGGCGCAGTAGTTAAGCGCTTCGCCTCTCAGTGTTCTCTGCGTGGAAAGTGGCCAGGGGCGCTCCCATCTTCAAGAAGGAGGATGATACCGAGAGAGGTAACTACAGACCAGTATCGTTACTAAGTATACCAAGCAAGGTTTTGGAGTCCGAGGTCAACGACAGGCTTGTTTTCAAATCACGTGTTCAGGGAAAATATGATGGTCTCCAATAGGCAATGGGCGTACAGGCCGGGCTATTCAACGGAACTACTGCTGATGAATTTAACGGAAGTGTGGAGGAGAGCTGGTAATGCCGTTGCTTTCATCGATTTTAAGAAAGCATTTGACGGTGTTGATCATGATGTGCTCGAGGCGAAATTACATCGGGACTTGGCTATTGAAATGGATAAAGAACTACCTTCAAGACAGGCGCCAATACACAGTACAGTCGTCAACGGAGTTAAGTCAGGTGTATTACCAGTGGCTTTCGGTATTCCTCAGGTTCGGTCCTAGGACCGACCTTATTCACCTTATTTACTAACGACCTTCCTTCTTCCGTCACTTCTGGCCAGGTCTACATGCATGTACGCCGACGACACCACGGTTTACTGTATTAATAAGGACGCTGACCAGGCGGTTGCTCAGTTAAATGAAGCTCTTCATGAACTGTACGTCTGGTGCCTCAATAACAGGCTTACGCCACATCCAAACAAGTACGAGGCTATGCTAATTATGCGTTCTAGTTATACTATGGGACCGATTGCACCCGTGAGAATAGGGAACTCTCAAATTAAGTGGGTTAAGAAATCCCGACTATTAGGCATGACGGTTGATAATAACTTAAGTTGGATCCCACATACAGTTGAACTGAAAAAGAGTTATGCTAATAAATTAGGGCTACCGAAAAGATCTAGATTTCTGCCAAAACATGTACTAGAGAAACTCTATTTCTCAGTTATACTGCCTTCGGTGAACTATGGCATGGTGTTGTGGGGGAGTTGTTATAATTCGGATAATATTACATCACTTGAGAAGTTTCATAGTAGAGCCGCAAAAATAATATACAATCTCCCCAGAGACACATCTTCCGCAGATGCTCTGAAGCTTGCCAGTTGGTATTCACTCAGTATTTATCATAAGCTTGTATTGTTTAAGACAATGCACAAGGCATTCCACGCTAGGTTACCATATTTTTTATGCGATCAGATATTAGTGACGTTATAATCTAAGAGTAGCGGATTCCCTTGAAATACCGCGTTTTAATACTAAGTTCCTTCAACATTCAGTTCAGTATAGTGGATCAGTTGTATGGAATAGTGTTATTTTTAGTGATCAGTCAATAGTATATGCAGGACATAAGGATCTTGAGTGTCGTTTAAATAAATTAGCAGTGTTTGAGCAGTTCAAGTTTAACACTACATCTGCCTCTTCTACTAGATTTAAGAGTGATGACTTCATTTACTTGTGAGTCCACTCATTAACTGAGGCCTATATAGTATGAATGTATTGTACTTTAAAAAAACATTTAGCAGCTCTGTAGTACTCTTAGCATCATGCATTATTTATTAGTAAGTTCAATTTAGTAATTTGAAGTTTATTTACTTATTACAGTTATTACATTCGTAAGTATTCTTAGTAATTTTTAGTATTGTAAATAGATGTACAGTTATATTATTCTTAGTAGTAGACACACGACCCCATAAGCCTTGTGCTTTAATCATAATCGTGTTTAAATAAAGGTAATCTACCTCCCTACCTCCCTACCTCCCTACCTCCCTACCTACCTCCCTACCTCCCTACCTCCCTCTCGGTGGCCCAGGTTCGATGCCTGGACGCGGTACCATATGTGAGTTGAGTTCGTTGGTATCTCGCCTTTGCTCCGAGGGTTTTTTTCCGGGTTCCACGGTTTTCCTCCTTCCACAAAAACCAACACCCTGATTTCCGACAAATACAATCTGTGGTTTAGCCGGGTCCTGGCTTTGATCAGCTCCTATGGTTGTTTCAGCTTCTCGTTAAAATTCAGAGTAAAAATAGATAAGCTTGTCTCTGTTTCGCCACTCAGACGGTATATGGCAGCCTCAACTTGACCCACAAGAAGCTCAGACCCCAGCAATACGCTGTCACCGTAGCTGGACCGAGTTCTCCCTGACCAAAAATGACCTACGATCGATAAGTGGGAAGTTGCTTAGAAACTAGGCTCTGGAACATACAAAACTTCGTATATACAGGCAAGCTAAAGGCGCTATTAGGGAACACGGAACACTTAGTAGGGCATTAACCCTCTATCATGTGACCCGTAGGTACGGCCTTGTGTGCGCTTTCCTTTCAAAACCATTTACAAAGTCACGTGATTGTGGCCGTACGTGTTTGTCGTGAGCATGGTATATACTTCATGGTAGTGTTACGTTCCATATACTATTCCTGCATAATCATTTTCTCTACTGTTTGTCTGCACCAGGAAAAGAGCCGTCCGGTCCTACTCGATTATTTTGCTTGTTATTTGCCATTTGAAAGGTTACATGACTGAAAAACCTATTGACTGAGTCCCCACAGTACTCCCCACAGTAAGATCATATTATACGCATGACGAGGGTCTTTTCGGCTCCATGAATTGCATGTGTTCCAAAGCCCAAATAAGGGAAAAGAGACCAGCACACTCGATCATACGACGGAATTTTGCTCTTTTTCTTCGAAATACGGTATAATAAAGGGAACCCTTAGGGAACCAACAAGTTAACACACGTTTCTAACACTGAGCCATCTTTTCTTGTAGATAAAATACGCCGAAGAGATTGGGATCCCAAAGTCCAGAGGTGCTTGGTTGATAGGATTCCTCTCTATAACGTCTACCATTGGTCGTGTGGTATTTGGAAAAATTTGCGACATCAAAATGATCAACCGTATGTATGTGTACCAGTTCTCTGTGCTAGCTATCGGGGTTAGCACCGTCCTGTGTCCGCTGGCCAGAAGTTATGCTGGGCTCATCGCTTACGCTGTGACTTTTGGTTTTTTCGATGGCTGTTTTGTTGGCCAGGTTGCGGTAATTACAGCTGATATTGTTGGACATGAGAAGCTTGCTCAAGGAGTGGGAAACATGTTTGGCTGCCTTGGTGTTCCCATGAGCCTAGGGCCTCCGTTTGCAGGTAATAATCACTTGATTCGGGCTTCGTAAAATTGAAACAAAAAGATAAATGTCCAAACGGATGGAATTAGGTTAAAGAGGTTGTGTCGGTATTGCGCATGTCTATAGTCCAATTCGTAGATCTTGACCATCTTGAAAGGTATCCAAGCCTTTAGTGACATCGAGGCTGGAGTTGAGACAGCTTAGTTAGAGGCTTGTATCAAGTTAGGGTGGTAATCAAAATCTTTCCATATTTGTAGAAAGAGGGTTTGTATCAGTGCAAGATCAACTCCAGTCATTCAAATTCTGACCAAGGGCTAGCGCTCGAAACGTCAGCTGCTACTCGCTTTCCACGGCGGTTAGCAAACCTCAATCGACTTTAGTTGATTATATACCAGTGTTTATCTTCCCCGCGCCGACGCAGACTAACACTATTTTTTACAGGAACTAGTTACCTATCGCAACTCCAGCTTCACGCGAGGCTAAGG
Source organism: Actinernus sp. WN-2022 (assembly GCA_030867875.1). NCBI lineage: Eukaryota > Metazoa > Cnidaria > Anthozoa > Actiniaria > Actinernidae > Actinernus > Actinernus sp. WN-2022. Next base: position 18,505,014 of record JAOWCC010001501.1, read on the forward strand.
CTTGGTTACATTTCTAGAACTATAAAATGGACTACTGGTGGCTGTTAATTCACTCTTTTCACCTGGTGGCCAGCTTGGATTCAAAATGAGGCAATCCTTTGTATTTGCTAGGCTAAACTCGTTCTGATATTCCCTCACTGCGAGGCTAACCTAGCAAAAACAAAGGACTGCCTCGCTTTGAATCCAATTTGGCCACCAGGTGAAAAGAGTGAATTGCCTATACAAACAGTTCGTCTCCTCCCTCAATGCTTGATTGAAATGACTACGTCTATACACAGTTTGTAAGTCAGTTTCACATTGCTTTGATTTTAACCATCCCACATGTGCGCGAGGTTCGTCAGTTTATATAAATATTGCACCGCGGGAAAACGGTATGCTCCGCTGGCCAAAAGAACGAAGGCTCTGCTATCAAATACAAATTACCGAGGGTTACAACTTTTTTAGTAAATAATTTTATAACTTAGTAAACTCACAGTGAAGTACAAATTAAGAAAACTTCAACCTGTTAAAGTAGTTTTCTTATTTTTTGACAAAACAGTTCACAAATGGATACTTTTAAGCAGAAATTTTAAAATCACGGGTATGTGCCTGTTTCATTTCAGTTTTCGCGGGAAACTGGGGGCGGCCGCGCGCCGACAAGAAATAGCAAATACGCATGCGCGTAACGTTTTGCCGCGGTGTGTATAAATATAGTCAACCTCGTTCCCAGGGGTCTTTACGCGCCTAATCAAAGATGGCGTCGAAAGTACCCCTGGTACAGGCTGGTCATGTGACCCAAAAATATGCCCAATATATGGGCATATTTTGAAGCACATCCGCCATCTTGGATTCATCATCGCTGAAGAACGGTTAGCAGTTGAAGTGTGATCCCAATGAATTCCAACCGTACATTATTTTACTTGTACCCAGTTGCGAAGTGAGTATTAAAAAAGGCAAAAACGCTAAGTTCTGATGAATTTCTATCTGTTTTCAACGAATTTTGAACGCGCAATGCGAAAGACGACATCACCAGTTCATTTTTCAAATCAAAATGTACGCGCTATTCAAAATTCTCCAATCAGCGCGCGCAAAATGTCTAGCCAATCAGTGGCCGAATCCCACCAGCCTGTACCAGGGGTACTTTCGACGCCATCTTTGATTAGGCGCGTAAAGACCCCTGGGAACGAGGTTGAAATATAGTCCTCTCACTATGACCCAGTCCCTTTACCGTGCGACTACAGTAACCAGGGCTACTTGAACAACGAGAACTGAACACATTGGAAAACGAAAATATAGCGTCCCAACTTACGAATCCTAGCACATCCACGCGATTTTCTTCATTCCAAAGACGTTGACTTCAGACAGAACTAGTCCACCAAATGTGCCTTGAAGCTCGAACAAGTTGAAATGCTATTCGGTCTTTAACTCGACACTCGTTGGCTTAAATAACCGTAAGTTGGAGTGCTGTTTTCGTTCTGCAATGTGATTGGCTTTCGTTGTCTAAGTGGCCCCGGTTAAAGTAGCAGTCGCACAACAACCTTTTTTTTCCTTTTACCAGGCTGGTTGTACGATGGGTTTGGCTCATATAACGGTGCCTTTTATTCGTCTGGTGGCGTGGCTATCTTCTCGGCTTTCCTCGTCTCTATCGTCTCGTACATGTTACGACGTAGAAAGTCAAGCACGGAGTACTCAGGCCGACAGTTACTTCCAATGGTCAACAATAATGAGGAAACTAAGAACCAAAACAATACATCATCGCAGGAAAGCTCGGGATACGCGTCGAGAAATAGTACGTTTGAATGTCTGTCTCTGCTGGAGCCAAAGGAAGCCTTGAACGATAGTAAGGAACAATATATCACGAGGCAAATCGAGCGCGAAACGGTTTTATAGCCCCTTATTAAAAGGGCACTGTAACCCCCAAATGATAAACTTTCTCATAACGACAGACTAAAATAGCTACTCGTGATCGATCAGATTAGCATGCTTTCTGCAGAGTATGCTTTCCCAGGTATACTGGAAATATTTTATACAATTTTGATGCCGAAGGATGGCAAAGATTCTGGTGCATGGATGAAAAATACTGCTTTTAAGTAATGTTTAAAAGCCTCCAAGTCGAACTGGGGATTTCAACGTACAAGCAAGTAGTTCCAGTCCGAGGCGAAGCGGAGGACTTAACTTAAACTAATTGGTTGTACTTTGAAATCCCCGCCCAGTCCGAATTGGGGGGCTTTTATACATTTATGACACAGAGGACAATGATATAAAAATAACACTAATTGAGCCATTAATATAAACAGGAGCCCAGGCTCTTGATATAAGAGGGAAAAAAATGAAAGTGATAATTCCATCGGATTTGTATTAGAGTTCGCTGAATCAAAACTTTTTCATTAGTGACGTCTCTCTGAGGCTATATGCTGACGACACGACAGAATATTGTGCTCATCAATGCCCAGTCAGGTTACAAGTCATTGTACAAAATAACCTAGACTTACTGATTTCATGGTTTAAGAGCAACTATCTCAGAGTCAATGACACCAAAACCAAAGTCTTGCCTCTGGGACGGGAGCAAATACCTTACCAGTTGTTCACAGAAATAAATGGTCCACCTTTAAACATTGTTAATAACATCAAACGTCTCGGGCTAACTATCGACAGTAACCTTACTTTTAAACAGCAAGTGAAGTTGATTTCAAATAAGGTTAATGCTAAAGTAGCCACGTTGAGGAGGGTCAGAAACTTTATTCCAACTGAAGTTATGTTAGGAATATATAAGGCTTTTATTCTACCACACCTAGAGTATTGTTCCACAGTTCTAGTTAGCATAACTACTGGCCTATCCAATAAACTCGAGCTGACTAACCAGTACGCCATCAGGACATTGCTGAAACTAGCAAAAACTACTTCATATGATAGCTTATTGAACATGGTTGAGCTTAAGCCCTTAGAGCACCGTCGGTACGTCCAGTCTGCTATTGCTACACAAATGTGTCCACAACATCGCTCCAAAATATATAAAACATTTTTTTTCCTTTCCGGTCTAGCACATATAATCTTAGGGGTGATATGATTCTTAAGTTGCCAAACTATAAGTCTAAGTATTTTCATAATTATTTTACTTACATAATAGTTAGGCTATGGAATAGCCCACTTAACGAATTTCGCATTATTTCTTCCTCGATTATTTTCAAGTCTGAAATAGATAAACTTGCGTTATCATCAATGGCACATGGTGCTATTAGCATGCGTGTTACCTAGATACATTTTACCCTAGCAAGCGCGATATTTTGAAATACTCTACATTTATTAATATTTATTATTATTTGTTGTTGTTATTGATATCATTATAGTGTTGTTATTAATATTACTAGTATTATCTAATTGTAAATAAGCAAACATTGATTGTATTCTTAGAATTTAATATCAAATTTTCATCCTCTATCTTAATTAGTTGACTGCACGTACACATTGTAAACGAGCTTATGCTCATTAGTGACTACGTGGTTAAATAAACTACTACTACTACTACTACTGAACCAGTTCATATAATCAAATTGGTCAGCGTCCGGCGAAAGTGCTGGAGAGAAGCGAAAACGCAAACGATTTAGAGAGCACTAAACGGAAGAAGAAACCCGTATCAAATCAAATGTGGCAAGGATTACAGAGTATAAGAATTGCTGGGGCGTGTAGAAATTTGAAGAATGGAAATCTGGGCGGCAGAATGTTTCGTCAAAGCGCGCTGAAGAAAATTATAATTACAGCAAACCGACCTAATAATTCTAGAAAAACCGGCAACCAAATGAAAAGTAAGGTGGACACTTTCTTCGCCTTGCATGAACATAATACAGTCGAACCTCCGCTGACGGACACCTCCCGTAAGCGGACACCTCCTGTAAGCGGACACCTCCTGTAAGCGGACACCCGTAAGCGGACACAATTCCACGGTCGCGACTATTTACTCGGGCTGCCTGTGGAAGCGCCGAGTCTTAAAATGCAAGTCGTTATTATAATTTTTATTTTTTATTTCATGTCAGACGGATTCTGCGCATGCGTTATAGGTCAACTTCAAACCAATCAGATTGCACTGTGCTGGTCACGCAACAATCGCCAGGTTAATGTATTTACATAAGTAAATACAGTAAATCAAAATGGTCGACCCGCGAGGGCGAAAGCCTTCCAACAGGCTCAGGATATTTCAACTGGCGCTCTTGTTGACCATAAAAATACATGAACAACCAGGAGCCGTAATACATTCGATCAGCGCTGTTTGGACAGATCCAATGTACATTTAGAAACGTAAGCGAAATACAATATCCAAACACGTTTGGATATCAACGGGTATCGAATTATAATCAAAGGTTAGATCTCGTCAGGCGCGCTCAGATAAGAAAGTTCAAAGCTCTCAGACTAGGCGAGACAAGGAGATATCACTTTCAATGAGTCATTGTCGGAAATCTATTCCATCGTGGGCGGTCTTGTACAGCTAAGGCATGTTTTACGACAGAATAACCAGAGTCTTTCTACTGGATTGAGAGCTCGAGACATTATACATGTCGGCTAATATGGGGAAAACTGAAACAAAAAATGAACTTTGACGGCAGAAACCCTCAATTGAGCCAAGCGGAATATTTACATGATCCGCTAAGATTGTTACAAATCTTAGTTAAGCAGATGTTTTCAGTGTATGCCAACTGAAATGCGGCAACTACACGAACAAGAAGCATGAACTGCCAGCAACGAGAGAGGAAAAAGTATTTGAAATGCACAGCGCTAGCTGAAATAGGGCATATATATAATATCTGAGACGTTAAATTACGTTACTGTGAAGAGGATCAAAATTCAAGTTTTGTAGCTTGAGACTGTCTTCTGCCGTGACTCGTGAGAGAAATTGGAAAAGATCTAGCTGTTTCATTCAGACACTGGCAAATTTATTGAAAGCTACGGGCTTACTTTATGAGATTATTATTCATTGTGGAATGAAAGGAAACAGGTTAGCTGAAAGTTAAGTTCGAGGTAGGCTTCGACTTTCATTCCGATTCAGTGCATATGTGCACGAAGTTGGGTGCTGTCAACAACACTACCAAAAGATCCAAAACGAAAGTTCAGTTACGTAAGTACTGTAAGTAAACTCTTTTTGATTTGAATAAATTTCCTCTCAGTTTGTCTGTTAATGTACTTTTCCTTCTAATTATCGCTTTATTTAACATCTGTGATTTAGAGTATGCGTACCTCAGAATAAATTATTTGAAAGGTCAACTGAATTCTTGTGTCGATAAGCGCAAATGTTTTTTGTGAAACAGTCTGTGTATATGAGAAGCGGCTTAATAGAAGAGCTTTCTCATTTATAGGAATTACATTTTTTTTTCTTGCTATGAAATTTATGTTTCATTTCACATTTATTCATACAGTTTTAGCCGGACATTTCCCCGAGTTTTTGATCTATTTTCAATCAAATTCAAAGTCTGAATATGTCATTGTATTGCATTTATACACTTGAATTGCCAGTATTCTGTTGTTCGAATCCTGCGTTATCAGTCATGCCATAAAAGCGATTAATAGACCAGTCTGTTTTTTTGACGTTCTCACTGGCGAATTAAAGCACGACTTGATACTAAGAGGATTTCAAATGAAAGTGTATTTCATCTTCAATCTCATGTGGCCCGAGTGAAAGCCCAGATGGGCTCTTGTTCTCTAATAAAACCGGCACTACATTTGCCAACTCCTGTAAGCGGACATCTCTCGTAAGCGAACGCGGGCGCCTATCTCTAGGTCCGCATGAGCAAAAGTAACCAAAATTAACCTCTCTTAACAGCAGACACCCGAAGAGGTTGAAGTTAATTATTTCTAATGTATGCAGTTTTATCTTTGAATTCTAGCTAAATCAAGGTCAGCTTAGTAAAAAGACAACATATTTGAGCTATGAGCCTTAGATTGAACCTATATAGCCGTTAAAGCATGTGGTTTACAATTCCACAATTGCTTGTAACTTCCTACCCCTCATTGTCGACCTCCTGTAAGCGGACACCTCCCGTAAGTGGACAGCTACGCTATATAGGTCCCAAGGGTGTCCGCTTACGGGAGGTTCGACAGTACATATACCGTTTTAATATGTAACATATTCTTGTTACAATTGTGTCCCATCGAAAACCAGTGACCACACTGACAAAAAATCTTGACTCGAGACCTACCACAGGAAGCCTGCAAAATTCGAAAATAAGAGATGCCTGCGGAAGAGCCTATTTACTATTTATATTTATTAGGCTTCTCCTGAAGGAAAAATACATATCAGAAATGATACCACGAACGATAGTTTTAACAAAATTACAATGTAGAAACAAAGTGATAGAAGGCAGAGTGACCGCAACAGCTAATGCCAATTACTGCGGGCCCATGAGACTAAATTAAATTATAAAATAATAGGCAAAGAAATAACTGATGATATCTTTATTTCACAACCACAAGGTGACTAAAAACGACAAGTTAAGGTATGGCAAAAGGTTCACGAGGTCACTTGGGGAAAAAAATCGTGTAGCGTCAATATTTACGCTACAAAGACATACTATATATCAATTTAAAGCTCAAAGATTGAAGAATAAATATGAATGTTTAAATTTACTATTTTAAAAAATCTCTCAATGATGTATTTTTTTATTTAAAAAGCGACCTCTCACACTATCGTAACTTCAAATCCGGAAATGTTTAATGAATGACAACTAAATTCTTTGTTTTCGAATCTCAGGTAAATTGTCCCAAAAGTGTGTCAGCGATTTTTCATACGTTGCGTATTACAAGAATTATCCGTAGGTAAAGTTGGAGTAAGTTTTTTCATGCTAGCAAAACGCAAACTACATAATAATTACGAAATGAAGCAAAATTTTGCAAAACGCTGGCACACTTTTGCAGAAATTGTGGTTTTTTGGCTCTCGCGAAAATTTGGATTTAATCGAACAAAACGTTCTCGAGTTTTGATACGCCAAAGTTGTATTTTTTGCATTAAAACACAAACGGAGAAACAAGGGATTTTAGTTTTCTGACCATTTCACGGTTGAGTAAAAAGCCCCGCCTCCAAAGATAATCTTATTATATTCAGCCAATTGAAATACAGTATTAGGCTGACAGGCGGGACAGGCGGAGTTGTGAATAGGCTTAGATACAAATATCCAGATATTTTTGGAGATATTTAGAAGCTCCTGGGATATTTAGAAAATTCCGAGATATTTAGAAAAATATATGATTTTCTGGAATATTTAGGACTTTTAAAGCATACTTTGGGCGTTTTCTGGCTTTTTCCCTTGATTTACCCGAGCCAGCATTATAATTATCCAGCGGTGTTACTTTTCAATAATGTATCCCACAATTCCAATGCTAGATAGTAATCCAATATGGCGGATACGGACAATATTAAGGCAAATATTCGCATAAACGTTAAAATAACATAGATATGTATGGCGATATTTAGGAAATTTTACGAGATATTTAGAGCTTTTTTGGAGAATTTCCGGAAACATATTTAGGCCATTTTTTGAGATATTTGTATCTAAGCCTAGTTGTGAATGATCTGCTGTGACAGCTTTCGCGGTAATCTTCAAGGAGTTTCATTTTACACTCGAGACTGGTCACAGACAAGGGTCACAGAGGTCGTAAAGCTCGTGGGGAAAACACAAGGTCAAATAAATATGAAGGCCAAACGCAAGTTACTGTTAATGATGCTATTATCAAAGCCATCATGCTAAAGGAGAAAAACAGTTCTGGGTAAGTCGAACACAAGTTATATTCATTCAAACGGCGCAACTTCTTGCTAAACATCATAAACAAACCGCAGGCTTCATATTGCATATTATTTTTATACTCTGGAGCGGTAAAGATCATGCTGAATCTACCTTCTCTTGACTGCCTTATAATTGATAAACATATCTGACTCCTTTTCTAGGTATCAGGGCGATCACTTCGCAGAGAATTTGGTTGCAAGCATAGAAAACCGTAAAAACCGGCAAACAGCAGCTTGATCTAATGCCCGACTCAATTACAGTCAAGGAATTCGAAGTTCGCGGGTGAACTTCATCACTGCTAGTCCGAAGCTTCCTAGAAGTGATGCTTTTTGGCCCGGGCTCATTCGTTTCAGTCAACAGATCTTCTTCGCTTGGCCATTGTTTTTGTTTGAACCACGAGCCTTTATCGCTCGACGCCAAACTTGCCTTCTTAGTCGGCCTAAATTTACCTGTTTTCAACTTCTTCTTTTTCTTCGAAGATACCCAAGAATAGCCTCTATTAAGTTTCGACGACATAATTTTAGATAGAATGCAATTCAAGAAAAACAAACGAAAACGAAGCGTAGCGTACTATAAAGACGAGCGTAGCGTATGTTGTTTTAGTTTGTTCGCGTGCCGCTGTCACGTAGCTGTCAGCGTCTGTCAATCATGTTTCGCGCGTCATTTTTCGCGGGAAATTAAAACATGGTTTTTCGGGGCGTTAAAAAGGAATTTTAGTTTGGATTTTTTTGCTATAATACAGCTAAGACCAAAAGCATTTTAAATATGCGAAAACAATTTTTTTGGGAAGTTTTGCCTGTGAACCTTTTGCCATACCTTAAATGACTAAGCGGTAGGTTACGGACAGAGTTACATTTTACACAAACTGACTTCCCTGAGGCAGGTTGGCAATATCGGTTTTAATTATATATATTCTTCTCAAACCGCATCTTGTGTTAGTATGTGAATATAAAAATGCCCTGGATCGATAGAAACCAGAGGAAATGCCATTTATCGGACAAATTGTAAGCTTTTTTTCGGGCTTTGTTCGCTTGAAAATATTTGTTGAGGAAATCACGTTCCGTTTTGTCGACGTGTGTGCATCAAATGGGACAACAAAGTGAGTCGGTCCAGCTGTCGTAAGCGGATAATTCATTAACCCACTGTTGCGTTTTTTTCTACGTACGTAAAAACGGGGGTCGCGCGCGGTTAAGAGATCGTAATTTAAAATACCGCTATCTTTTTTACTTACGGGAGTTAACGTGCCCACACTTTGGGATTCCAATTAAACCACAGTCAGGACAATGCAGCGTTAGTAAAATCACCTCAAAGAACAATCGATCATTCTTAATCTCGATAATTACGGCACGCATATGCACGATCGCAGCAGACTGAGTCAGAAGGCAGTTACCCGGGAAACATGTTCTAAAAATAGCTCAAACCGGTCATACGCGGACTCACGGGTAGTTTTTATGGACGCTCCTGGTAATGGGCTCCTGTACAACGCATCCTCGCTCTACAATTACCAATAATCAGTAAATTGCAAACACGCTTGAAATACCGGTTATTGGTAATACTGCGACAAATCTTAACCCGAACCCTAACCATCGGACGAGTTCGCGGGTAAACGACGGGTTCTCACTCACTAGAGCTAGGGTTCGCAGGTAAACAAGAAGAGAAGGTAAACGAGAGAAAGATTTTTTTTGAACGCTCCTACTCGGGCTTGAACTCGTAATCGTTTGCGTGTTGTGCTTGGCAGTGCAGGCGTCACGACCACTACACTAAGCGCGTCTACCGCCGTTCGGATTTGGACAATTGTTTATCTTTATCCTTTACTGGTTTTAAGAATGTCATTGTTTAATTTGTGTTCCAGAATTAGCGATTATTGATCATTGAAGAGCAAAAGCCAATTACTGATTATTGGTAATTCTAGAGCGAGGATATGTTGTCCTGTAGCAGGCTAATGTCCTGGCGACAAAATCAGAAAATGGTTTCACTGACAACTCAAGCATGTTAAGGCATGGTTTGAACATGAAAACGAGGCCACAGCTATTTTGTTAAATATAGTCACTTAGTATTAGCTCAAATCCTAGAACAATGGTGGTTATAACTAATTCCAGCGTCTTTAGTTGTCCAAATATCAAATTTTGGCAAAATGTCTATCACGTGACCAACCACGTGATCACAAAAATTTGAAACTTAAACTAAAAACGGGGTGGTCCATTGTATATTTTAAGTAACGATTTTGTGTTTATCTGATTACGCTTTTGGTTGACTTTAAAGATAAGTTCGGAATGGTAAATATAGAAAACAGGTACGTGACCTATTCTTGGAACCATTTTTCGCCATTTATATCCTCTTCAGTGGTAAAAAGTCAACCATTCCGGACACAGCCTCATTTCCCATAACAAGCTTAACATTTCGAACCGAAAATCTGAAACAAAACAATAACTTCCGCCACCCCATTTTTATTTCTTTGTTTTATCATCCTTAAGGTCACGTGACCTTCAAAACACCAAAATACCGATCCTTAAGTGTTAAGACCTACGGTTACCGTATTATTCCAAAGTTATAGGGTATTTCATACATAAATGACAGAGATAGCGAATGTTGAATGTTTTATCAGAGCTACTATGGCGCTCTCAATTCGGCGGAGCTCTCAATTCGGCCGAAGACCCGCGTATCAATACACGATGGTGTGGGTCTATTGCGCATGCTCACTTGATAGTGCGCATGTTCAGTTGCAATCTCGTACCCAGACCCCATTTGTTTCTTACTGCGCACGCATGGAGTTTGGGTACGAGATTGGCTCAGAACTATAAGTGGACACGGCCAAACCTGGGACACTGAGTTTAGACAATAGGAGATATTGTAGTTGAGTCTACGAATAGCAGTTTCAGCGGTATTGACCCGAACGCCTCACTTCAATGTAATGAAGCGCCATTGAAACCATCATTCTTACACGACACCAACACCCTCCTAAACAAGCACGACTAATTTAGATACACAGTTTGAATAGCGCTTCATTACATTGAAGTGAGGCGTTTGGGTCAATACCGCTGAAACTGCTATTCGTAGACTCAACTACAATATCTCCTATTATGAGTTGACTAAAGTGTGACGTAATTGATATACTTCCTGTTTACCTTCTCAAAAACACAAAAGGTTATTTGTTATTTCAAACCGTCAAATATGCTATTACGTAAAGAAAATCTCCCTTCTTCTTTTCTCATTAAACATAAAAAGGAGAGCCCAGTTGTCAATCGGCCTTTGTGGAGTGAGCTCCGCTTGAGTGCTCCCTACTGTTTGCTTAGCGCGCGAAATTCAAATGAAACACAAAAATGTTTAACTTCAGAGTACGGGCTACAGAGTTCGCAAACAGTCATAAAATACCATTGTCATAAATGGTCAACTATCTTCCTTCTGGTCACTTTTTTATGGCTTGTTTAATTGTAAACCTTAAAAAAATTAGCATTTTAAAGGTATGCTCGCTTGCTTTCTTCACTGCTCAGTAATTTGAATTTTAAATTTCGAACTCGTTATGCGTGAAAAGAGGAGGGGCTAACCTATTTATAGCGGAATTCGTGTTTAACGCCCCAAATTGCAATTTTACGATAAACAGACATCCCTTTATGACTAAAGGCTAAGAGCAAATGTCCTGTATAAACAAACACTTAAAGATGGTTGTACGTAATACGCCTGAGTGGGACGTATTACGGCTGTAATACAGAAAATATACAGTCAGCTATTTTTATGTATAGGCCCGGCCGCCTTAAGGCATATGTGGGTTGTGAATGAGTCTAGATCAATACCGTTTGGCATTGCCTCAATAACATGGAAATGTTTCCCCCAATATTTTCGACATTTCACCACAAATCAATTACGCCCCATGCTATGGTGCTAGCGTAAATCCACAGCGGATGACAACGCTAATACTGAAGACTGTGATTATATTTGTTTTCGTACGAAAAATGTATGAGGAAAACTTAATGTCATTCACCCACATGTTGATGGGAAAAGCATTTGAATGTCAGTAGGAATTGAAATGTTTCTTGTGAAGAAAACAATTAAATACGATATTTTTTTATCGATAAATAACGATTTATCGATAAAAATAAAATTTTCTGGAGCACCTACGAATGCGCAATACTTGTACAAGTCATTGAGATGAGAAAGGGGTTGAAACCCCATGATGATTTAGGCGCCTGTTTACGCGAAGTCTTGCCCCACTGTTCTCTCTATGCATGTTGTCTAGCATTTCAGGTGGGAATTGCTGTACAATAAAACCAATACCTGTTTTCTTGGGTCATTAGGAAGTATTCTTTGCCTCGGATTTTGTTTCTGACACAGTTCTCGATCCCAAGGTTTCCGGCATTGTTATTTTCTCTTCCACGCTTTAAATGCACTGTGAGAGCCCACAGGGAATAACCCAGGTGCTTAGAACATAAGAAATATTGAGCTTTCATTGCTACGGAGTAATTATAATTTCAATTCCACGAAATAAAAGAGCGTTGTATGAAATCAGTCACACATGCATGGCCCTATCAGCCTCCGGCACTTTCATGTTTTCCCAAATGTTTAAATGCTAATAACTTTGAAACAAATTGTTATAAAACTACGAAACTACATACTATAAACAACTTTGTACTGTGCTTTCTGGAGACTGTTAATGTGTCTGCAAATGTTTACAATCTGAATGTATGCAAATTAGTGGGATCGATATATCGGATTCCCGATAACTGAAAGTATTTTCTTAAATTCACTTGAACTCCGCCAAATATTCTCCATATAATAAAATCTAAATTACCCGTTGGCTTGAAGATATGAAGTTTAACTTCTCGTGTCAGAACCGAAAAAACGAACTCACTCGGTGTCTTTTTCGTTCAAAGATGGACTTCATATTTCTACACACCCCGTTCACGCGAAATGTGTTAATCATCTCGCAGTTCTTTCCTGTAGTCTGTACAGCGTAGTTGTCCGATACGGTAAATCTGAACAATTCAGATCAGAATTACTAAAACCAGTTGGATAGAAAATGGAATAACCACCCGTTTATATGGGAATCCAGAATCGAATAAAACTTATATTTTTGGCACGTGGCACCAACCGAAATTCATAGAAGTCAATTCAAGGCAATCCACTCCTGTTCGCGGTTTTGCCGACATTTTGAATGAGGTCCACTGAAAGTGCTCGATTTATAAGAAAACATATGGAAATGTTGGAGAGTTTTGGACTCAACAAAAGAACATCAAATTTTCCGTATAATGAGATATTACAGTGTGTCAATAAATGGGTGAAATATGAGCGAGATTGAGTTGCTCTTTCAAACATATAAAAACAAATGTTAGTTTTCTATACATGAATTGTGGTATAATTATAACGACTTACTCACAAAGGAACAGGTAAGATTTTAAAACGTTCTCATATGAACAGTAGCAATGTAATTACATTTAAACTTCATACACTTGTTAAAACGAACACAATCTTGACACATGGCAAATTTGAGGTTGTTTGGGTAAATATTCACGTTTCCTTATATATAAGTCTAACACTTTTGCACCTCATTCAAAATGTCGGGGGAAAAACTGAGGACTGGTGTATTCGGTCCTGCGTACTTCCGTCCTCTTTACTGTACTTCACATGAGCCGACGAAAATCATAAACATTTCAGCTACAATATCCATTTTCAGTTCTTCTTGAAAACATCGTCACTCGATGAACCTTAGCTTATCAGAAAACTGAAATAGCAAACTCTTTAGCAGTTATTCAATGTGAGTTCTATTGCATTAAAACAGCTGAATATACGTTGTTCCTCAAATCAAACTTTGAGGGATGTAGCTGTGATGGGAAGCGTGCAATCGTGTTTTCAGTTTTCCATACATTTGTCTGTGGATTTTCCCGCGGACTTTGACTCGTTGTTACAGACAAATTTTGTTCGGTTAATCTTTTACCTGGTATCTTAAGTTTGCAGACAGTGAATATTTCAGAAATTCGATTTTACGGAAACTATTTGGCATCGGATTCCCATACAAACACTGTATTTCGCGCCATGTTTGCTCACCTTTGAAAGCTACGGAATTAACCGCGAACTGGTTTCAAGAGTGCTGAAGTGGTGTCAACTGAAGTTTAAGTGGCATACAATGTTTTTTTCTATTTCTCTCTCGTTACATCTGATTTACCACTTACTGCTAACTTAGGCCCTTTTCAAGAGTCGGTCAGTAAATTTAAGCTGAAGTGGTGTCAACTGAAGTTTAAGTGGCATACAATGTTTTTTTCTATTTCTCTCTCGTTACATCTGATTTACCACTAACGGCTAACTTAGGCCCTTTTCAAGAGTCGGTAAATTTAAGTTGATATCTTTAAGGAATCGAGAATAACTGATACCATCTTTCTCAGCAATAAAAACATTTAGTACTTCTTGGATCACAGTAGTTTTCAAAATCTTTTTTACTTGTGCTGGGTGTTTTAATTAAACCGAATTTATTTCTAACATCATCCTTCTTGATTATTTTCTATGATCTACCCAAAACTTCGGAACTGCATGAACTTCACATATGGTTAGGCGAATGTTCAGTTCTCGTGGGGGGCAGAGTATTAATTTCTGAATTTAACAAATGAGGGCATTGCAATAAATTGACAACGCATTATATACTTAAACAACAATACTGTAAGATAAAAGGGAAAAGAAACAACTGTCAGTTATAGAGATAAATTCGTTCTCCTAGTTTCAATATCTATATGGAGATCCTGTTTTAGTATCTTTTACTTCTCGTGGTGTTAAAACTTTGAACTGTTTCAAATTTTTTCTCACGGTCACGGAACAGATGATAAATATCTTGAGCGACCAAAATTTAACCCCAGCATCTTAAATGCACTTGTTTAAAGCAATTAAATAAAATGAGATTAAATAAAGCAAACAATATTTCTCTCAGCTTCTTCTGGAAGTTTTAGCTTTCTTTAATCCGCGAAAGAAATAAACGATCACTTCTGACGCGTGAATCCAACCCAATATTGAGGTACAAGTATTGATATAATTACCGGAAAAAGGCCATGTATTTTTCACTCAAATATTTTAGGAGATATATCTTCCGCCCAAATACGAATTGTCGCGCTATGAGGGGAAACATAAAATCAATAATTGTTTCCTGGTTTGGAAGTACTTTGGGATCTTAATTCGTACAGCCAGTTTCCTATTGTAGGAATTACTAGAGGATAAATAGTCGAGCGGCCTTTGAGTTTTCATTCGCTTCCTTAAGTTCAACCGAGAGTGCACAGCTAATCAGTACTCTTAAAGGAAGGTAAGGATTTGAGATTATACTTGTAATATTCTGAATTAGTATATACCACACCAGTGAATATCACTTTTCGCGCGCTCTGATTGGCTACTCAAACAGTGAATATGATTTCATTTTCACCTCCGAGCGAAGCAGCGATCACTTCGCGCGAGTTTTTGTCCATTTGACAGAAAATAAAATAACTATTTGGTGCTGGCTATAATTCACCTGTGTGGTATATACTAAAGCGGCGAGGTAAATATCCAACATCCAACACTATTCACCGACACTGAGGTGAATAATTGTTAAATATTCGGCGAGACTTTAGTTAATTAAGTAATTTGTTAATTTTGTTTTTGAGCAGTTACAAACGTTTGTCGGTTTACTTCGTATCGAATAAATTGACGAAAGTACGAATAACTGAAAAATTGCCTATATCTTGTCTACAAAATCTTTTCCACTGCTTGTGAAAATGAAGATTTTACGGAAAAAGGGAGTAATTTTAAATTCTTGGGAAAAAAATGTTGTCAGTTTACCGTAATAAAATGACAATTACTTTTACTCAAAATTATGTGAAAAACCTTTATTTTATGAAAATAAATTCTAACGTTTGTGCGAAAAAATAATTTTCTATTCTAACAACTTTTTCCAATTTATTGATTTGTGTTTATCAATGGTGATAACATGAAACACAAGTTCAATGTTATGTGACTTCGCGTGATATCTACACTGGCTGCCGTGTGACCAGAGGCTAAGAAAATCGGCGATGCTGAAAGTCATAAATTTAGATTAGGTTTTCGGCGACCCATTCGCGGAATAATCATTTGTTCTAGTTATATTTTCGTTAAAGAAAAGCGAAGAACAACACTCGTTCGTTTTTTATATATATATATTTTAATATAAAGGCATGACAAGCAAATGCTAGGACTATTTTTCTTAGTTCAGTTGTTTACGACGTTTGCATGCTAGGACGATACCAAAGGAGCTTGGAAACAACTTTTTTGAAAATTCAGTGTTGACTTCTTTTTGGTGATATTACTTTCGGGTTATGGAAGGTGAGTTCCGTACACTTTATTGGTCTACTGATTCTAGAGAAGTACGGCTGACATCTCAGCTACACGAACCTCACCTCAGCCTTTTTATCCATATGATTGTAATCACTTTTATACTTATATACAAGATGAAAACTAAGTGATTTTAATGGTAATTCCTTTCGATCGAGCTAGAATTCAAGGTTTTACGAGTTGCTAGTTTCTGATAAGAGTGCCAATTCATGATCAAGTTCTTAATTACAAAACTTCTTGTAGGCATACAAACAACGGCGAACATAATATTTCGCGGTAACATTTATTTCTTTTGCTGTAGAAATTTCCATCAAACCGATAGTGTTAAAACATGTTACAAACAAAGCTCATGGGTTAGTTAATCTACAACAGCATTTTCTAAAAAATATATTTCCTCGTTTTGAAGATTATCAGTTTACGTAAAAACAAGGGTTCGAAAGAAGCACTTTTATCTCCAAATATATTATGTATTTTGGAATTCTGTTTTATGCTTACTATTCTTCAATATTGGGAAATTCATGGTCCAAAATATCTCAATGGTCGGCCAAAAACTTCCCACTGAAAAGTACGAATCTCCGATGTCCATTCGGCTGTATTAAATACCCGCGAGCCACCTGAAGTGTAAGGCACAACTTCAAACCATCAACTGCTAGCAGCCGCCATTTTCGGTTCTTTTAATACTGGGGCTATGTTCGAATTCATTATTTTGTACTCTCTCGAGACTGTTTTGCATATTGATAACAATGCTGCTGGTCCAAGCACTGGGGCTATCTTCACTGTATTGTAATCCCTCGAGAACGTTTTACATATCGACAACAATGCTGCTGGTCCTAGCACTAGGGCTAACTTCATTGTATTGTAATCTCTTGAGACTGTTTTACATATTGACAACAATGCTGCTAGTCCTAGCACTAGGGCTATCTTCATTGTATTGTAATCTCTTGAGACTGTTTTACATATTGACAACAATGTTGCTGGTCCTAGCACTAGGGCTATCTTCATTGTATTAATCCATCGAGACTGTTTGTTTTGTAATCCCTCGAGACTGTTTTGCATATCGACACCAATGCTGCTGATCCTAGCACTAGGGCTATCTTCATTGTATTAATCCCTCGAGACTGTTTTACATATTGACAACAATGCTGCTGATCCTAGCACTAGGGCTATCTTCATTGTATTCAGTAATCCCTCGAGACTGTTTTGCATATCGACAACGATGCTGTTGGTCCTACTAGCACTAGGGCTATCTTCATTGTATTAATCCCTCGAGACTGTTTTGCATATTGATAACAATGCTGCTGGTCCTAGCACTAGGGCTATCTTAATTGTATTAATCCCTCGAGACTGTTTTGCATATTGATAACAATGCTGCTGGTCCTAGCACTTTAGCAAATTTCCTCTGGTTTTCCGTGGTGTGGACTCTTATTTACCACGATTTACGTCATCACATGGTCAAAATTTGTTGTGGACTCACGAGGCGGAGCACCACGGAAAACCACACCACGGAAAACCAGAGGAAATTTGTTTTTTACAACAATATTAGAAAACGTACGGGGAAGTTTCGTTACAAAGCGTGACAGCTTTGAAAGAGCCAGCATTGTCTATAACTTTCTCGCGTCAGCACCGTTGTCTGGACTCTCATTTACCACCGTACTTCAACCAATCAGATCGCGAGATTACCGGCAGTTGTGGTAAAAAGGGCTATCTTCACTGTATTGTAATCCCTAGAGACTGTTTTGCATATCAACAGCAATGCTGGGTTCGGTTGTTCGAAGCAAGGGTAACTTTATCCCCAGGATAGCACTAAATCTGTAATTGTAATCTGTATTGTAATCTGTATGTAATCAGATGGTAGTGGCTAACTCGAAAGCTTCAATGCTACTTTGGCCACTACACACAATTCCTGTAAACCATATATAGTACTTTTGTTAATTTTCTTTTCTCGCAGTAATCTTATGTCAAATTTCATACCTATATGTACCTGTAAATAGTGTAAAATATAGAACTTTGAACCTTGAACCTCGGGTTAGTGGTAGCGCTTACCCTTGCTTCGAACAACTGGGACCTGCTGTTCAACCTCCCTTCATGTGAACAGGCCCCTTCATCTTTTCTCTCCTTTACTTTGACTCAAGGGTAGAGGTTTTGCAAGATGCTTAAACTCATCTTGGCCAGTTTGCTGATCCTGTTCGTAATTATACACAAAACAGGTAAGACTGACAACACAACGTACGTACATCCCATTAAAAAGAACTCAGCCGGCGGCTTAACGGGACACTGTCAACCACCAAATGATAAACTTTCTCATGACGAAAGACAAAAATAACTACTCAGATTAGCATAACTTCCTTTCCAAGTATACTAGAGAAAATATGAGAAAATTTTGATGAAGGATGACAAAGATTCGAGTTGATGAAAAATACTGCTTTTATGAGAAATTAAGAGCAACTTAAAATCGGTTCACTGTAACCTAAATCAAGTTTCTATATAGGATAAGCTTTTGTAATCCACTTTAATATTTGCCATCCTCGATCAAAAAAGTTTGAAAGGCATATCAGGACATTCACATGGTATTCCCTCTTCTATCTCAGGGTGTTATTTTTGTAGCTTCGTTGTAAAGAAACTCGAAGGCTCGATTTGAATGACAGTGAGGCCCGACGAAGCAAAAACAACTACAGCCTGATAGCGTCACTTCGACATCTTACAAACGTCTTTTGTCTATCTTTTTGTAGCCTGCATGGAAACAGAGCTTTACGATGATTTTGGTACGCAGGAAGAAGTGATGGCAAATGAACTAAGAGAATTAGAAAAACAGAAACGTTGTCTCAGAGGACCGGATGGGAAGTGTGTGAACAGATGGCGAGATGACCGAGAAGAAACCTTGAATCACAAGAGCGAGGAAACGAAAGAGCTCCTCTTTAAACGCCAGTCCAGCTGTAATAGGAAACAGGTGCCTCTTTGTAAATTAACGATTGGAAGGAAGAGGTGAGCCTAATGACTGCTTGTATTCGGTTGCCAAGGAAGTTAGAGTTCAAAACGAGGAAGTGTTTCTTCCCAAACTAACATTTGTTGTTCGCATTCAGTTCATTGCTTTAAACATTCAGGTTTTCGAAACATGGGAAGTGTATAGTTTCGTTCAGGCCAAACATAAAACCAAATATAATTATAACAACAACAATAACAACAACAATAATAATAATAACAACAACAACAAAGAGGATGCATTACATAGCAATGTACCTCCCTATCAAAGATCTCGCGTTCCATTTTTTCCCAGACATCTAAAAAGTATGAAGAAGACTTTCTCTTCACGTATAGTGATTAACACTTTGCGATTTCTGTGTACGACTGTCCTATGTAAGTTTGTATTTCGCCTATGACTTGGTTACGACTATGATTGGACCATTTTAAACAGTCCAGCGCTTTCGTGAGGTTTCAAGGTAAGTCAGCTTTGAAACCGTAAAAGCATACCGTAAAACGTAAGTAACATAAGCAGACGTAGTGTTTAGCGCAACCGCCTTTCACGCCGAAGACTCGGGTTCGTACCCCAGTCAAAGCAGTGATTCTTCTCAAGGTGTAAAAACCTGGCTCTCTACACTAGGGCCTGTTCTTGTGGCTAGGATGACCATGTAGAATCGCGGTCCCGTCTCCAAAAATGGGAACGTAAAAGAACCACCGAGGACTAAAGAAACCTCTGTCTGTAACCACAATACCAACCGGAGGTCTCATTCGCTAGTCAGACCAAGAATATCATGCCAAGTCGAGCTCATTTGCCGACACGGAGTAGTAACCACAAGAGATTTGTTTACGTCCTCGGTGGGTCGTTTATGTACCCATTTCTGGAGACGGGACCATCATTCTACGTTGTCATCTGAGCTCCGGGGGATTCTGTCCCCATTGTAGAGAGCCTGGTTGATTTGAGAAGAATTACCGCCAGTTGAAGGCGGCACGCAAATTCACTAATCACTACACCACCTTCAACCCTTTTTTTCCTTTCTTCAACAAATAATCCTGCTTCCATAAGTAAAGTATGATGAACAAATAGCCGAGTTAACTTTCAAATTAATCTTCTTTAACCTCTACAGGGACACAAGACCAATCATAAGACGTGACGACCCAGGCGACCGTGCCAGATCTAAGTGCGAGCGAGCGGTGGGCCGCATGAGATTTTTGTGCAGAAAGCTAATCGGGTCCGCTCGATCAGCTGGTTCTCTGGGAAGCCCTAGAAAGTTCTGTGATGAAAGATCTGGAAAATGCAGCTTCATAGACAACTCGAAAAGGAATACAATTCCGACTGGGAAAAAATATAATTTTAACAGGCAATATGACACCTGCAATCCAAATTCTCCATTTTGCTACCTTCCTTATCCGGGTAAGCGGGCAGATTCGCGAGAGAATGATGCGCGAAAGTTTCACATCCCTAGCGTAAGCAAGCAAGAGGACACCGTGACCGTCACGAACACAGGTAGCGGTCCCATTTCCGTCACGCACCTAGGCCTTGTACCGGATGTGGTCATCCAGGAATGGAGCAAGCAGGAGGAGCCTATGAATACGAACCATTCCCCAGCACGAAGAAGAAAGTCTGGAAAAAAGGTTCCAAAGCCGTTCAAGAACTGCGACCCGCGAAAGGATTACTTCTGTCGATTCAGGATAACGGGAAGGCGCCGAGACGAGGTTAGGAAAAAAAGGGTCTATAGATTCGCAGTTCTTCGTTCTTTGTTTTCACGTAACGTCATCGCCGCCATCTTGGTTGACGTTAACAAAAGATGCCTCGTTAGCTTCTCTTGTTAATCAACAAACATGGCCGCCATCTTGGTCAGTTGACGTTAACAAAAGATGCCTCGTCAGTTTATCTTGTTAATCAACCAACATCGCCGCCACGTCTTTGTTATTCGATGTTACACGCGATGATTTGTAACGACTAATTGCATAAATGGAGTCCAATTGCTGGTTTGCACGTGACGTCATAGCCGCCATGTTGGTGCCCTTAAACAATAGATTCCTCGTCAGCTTCTTTTGTTGGGGCACCAACATGGCCGCCATGCCCTTTGAATCTCTGGGGATCGAGTGAAAACCAGCAATTTGTAGAGGCAGGAGCGTCCATACTTGGTCTGAGTCAGCACAATCTCAGATCAGGTTATTTTTAGAACACCCGAGAATAAATCCCATACCCACGAGCGGAAGGCCGATAAAATGCTTATTTCTTCACAATAAATAGCAATAACAATATCTCTTTTCATATCAGTATCATTAGGAAGCATTGTTTGCCCAAGGCATCTCGGACTTTCTTTTGTTCGCGGCAACCTAACACGCTGGCTCACCGATGCATAACAGATGACGCTCCTGGTAGAGGTTAAACTGAACATATTCAACAAAATATCTGGATTCTGATTGGGCAATGACGAGTGTATAAAAAGGTTAATATAGCGTGCACAATCGCATGCTCTCAGCAAATGTTTGCTCAGTATATATTATAAACAAGAAAATCGTATGAACTGCTCGTGCTATACGGGATTCATAGGCACAGAGTAATATTTTGAAACGAGCCTTTAGGCGATCTTTTTATGCACTCGTTATTGACCAATCAGAATCCAGATATTATGTTGAGTATGTTATAAAAATACGCATTGCACTGGAGACTTTAGCCTCGTGTTCACGTTGTTACACAAAAGCGTTTTCACATGAATGTGAGACTAAAGATTCCTAAACAATGGTTATTCACATTGGACGCCATTTGTTCAATGGGTCTACGGCGCACTGGAAGATTTTTTAACGCAGTCTTCGTTGCGGCAACACGTTGCAAGTTTTTAAATTCAAAAACCTGTAACATTGTTTCCCGAATTTTGTCGGAGTTGCTTCGTGTAACACTCTCGCCGTTAACGTTTCGTCGTTTCTCAAACCACGGAAACGAGGCTACGTCAACAAACAAAGATCCCATTCGTCCGCCATTGTATTAACGAGGGTGTCGGAGTAGGAGCTCGCAAGATATTGCGTTAAAAGTTGTTTCATGTAACATGTATTAAAAAGCGTCGCGAAAAATTGTCGTTAAAAAATTGTCGCGTGTAACTGGACCTTGAATCTCTGAGGATATTTTAAAGCAAATAATACAACCTCAAGAATATGAGGCGAGACTATGACATCACAGTCCGGTTCTGTGACCAGGAAACAAAAAACATTCTATAGACCACATGCAAAACGCATTGCGAGGTCCTGGGGTCGAATCATGAAAGCGATGTCAGTCCGTCCAGGATGGTAAATGAATTTACCTGATTTCATATATTTTAAGGCACGTGTACAAGATCGATAGTGTTATTAGCAAAACCTGTTTGTAAATGCTATGTTTGGAAGTTTGTTTGCCGTCCAGTAAAGCCTTTCCCATGGGTACACTGCGGCAAACCGTCACGCGCATGATGAGCCGGTCACGCGAATGATGAGCCGGTCACGCGCATGATGAGCCGGTCACGTGCGCGTCCGCCCAGTTTCCCGCCGAAACTAAAAGAAAACAGAGGAAATCACCCGTTTCTAGTTTTACGTATGTACGCGTATTTAAGTGAAATATTTCGCGAAAAACAAGAAAACTACTTAAAAGCTAAGCCTAAGACTTTAACAGGTTGAAGTTTTCTTCATTTGCAATTCACTGTGAGTTTACTAAGTTATAAAATTGTTTACTAGACCTCGGAAACTTGTATTTGAAACCAGAGCCTTCGTTCTTTCGGCCAGCGGAGCATAACGTTTTGCCGCTGTGTGTGCCATTACTTATTGAAGTGATATATCACCTGACAGTTTCCTATTGTTTTTACGATTTCAAGCTCTGAATATCATACGAAATTCGCTTGAGGTTTGCTAAGCGTAATGATCGACAGAGAGTCTAATAGTTTAGTGAGTTTACATATTTTATTGCTTGAATGATTTCGATTCTTCTTCAATCTTTTTTCTTGTAGGATAAACAAGGTCCACGCGACTCCGAATGACCCAAGAATGAATGACTGCAGACGGAATTAATAGGAATCAAAATAATACGATATCACGAAGACGTAAAATGTCACAGCAAAGGATAATAATAATATAATAAAAATAACACTTATATAGCGCTTATCCAAACTGTTCTAAGCGCTTTACAATAATTACAATAGTAACAATCTGAAGTTTAAAATTTTTATAAAAACCTAACTAATCTAATAAAAGCACATAAAATATAATATAGAAAATGAAATAGAAAATAGAAAACTCTTTGCTATACTAATGACTGATACAAATTTCTAACTTATCTAAAAAATAGACATAACATGTAATATAAAAACATTATGATAAAAATATTCAAGTTACAGGCCCTGCATGAGTTAATTTAAGTTATAAGAAAGTTTAAATAGATAAGTTTTTAACCGAGATTTGAATTTCGAGAGACACGAACACTTTCTTATGTTTATGGGCAGTTTGTTCCATAAGTGAGGAGCTGTAACAGAAAAGGCACGACTTCTTGTAAGTAAAAAGCATTGGATGATCTTAGGTTTCTGGTAGGCTTGTAGTGATTAATCATTCCATTATATAATTAGGTGCAAGTCCATTTAGTTCCTTGAAGGTTAAAAGTAGAATCTTGAAGATAATCCGTTGTTCTATTGGTAGTCAGTGCAGTTGAATAAGGACAGGGGCGACATGATCATATTTACGTGTACAGGATATAAGACGTGCAGCCGCATTAAGTACATATTGTAATTTCTCTGTTTGATTCTTTGGTAGTCCGTACAACAGTGAATTACAAGAATCTAACTTAGATGTCACGAATGCATGCACAAGCTTCTCAGTGGTCATGAGTGATAAGTATTTCCTAATACGAGCGATGTTCCTTAGATGGTAGAAGGCAGATTTACATATGCTCTTAATATGTAAGGACATGGATATCGTTTTATCAAAAAGAACTCCAATATTTCTGGCTGAATCCGAAGGACGTATAACATCAGATCCAATATTGAGTGAAGAAAATGATGGCTCTGAATGATATTTGGAGCTTAATATAAGAAGTTCAGTTTTATCTGTATTCAGCTTGAGCTTGTTCAGAGTCATCCACTGGAGTATATCCGTTAAGCATTTTTCCACACGCAACTTGATGTCTAATTCTTGACTGTTTTTGTACGCGAAAGATGCATAAATGTGTGTGTCATCCGCATACATATGGAACCGCATATTGTGTATACGTAAGATATAAGTAAGTAAAGCATTGGTCCCAACACTGATCCTTGAGGAACCCCACAAACCAAGTCACGGCTCAGTGATGTTGTCCCATTAACGCAGACAAACTGGGTACGCTCAGTTAGATATGACCTAAACCACCTTAAGGCAATGCTTCTTTATTTTTTTTTGTTGCAGTCAAGCTTTCTCCAAAATCCATGCTATCGGATTTTAGCTAAGAATATACAACGACCCGCATAAATCGACTGAAGATAATTTTCACGACTGGCTATGTAAAACGTCGTTCACCCGACACAACAACTCAATTTTAAATCTATTTTAATTCTGAGCCATAATTAGTTCTATGATTGTATAGTTAGTCATTAACACATTTTTTATTTTTACTTGTATTGCAAAGCGCTTAGAACAGCAATTTATAAGCGCTATATAAATATTATTATTATTAACAATCCGTAGTGCCGTATTTTTGTCCATTCACACGAACTCCGCTCTGTGTTTTAGGCTGTTTCAAACGTCGTTCTTCTCATGAGACGAACCTAATTAGATCAAAAGAAGCCGCATAATTATCTTGTTTCTGTTTCAATAGCCCACTTCCGAGATATGCCTCACTTCCTACATACAAAGGCATCAATACGAGGCTCCGTGCATAATACTCAGTCATTCGTGACAAGACTACAGCACTTCTGTAGTTTGTCAAAAACGACTGATCATTATGCACGGAGCCTCGTATTGGTTCCTTTGTACGTAGGAAGTGAGGCATATCTCGGAAGTGGGCTATTAGGCTCAATCCACCGCACCAAAAAATATGTCGGTTTGTATTTTACCCACAATCCGTTGCGCACGAAAATATTTAAATCCGTTATAAAATCTCTGTAGAGGTTTTATATCTTAAAAAAACGAGCCAGTACAAGTGCTGTTGCCAATATACTGTCATTGAAAAAAAAACGGGATTTCTTTGTGTGTGTTTTACTGAGTTAGGTTCGCAAGGGATTGTGGGTAACAGTACAAGCCGGCGCCAACTTTTACAGTACTGTGGATTGCGTTCGGCGCATGAAAAGTTCGACGTTTGAAACGGGCCTTTGCGATATAACTAACTGTACGGCAACTCTGTAATTTGAATGGATCAGAAAAGACAAAAACGGAGAAACCATGTCAACGTCATGCCATGCCGTAAGTCTTTGCTGTAACTTGCCTACTCATACGAAATCCAACTCCTATTACCGCCTTATATCATCGATTCCTAAAATGTAGGTTGAAAAATAGGTTATCAACCTCATGAATGTATATGAGTAAAGCTGATAACCTAATTATCAACCGGTGAATCCTTTTGTGTCCTCGTATATGAATGTTAACCTATCTCATTGTGGGAAAGTTTCGCGACAACTTAAATTTCGCTATTTTGAATGGGCGATATTTCGCGACACTTCATTGTTGCGAATTTGGAGAATTTGTTTAAACCGAGTCACTTAATTTTTGCGTGGTAACTCTTCCACAAAGATTTATATTTATTTCGAATACATGTTTGTATAGACATTGGGTTGATTTTAGGGTTCAGTTCCCCTTCAAGTCGCGAACTTTAGTTTTTGACCCATTTATACGAATCATTCGCGGCTTTGGTAAGCCGTGGCTAACATCTTCCTGTATGAATGGCCCTAATGTCCATACCTCCTAAACTGATACACGTGATAAACTAGTCAGAAAGCGGTGAAAAAAAAATCGACATGTGCTGTAATTAATTTTTCGCGCATAACCTTTCGCAACCGTTCTTCCGTCTTTCGCTTCACTAAATTTTCCAAATCCCGAAAACCGCGAATAACTTGGCGTCGCAAATATTTCCTACAATAAGGTAGATCAAACAGCCTGGTTTTTCACTTACGACATCAGCACAAGCAACATACGCCTGACACTTAGGCCATGTGTACACCATACCGGCATGCACAAAAAACTACCCTCCATAGTGTTAACAGGCACGGAGCAAGTCGGCACAAAAACGTATCCGCTACAAAGTATATCACTTACAAGACCGGAGCGGCGCGACATGGCTCAGGCACAAAAATCGCGCCGAGATGCTGGCACAAACCCTATGCGGTATAATGTGTACAGGAGGCTTATCCGTTATGGTTTTCATGCCGGCATAAACCATATACGGTATAGTGTGAACAGGAGGTTTATCCGTTATGGTTTTCATGCCGGCATAAACCCTATACGGTATAGTGTGAACAGGAGGCCTATCCGTTATGGTTTACGTGCCGGCATAAACCCTATACGGTATAGTGTGAACAGGAGGCCTATCCGTTATGGTTTACGTACCGGCATAAACCCTATACGGTATAGTATGAACAGGTGGCCTATCCGTTATGGTTTACGTACCGGCACAAACCCTATACGGTATAGTCTGAACAGGAGGCTTATCTGTTATGGTTTTCATGCCGGCACAAACCCTATACGGTATAGTGTGAACAGGAGGCTTATCCGTTATGGTTTTCATGCCGGCACAAAACCTATCCGGTATAGTGTGAACAGAAGGCTTATCCGTTATGGTTTTCATGCCGGCAAAAAACCTATACGGTATAGCGGTGTGAACAGGAGGCCTATTCGTTATGGTTTTCATGCCGGCACAAAACCTATCCGGTATAGTGTGAACAGGAGGTCTATCCGTTATGGTTTTCATGCCGGCGACACAAAACCTATACGGTATAGTGTGAACAGGAGGCCTATCCGTTATGGTTTTCATGCCGGCACAAACCCTATACGATATAGTGTGAACAGGAGGCCTATCCGTTATAGTTATCGTCCCGGCACAAAACCTATTCTGTAGAGTGTGAATATGGCCTCAGTAATTCATTGATCATTAACGGCGCTATTTCTACTCATGGGTGTGAGATTAGAACAACTACCGCTAATGGTCAAACATTACTGAGTCTGCGAAAGTTGATTGTGCTTATCCTTATGACCAGGCTTAAGAGAACAGAAAAGAAACTGGGCCAACGATGATATGAGGTCAATATATCGACATTCTAACTTCACTACGAAGCTAACTGCAAAATACTTGTACGCAGGTTTTTGTTTCTGACATTATATAAAAGCAATAATGATACTACTATAACTAATAACGATAATACTACTGCTAAGAATAATAAAAATACTAATACTACCAATAATAAAAATACTAATAATAAAAATACTACTAATAATAATTATAAAAAATATGGATGATGATGACGATGATATCACATGGTCCATTACAATGTTGTAATTTACAAATGAAAAAAAAAGGCTAAATACGAGAATAACTAAAGCTAAGAGAGTAAAGTAATCATAAGCTACGAATACATTTGAACCATTCACACGTAAACTCTGTACAATATACTAATCGATAAATTATAGTGTTAACAAACAACGCCGGACCCGCAGCAAGATGTAAAAACGTTTGAAGTGTCAAATAAAGGAATAGCATTGCACATGAAACTTAGTCTGCCTTGTCATGAGAGCCGACAACAGATTCCATTGGGTACATTTCTCGCCCGAGTTCCTCGAAGTCCGATTAGCGTCAAAGTGCCTATAAGCCCACATGTTTTAAATCATTATCAAACTCATTAATAATTCATGAAGCAAAAACAAAGGAAATCATAAAATCTGATCTGATACAGATTTCGTCCTGATTTACATAAACTTTTGCTTCGATTTTCTCGGCCAAAATAAGTCGTATCGCCAAAATAACTGAAAAAATGACTCTTTACATCTAGACGTTTCATATTCGCGTCCGATCTTTATGGGAATTACAAACTCTCGCTCATTCTTTCTCTACTGGTACTTAAAATCAATTCTACATCAAGTAAATAGGTGAATAGGAAAATATTTCTTGATTTGAGTGTAACGTCTGAGTTATAACACGTGCCCATAACCAGGAGAGTCCATATCTCCTATATAGCTGTCACAGCGTTTTCACAAGTTGGGCTATTTTAGATCATTTCCCCCGCCAATTAGTAGGTTAGGGTTAATCGTGGACAAAAGATGCCTCATTAGCTACTTGTTATACAAACAACATGGCTGCTATGCTTTTGTGATTTGATTTCCTTAGGAATGACCATAAAGATCGTCCGCTTATATTTTATCTACCATGTCAAAATCCGCAGATCAAACTCATCAACTTCACTACTTCCACCCCGTTATCTGCATATGCCTGGGAGACCAGAGATCGTATTACGAATCCGCGCCAATCCGGTTTCGATTGTCGTCACTGTTCGAATGTATTACGTTGTGCTTTAAAGATTCATGTATTCTTTGGTGGCCAAACGTTCCTTTACAAGAATCATAGAGTTAAGAAGTAGTTAAAAGGAACCGATAGATTCTCGAAGTCTCGCACGTTGCTAATTTCATATTCCCTCTTTCGTAATTATCATGTGATGATGGTATGCGCTGTAAACAGTGTAAAATAATTTGTAACATTGATGCGCAGCGTACTGTTTTATCGCTCGACCAACGCGTCTCCAACCCACATGGTTAACGGTGAGCGCCAGTATGTAATCTTTTTTTCTGTAGACCTTAGAAAAAAAATGACAGTCGATATTTTAAGACTCCAGCGGCTGCCTAGCAGCGCCGGAGTAATTAGCCTATTAGACTACAACCTTATGGGATGATAACTGACGAGTAGTGGAGCTTGGATACTTGCCTGTTTGTTGTCCATTTCAGTTCACCTGACTTTACCCTTGAGTAATGTTTTGTTTTGTTTTTCTGTATCCCAAGAGGAAATGCATAAATATATAGAATTAGAACACAAAGCACTAAATCCCCTGGAGAACTGTCACGTGGTCTGAAATGGGGCAACAAACAGGTAAGCTGAAAGGGTCTATTATCAGCTGAAAACACTGACAGCGAGGAGGCTACTTGTTTTAGGAGGAATGTTTATTCATATTTTGAACATTCCAACATTCATAAAGTCACATTTACGGTGAGATATCACAGCCCCTCAAGAAGTTGTATTTCCTGTTCTTGATAAACTTCATCTTCTTGATAAACTTCATCAGCACATGCATGCATGCTATCCATGACACATCATTCACTCTTATCAAGCGGCGGCCATGTTGTCTAGAAACAATAGATTACCCACGTGTAGCCTCGCACTGAGCAGTTTCAGAACGAGGTTAGATGGGAGAAAACAAAGATTTTTATTCTCCTGGGATTAAACATGGTCGCCGTTTGAATAAGGTCTACAGTTTGAGTTCGAAGAGAGTCGAATTTTAATTCTGCACGTGACAGCTTTCATATCAACTGTAAACAGTCTCTGTGTTGCCAGGTAACACGAGCACTTGAATGGCTTGCGTACAGTTATACACCTGACCGCATGCCAAAGGCTTAACGATCGGCGGCTCCTTGAAGGCAAATTTACCCTCTTTTTGCTGCTCACCAGAGGATTGTTCACTTTCATCTTTACCAAATTCTTTAGAATCAGATTCTTTCCCCTGCTTATTCTTCGAATCTGGCGATTCTTTCGCATTTTCTTCAGGCCTCTCGTAAGATTTTAATTTCACGTTTGGCACCGGGAGATGACCGCCGGTCAGCGGCATCATGTCTAAGGTGACATCACACGTTGCCATGGAAACCGTTGGCATGGCGATTACGCCGCTATTTTTCCCTGATATCATCCACATGTTTGTATCAACATCAACTTCGTATAACAAGTCACGTGATTGGGTTTGGTTTGGGGTCTCTTTGCCTTTGGATACATTAGTGAACGTAACACAGAGTTTACACATTGTTCCTACTTGAAGATTGTTGGTTGCTCCAGATGGTTTGACTCTCGACTGGATTGTAAACAGAGTCTGAAATAAAAAGGTTTACCTTCATGTTACTCCCGTCCATGCAAGGAGGATTGGAAGGCATTCTCATAATCCTTTGCGAAGCTAGCTCTATATTATCAATTTTCCCGGTCACGTGAGCAATTCATTTTGCATTGAATTTCGTGGAGATCGGACCTCAGCAGCCCAAATTTCACAAAGCATCTCAAAACTAAACTTTTTCCTGTATTCCTGGCAAATATTTTATAATGAAAGCCTAAGAAAAATGGGAAAACATGCAGACAATTACCTGTGATTTGTGTGAAGAGCTTTCAATTTTAGTTCGCGCGCTGCTGACGTAATCTGATCACGTGGTAGCATTAGTTTTCCTCTACACATTCATCTTCCAAATTATGCAAATTAGGAGGCGGCCATTATGAATTCGGTCTATGCATAAGTCTCCTGGTAACTAGCATGTTAACGAGGCCGGTAGGTCCTCTGGAATGTTGAAATTGAAGCGCCCGGGGAGATTGTGAAATGCACTGAACGAATGTTCAGTGAAACAATGTCGTTAATTTACTATGCGCCTGGCTGATCGTACTATAAAGAAAAATAAAGGATAAATGTGGACAGATTAGCAACATTTTTCAACTAAACAATCGTGTTCAACACGTTTCACACCTCCTGCTAGTATTTCAACTTCAACATTCCAGAGGACCTACCGGCCTCTTTTTCGTGTTGTGACCGCGCGAGTTATGCGTAGTGTGTATTGACTTGTTTTTTTAAATAACGACTAACCTGAGTATTGTCTATCTGAAAGTCATAGATATAGGTGTAACTTTCTTGTGACGCATCGCTACCCTAAAATGGTGCAAGAAAACATGACGAATATCAGTAGGGCTTCACTGCGATCAAATTACACTTTTCCCGTTTTCTTCAGTTTCGGATCTTCTGCTTATTTTAGCCATGAGTTGGATAATATGATATCATAGTAGCAAATAAATGGCTACGTTAGTCTAATATGCAGAGGGAAAGGGTATTATCTTATATATAAATGTCTAGAGAGCTTGTACACAAAGCTGTTGCTCAGATGGCGTCACGAAAAGACTCGCTCGTTTCTAGATAAATAATTAATTCACGTGACATTAGGCACTAGAGAGATTAAGCACCACGTTTTACAGGAAACATCAGAAACATCAGTTTAAGTTTCCTAAAAGTACTAAATAAATCTGTAAGAAAAATGGAAAAGAATTCCCACGGGCACAACAACGCACGTTCACGTAAAAACTGCAAGCGGCCAACCGCAAGCGGCAAACGCGAGAAAACTGCGGTTGAGTGGTCTTCTGCATTTCGCGGTTAGAAAAAACGTGATGCCTAATCTCTCTAATGTTGAGGGGATGAAAAGGAAAGGAGAGGGAAGGGGAAGAAGGGAACGGAAGGGCAGGAGAGCTACAGGCGCTTAATCAAAAATCGAAATTTGGCTGATAAAAAAGTGAAAAGTGTAAGAATGTAACAGTTTTAACAACCAAAATACCATCAGCAATAAACACATATCTGCCCGAGTATGCAACAATGGGAATTATCACCCTAAATTCTCGAATATGAAACTCGATTCATACTTACATTAGGCCGGAATCGGATTCTTAGCTCACAGTCCAGTAGAGATACCTCGTCAACAGCTGAAATACAATGTTTGATAATAATCGAATTTTACCGCTCATATCGGTCACAACAGGGGAAAGAATAACTCGAACATAGAAATCTCTATCGGGAGAAAAAAAGACTTACGGGCTTCCGGTAGACACTATTTCACAAATTGGAAAAAAACGCATGCACATGTCATGAATTCATTAGTAATTAATGTTCTTATTCACACCTTCACTCCAGTTTTTCTAAAGTATGGAAATATCATGGAAACACCATGGAAAAAATGCTGTATTTCCAATTTACATAGTATGGAAATACCATGGAATTTCATGGTTTTCCAAGTTTTTTCCACAGTTTTCCAGGTTTTTTTCATGGTTTTCCAAGTTTTTCCCCAAGATTATTCCATGGTTTTCCCCCATAGTTATTCCAATTTTTTTTTCAAGGTTTTCAAAGTTTTTCCATGTTTTCTCCAAGTTTTTTACATGATTTTCCCATGGTTTTTCCAAGTTTTTTCCATGGTTTTCCAAATATTCCCATGGTTTTCCAAGTTTTTCTAAGTTTTTTTTCATGGTCTTTCCAAGCCGGTTTCCCCCCAAGCTATTTCCAGTGGACTATGGACAGATGTTACTCATACCTGTTTCCCTTTCGATCTTCCACAGCAGAGAAATCTCCTGGCCATTTTTGACGATCTGAAAGTCGAGATAATTCAACGCATGATCCTTAAAATGAAACATAAGTTTACTCCTCACAAATTACAGGGTTCTGGCTAGGGCTGCGCCTTGCGCCACTGGCGCAACAGTTTCAGAAATGACTCCTTGTCATTATGTATTTGGGGTCGTATTGTGCATACTGCACTATGCGACCTTATACGAATATTCATGGTGGCTGATTCACTCTTTTCACCTGGTGGCCATCTTGGATTCAAAGCGAGGCAATCCTTTGTTTTTGCCAGGTTAGCCTCGTTTTGACTATCCCTCACTACGAGGCTGACCTGGCAAAAACAAAGGATTGCCTCGCTTTGAATCCAAGATGGCCACAAGGTGAAAAGAGTGAATAGAAATTTCAAATTGTGCCATAGAAATGAGATATATGTCATTTGACACATCGAACCAGCACTCCTAGCCAGACCCTATATTAACACTTGGGTTTTTAACTGTATGACATATGAAACAAGCTCAAATACATGTCATTCTGCCGTGTGTCTGTCCTCCTATAGATGACGTCACAACGTAACGAAACCAAAGAAGTACGCCACGAGACACGGTCGAGTAGTGCGAGTGTGTTCTAGTCATGTTGTGACGTCATCTGTACGGAGGACAGACCCACAGCAGAATTACATTATTTGTTTTATATGATAATTAGCGCAAAAAGAAGGCTACGAAATGACTTTGTCCATAACGTGACGTCATCTGTACATCTATACTATAACAACACATGACTACCGACCAATCAGAGCGTGCGTTTCACATTGTTTATTGTATAATTTAGAAACTTTTTTTAAGCTACTCTCTTTTTTAAGCTACTCTCGCGAAGTGACACCCATTAAAAGCGCGAAATCTTATCTGAGAAAGTGGAGTACCAGCAGATCTTGTGGTGCCATAGAGGAAGAATGAATAATGTCGAGCAGTTTGATTCAGTCCAATTTCACCTTCGATATTCAGGAAACAAAGCGAACTATGCTAGGTCCGTAGACCTCAAATTTAACCTCACGTCCTTGCTGATCCATGAGAAGAATCATATAGACAACTTACAGACGAGATAGGGATATTGGTCAACAAAGGACCTTTCTTCCAGAGGTTTAGACAAATATAGCCTGTAATCATTGGTCCAGTGACTCTTCACGGCGGCCCGGTTGTTCGAAGCTAATCCAGGATTAAGGGAAATTTTTAACTTGTGAACTACATGTTTGAGGTTAAAAACTTGTTCACAGAGGAGAAATAACAAGTAGTTTTCTATTTGTCTTGCTAGATTTGGAAACAAATACCTTCTTCTACCAAGAGAACCAAAACCATGGGTTAAGACTTAAAGGGGCTGTGTCATGATGAAAGGCCTTTATATTTGCATTCCAGGAAAAGACAGTGATTTTCATATTAATTGATGAACCTTGAGCACATAATCTTGTACACATAGGCTTCATTACATTATACTGTGTATCATTTGAATCAAGTCTTGAGAGGTAATATATACAACACTGTCAGCCGTGTTTTATCACATATCCAAACACTGAGAACTGAACTTCTCAAACTCATTAATAATTCATGAGATAGTCATCCAATGGAGGAACTGTATTTGGTCACATGCATGGGTCTTGATACCGGGTGAAACCCTTGTGTTTGATCACGTTTCCAACCCTAGTGATCAATATTTCTTAATCATCATATTCATGAACCACTAACTAATTACATACTGATAAACTACAAGTAAGGAGCGAAGAAGTAAAGAAATAAAGAATGACAGAGAAAGAAAAAGTCTGCCTCCACTGGAGTTCGAACCACGACCCTTCCGACTGCTTGTACTAACTCTTGTCCACTACTCTACTAGTACGCTAGTTGAAATCACTGCCATCAAAAAAGAATAATAAGCCATCTATTGAATAATTAGATACAACAGTCAAACGGTAAGCAATACTTGCTAATGAAGTTTGAAAAGAAACGTATTTCAAAAACTCATGAATAATTAATGAGTATTTTGTCCAATCAGATGAAGTAAATCAGTCACGTGCATGCTCCTTTATACCTGATAAAATCTCATCATTCTAAAAGGCCCGCGGAGGGATTTGAATTTTGTCCAAGGGGGAAACGGGGTTAATGATTGAGACAATGGAATTTCTATTGATGTTTCAGCTTTCTCATTGAATTGCTAATTAGGATGAACGTTTTATATAAAGAATACTAATGAACATGAAATTTTATATAAAGTTTCATCCTAATTAAGAATTCACTGATAAAGACCCAAAGATAGCAAAAAGTACACGGAACATAAGGTACCTAGATAATAAATTTTGCACTAAATTTACTAATATCAGCAGACTACCGCGATACACAGATAATATTTTTAAAATGAAGTTATCCAACTACCATTACTTGTTTACCGAGCCACTGTTTAGTTCCAACAAGAGCCCATCTGGGCTTTCACTCGGGCCACATGAGATTGAAGATGAAATACACTTTCATTTGAAATCCTCTTAGTATCAAGTCGTGCTTTACTCGCCAGTGAGAACGTCAAAAAAACAGACTGGTCTATTAATCGCTTTTATGGCATGACTATGATAACGCAGGATTCGAACAACAGAATACTGGCAAATTCAAGTGTATAAATGCAATACAATGACATATTCAGACTTTGAATTTGATTGAAAATAGATCAAAAACTCGGGGAAATGTCCGGCTAAAACTGTATGAATAAATGTGAAATGAAACATAAATTTCATAGCAAGAAAAAAAAATGTAATTCCTATAAATGAGAAAGCTCTTCTATTAAGCCGCTTCTCATATACACAGACTGTTTCACAAAAAACATTTGCGCTTATCGACACAAGAATTCAGTTGACCTTTCAAATAATTTATTCTGAGGTACGCATACTCTAAATCAGATGTTAAATAAAGCGATAATTAGAAGGAAAAGTACATTAACAGACAAACTGAGAGGAAATTTATTCAAATCAAAAAGAGTTTACTTACAGTACTTACGTAACTGACACCTTCGTGCACATATGCACTGAATCGGAATGAAAGTCGAAGCCTACCTCGAACTTAACTTTCAGCTAACCTGTTTCCTTTCATTCCACAATGAATAATAATCTCATATAGTAAGCCCGTAGCTTTCAATAAATTTGCCAGTGTCTGAATGAAACAGCTAGATCTTTTCCAATTTCTCTCACGAGTCACGGCAGAAGACAGTCTCAAGCTACAAAACTTGAATTTTGATCCTCTTCGCAGTAACGTAATTTAACGTCTCCGATCAATTCCTCTCTCTTTGCTGGCAGTTCATGCTTCTTGTTCGTGTAGTCGCCCCACTGAGCCGTAACCACAAAACGAGCACAGCATTTCAGTTGGCATACACTGCGTACATCTGCTTAACTAATTAGATTTGTAAAAATCTTAGCGGATCATGTAAATATTCCGCTTGGCTCAAATATGAGGGTTTCTGCCGTCAAAGTTCATTTTTTGTTTCAGTTTTCCCCATATTAGCAGACTTGTATAATGTCTCGAGCTCTCCGAATCCAGTAGAAAGACTCTGGTTATTCTGTCGTAAAACATGGACCTGACCCAAATTTAGGTTGTATTGCATCATTGCCCACGATGGAATAGATTTCTGACAATGACTATTTGAAATTGATATCTCCTTGTCTCGCCTAGTCTGAGCTTTGAATTTTCTTATCTGAGCGCGCCTGAGGAAATCTAACCTTTGTTTGCGTGACCAGCATAGTGCAATCTGATTGGTTCGAATTTGACCTTTAACGCATGCGCAGAAGCCGTCTGACACTGATTAAAAAAAATAATAATAACCACTTGCATTTTAAGACTCGGCGCTGCCACAGGCAGCCCGAGTAATTATGAAACCAAACTCAAAGCCGTAAAATAATAAAAACGTGCATTAAACTTACATATTTTGTGCCGGAGTCAAAATTTAGAGTCTGCCGTCATGTCAGTCACATCGCCTTTTAGTTCCAAGTCTTGAACTTTATCGAGGTAAGCCACTATGGTTGCCGGATTGTTGCAATATTCAGTAAACCTATTTTACATTCAGTAAACCCGATTTTATATTCAATAAACAGGTTTTATATTCAGTAAACCATTTTATATTCAGTAAAACCGATTTTATATTCAATAAACAGGTTTTATATTCAGTAAACCGATTTTATATTCAATAAACCCGATTTTATATTCAATAAACAAGTTTTATATTCAGTAAACCATTTTATATTCAGTAAAACCGATTTTATATTCAATAAACAGGTTTTATATTCAGTAAACCGATTTTATATTCAATAAACCCGATTTTATATTCAATAAACAAGTTTTATATTCAGTAAACCGGATTTATATTCAATAGAAACGATTTACGTTCAACGTTTTAGTTCAATAAATTATTCCTTAATATGTTCAATCCTCAACCATTATTTATTCAGTAAACGCCATTTATATTCAATACCTATTATTTTATTCAGTAAATTTCATTTATATTCAATAATTTCTGCAGTCCAACATGGTCAGCGGAAGACCAAATTCGTGGGTAGCTACTTCGTGTAACGTACACAAAGAGTATTGTGGGAGGTCACTAAACAACAAATATATAAATATATAACTATAATAAATATAATGCTTCTTTAATGCTCCTTTAGACTAATACAAACCCTACCCCTACATTTAAAAAAAAACTAACCGTCAACTACGGGTTCAATACTCTTTGTGTACGTTACACGAAGTACCTGGAAGTACCTAGGAATATTCGTGGGTCACTTTTCGGAACAAGATGGCGGGTGATCACCCAAGCTTGCACGAGATCGAAGACTGAGTGGCGAAGAGAGGGGTTAGTAGAGCAGTAGCTCCGGGAGTAGCTGCAGTCAGAAGTGTTTCTACTAATGATCTAACTCAGGATTCCTCGAGAAGCTTAGTTTCAGGTACTATGATGGTTCACTTCTATTTATGATATAGACCGACTTGGCTATCGACACTATCCTCTGTAGGTTTGGCAGTCCATGTCCCTTTATCAAGAAACATAGCTGGAATGGTAGGTCGTTCCCGTGATCCGCTCCGTGCACATGTGGTAGACATGGCCGGAACGCTGTGTCTGGTTTGTTGTCGCAGGGTCCAAAGCGTCGAAGACTTGGTCACCAATACGTACACTGCGTACAAATCAAAGGTGAAACATCCTGAACTGAGAAAAAGACACTTGAAGTAGCCTGTGCCGACTAGGTGGATCCATCAGAATTTGCTGACGATGATAGGAACAGCCCTTGGATGTGAAATCCCTTGGGTGTGAAAGCCTTGTAGGGGACTTCGTGTCCTAGTGTTTTCCCACCTGGGCGAATCTTGAAATAAATAAATAAAGCTCTCGGGTAATTCAAGATTATCCTTTTGGGGAAAATGACATCTTGTTTTCCGGAACAGTGATACTATTGTCATGACGCTTTGGACCCTGCGACAACGAACCAGACACTGCGTTCCCCATGGCTACCTACCATTCCAGCTATGTTTCTTGATGAAGGGATAGTGTAGTGATAGCGAAATCGGTCTATATCATATATATTTGTAAGCTTAAGTGAACCATCATCAGTACCTGAAGATAAGCTTCTCGAGGAATTCTGAGTTAGATCATTAGTGGGAACACTTCTGATAGCAGCTACTCCTCTCCTTATCCTTCTCTCCACCCCCTCCCCATCTCGTTCTCAATAAGCAAGTCACGTGATACAAATGGCGCGCGAATTTGGTCTTCCGCTGACCATATTGGACTGCAGAAATTATTGAATATAAATGAAATTTACTGAATAAAATAATAGGTATTGAATATAAATGGCGTTTACTGAATAAATAATGGTTGAGGATTGAACATATTAAGCAATAATTTATTGAACTAAAACGTTGAACGTAAATCGTTTCTATTGAATATAAATCCGGTTTACTGAATATAAAACTTGTTTATTGAATATAAAATCGGGTTTATTGAATATAAAATCGGTTTACTGAATATAAAACCTGTTTATTGAATATAAAATCGGTTTTACTGAATATAAAATGGTTTACTGAATATAAAACCTGTTTATTGAATATAAAATCGGGTTTACTGAATGTAAAATAGGTTTACTGAATATTGCAACAATCCGGCAACCATAAGCCACGACACCAAATCCTTCAAGTGCATTGCGAAACGCCGCTTCAAACGACATAGTATGGTAATTTCTTCATGTCATTCCCTTGAGATGTTCATCAGTAATTGCAGGCGGTGATTACTCGAATATTTTGCATGGCGTTGTCAATACAAAAGTTCAATGGTTCATTAAGTAACCATTCCCTTGAGATGTGCGTCTTTCTTTCATTGCATTCTTAAAGCGTTTTTGAAGCCGTTTAAAACACTCACAGAACGTGTTTTATCAAGTCTAAAAATTCTCGGGCTTCGCCCTCGAATTTTTAAACTTCATAAAACACTGCTGTTCGTGTTTTAAACAGTACGTAAATTGTCGGTTTCGCATTCGCATGAGAAGACATGTCAAACACTCATTGTTCGTCTTTCGAGCTACGCCTCTCGGGTTTCATTTGTTTTCTCAATATTTGGAACCCCTGATGAAAGACTCCAATTCGTGTTTGACATAGTTCTTGAAAAACGATGCGAAGCGGAGTTTTTTAAACTCAGTTCGAGGTGTTTGGATATGTGATAAAACACGGCTGACAGTGTTGTATATTGCTTCTCCAACAAATTTACCATTGAAGAGAAAACGGAGAAGAAAGTTTGGATAATTTATGCAAGTGTTTCATCACATATCCAAACTCCTTCACGCTTGTGATTTTCTTTGTAATATTCTCATTAATTATTCATGAGTTTGAGAAGAGACAAGTAACAGCTACCAATAGCGCTGCGCGTGAATGACGTCACGAAAATTAATACCCCCCGCATGACTCAGACAAATTTACCACTTTTCGCGCTAGAACTTACAAGAATTGACTAGCACTTCAGTTCGTCGTCTGACTATTCTACCAGAAATGACGGCTTTCCTGCATTATATTTCGAACGAGAACCTGATGATTGTACTGTCGAACAGTTTAAACGTTGGCTAAAATACAGAGGATTGAAACAAAGCGATAAACGGCGATCTTATCAAGCGAGTTTCGCGTCTGGGGGTGCAAAGATCGCGCGAAATACAGTGTTTGTATGGGAATCCGATGCCAAATATTTTCCGTAAAATCGAATTTCTGAAATATTCACTGTCTGCAAACTTAAGATACCAGGTAAGAGATTAACTGATCAAAATGTGAGGGATGTAGTTGTACTGGGAAGCGTGCAATCGT
This sequence comes from Actinernus sp. WN-2022, assembly GCA_030867875.1. Lineage (NCBI taxonomy): Eukaryota > Metazoa > Cnidaria > Anthozoa > Actiniaria > Actinernidae > Actinernus > Actinernus sp. WN-2022. The sequence goes on from JAOWCC010001501.1 coordinate 18,544,689, forward strand.
GTTTTCAGTTACATTTCGGCTGTAACAACGAGTCAATCACTCGATGGCCGCGGGAAAATTTACAGACAAAGGTATGGAATTGGAAAACTGAAAACACGATTGCACGCTTTCCACCATAGCTACATCCCTCAAATTTGGATCAGTTAATCTTTTACCTGGTATCTTAAGTTTGCAGACAGTGGATATTTCAGAAATTCGATTTTACGGAAATTATTTGGCATCGGATTCCCATACAAACACTGTATTTCGCGCCATGTTTCCCCGGCTCCTACAAGATAGAGTAGTGGAAATTATCTTGGACTGACCTATTCGTTGCCGTAAACCACGTTTAATATAGTCAAGCTCTAACTGAATCCCAAACTTATCTTTTCCCATTGAATATCGTCGTAAGACTTCACCTAAACTTTGAAAAGTCAGGTTTTCCGTAAGAGATTCATCGGCGAATGGGAATATTGACTGTATATTGTAGCCAGCAGGTAACATAATATTTGAAATTCTTTAAAATTAAATTCATCGGAGACCAAAACTAACGTAATGGCTGGAAAATAGATACCAACTGTGCAAGATTTTGAACAGACTAACAAAGGTACGAGCTAATCATTTATGGTTAGACAAATCTTCACAGACAAATATGCCCGGAATTTTCTCTGTAATATTTCTCTGTACAAATGATATTTTTGTTTGCAAATTTATAGCTTTGTAAAACAAAATATTACCCTAAAATTAAGCAGTCTTGCTTTATATTTTGGTGTGCTCTTTCAAGCTATTATATTATGTTTTGCATTTGTCGAGTTTTCAAATTACCTGCAAGATACCCAATGATTCCGTGCGACATTTCGGAAAGAGATTTTAAAACTTCATTTGTGTTCGTAAAATAAATCAAAGCATTGTAGATGTACATGAGTCAGTTCGCTTCAAAACTTTATTTCAAATCCATAAATTCAAGTAAACTATGGTTGAACTGTAATTCCTTCTCGCTATGTTTACTGGCGGGTAGTGTATAGTTCAGACAAACTCCCCCTTGCATTTCAATGCACTTGTCTCGTTATTATTCTGTGCTTTTAAAGTCTCCTGTAAAAACATTTATCCAACGCTGACATTTCTCACTGAGAAGCACTGAGAAAAGATGAGAAACTCTGCTAGCGGTGAACCAATCGATGCTTCCATCTCCGAGAGGATATCTCTTTGAGCGATTTATAAAGGTTTTTATACATCTAGAGTCACTCTTACATCTTCCCCAGCAACAGTGCTTGGTAGTTACCATTTCAGGTATTTCTTCTTTTTTTGATCGAAAAACCTATGAATCATGTTCTAATACGACTCTCAAAGTCACTGAAATACTGTAAACAGCCGCGTGTGTTTGTCTGAGTTTTGCGGGGGGTCTCGTTTCAGACAATCTATTTTTAGACTTCACGCGCAGCGCTATTCAAGAGTGACTCAACATGCACAACACCATGACACAGCCCCTTTAATCCAGGATTAGCGCTAGTCGTGCTTCCAACAACTGGGACCAGGTTTATTTTCCCCTCCTCTCGACCCCAGTGCTCTCACGTCCCCGACACAGGCACAGGAAATTCAAACTTCGGGTATTATAGTAGAAGTAGTGCACACAGCGGTCAAACGTCTGCGCATGCGTCAAAAGTCTTGCAACAACAACATATTCCAAAACAAATTCAAAGCGAGCCGGCGGCCGTCATTGTTCACACACCCGTTTTCAAACCTTGAGAACTTTTTTGTTAAATTATAAAAAAAATAGTAAACTCACAGATTGAAGTTTGTTCAATTTCCCGTCGACTGTGAAAATAAAAAGCTTAACTTTCACGTATTTTTCTTAACTTTTGGGAGTAAAAGTTCACAAGCCGAGTTTTTTTTTAAACGCCGGGTTGCCGTAATATGTTTTAAGGTAATTTTGCTCGGGAAATTCGCGCGGCCGCCTACCAGACTGACCGTATAAATACGCACGCGCAGACGTTTGACCGCCGTGTGGAAGTAGTGCACCGCGACAAAACGTTATGCTCCGCTGGCCGAAAGAGCGAAGGCTCTGGAGTTCAAATACAAGTTTCCGAGGTCTTAAATTATAAACGTTTTTTTTAGTAAATAATTTAATAACTTAGTAAACTCACAGTGAATTAAAAATTAAGAAAACTTCAACCCGTTACAGCTTAATAATGTCTTAGGCTTATCTTTTAAGTAGTTTTATTATTTTTCGCGAAACATTTCACGTAGCGTGTTTTCATTGTATTTATCTGACTCCGACTATACTACTAGGGGTAACTAAGGGTCATTCAAAGTGTCACTAGACATTCTTGTACGTAAAATCCAACTTGATAATCCTATTAGAGATATGATTACATATAGTTATATCGATCTCTTCCACTATGGATTATATATCGTGCCTCCCTCTAGAAATTCTGACTAAGATCGTAGAGCATGCAGATCCTTGGTCATTCGCAAGCATCTCAAGGACATCGAAACGCCTAAAAGATGCCGCAGCTCTCTCGCGCTACGAGAACACGGACAAGGAGTTCCGCACGCGAGTACTCACACTAGGTCTTGAGTCCACCCACGACGACGCCGATCGAGACGGCTTGGTCAAAAAGTTCGGCGTCCCCAAAGAGGAAGACTGTTCAGGCCCCCTAGCTCGTTTTAGTGGACGTGGCAACCTCGACGTCGTTAAATGGCTTATCAATTACTTCCAGCTTACCATAGAGGGTGAACTTGCTTGTTGTGCTCTGAACAAGGCCTCTACGAATGGTCACCTTGAAATAGTAAAATGGTTCATCGACCACTTCCAGCTTACCATAGATAGGGGATATACATATAATTACGACCCTATGGATGGTTTTTTGGAAGTAGATAAATTTGGATACGTTTTCAACATTATAGAGAACGCCTCTATGAATGGCCATCTCGAAATAATTAAGTGGCTTATCGAGCGCTTCCAGCTCACATCGCTGGAAAGACCAGAAACTTGGCATGCTCTACAAACTGCCTACGAAGGGCGCCATCGTGAGGTGATTGAGTGGTTCGAAAAGCAATTCAACATCACCCAAAGGATCACTAGATATTCTTACACCTAAAAATCCAAAACTTGAAGTATATGTTAAAGGAATGATTACTATACTGTATATTGCCACCAAATGGTATTAGTATATATTCTTTATTCCACAATACTAGTTTACGTTGTCATCTTAGTACACATTAACGCCATACAGATCAAACATGTCGAACGTAGCTGCCGCCGCCGTAATAACTTGTGATTGGTTGATGAGAGGGAAGGACACGAAATGCACAAAGAAGATTTCGAAGACAACAAAGTTCTGTTCCCAGCACAACTACCAAATCTCAAAAGGCTGTGCCCCATATGTACCATGCTCGAAGTGCGGTAAAGGATGTCGTACTGATTACGAGCTTTGCTCAGGATGCGACCGTCTCACCATCAAGGTGAAGTCTTCCGGTGTCTATATAAGACGCGCTAAGAAGTCCAGCAAGAAGCTAGAGGATCCAAGAAAGGAGGAGCCAAACATGGTGGAACCGGAGGTAGCATTGCCCGCAGAACCAAGAGTGCTGGAACCAGTGGAAGGTCTTGGAGAGTCTCTCAACCATGCGCTCAACGAGGTGTTGGCTGCCTTGAGGAACGAGAAGGACGCTTAGGAATAGCCACGAAAAAAGAAAAAAAGAAGAATGAAGAAGGTCGTTGCGTGGCCCTCTTCATTCTTTTTTTATTTTATTTTATTTAAACATATAAACATCTATAGTTGTATCATGGACGAGCTAGTCAGCTTGTTTGGTCCTGGAATTTGTAGAAGCCTGAATATCAAACCACAAGTGGAACATATTAACACCAGTGAAACATGTTCTGATTGTCTCTGCCCCTTGGAAATACAAGGAACGGAATTCGTGTGTCCCACATGTGGTCTTGTTTCTGAGGTCGAACCATGTGAAGAAACTAAGATCGATATTATTACTACTCGACTGCGTATAGTAGGTCCGGATGGATTTCAGTATCAAAGTGATCTAGACCGAGCAAAACCAAAGCAAAGCGATGATGACATAGAACTGAAACGACGAACGCTCCTACAAGAACTACGAGCATACAACACTATTTACGAACAAAGTTATGCCCTATCGTTCCCTATGAACACGTTAGGAATCGTAGCCGACGCATTCACCCAAATAATGAAAGTTTGTCTCAAGCGTAGCGATGCTAAGAAAAATATTTTAGCTGCTCTACTCTACCATGCATGCATACAATGTGGATTCGTCCGATCTAAAGGTGAGGTCGCTCGCTTCATGCAACTAAGAAACGAAGGCATCCATAGTGGAGAGGTCTTCATACGTTCTCTGTGTGACGACGATAAGATTGATGTAGACTTGGATGCTGAGCGCCTAGTTCCTCACATTGCAACGACTTTCCTACAACTAGATCTTGTAGGAGTACCTAGGGACGTTCAACAAATAGTCCACGAGGTCGTTACTACGGCAATGGAAAACAATATAGGCCCAAAATCAATGCTTAAGACGAAAGTCGTTGGAGCAAGTTACGAGGTGCTACGTCGCTCCGGATCGTCTATGTCTTTTAAGGATGTCGTTAAGCGATGTGGCATATTTGGAAATGCGGTCAAGCGTTTTGTCAAGGAGTTGTCTTCTTACCATTCCCACTTCGAACCAATCTACACTAGACATAGGCTAACTAGCAGTAGGACTTGGCAAAGTGAAAGTGCGAACCATGTTCGTTCCTTTCATAGGAAACGTTGATTCTTACATTCCAAGTTTTTCTCGCATTTCCTTTTGCACTTCTTGCTTGAGTTCGGCTCGAACCCGATCCGTGCTTTTTTCACCTATGGAAGCCTTGCGACGAATTTCAGATCTCATGATCTCATACTTATTCGCTTCGTTCAGGATGAGACTGTATTCGGAGTCGGATATGTTTTCATCGCGTAAGGCCTTCGATACTAGATCGCGAATCGTATTGATTTTTGCCTTTGCCAACATAGTTGTCTTTTCATGCTTAGAAACCTTCATTCCTAACTTTTTAGCTCCAAGGGTCGTAGATGCTGAAATTAATCCACATAGCCCACCAATAACTCCAAGTGGTAGACCAATCACTATTCCAACCCCAGTTAACGCTGCTCCCAATCCAGATCCAGATAAGATCACAGATAGACCTCCAGTTACCACTGCGATGCCATGAACTATTCCTTGAGAACGTGCATATTTCTTGCGCACACCTTCGTAGTGCCTTTCTTGAACTTCTATGTCCGAAAGCGTGTCTCGGATTGTTTGCAGTCTAAAGTTCTTTCCAGTGTCACTAGCAATCTGTGGATAGATACTTGGTGCTGATGGAAACGGTTGAATCGAGTCGCCTTCCATTGTACGTTATACATATAACTTATTCAAGCTTCAACACGTACAGTATGGGTCGACCACGAAAGTCTATCAGATTGCCTTTCTCATCGAGAATTGTCAGACGAAGACTGCTTCGTATCGTACCTAGAGCTTTGACATCTAGAGGTCGTAGTGAGGCATACGTCGTTTTCATAAATCTATCGCCTCGGATATGTATTCTACTTAGGACTTTAGATTGCTTTCCATCTTGAATCGAGAATCTGGAATCCACAACGTCGCAGCAGATGTACACTATATCGATTCCATCTTGGATGGACACTTCGTGCGAACCTACTTCTAGTTGCTTAGCGCTCCCATCTTGATTAATACCCAGCAGTTTGCAGAGGTTTCCACTAAGTAGGATCGATTGCTTGACATCTAGTTTCCAAGCCCTCCTATGAGGGGGTTTCTCGATTCTTATGATGTCAGCACTAACTGCAGGCGTAAAGAAGTGTCGAAGGCTCCCCATAGTATGGTTTCCCTTAGAAATTCGGTATGGAAACATCACACCATTGACATTCCAATGAAAGCTCCCTGGCTCTTCTAGGTTCCACCAACTATTCTCAATAGTGACCTCGACTAGTGAAACATTCTGTATGAGAATAGGGTTGTCGAAGTAGACAGTATGGTCGGCCAATGTTGTGGTGATATATAAGAGAACCATCTTATATGTTGAAGGTATAACTATATGTATGTATAGCTTCAACACGATGCCACCAAAGAAGTATCAGTTCGAGGATAGACTCCACCATTCAGGATTCATTCCGTGGCCTAAGGAACAACAAAAATTCGCTCTCACAGCACAACAAAAATCTGATGTTCTCACTGAGTTCAACAAGGGGGTAGCACCACGCAACGCAAAAGCTTTCGCTACCTTTCGGAAGAAGTATCCCCATGCCGACTACTCGAAATTCTATGCTGAGACAAATGCCAATGATATACAGGATGAGTCGACCTATAGAACTAGGATTACCTTCAAAGACAGAAGTGAGGAATGGTTCGTCGACGATCTCCACATTCCAACAGATGTACAGACCAGGTTAGATAAGGCATTAGATGTGGGGGGTTTCCCAACTACGTTGATACTAGACATGAGTGTGAAATATCCCATTACAGCAGTTCCTTCTACTGAACCGGCACAAGATATTGATCTCACTAATCTATTGATATATATCACACCAAAGCAGAATTTCAAAGCTGGCGTTCCAAATATATTCAGGGAGATCGTTGTAAAGCATACAACAAAAAAGGAGTCCCAGCATTGGTTGGCCGGTCCGGATTTCCACTACTGGCCTCAACAACTTAATTTTGCAACGTGGTGTGCAACTTCCGGATGTGGAGTGTCGTTGTTTGACCCCACTTTCAAAACGTATCCACCAGTCGTTCAAGGGTTCCTACGATTCCACGTATATTTCACGATACGAAGAATTCTACGTGAACTTGGTGGTACTCATGGAGTTCCTTTACCTGGTGAATCTCATTTCAAGCAAAGGGATAACCTCTATAACAAATCAGCTCTTGAGAAATTGTGCATCGAATTCGGTATATCTCGAACACCAGACTTTCGGTGGAATGGCTTAGGAGACGTCTATGTAAACTCTCATGGAAAAATGGTGAACTATACGGAGAAGTATGCACATAATACTTCGTTCTCTGCAAAGTGGCCTGGGGGTGACTTTAAGTTTCCTGAGGAGAGTCGTACTCCGTATCAGTTTTCTTTAGCGTACATTGGCAATAACAACGGTAAACAATACAATTGGTTTACGCCACCAATCGGAAAGGGTTTGACAGATGTTGGATTGGGTAGGTTGAATAGATCTGTCGAGGCTTTTGGACATTGCATACTTGGTGCACAAGCAGATCTGAACGACTCCATCATACATAGCCATAACGTCAAAGAAAAGTTTAAGAGCTTAGTCGAAGATGCTATTCTCGAAAACGATTTAGTGGTGAGCTACAATAACTATCTTACTGCTATAACGAGGACGCATAAGAGGCTCGATTTAGCAATAGCTGTAGATGTGCGACTTTTGCCAAGCGATCTAGAGTACTATCTTGGTAAGAAAGATGGTTATAAGAATCCAATCCCGAAAGCCACGAAAGATATGAGGCTAGGCACTAACGCCATCAATGTAGAAGTCAAAGGACACCAACCTCTTCTTATGGAAGGATCATCAGATAAGAAATCGTTGCCGCATCTCGAGACGCACAAGAAACAAGTTCCTGTACCAAACTCACCTCTTCTTATGGAAGGATCATCAGATAAGAAATCGTTGCCGCATCTCGAGACGCACAAGAAACAAGTTCCTGTACCAAAGGCAAAGGCAAAGGCAAAGGCAAAGGTAAAGGCTGTCGTCTCACAACATGAGATTAATCTCGCAGTGACATCCATTGCTGCAGCTGGAATCGCATGGACGTTGTTTCGTTAACGGCGTTTGTATTGCTCCACTACGAAGACCACTGCTGCTACGATTAACAACCAAAGGTTGTTTGCTAAGACTCCAACGACGTCAGCAGCCATACTGAATATGAAACTCACAATTGGCCCAATCATCTTAGGTAGAATCTCCTCTAACTTTTTGCCTATTGCTTTTAAGCCTTTGACAGTTGTTTTAGCAGCTGCTTTGGCAGCATCTCCAAATCCCGGTACTATCGCGGAAACTGTCTTCGTCAGATTGGAAACTATTACGCCGATCACAGTACTTACCGCAACTACCACGCTAATTATACTGACCCCATACTTCTTAAAGATGATTCTTATACGATCCCTAAGTGACATCCGTTCTACTATAGCTTCTGCTATTTGCTCTAGGACTGCTTGCTCCTCCTGAGCGGTCTTTATTTCATTAGTAGCGTTTTCTTTCTGAGTTTCGGTAGCCGTAGGGTCTTTGAGTATTCCTTCATTTTGTTCGACCCTCTCACTCAATTGGTTTTGAGCTACTATGACTTCTTTTAACATTTCTTCCCTCGAAGGTCCTAAGACTCTTTTGAGATCTTTTCCCATCTTCTTATATAACTCACCTTTCGTGGTGGTCAAAGGAATAGCTTTTTCTTTACTTCCATACTCTTTGATAAAGACTCTACCATCAGACATGGTTGCAATCTCAAGCATACCTCGAATTCCCACATCGTGGTATTTTTCCCAGACAGTCTCGAACATATCCTGTCTTGCATTTTCCGATAAACCCTGTTTGAAGATCACACTTCGATCGGTATACTTTGGGATTTTCTCTTTCTCCAGCCTCTCCAGGATTTTTTCATTTTTAGAAACGTTCGAGCCTTCCGAGTCGAAGAGTTCATCGAAGTACTCATCATCTTCTCTAGAAAACGAGGTTTCCTGATTCTTTGGTCTAGCACCTTCTTTGCCGTAGTTGCGTCTGGTTTTCATTGGGACCATTTCTCCTGACTCTTCTGGAAATATTGCATCCCACTCCTCATCCACATTGATAGTATCATCTTTATCGTAGTCTCCACCTTCATCAGTTCTTTCATCGGACCTACCCTCAGAGGCCATGTTAAACATATCTATATATATAGTTATATTCAACATGATCTCATCAAAGTTGGATCCCACACAAGTACGAAGAGAGCCTCATGCACTCAAGGCTCCACGAGACTTGTATAGGAAAACTTTCACTCGATCGTCTGCCAATCCAGGTGAGACTCTATACGTAGAAGTCCCAAAGCTAGCAGAAGATGTAGTACTAGTACCTGGTAGCTTAGCGCTATTGGGCGACATCGTACTATCTGGTGGACATGCGAATAACAGAGTCGTTTCGAACGTTGGACGCTGTTTGGTCATGCGTAGAATCTGTAGGATGGGAGCTGAAACAGTAGAAGACCTTGTCAGGCCAGACCTCCTACAAACATACTCCGATGTGTACCTATCTACACAGGAGAGAGAGTCTAGAATACAACAAGGTATTCAATCAGAGAACTTGAATAAGCTACGATCGAAAGCTGGTGACGCAAGTACTTCATCTGCTGCAGACAACGCGCTCCTAGCTGCATGTGGTTCCAAGTATAGGATTCCATTAGATGTTGACATTCTGACACAACATGGAGTTCTATATCCACATGCCTTAGAAAATACAATTACATTCGAGTTGACTCTAGCGGCTGCCAACGAGGTAGTAATTGGATCGGATACGACGAAGATAGGTACGTACCAACTTACCAACATCCAACTAGAATACGAAGCAATCAGGAACGAAACGCTGGCTAGTAATGCACTTCACAAATATGAAATAGGTACTGCATTCCTATACAACTACGCTGTTCACTTCAAAACAGTAGATATCGCTAAAACCTCTGATACTTTGATATCTCAAAACGTTAATGTTCCACGACGATCCTTTGCTGGACTGCTTCTACTATTCATAGATCCACCTACCATTGGCACGCGAGATAGTGAAGCATTCTCGAATCCAGATATATTGAAGGTAGAAGTAGATGTCAATGGGATTCCCAACAGACTCTTTCCAAGCGGCATGCTTCCCCTAGATTTCTGGGAGGCTGCAAGAAGCTGGTTTGGTACACCCAATACTTCTATGACTCCAAAGAAGTTCTTTGAAAATAGATTCTCTATTCTAATCGATTGTCGCACAGCAAAAGATTCCACCGTTCATGGTGATGGCTTGGCACAAACCGGCAGTGGAAAGGACATCGACATTCGCATACATAGAACTGCTAAGGGAAGTGGAAATGTGAAAATGCACATCTATGTCCTTGCGGATGCTCAGGTCACGATATTGAACAGATCTCTGCAGAGTATATTATACTGATGGATTCTCTCGTAGAGCACGTACCGTTCAACGCACTCATAGTCGGTCCAACGAATTGTGGGAAGACTGCGTTTCTCATAGAACAACTTCGTGGAGCATTTCGTGGTAAGTTCGATTACATAGTACTGATTTGTCCTACGTATGCCCACAACAAAACTTATCGTGGATTCGCAAATCGAGATCCTCATTTCTTCGTCATATCGCCACCACAAGATGCCATTGATGCTACTTTGAGTATTTGCGCAACGTTTTGGTCAGGTACCAATACTCTATTGATTCTCGATGATTGCGCCGCATCGAAGGACGTCAAGAAACGAACTGAAAAGCTAGTGGACTTAGCCTTTTCTGCACGACACATAGGGCTTTCCGTTTGGGTGCTGTCCCAACAACTAACGAGCATATGTAAACCCTTCCGCGAGAACGTAGCTATCGTAGTAGCGTTTCATACAGCATCGGTCGTAGATGGTAAAAAGATATTTGAGGACTATGGAGGCTCACAAGAATGTAAAGAGTTACGAACGATACTTGGATCCCATAAGTTCGCTCGCATGTGCTTCTGTCTCCGCCATCCTTTCGAGGTAGTGTTAGAGCTCCCAGCATCTATAACATATTATCATGGATAGTAAAGAAATACTCGAGATATTCGGTGAGGATGTAACAGGCCCACCACCAACCGATCTAGACGTTACGTCAGACAATCGCGAATCACTTTCGATCTTAGCCGCAACAGGCGTAACGAAAGAATACTTAGGTAAGAACTTTTCCCTAGGGGACATCTCTAGGCTTCCCGAGAAAGAGGTAGACAAATTGTATAGGAGGTATCAGGCCGTCCTAGCTCAGCAAGTAACAAAAGGCTTAGTCGACGGTGTGACGCGTCTAGCTACCCGCCTAGTTGCCTACCTAGTACCAATAGATTCTCAAGAAGCCCTGATCAAGGACCTACAAGAAGACCCTCTAGTCCGCAACGAAATCAGTGCTGCAACTGGCCTACTATCACTCAAAGCAGGTCGCCTTGTAGCTCTAGCTAGCGTCCTATTCCACATATCTGGTCACGTAGTCATTCCTGGAACAACTGTTGAACCTCCACATATACCTACTATATCGAATCAAGATGGAAGGACAGACGGATCAGATAACTGCGAATCCTCCAACGACTGTACCAACTAAGAAAGGAAAAAATCCAAAGCGTGTTGCAGCAGGAAAATTAGCTTGGGAGAAGGTCACTGCCCGTGCAAAAGAAGCTCAAAAGATGGAGATAGAACGTGAAAATGAACCGTCCAAAGAAACTGACGTAGAGAAAGGTCGGTTCGAAAACCTGACTATCCTCGCAGTCATCGGTACTGGCGCTACATTGTTTGGCACGTACTTTGCGTACAAGAAGTATGTAGATGGCAATAAGCGTGTTGCCGCCATTAGCACGATACAACCTGCAGCTCCGGCAAAGCCAACGGCACTAGACATGGAGTAACACTTAAAGACTCGAGACCATAGTAGTATATATCTAGATGGAGAAGGAATTGACGAAGACGGCAACCGATGCAGTCAAAATCGTTGGACTCGCTGCTGGTATTGGGTGGATCGTAAAAAAGACTACCAAGGAATCTATGCTTAGCGATCCTTCTTCTTCCCTAGTGAATTACGCAAAGTGGACTGCCGTGATACTTGGTAGCTTATACGCAAAGGAATATCTTGAGAAACAACTTGAGAAAGAAAAGCCCAAACCCAAACCGTAATGGCGGCAGCAATTGGAATGGCCATCCTCGGGGCTATATTGAATGCAACGGCATTTACTGGTGGTGGCATACTAGCTAGAATGATTGGAAAGGGTGATATGGATGCAGAACGAGAGAGACACAATAGGGCCATCGAAAAACTAGCAAGCGAAACGAAAGCCTATAGAATCGAACGTCAAAGACGATACGACCATGCACAAGAGCAGGAAGGTCTTGAACGTGACGCATACAACGCTCAAAGAGATACCAACGAAGCCTTAGTGCGATCCGATAAGTTACGTAAAGAGCTAAAACGGCTCAAAGAGATGAAAGAACCCCGCTTATCTGACTACTACAAACCCTCAAACAATCAGAAGACTGGTGAGTTGCTCTACGTTGGTGGTGGAATGTTAGGCGTTGGATACGCTATTAGTAAATGGATATAGAAACGTACTAGGTACTACTAGTAAGCTACTACTAGCTACTAGTAAGCTACTACTAGCTACCCTTAGCTACTACTAGCTACCCTTAAGCTACTACTAAGTTACTAGTAAGCTACCCCCTAAGCTACTACTAGCTACTACTAAGTTACTAGTAAGCTACCCCTAAGCTACTACTAGCTACTACTAAGCTACTAAGCTACTACTAAAAAAAAAAAACGGAAAAAAGGAAGAATGAAGAGGGTCACGCAACGACTTTCTTTATTCTTCCTTTTTTTTCATCTGTTGAAGGTTGGGACGTATAGATGTATGATGGATTCTAAACTTGCGAATATCTTCTATGGGCCTATGGGCTATTGGAAAGGTCACTCTGCAATTGGCAAGCTATCGGTAGCAGCGAAAGCATCAGAAGACGTGGCTAGGAGTTGGTTGGAAAAGCAATCTATGTGGCAAATATATCTACCACCACCAAAACACATTCCACGACCACATTGGACTGTATCGAAACCAAATGAAGTCCACCAAGCTGATTTGATATTTCTACCACACGATCGTCCTGGACGTGGAAGGAAACTATATAAGTATGCATTAGTGGTAATCGATGTAGCTTCTCGATACAAAGAAGCCGAACCTTTGGCATCTAAAGATAGTGGTGAAGTTTCTGCGGCATTCGAACGAATCTATAAACGTAGTCCACTCGAATGGCCAAAGACGTTGCAAGTAGATCCTGGTAGAGAATTCATGGGACGTATGTCTGAAACGCTAGAACTACATGGTACGAAAGTTCAACGAGGTGAGGCTGGTAATCATAGAGCGCAAAGTTTTGTTGAAAGAGCAAATAGGACTCTAGCTGAGAGATTGTTTGGATATCAATATGCACAAGAGATGGTACTTACTTCGGAAGGATCAGATGAGCGTAGTAGAGAATGGGTAGTTCGTTTACCAATGGTTATCAAAGCCATGAACAGTGAGGTGACTAGGTTGACTGGTAAAGAGCCTTCGAATTCTGTAGTGGCGCAACAAGTAGATCTGAAGACTCCTACGTATTCGCGCACCGTTGGATTGAGAGAAGAGCGTCTACCATTCGACGTTCTAGTTCGATATCTTTACGCACCAGGAGAATTGGAAGGAGGTGAAAAACGTAGAGCTACTGATCCTGTGTGGAGTTTGCAGATATACACCATTTCGCGAAGTGTAGTATCTTCGGGACAGCCTGTGCTGTACTACCTTGCGAAGCGAGAAGGGAAGAAGGATGCACCCAAACGTGGATTCGTTCGTGAAGAGCTACAAGTCGTTCCTAGGGATACGGAACTACCACCAAAAGGAATTCTGTTTGTACCTAGACGCTAGACAGCGTACTCTATTGGCTCGGTGTGGATTCCATCGGGAAGAACTCGTCTTTTGTCGTAGTAAGCCGATAACCCAAGCTTCCATTGGTCGTAGGTTACCACACCTTCTGGCAATAGGCGGAAGCCTCGGTTATTCGCTACGTCGATACTACCCTGGAGGGTTTCTTTGAATCGATCCCACGAAATGTCGTTGTGCCGTCTAGACATACCTTTAGCGGAATACTTCTTGCTGCCACCTGTATCGACGTAGTAGGCTTTCGAGCATAGGGCAATGGCGCGATGTCCTTCGAATTCGAGTTTGAAGAGTCCTGGTGTACGACTGCTCCATTCGTCCCAAGCTAGCCATTCATTCCTTTCGGCTTCGAAATCTTCTCGCAGTTCCGGTCTTACAACCTCATCGAGGCTATTTCCTGAGATGGCAATGTAGGCACTGTCTGTGTCCATCTGTATATATTCGAAATCATTGCGATCAATGTACTTGTCGATGAAGTCATAGTAGAACTCAAGCATACGCAGCTTTGCGAGCTGGTACACAGCGATACCTACTTGGAAAGGCCGTTTGATTCGGATCTGGTCTTTCCTACTCTCTAGTTCGTATGCCTCTCCAATCTCTTCTAGGTCTTCGAACCAAACACTTCGCAATGCCTTGTCCACAACCTTCTCATCTTTTGTATAGGTGACCTTTGTTTGGCGGCCCAAGTCTTCGAGCAACTTTCCATAGGCGCTGTTTCCTAGTAGCTTGAACACATCTGCCAGCAAAGCCTCACCTTTGTCTTCATCTCCCAGGCGTCGCGCCTCAGTGACTTGGTCCACGAACCATCCGAAGATTTCTTTGGGTTCGTAATCTATCGTGCGGTAGACAGCAGTGATCACTGCGCCGTGATCTACATACCAAAGTAGAAGAGGAGCATAGAGTAGCAACTTCTTTCCAGAGAGACTTCCAACTAACTTCTTTTCCTCGCTGAGCTTTCTACCAGTCTTCTCAAGGTAGGCTATCATTTCTGGAGGGATTGCTTCTTTGGGGATTTTCTTGTTGTAGAAGAAGGGGGGCATCTCCTCAAATTCCTTCCACAATTTCTTTGGTATCTCGATGTCTACTTCTGCATATCCAAACCACGTTCCACCAAGTAGACATTCAACGAATCCTTTGGTGGCTGGACCTGGATCGTCATAGTGCACAACCTTTTCTTTTCCACAAGGCATTTCGAATTCCATGGTAGAAAGATATAGGGCGTTGGCATCGTATCCAAGAATCTTACGACAAGTCTTAGTTCCTCCCTGATGACTACGAATCTTAGTTTTTCCCGCTTCGTGGAGTCTGGTGAACACTATGCTTGGACCTCCCACTACAGCGTCTTTCAGCATGCGGTAGGCTTCCTTACTTGGAGCGTACATCTCAGCTCCCCTTTCTACACTACCTCGAAGCAGGAACTGTAGTGAGACTCCTGGGATGGACACTGCGTCTTTCAGCATGTCTACTCCTTTCTCGTGATAGAAATCTCGCATCTTTTCGAGTGCCTCTAGGAATGGAACTACATCTAGGTCGTTGTAGTATCGTAGCCAGTCTGCAAAGGTTTTCATTCCTTTGTCGAGAAAGGTGCACTCACAGTCTTCGAACTCTGACATAGATAGTAGATGTTCTCTTTTCAACTTCGAACCCCACTCTGGATAGTCTGGTAATCCAATGTGATCCAACTTGTCTGGAGAATCGAACCACTCATATGGGAAGAAACTCTTTTGCAACTCACAGCCATAGGCAGCGACCCAACGTTCATAAGAAGTTCCGGGTCCAAGGTAGTTGATCACATCAAGGAAACGGAAATCTGGGGTCAATAGGAACATAGTGGAATTGGCTTTCTTTGCTACCAGGATCTTTGAACAGGTGTCGGCAATGATTCCTACGAAGTGCTCCCTGATCAGATTAAGATCGTACCTGCCAGAGTTGAATCCCACTACTGGAACTTGGCTGATCCATTCATCGATCTTCGCTTGTTGTTTCTTTGGTAGGGTGTCAAAAGAGAATTCAGGTGTCTTGGGGCAGAACTGTTCCACAACGACTTCTTGGATTGTCTCTGCTCTTTGCTGGAGTTCTTCGACGAAGGCTTCGATGAGTTCTTTTGGATTGCGTCGACAGATGTGGGTTGACTTTCGATTGTACGTGTCGGCAATTGATACTGATATTGGGACATGGACGTTTTCGATGGTCAGGTGGTCTGTTGGTTGTCTTCCTTTTGTCGTGTCGAGATAGGCTTCGAAATCGTAAACTATGAAGTGTGGGTAGACAGTTTGTGTTGGTGTGGGGACCGGTTTGTTTTTCTTCTTTGTGGAGCAGCCCCAAGCTTCCACTACTGTATAACCGGCTCCTTGTAGCTTTGCCGTTCTTTCACAGGTCTTGAGATAGAGCCTCCTTTCCCTAGGAAAACATTTCGGGCAGCCATGGAAATAGCATCCATGAAATTGAAAGATGGTTTTCGAAATAGGTTCGTAGCCGTCGACCGGCGCTCCTTCTATCCAATGCTCTCCACCATGCCCACAAGCTGCATGATGAATGTGTTGTCCAATCCTTTTGGTTTCGCGTTCCAACCAGCATAGAGCGACTTTGTTGGCTGTGCTCTCTGGCCAGAAGGCTTTTTCGTATGCCGACTGGGGTACTGTAATTACTTTTCCGGGGCAAACAATCTTCGTTTCGCCACGCCTGCAACGATCTGCATGGCGGTGAAGGTTCGAGGCTTTTGTGAACCGTTGCTTACAATCGTTGCATACGTAGACACTCCCTATCTTGTCGATGTTCTTGATGTAGAAGGCATGTCCTTCGTATATCCCAATCGTCATCGTATGCTTGTAGTGAGCTGCATGTCGCGTCAGATGCCAAGCGCCATCCTCCGTGGGTTCATACACCCGAATGCCGATTCTAAAGTGCAACTCGACTTCCTCCAGCTGGTCTAAGGAAGTTCTGGGAACGTCTTGTGTGAGCGCTGTCAGGCGATAGAAGTGCTGGGCAAGTTTTCGAGCTTTGACGCAACACCTATCTACTCTTGCTCCTTCATGCATGGCAAGGCAGCGCCAAAGACATAGGTTGTCGCCATATCGATCAAGGGCAAGTATTCCTCTCTTATAGCGAAGCCATTGGGGCAGTGGACCTGTTCCCAACAGAAGCTGACGATCGATCACAACTTTAACATCCACATATATCCAACGAATGAAGGCCCATTGGGTATTTGGGCGATTGATGTTGTCGGGATTCAAACGAGCTGTCTCCTTGCTATTGACCCACTCTTCTGCATCTTCTAGGATGTTCACCCATGGAGAGCCTGGGACAGTCTTGGAGAATAGTATCACGCGTCCGTCATTGACATTGCGAATGCGATAGGTGTAGCTGTAGCGCAGATAGAAGCTGGTGTTTACCTTTGCAACTAGCTTTTCCATGATCCTAGGGGTCAAATCTCCTGCCACACCTTGGAAGAAGCGCCATCGGATAGTACGGCGACCTATCTCCATCCCCTCAAGCATTCCATCTCTCTCCTCTAGAATAGCACCTGCCTCTCGAGCTAGACTCCGTGGAAGTGGTTCACTACGTGGTCTCACCATTCTCCCTTCGATATAACTATGTGTTAGGATAGCTTTAACAGATACTCCAAATTTGGATTTTATGTGTAAGGATGTTGCAGCGATATGACTATATGTAATTATATCTCTAATAGGATTATCAAGTTGGATTTTATGTACAAGCAATCGATGTCGATATAACTAGATGTAATCATATCTCTAATAGGATTATCAAGTTGGATTTTACGTACAAGAATGTCTAGTGACACTTTGAATGACCCTTAGTTACCCCTAGTAGTATAGTCGGAGTCAGATAAATACAACTTTTTCTTGTGCAACAAAACTCAAACTAGCGACCACTAAAATCGAAAATATTCTTGCACAAGGGGCGTCATGAAGTGGATTTCTGAATTCACTTTATGACGCCCCTTGTGCAAGAATATTTTCGATTTTAGTGGTCGCTAGTTTGAGTTTTGTTGTGCAAGAAAAAGTGGTATTTATCTGACTCCGACTATACTACTGGGAGATCAGACGCGTGCGGTTCATCAACAGCGCATGCGCGTGACGTTTTGCCGCGGTGTGTAGTAAAGATAGCCTATGGAGAGGCTGGCTAGGTGGTACTTACGAATGAGTTGTCTCTGTGCATAGCTAGGGCCTTAATAGCACAACAGTCAGGAGTTATGAGTTCAAGGGATTCGATGTACAGATCCACAGGGTTCACCCCAGAAACGATCGCCTGCACGAACCGTCTGCAACAACATCAAATACATACATCTTGTTATTTTATTTTATTGTTTGTATATGTAAAAGAGTAATTTTGTTGCCGTCTTGGTATATTTACGAGTCAGGCCCAAAATTTGAAATTGTTTATTCTATATACGATAGCTAACACACAAAAAGTTTATTTTCGTTTACCTTACAGCTCTGTTTGAAGAAACTGTCTTGAAACCAGAAACTAACAGCCTTTTGAATGAAAAATATGTTTTCGCGTGCTAAATTACTGAAACAGCCCCATTTTGAATGGCTCAAGCGCTTACATAACCTTTTAGGTGCTGAATAAACCTATGCAAACCTGTTTGTGACCCGTGTAATACTCTCGCTTATTATATGGATAGTGTTTTACTGAGATATAAACCACTCATAGAACTCATACGAAACTACATCCGGGTACTGAGTAGCGTATTCTCCATATCCTGACTAGTGAAAATATCGATGACGTCACGTTTACCGCCTTTTGAACTACAAAGATGGCAGCAGGTTTGTGAAAATCACAGAGGAAGAATGTAAACAGCTTAAATGAGCTGCATGACAATGAATATTCCGAGCACAAAAAAACAAATACGATCTAAACCTCGCTAAAGATTTTCTCGACTGCAACGAAGAGACAACAAAACCCGATAAAACTTCCCAGAACAGCTAAGAAAGATCACGAAGAAGTTTGTACTGACAGTAAGTAAAATAAATAGATAAGAGTTCTTAACTCAGTTTAATTGTCGATATAATAAAAAGAAAATTACACGGTGGTTTGAAGATATGAAGTTTATCCTCGAGAGTCGAAAACATTTCACGAGTGAGCGCAGCGAATAAACTTCATCTTCTCACCACCGTGTAATATCCTCTCTATATTTGCATTCGCTTCATTGATCATTGATCGTATTTGCACTCGAAAACACCAAGTCATATAATAATATCAAGTATTACTTGCTGTTTCTAGTAGTACATATGTTGTTTAAAGTGCATATGAAGCGAAAATTAAGTTTAGCTAATGTTAAAATGCTTTCGAAATGAGGAATGACATTTTCCGTTTGTCAACATCTCATCTCGTTTCAGAGATATTCAGGTTTTTGTAATATGTAAATGAGATGACCTATGACGTCATATTGTTTGCATTACCTGGAGACAAATCACAAAATGAAGAATATCTCTACAAGTATTGGATAAAAACTATTGAAACTTTGCACATATGTGGTACTATGGAAAATGCACATCATTGTGCAAATTATTATGTTACCATGGAAACACTCTGGCCCCAGGCTTCCACTACAAATAACTCAATTTTCCCTAAATTCTCCTTTGTCAAACACAATTTTTTTTATGTGGGTCCAAAATAAGATTTGGAACAATGTAGGCATTGCATGTGAGTAGTTTAAGCAACTTATTTTTGTAACAAGGAAAGAAATTGGAATTTTATGTTCAAGGTGAAAGGTGCGTGGGGCCATGAGAGTTTCCATGGCAACACCATAATTTGCACAATGATGTGTACTTTTCATACATGTGCAAAGTTTCAGTAATTTTTATTAGAGATATTCTTCATTTTGTGATTTGTCTCCAGGCTATGCAAACAATAGGGCGTCATAGGTCATCTCATTTGCATATTACAAAAACCTGAATATCTCTGAAACGAGATGAGATGTTGACAAACGGAAAGTGTCATTATACCTCATTTCGAAAGCATTTTAACAATAGATCAACTTAATTTTCGCTTCATATGTACTTTAAAGTCTATGACGGTACTTTGTCGGCGCTGCATGCCATTTAATTAAGCGAAGACCATTCAATGAGCTGTCAATTTACCTGTCATCGCAGCAATGCAACATGTGTTTAACGGTGAACGGGCGGTGGAATGAACATGTTAGCTCCGATGTCGACGTCGGCTGTAACCATTTGCAACAAAACGACAGCTGGAGAAAAGGAGCATTCGTATGAAAAGTTAACATCTGATGTCGCAGTTGAGTAGGCCTTTTAAAATGGCGTGTATACAGTGCTTCCCCGTCAAATCACTCAACTGAACACTGGAATAAAACAAAACCTCAAGAGCAAGGGAAAGGTCTAAAAGACAGGGACTATATGACAGCTATATCGACAGTGGTAGAAACAGAAACTGGTAGCACTACAGGAGTATTTGCCACTGGGACTTGGAGGGGTAAACATGTACAGCTATTTCAAAACCGTTGTCGGTCAATTTCACTCAAGCCAACGCGACCACACCGAAAGGGATTATGGGAATTTGGCAGCAGATTTAAATTCTGAAATCGTCAAGTGAAGCGGCCCTGTCATTTGTTCTTGCTTGCTTGATTTAAAATAAATGTATACATTTTGTATCATTTGCCGTTGTATTAGATGGTAAAATAGACCTTCTACCCATGATCCCTTTCGGTCTTGTCTTTAACTTAAGCGTAGACTTAAGTAAACTCACCGACAACCTTTATTTCAAGTCATCGTTGCCTTTTTTTCCTTTTAGTAAAAGCACGTATTTTACTAGCTAAGGCCTATATACCTAGGCTATTATGATTACATAATGTCTTTGTGGCCGTGTTTTTTTTAATTTTCAGAATACTAAAGTAATAATAATAATAATCAACTATATTTATAGAGGGTAGACACATAACAGTATTACAACTGAAAAACCAGTGGCCCTCCAAACGTCTTCGTCCTCTTACAAAATTAATTTTCTCTCCCTTCCCGCTCACTCGATTCCTTTTCTACCTGATGCTCCGTAGTTTCTGGCTGCAAGCTCTGCTTTTCCAGAGCTGACTGAACAACAAGCTCAAACTCCAGCTTCTGATAGGGTCCACACGCTGGCAACTTCACCATGGCAACCGAGACAGGTGTGTCGTCATCACCTTCATTAGCCAATGGGACGTTAGCCAATGGGACGTCGACTTTGTACGGCTGTTCTATTTTGGCGTCATCAGGATCCAAGTTGGAGGAGAGAAGAGCAGTGTCAGCGGTCACAGCATGGAATTGTAGTCCCGATTTGGAGGTGACTTGTAAGACTGAGTCCTCAGCGATTGATCCCGGGCCAATTGAAATAGCTATCTTGATTTGTTGGGGTAGCCCTGTTAGTAGGTTCATTTCTACAGAAGAAAAGTGGACATATAATTCGTATTACTTGTGCTCAGAGGCAGTTATAAGTGTAGTTTTGGAAACAAATTCCAGGAGGTTGGTTAAAGACCCTTTAGCACGCCCCGTGATACTTTGCGCGAAACCCATGTTTTTGTTTTGATTTCGTGTTCACTGACTGTAACGAGCGCCTAACTCAACAACCGTCGTCAAAATTCTATGGACCTCTAGGAAACTTTATATAAACGAAAATAATGCCTAGTTTAAGAAAGCCCTAAAATCGATTCAGCGTTGAAAGCTGAGACTTATTCATTAATCAAACATCCACATAGGTAGAACTTGGAAGAGAACTTGATGCAGGACGTTATTTAATTATTCAGCGCGTTCTAGGATTTTAAAACTGATGCACGAACACTTACATGCATTTCATATCAGATTATAGAGCACAAACAGTTCGATTATTGATCAAATATACATCTAACTAATAATCTAGATGAGGAATAAGTCAAGCAACAGCATACAGCAATAGAAAATCAGTAGCAGCAATAACTTTATTTGTTCGCTGAGGAGAATATTATAATAGTGTGTACTGACCGATCTCTACAAAGTATTTGCGTTGACTTGACTTCGGTTTGAACACTTACAAGCTACTAAATATCGGAATTAGTGAGCACGGATACAACGGAGGAATGGCAAGGTATTCATTGAGTTTATCCACTGATATACACGCAACTAGAAAGCTGAACCACAAATATCATACCGTTGGAGAATCGACAGCCTTTGAACAGCCAGAGTCATCCGCTCGGCATCCGCTAAGCCGCCGGCTATTTACAAATGTACTCAGAAATGCAAGAATGCAGAGTACTCTCCAAACTCACCGCAGTTGCTTGTGTTTCCCTAACTGGAAGATCGGAGAATTATCGGCGAATGATCTTCTTACCTTCGTTTTAGGAAGGAAGACAGACCGCGACAATGTTCTCGGCGGTTGTTCTTCGCTGGCGCCATCTCGGATTTGCTAGGCCGTTGGATGTCACACAAAATCTGTCAGCAAATTTTGGTTCAATATTTAAAAGAATGCCCTAAATAAGTTCTTAAGAAGAGTATTTATCGTATGTGCGTATATAATAGTAACTATCAGCAGTAACAACGACGATGCAAGCAGATTCTTTACATGTAGACATTGCTGGTCACAGAACTGAATTTCGTGGTCCACGAAAATACTTGTTTCGCGCAAAGCATCACGGGGCGTGCTAAAGGGTCTTTAAGTCTAAATGTTTCTCAGAAGTCGCGTTAAAGGGAACCTCGGCTGAAAAACAATGTTTGCTCTCAACTGCTCCTTATGGGTGCCCAAATCTACTGCTGTGGTTGTCCCTGTAAATTGTACACTAGATATCAGAAATGGACCGATTTTCCTGTCCCTAAAATTTCCGTCCGCCGCCATCTTGGATCTTATGACGTCATAATGTTGTCTCTGTTACGCTCTCGTACGAGTTATATTTAACGCCAAACTGTTTATTTTGTTGTTTACTGTATGGATACGCCATTATAACGTTTCTCATATGTACACAGTATTCTGGTTAAGTAGAGCAACTTTATATAACGTCGGTAACTCGTGACAGTCTGGCGGAGACTGATAAACTTGAGGCCGACGTGGGACCTACGATTTTATGTCCTTATCGAGTGAAGGTCTAACCATTTGCAGTTCGTGAACGAGATTGTTTCACAAAGGCAGGACCTTAGCTTCTACTCAGTTATTTTAAGACACCGAGAGGCGGTACAATAGCGGTCAACATGCCCAACCCATCCACCCCTAACTTGATATTCTGTTAAAGCATCATCATCCCAATGTTCCCTGTGTTGGGTTGGCATTGGTAAAAAAGTATATTCCACCCTACTCACCCCCCCCCCCCCCCCAAAAAAACACAAAAAACACACACACACACATTGTACTTTGACTCTACTGACCTTTATCATCCCGCGACCAAATCAATCTAGGAGGATCAGAGACGATAGAAAATCCCTTGGCCTCCCGGGGTAGGGTCAGTTGTGGCCAGACGAAGTTCAATTGGCCAATTTCTACACAGAGCTGCTTTAAGAAGTATTGCCCTTCTTCTGGTACCTGAAAACAAGACGTTTGTCATATAACCTTAAATTATGTGCTTATTCTCATTAACATTTTCTTAGATAAAACGCTCGAGGGCCCCCAATTTATACATACAATAGGACATTCCGGGATAAAAATAGTCGGAATTGGCCACGAGAAAGAGTAGAAACGAGTAGGAGATTGGGGCGATGGTACTCGTATTCTTTTGGGAGCCATTCCGTTTTCGGAATGGACAGAATAGCATTCTGTTCCCGATACAGAATGAACAGAACAGCGGTTTACTCGGAAGATGCAAAATGGCGTTCTTTTGGAACTTTTGGCGGGAACACTGTGTCGCGCGCACTTCCTGCAATCCAACATGGCCTCCCTCACGTGATGGCGCAACTACCAAATTGAGAAAAGGACTGGGGCCGAGTTTGTAAAGTTAAAGTCATTAATTCAAATAAACCTCGTCATACGAGAAAGCACCTCGGGATTAGTAAGAATACCAAGTCTGAGCATGATTTGGAAAACAGAAACTGCATAGCAAGCTTGCAAAAATCACAAAAATAAGAGACGTTTGTATAGATTGGAAGAACAAGCATCCCTCCAATCCATACAAACGTCTCTTATTTTTGCGATTTTTGAAAGCTCACCACATGGTAAATATCCGAAGAAACGTCCCCAAATCTGGCAAACGTACTAATTTCAATGTGCTCTTTCTTATGATGGAGTTCACTTCTTAATTATATTATAATTAGATTAATTTTACAAACTCGGCCCAGTCCTTATTTCAATTTGGTAGTGGCCAGTTCTGAATATTCCTGTTCCCGATACAGAATAAACAGAATGAACAAAACAGCGGTTTACTCGGAAGATTTCCTCGGACGCACTACAGATCACAATACCGTTTGTAACTGGTACCTTTCAACATGCTTGTGCTAAATCGTTCAATTTACTTTCTAAAAACATCAGGAACTGCAATAACACTAAGCAATGTTTGAGGCTATTTACTAAAGCTTTTCTAAAAACGGATGAAGAGCCAATGTTGTATTTGGAAAGCCGTAAATAAACCATTACTGTTGTTATTACTAAGAAGCAAAATGGCGTTCTTTTTGGAACTTTTGGCGGGAAAACGTGTGCGTCCCAAGGTTACTTGTGATTGTTAGAAACAAACTGACAAATGTACCTGAACCGCGAGCGTGAAGTGATTTGTTCCGTAACGCAAAGGAACACTACAACATTCCAAACTAGCATCTACTTCGGCTTCCTCTCTGATCACGACCAACAGTTCTTCTGTGCTCTTCATAACCGACTGTGAGTCTACCCTGGGTAGGCGAGGATGAGGAGCTCCTTCGTCTGTCGACACGACATCACCACCAGAATCTAACAACAACACATCGTGTAGAAATAAAATATTAGTATAACGTTTGACTCAAATCTACGCGACCAGACCGAAAGGCAGTATGGGAATAGGACAGCAGATTAAAATTATGGAATCTTCTCGCGAAGCTCTGTCATCTGTTCTTGCTTGCTTGATTTAAAATGCACAATGTATATTTTGTTCATCATTTGCCATTATATTAGATGGCAAAATTGACCTACCCATCAGGATCCCTTTTGGTCTGGTCGCGAATGCTTAAGTCAAACTTAGCGACCGCGTTTTTGAAATAGTTGTATATTATCACTATAAAACTCAGTATCAACAGTCCATGAATTAGCTAAGTTATTGTACGACTCTGACATCAATTTACCAAATAAGGACACGGAAGCGGGAAGATATATAGAGCCGTAATCACACCCACTCAATTTTCCGTGACTCCCTAGGCCGGGTTGTTCAAAGCCCGATTAGTGCTAATCCAGGGTTAATTTGCATGACAACCAATAGGTTCTGTGCAGAGTTAATCCAGGATTAACACTAATCGGGCTTTGAACAACGCGGCCCTGTTCATTACTGGCTTAACCGGTTTGTGATTTTATTGGATTCCTGCATGTACGTCATTACTAGAAACCAGACTGCTCAAGCACTTGAAGATTGAGATTTTCATAAAGGATATTTTCCACTTCAAGTAACCGACGCAAGTTAGCACTTTCACAAAGCAAAGTAAAAAAAGCAATGCAAACTCGTACTTATATTTTATACCGCACAACACGTTTTTGAGCTTCTGTTTTGCTGTTTCTTCATGAACCTCCATTTCCGGATTTTTTCACTCGTCTTACTGGCGCCACCTGTACCGTTCGGAGCCTGAAATGTTATTGGCTACCCCAACAATACGCCTTTTTTTGCTCTGACGAAGGGCTAGCGCTCGAAACGTCAGCTGCTACTCGCTCCCCACAGCGGTTAGCATACCTTAATCGACTTTTAGTTGGTTAAACCAGTGTTTACCTCAAAAACTAAAACAATAACAACACATTCAATAACATAACATAATTCTTTGTCGGCGCAGATCAATAAGAAACATCAGCTGCTACGCACGGCGGTTATAGAGCATTCATTATCAACTTGGCTTAGTTGGTAAAACCAGCATGTTACTGTCTGTAGGTCTAAATATCTCCCGGCAGTCTTTGTGTTCACCGCCCCCTGTAAGCTCAAAAAAATTGAAAGTGCCGGTCTGACGGGGCGGGAGGTCCTAGCCGAGAGCAATCACAGCAGATTACTACTATTCTGATTTGTAGTCGATATCGAGCTTTCCAACGACGCTAAGTTTTCTTAAACAGACTGGCCTTGTTTCAAGGCCAACTTTGGATAAACTTGTGATCACATGGTCACTTTTTTAAGACTTTTCAATGTCGTGGAGATTTTGTCCTAGGTTTTGTCTCTTTTCAAGACGTCCATAGCATGGCCTACATAGATAATCCGACGTTGCATAGACGAACAAATACAAACCCACGAGTTCGAAATTTATTGACTTTTTGGTTTTTATCTTTTGGACCAGAAATCGGCTCAGTGCAGTTGGTGATAACACGCTCTCCAGTACAGTAGTGGAGTCTCTCCCCCCCCCCCCCCCCCCAACACGCTCTCCAGTACAGTAGTGGAGTCTCCCCTCCCCCCCCGGAAATAAAAACTGCCCACCTTCACCAGCCTTATCAGAGAGATCTTCTTCAAGAATGCCAATCAGGATTAACGCTTTGCGAGCTTGAACAATAGAAAACCGTTACAATCGCCATTTTCGTACAGTACGAAAATGGCGATTGTAACGGTTTTCTATTGTTCAAATGTAAACACGGGCTCGCAAAGCATTAATCCTGATTGGCATTCTTTCAGACAGTGCAGTTGGTGATAACACGCTCTCCAGTACAGTATGGGAGTCCCACCCCCTCCCCCAAGAAATAAAGACTGCCCACCTACACTAGCCTTATCAGAGAGATCTTCTTCAGACAGTGCAATTGGTGATAACACGCTCTCCAGTACAGTAGGGGAGTCCCACACCTTCCCCCGGGAAATAAAGACCGCTCACCTTCACTAGCCTTATCAGAGAGATCTTCTTCAGACAGTGCAGTTCGTGATAACACACTCTCCAGTACAGTAGGGGAGTCCCACCCCCTCCCCCCCCCCCCCCAAAAGAAATAAAGACTGCTCACCTTCACTAGCCTTATCAGAGAGATCTTCTTCAGACAGTGCAGTTGGTGATAACACGCTCTCCAGTACAGTAGGGGACATGGCCCTGTTTAGGGATCTTTTGCTGGAATAGGTGCTGCTACCTCTTCGCATATCAGATGTGTGAAGGCTGAAACTGATACGGCGACACGTCACCTCCTGAAATTACCAACAGCCACAGGTAAAACAAATTACATGAGCCGGCTTTATTTCCTTTGTCTCCTTAGGTATTTCCGAGACATAGAGAGCTTAAAGTGCCTATCACCCTTTTGCAATTTTGATAGCTTATGAACCTCCGAAACGTTTTGAGTACTTCTGTGAAGAAAGTTTTGGTTTGAAGTGAATACTTTATGTTCTACGCTTGTTTGAAATCGTGTAAATGTGACCTTTCCTGACCCATAACCGCGTAAGTAAAAGCCTGGGTCGAAACCTGGGTAGACATCATCTTGACGTCATATAATTAATTCGGCTGTGCAATCATTTGAGGAAATACTTAACATGTTGACTAAATGACTTTTTTCTTTACTAACAACTCAAAAACTGTGTATATTTTCTATGCATCGATGTTGTTGTGATAAAAAGGCGCCATGGGGAATAATGCATTAATGAGATGACGTCTACCCAGGTTTCGACCCAGGCTTTTGCTTACGCGGTCATGGGTCAGGAAAGGTCACATTTACATGATTTCAAACAACCGTAGAACATAAAGTATTCACTTTAAACCAAAACTTTCTTCACAGAAGTACTCAAAACTTTTCGGAGGTTCATAAGCTATCAAAATTGCACAAAAGGGTGATAGGCACTTTAAGCATCAACGACGGCGTCGGTAGCGAGGAAGGGACCTAGAAAAATGTTTTCTCCCAAAATGTGATGTTTACTATTTACTTCGTTCGCCTTTAATTACTTTTCACATTCATGTCTTCGAAGCATAGAGTTCCGTTCACGCCGAACGAAAAACGGAATGATTTACTTTCTGACAAAAAACATTGGGGTTTTCACGTCGTATTTTTCCAGACAACGGTCGAAATGTAAGCGACTACGTGCATTTTCACGTGCAGCTATTGTATTTTGTAATTAAGGCTATTGTTTTATGCCGTCGCCCTAGACCTTGCCGTCGTTGATGCTTAAAGTTAAAGTGCCCCAAACCCAAACCCCTTTTGCAATTTTTATACATGTGAAACTTTGAAAGGTTTTGAGTACTTCTGCGAAGAATTTTTTGGCTTACAGAGAATACTCTATGTTCTATGCTTGATTGAAATGGTGAAAATTTGACCTTTCCTGACCCATGACCGCGTAAGAAAAAGACTGGATCGATTCCTAATTATCTTACGTCGTCCAATTCATTCGACTTTGCAATAACTTGAATAAATATTTAGCATTTTGTCTAAAATAACTGCTTTCTTTACTAAAAACTCAAAGACTGTGTATATCCTCTATATATAGATGTTGTTGTGATAGAAAGGCGCCATGGATAATAATGCATTAATGAGGTGATGCAAGATAAGGAATCGTCCCAGGCTTTTTCTTACACGGTCATGGGTCAAGAGAGGTCAAATTTTCACCATTCAAACAAGCCTAGAACATAGAGTATTCTCTGTAAACCAAAAATTTCTTAACAGAAGTACTCAAAACCTTTCAATGATTCATATGTATAAAAATTGCAAAAGGGGTTAGGTGCACTTTAAGCTCTCTAATGTGGCACAAGTTGTAAGCGCGTTGCCTCTCCAACACATCCTCCCGGTTGAATTAACAACTATCCTTAAATGGAAAACACGCTTGGAATAATGATAATCGTTAATTCTAATGACATTCTTAAAACCAGTCAAGGATAAAGATAAAGATTTGTTACATTCCGAACGGCGGTAGACCGGCTTAGTGTAGTAGTGATAACGTCTGCACTACACTGCAGTACACGCAAAGGGCTACGAGTTCAGTCGAGTCCGAGTCTGAGTAGGAGCGATCAAAAATTATTTTTCCTCTCTTTACCTTCTCTTGTTGTTTACCTGAGAACCCGTCGTTCACCCGTGAACTCGTCCGATGGTTAGGGTTTGGTTCAGGTTAGGATTTGTCGTAGAATTAACGATTATCATTATTCCAAGCGTTTTGCCATTTAAGGATAATTGTTAATTCAACGGGGAGAATGCGTTGGCCTCTCACCATTGTGACCTGAGTTCTAGCCCTGGTAACATGCGAGTTGAGTTTGTTGCTATCTCGCCCTTGCTCTGGGGTTTTTCTCCTCCTCGAAAACCAGCAATTCCAATTCGATCTGTGGTTTAGCCGGGTCCTGACTTTGATCAGCCCCTATGGTTGTTTCAGGTCTCGTTAAAATGTTATCGTTTACAGAGTGAATTGTAGTATGTTTTGTTTGGTCTCGTCAGTATAAAGGAAATCGTGTAACTTACCCACATATCACTTACGAACTTCAAGTAGCTTGGTTTATATGTACACGTGCAGTGGAATTTAGCGTGTAGGTTTTGGTGGAGGGAGGAAAACCGGAGAACCCGGAGAAAACCCTCGAAGCAAGGGGGAGATACCAACAAACTCAACTCACATATGACGTCACGTCCGAGAATCGAACCCAGGCCACCGAGGTGAACGCGCTTTAAAGTGCAAGTAACGCCATAAAACTTAGTTTTCTTTGAGGCAAGAGCAGAAATTAAACTAGAATAAACGCTACCCGAATTGCGGATTATATTGTAGTAGTTTTCTCTAGGGAGGGAGTTGATTCATCTTATGACGTCACAGGGTCCATGAAAAGTAACCAAAATTTGGGATTAAATGCCAGAAATGTTACAAAATTTGCAATACCTTTTTGTGAGAAATAAACACAATAGTACAATATCATTTATGATTTCTTTGACATGATACTTGCACTTTAACCACTCGGTGACGTTTACTGTGTACATAACACTTTTCGAGAAATGAAGGATGGAACAAAATTAAGGCACAGTAGAACTGGAATAGACTACTTTAAGTCTCTTCGTTGCCGTTGCGCTTGATTAAGTTCTCTTATTATTGCAGCAATGACAACAACACTAACAACAACAATAGAAATATCAACGACAAGAGCATCAACAACAAAAACAGCTATACAACAACCACTTTCAACCAAAAACACTTAGTTTGAGTAAACAGAAGCTGCCCTTTTAAATCAGCCGCCTTGCCTGCAATAAAAGCAATGCAGGCTCCGAATTATTTGCACAGGCTCTAGACCGGCCACAATTATTACACTTGCACATGTGAATTCTTAAGGCACTTGACATTAGCACAATTGACAGTATGGATTTTCAGAACCTTTAAGTACTATTATCTATCCTATAAGGATATCTGTATCCATTCTGTTTATTTGATCGGTAAAGCTATTTGCATATAACCGATATAAATTAATAAATACATAAATAAGTAAATAAGTAAATTGATTAACAACTAAATATAAGCTTATTGCAGCTAATGGCAACAATATAGAAAGAAGTAGTATTAGGTCAGAAAAGACAGGACTTGCCTGCTCTGGGAGATTATTCCAGGCAGGAATAGTGCGGGAAAAAAAAGAGTACTTTAAGACATCAGTACGCACAAGGAAGTGATTGTAATTTTTAGAGTGCTTCCGCCATGTAACCCCGGTAGATAGGGCGGCATACTGAGTTGGCTCAATGGCGTTGAGGCCAAGGGTGGCTTTGTGAAAAAAGCTTAGGCGGAGGCACTCGCGCCGTTTAGAAAGGAGGGGCCAGTTCAGGTTAGATAACATGGAGCTGACACTGGGCTCCCTCGAGTAGTCCCGATACACGAATCGTGCCGCACGTCTTTGCACCTTTTCCAACTGGATGGATAACTATTATTCATCAAATTATTCAAAATACTATTGCAACTCAGTATTTATTAGTGCAAAGTATCTCGGAAGCAGCACAAAGACCCTAGTTAAAGCGGTTATGGATTATTGAGTATCGAAAGTAATAAGTGATTGCTTTGGTTTTGCATTTGCTTTATAGCTTTTCTATTAGCTGTGAAAATTGTTTTGTAATTATCAGTCTATCAAATTCTAAAATAAAACCAAACATTGTTTTGGACCATCACACAATCCACGAGTTATCCACGATTGTGTTTACTTTACTTCGTGATTGGGTCAGGTAAAACCAATCATGAATTACTTCGGTTTGTCATTCGCTCATTGTATTTTACTTGCTCCTGATTGGCTCATTGTGTTTTTACTTGCTCCTGATTGGCTCATTGTGTTTTACTTGCTCCTGATTGGCTCATTGTGTTTTACTTGCTCCTGATTGGCTCATTGTGTTTTTACTTGCTCCTGATTGGCTCATTGTGTTTTGCTTGCTCCTGATTGGCTCATTGTGTTTTACTTGCTCCTGATTGGCTCATTGCATTTTTAATTGCTCCTGATTGGCTCTGTTGTCACTTTGGGTTTTACGACACTCAATCAAAAACCTCTCTATCACAGTGTTTAACTAACCTCGTGTAGACCACTGTAGAGGGTTAGCTCTACGTTGATCTGTTCTCCAACACTACCAATACCCTTGAGTAGATTGATCTGCACGTCCTCGACACGAAGGAGAGGCTCCGCACGTATAATGATCGGTTGCTCTAAAACAACAATAGGTCGCACCTCATCAGCTTAAAAAACTTAAACCTATTGGTCTTAGGAGGGGGACATTGGGGTTTGCGGTGTGGGTCAGTTTTTAGTGCGGTATTTCGGTGAATTGAATCCTATATTGCGGTGATCTCAAATCCTGCGGTGTGCGGCGTTGTTTGTGTTTTCAAACCTGCGGTATTCGGTGAAACGTTTATTTTCAAAGTCAAATCCATGTAAATTGCAGTGTCGGTATTTTGTCAACGTTACATGCGGTGATGCGGTGTTTTCGGATTTTTTTTGCGGTGTTGCGGTATTGAGAGCCCCACAATGTCCCCCTCTCTTAGGCTTAGTAGTTTTATTGTTTTAGGCGAAAGAGTTCACATACATATCTAAAATTAGAAACAGGAGTGATTGCCTTTATGTCCTTTCAGTTTCGGCGGGAAACTGGCGGGACGTGCGCGTGCTGTCACATCAAAAGCGCATGCGCGTCATGTTTTGCCGCGGTATGTACTCACCCACACAGCGGTCAAACGTCTGCGCATGCGTCAAAAGTCTTGCAACAACAACATATTCCAAAACAAATTCAAAGCGAGCCGGCGGCGTCACTGTTCACACACCCGTTTTAAAACCTTGAGAACTTTTTTGGTAAATTACAATTTTTTTGGGTAAACTCACAGCTTGAAGTTTGTTCAATTTCCAGTCGACTGTGAAAATAAAAAGGTTAACTTTTACGTACTTTTCTTAACTTTTGGGGGTAGAAGTTCACAAACCGAGTTTTTTTTGAAACACCGGGTTGTTGTAATATGTTTTACGGTAAATTTTGCGCGGGAAATTCGCGCAACGGCCCACCAGACTGACCGTAATACGCACGCGCAGACGTTTGACCGATGTGTGGTACTCACCCACGTCCAGTGTGTCCCGGATGATTTGCAATAGTTCCTGTGCGTACTGAGCCATCTGATCAGCTGGTAGCGTTTCCTCACAAGCGAGTACTGCACACGAGTAGGCATAAGTAAAAACAGTCAAGAAATCTTAAGATATTCATGTATGTATGTTCGACTTTCTTGTCCAATCAGATTAGGGAAGCCATTTCAATGTTATGCCGTTCCAAAACGCCTTATTTAAAATGTTTCAGTGTTCTGTACCATTGTAATATATTCATGCTTTGAGTCGAGACATAATTGTGTTGAGCGTTCCCGCGTTTAGCTTTGTTCTTGTCTGTAAAGTGTGAAGAAAAGCTCTTTGTGCTAAACAAATTTAATCGTTTGATACTTTTACCGATCCTAAATCCCTCAATCACGGTTTCTGGGAAACTACCAACCCACCCCTCCCTTGTGTATCAATCTGTAATTAATGATTGGCCATTAAACTTAGGGTGAAACAGGGGAGGTGGGTGGGGGTTCCCAGCAACCGTGACTGATCCTCATAAATGATATGAAACGACGGTAAACTTCTCTAAGCTGCTGATTCATTACATGAAGGCAAAGCGAACTGAGTTACTGTGTCTGATTTGGTGCAAACGAACTAAATACGCCTTACAAGTTGTAGCAATGGAGCAGTGAAACTTGTATTTTGGTTATTTCTAATGGGACTATTGCTGGATACATTCACGTGGTTGTACTGGATGGCAAAAACTGACTTCATTTATTTAAATGCACTTGTACGAGATCGGTAGTGTTATTAGCAAAACTTGTTTGTAAATGCTATTTTCCACCTCCACACGATAGTCGATCTCTCTAAAACAGCGTTTTGAAGTTTGTTTGCCATCCAGTAAAGCCTTTCCCATGGGATCACGAGCACAATTCATTGGTTACTGAAGTGATATATCAGCACATGACTGTTTCCAGTAAAGCCTTTCCCATGGCATCACGAGCGCAATTCATTGGTTACTGAATTGATATATGAGCACATGACTGTTTCCAGTAAAGCCTTTCCCATGGCATCACGAGCGCAATTCATTGGTTACTGAAGTGATATATCAGCACATGACTGTTTCCAGTAAAGCCTTTCCCATGGGATCACGAGCGCAATTCATTGGTTACTGAAGTGATATATCAGCACGTGACTGTTTCCAGTAAAGCCTTTCCCATGGGATCACGAGCGCAATTCATTGGTTACTGAAGTGATATATCAGCACATGACTGTTTCCAGTAAAGCCTTTCCCATGGGATCACGAGCGCAATTCATTGGTTACTGAAGTGATATTTCAGCACGTGACTGTTTCCTGACCCATTCATTGGTTACTGAAGTGATATCAGCACGTGACTGTTTCCTGACCCATTCATTGGCTACTGAAGTGACATATCAGCACGTGACTGTTTCCTACAAAAGGCCTATTGCTTATTTCACTCGTTTAGAAAACAGAGTGGGGAAACAACACGTTGGAACGGAGCCCTCCTATTAAAAATGTCTTAAGAGAATGGATTCATTGGGCGCCTTTATCCTTGATTTTGAACCCTAAAGGCCCGTTTACACAGGCGATTATTTGCGCAATTTTGTCGCGATTCCCACTGCAATTTTGCTCGTCAGAGAAGTTGCACTTTCAAATCGCGCGTGTAAATAAACTAGCGGCGATTTTGGATTTTGATGCAATTTTTATCGCCACCAAATCGCATTGGTTTTTAGCATGTTTGAGACTTGATGCAACTTGATGCAAATTTGCGGCGAGAAAAATTGCAGTGGGACACGACAAAAATTGGATCAAAAATCGCCTGTGTAAATGAGCCTTAAAACAGGGTGGGCCAGGGGTCTTGGGTATACTGATATCCACGGGGATACGGTTGAAATATGGGTATTTGGTATATTTTGGGTATTATTTGCTGTTCGGATTCAGTTGTCTGTGGTTTGGATGGCAGAGATGGTAGGTATTTGGTTGAGCCTGCTAAAAGTAGCTCAAACACTGGTAGCTGGAATGAAAGGATATTGCTCGTGGTCGCCGAGCTGCTTTTGACAATTTACCAGCTTGATGAGGGTTTGTGTAGCGAGCAGAGTCCACTTCTCGCGTTTGTACATCTTGTACACGTTAATAAGGAGAGGTTCAGCACGCTCTAGCTCACCGCGACACCTGGTGGAGACAGCAAGTCATAGTTCCAAACCTGTCAGTTAAAAGGCACTTAAAGGAGAACTGAACCCTAAATCAATCCGACGACTATACAAACTTGTGTACAAGAGAAATAAGTTCTGCTATTTTATTTCTTTGTGGTGCACGTCTAACCAGAGGAAATACGTTTTGATGGTCGAAAAATAACTGATTCTCCGCTGATAAAGCTATTTTGTGTGGCGGCTCAATTTAGTGCTTTTTCCCCCGTATCGTACGTCATGCATACCAAGGAAAAATAACCACACCTTCAGCACAAAGAAAGCACAATAGTGCGCAATTATGAGTCGTTAGCCGGTCCATCTATTCAAAGCCGAAAACAACATGACAAACCTAATTTATTCCACGTATAGTACGTCACAGATTACAGGAATTGAGCCGTCTGTACTTAGCGGTGGTTGGGAGGAAGATTTTCAGGTTTTCTTTCATTTGACCATAGTTAATAGAGTGGAATGGTTAGGAAACTCAGGGACCTTCTTTGTTATAGGTCTTTGTTAGCTTTTTTCAACCACCACCGTGCACAAAACACAATAGAAATTCCAACATGTTAATCAATCAGCCAATAGAAACGTGTGAGTTCAGTCGTTCAGGGGACGCTAATGAACTATGATCGTGCACAATCTTTTGTCTTACCCCTTCCAACCTAAATCGCAGCGCCTTTGTTAGCCCTTTTGAAGTTTACCGGGTTTCCTAACCATTCCACTCTATTAACTATGATTTGACGGAACACACAGTAAAATAAATGTTGGTATGAGTCTTTTCATGTTTAGATCTACTCATTGAGCTAAAGTTGATTTTAAGCTTCAGTTCTCCTTTAAAGGCAAAGCAAAGTCTGCTGTGAAATATTCCTTATGGCTGCCTAAATCTATTGTATTTGTCTCTTGTAAATTGTACATTAGATTTCATTTTTGGGCGGATTTTCCTGTCCATAAAACTCATCTGAATTCACCGGGCGGTGCCATTTCCACGGTTGCCCCTATTGTCAGAAAACAATGGGGGCAAGACTGTGACGTCATAAGATTGAAGATGGCGGCGCGACAAAGATATGTTTTATTGCTTTTATAAAATAACGGCAACATGCAACTACAAAATTTATAGGACATAACGCTCGTGCTGTTTCCGTGTCTTTAGCCAATCAGAGAGCGCGTATGATTTGGGTTATTTTATAAATTCGGTTAAAAACTTACATATAAAACTGTGCTAAGTCCATCCCCAGAGACTTGGCGGAACGAGAACGGCCAATGTTTTTGTAGATTTGGATGGCTGACTCTGTCAATTCCTGGGAAAGGGCGTGTCACCAAAGCGATTAGCCGACGTAGCGGTCCTCGTATTTTTCCGACGGTCTCAGTTTGTCCCAGCTTTATGTTGAGCGCGGGGGATTGGGACAAACATGAAAGCGAGGTCGGTAACATGAAAGCGAGGTCGGTAACATGAAAGCGAGGCCGTGCCGCCCCAGGTGCTGATCAAAATCCGTGGGACAAACAGGGCCACTACGAAGACTACAAAACAATCAAAACATTAGAGTGCCTATAACCCTTCTTGCAAGTATTATAGTTATAAACCTTCAAAATGTATTGAATACTTCTGTGAAGAAAGGTTTGGTTTACAGTGAATACTCGATGTTCAACGCTTATTTGAAATCGTGCAAATTTGACCTTTCCTGACCCATGACCGCGTAAGTAAAAGCCTGGGTTGATACATGGGTAAGCGCCTTTCTATCACTAAAACATCGATGCATAGAAAATATGCACAGTTTGTGAGTTGTTAGTAAAGAAAAAAGTCATTTTAGTCAACATGTTAAGTATTTCTTCAAATGACTGTAAAACTGTAAAGTCGAATTAATGAGATGACATCTACTCAGGAATCGACCCCGGCAGGCTTTTACTTACGCGGTCATGGATCAGGAAAGGTCAAATTTACACGATTTCAAACATGCGTAGAACATAAAGTATTCACTGTAAACCAAAATTGTCTTCACATAAGTACTCAAAAGTTTAAAAGGAGGTTCATATATGGCAATAACAAATGCAAAAAGGGTTAATTTTATAGGCACTTTAATTCAATCTATCCCAGAGCTAGAAATAAGGCTCACGCACTCACAAAATGCGAGAAATGTTTAGAAATGCGAGTAAAATCTCATGACAACTATAGCAAAATGTTGCAAGTAGAATCGTGCTGAACTCGCTGTTGTTGGTAGTGGAGCAGACCATGTTGCTAGTATAAATTAGTGACAACTAGCAACAGTTGTTAGTAGAATCTTGCTGAACTATTTGTTGTTGCTAGTGGATCAGACCATGTTACTAGTAAATATTAGTGACAACTACCAACAGTTGTTAGTAGAATCTTGCTGAACTATTTGTTGTTGCTAGTGGATCAGACCATGTTACTAGTATAAATTAGTGACAACTACCAACAGTTGTTAGTAGAATCTTGCTGAACTATTTGTTGTTGCTAGTGGATCAGACCATGTTACTAGTATAAATTAGTGACAACTAGGAACAGTTGTTATTAGAATCTTGCTGAACTATTTGTTGTTGCTAGTGGATCAGACCATGTTACTAGTGAATATTAGTGACAACTAGCAACAGTTGCTAGTAGAATCTTCCTGAACTATTTGTGGTTTTGTGGCTGTTTCTATAGTGGATCAGACCATGTTACTAGTATAAATTAGTGACAACTAGCAACAGTTGTTAGTAGAATCGCATAGCCAAAGCTGAATCGCACGGTGCATTTGCGAAATCAGACGTTGATTGGCTGAGAGGGAGTGGTGATTCAGAGTGGAATCACCACTGTAGACTACGCGCGCTATTTATAACTTGGCAAAATATCAACAAAAGTACTAAATCTTCAAGTAATTCTCGGAATATGCGATTCAAGGAAAAAGCGACTCGGGCGATATCGGTTTTCTCGTGCAATTTAACGTGGAATTACCTCGTCAGGCATGTGATTTTCCTATAGAATCTTGCTGAACTATTTGTTGTCGCTAGTGGATCAGACCATGTTACTAGTAAAAACAGTGACAACTAGAAACAGTTTCTAGTGGTATTTTCCTCTCATTTCAAGTACTACCGTCTGAGTGTGACTATTAAAACTTGCAAATCACAAGCGTTCTTCCTTATAAAGGAAACTTTCAGAAACGTTCAGAACTTTTCCTAGGGGATGATTACATTAGACCGGTACGAACTTAGACCGCCGGGTACGAGTTCATATCGGGCACCATATAAACCACTGTAAGAACGAGTCTCCGTTTATACGAGACCAGGACGAAAACGTTTCTTAGACTGGCCTGACTCATTCCGGTTGCTGGACCGGCACGAGTTTGATCAGACCAGTATGAAGACAGACAGGAACAATATTTTCCCATGTGAACCAATTAAAGCTAAAGGCCTTGAGTGGATTTTCGTCCCGGTCTCATGTACATCGTCGTTATTTTCGTACCGGTCTCATGTAATCACCACCTTAGTTCCCCAGTCTTGGGAAAAATCTGCTTAGCTTACCAGATAGAGTTCTTCAAATGCGTGCTTGGATGACAGGGCGTCTTGGAGCCTTTTAGCGGGACTCTGTCCATCCATTTGGGCTACAGTGAATGGGAAATGAACATTAGCACACAACATTCATTAATTATACTCGAAACGAACGCCTGCAAAGTACGATTCCGACACTTCCGTAAGCAAAAAAATAGCCCTTTTTACTTTAACTCGAGAACAAATTTACAACCAGAGAAATGTGACGATTATTTCATCGACAGCGCAAATTGTCGCATGCCGCATCTGAACCCATCAGGTTGTCGGGAGAGAAACTTGAAGTGGTTCTCAATGCATTTTTTTGTTTAGCAATTCTTCAGGATGTTGTTGGAAATAATTGTCCTAGTTGGGCAGTAATTCAGCGCCTTTCGCGAAAATCTCGAACGGAAGGAAACGCAAAAACAATTGGACCAGCGTCCTGCCATGGTGAAAATCTATCGGACATTTTTGGCAAAATGAGCAGTTATAGTCTGTTGTCCAACAACAATGTGAATCTCGGATTACTTTGTAAATTTTGCGTGCACAAGTTTCCCGCGCAAACTGAAAGAAAACAAAGGCACAATAACCCTTGTTTTTAGTTCTGTTAAATGTTTCGTCAAAAATCAACACCAACCAAGTGATTACTTGATACATGCGCAGTACCATGACATAGCCCCTTTAAGTTTGCTTAATTTGTAATTCACTGCGAGTTTACTAAGTTATAAAGTTATTTACTAAAGAAGGTTTAAAGTCATCGGAAAATATACCAAACCTGTACTTGAACAATATCTTCCCCAGAGCCTCCGGAGCAGAACATCATACCGTTTGGCCGCGATGTGCACTTACCCTCATCTTGTGTGTTGCCGATTCCAGACAGAAGTAAACATACAGCTTGGAGTCCCGTTTCAGTTGCTGTCATGTCTGGCATTAGACCACAAAGCCGGCCAACTTCGTCCAGCTACATAAGAGACCATCGGCAAAGAAAACAAGCCTCAGTAATCTATATACAGTGCAAGCCTGTAATATTGAATACTAGGGTGCACCGAAAAAAGTGGTCGTTAAGCGGTCGGTGGGTGGTCGATAGATGGTCGGTAAGTGCTCGTTGGGGTGGCCGACCACTTACCGACCACTCTTTTTCGGTATAGCTTATTCAAATTTACCGTAGATGCCAGTTTGTTAATAACATTTTATTGGTTCTTAACTCCCCGACTGTGTTACACTCAAAAGCGTGTTTTTTCTGTGTCCATACTCAAGTATGGGTGACGTAACGAAATCTGCCTTCTCTTTTGACGATTCGCTTCGTACGTTTTGAGTTTGTTGATTTATCTCTTTCAGCATCATGTTATAAGGCCTTTTTTAACAGAAGCTGCCTTTCGTAGGAGGGCAAATACATTTGGCATCACATAACTATTTGCAAGCCTGACAGACATCTCAGGTCAATCAAAGATTTCAAGTAAATATACGTGTACTTGAATGTAATGATTAAAAAGAGTAACTGCCGAGGTCATACTAACCTTCTTTTTGGCGTACTGGTAGAGTAAGGCCACGTGCAGGCTGTAGGACAATTCGTTGTCATCATAGTACTCCTTACAAGCCCTCAACACCTCCAGAACCGTCAATATTATAGAGCATGCAGTGCCACCTAAAGGCATGGAAATCTGTGAAAAAAATATAAGAAAATATAGTCATTTTGTAAGATGAACATCATTCACGTACATGTTCACATTCACGTTTTGGTTAAAATTCACGTTCACGTTAGCATTTACGTTAACGTTAAAATTCACGTTCAAGTTCACGTTAAAATTCACGTTCAAGTTCACGTTAAAATTCACGTTCACGTTAAAATTCACGTTCACGTTAAAATTCACGTTCACGTTAGAATTTACGTTCACGTTAAAATTCATGTTCCACAATGTGTGTCCACAATGAAACTATTGCATCCCAGGCGACAATGATGCAGTCTGGATACACCTCTGGTAGTCACACCTACTTGGGCTTTTGAATTGCTTTTCCTGATTAAGCAGTTTTTAATGTTTTCAAAGTACTTCAGGACTGGACAGAGCTGCGGAATTCATAACTTTATGCTATGTTGATGATATACTATTACCTTGAGAATGTCAACCTCGTGTACCAGATTATGCAGGAACTCCAAGGTCCTCAGTGCAATCTCAAACGGCCGTTGCAATAACAACAACAGTTTACATTGACACGCAAACAGATAGTTCCTCAGATCAACAAACGTTGCTTCCTGTGTCTTTATGAGGCCTCTAAGGAACTCCCGAGGATTCTGGGACAGGGGAACACCGTCACAGCACTTGCTCTCCCGCAAAAAGATGTCAATGCACGTGAGGGATTCTGGGAAATAGAACAGAGCACGTGAGGGGTTCTGGGAAATTAGAACAAAGCACGTGAGGGATTCTGGGAAATTAGAACAGAGCACGTGAGGGGTTCTGGGAAATTAGAACAGAGCACGTGAGGGGTTCTGGGAAATTAGAACAGAGCACGTGAGGGATTCTGGGGAATTAGAACAGAGCACGTGAGGGGTTCTGGGAAATTAGAACAGAGCACGTGAGGGGTTCTGGGAAATTAGAACAGAACACGTGAGGGATTCTGGGGAATTAGAACAGAGCACGTGAGCCTGGGTTACGTTTTGAGTTTCATCCCTCTCTTTGGCCCAATCTCGGCTCTCGTCTCTCCGTGATTCATATAAAGACCACTAAGTTATTATTAGATGAATATCGCCACTAACTGTAACATCATCCGATATAAGCATGAATTTGAATAATACAAGTGTTTTAATTTCTGGATCTAGGCGAGTTCTAAATCAACTAGTTAATTTCAGGAGAATTTTGTGACATGGCATTGCTTTATTGTGTGGTCTACCAGTCTATTGTGTGGACTTTTTCTTTACTAATAACTCACGGACTGGGTATATTCTCTATATATCGATGTTGTTGTGATAGAAAGGTGCCATGGAGTTAATGCATTTTAATGAGATGAGATGAGATGACGTCTACTCAGGAATCAGTCGACCGAGGGCTTTTTCTTACGCGGTCATGGGTCAGGAATAGTCAAATCTTCACCATTTTAAACAAGTGTAGAACATAGAATATTCTCTGTAAACCAAAACGTTTTTTGCAGAAGTACTCAAAACCTTTCCAAGGTTCATACAGTGTACTAGCTATTAAAATTGCAAGACTTCTGATTTCTTATACTAATAACTATTAATTATTAATTTCTGATTACTTACTAATAACCAATAATTGCGTAATTGCATAATACATTACTAATAGCATATTTTTACATTAACATTGCTACATTATATCAATAATGATACTAATTACTTGATTAAATGTTATTTATTTACAACATGTATATATATTAATAAAATGCTATATAAATATTTATGAAATATTACTATAGAAGAGACAACTTCCGTACCGCAGCACAGCTTTAAAATACTTCAAGACATCATAGTACAGAATTCATCTGGCAGAGAGTTCCATTGCTTTAGTAGCTGTATAAACTACCGATTTCAGAGCGTAACGAGTGGTATTGACGTTTGGGATCCCCAGCTTGTGTATACTCCAAAGATTCTTAATATTAGTTCTGATTCTGAACATATTCTTAATATACATTGTATGCAGGCAGATAGTTAGTAATTGCCTTAAATATAATAATAAGCATATCCTCTATACATCGATCAGCTAGAGTATAGCCAATGCGATCAGTTAATACAATACAATCAGTTAATACAAGAGCTCTAATGTGTTAAGGGAATGTTACCTCCATATTTAGAATTGATGATGAGTTGTGTCAGGAGAGCATCGATTTCATCATATTGGATAAGGGCTTCTTCGTAAAGCCCCATCATCTCAAACACAAATGCCAGCTCCTCCTGGAAATATCAATATGAAGAATTATTTCACATGCAAAATTTCATTTGTCTGTCCTCCTATCCATGTATGTGTGTAGATGAATGAATCTGCACCTGTAGATGAAACAAAAAAGAAATACGCCACGAGACACAGGCAAGTAAGTACTAAGTAAGTTAAAGTAATATAGGTAAGTGACTTTATTTAAGTGTCAATGTATTTAGCTTTGCAGCTAATTGGAGACACTTAACTCCTAAGATTTTACGTCCTTATCCGAGAAGACGTGAAGGTCTAACATTTTGCTGTATCATGTAAAGGCAGCACCTTCTACTCAGTTATTTTAAGACCCTGCATGTTGGTCCGGCTGGGGTTTGAACGCGCGACTTCCCGGTCGACAGACCGGCGCTTAACCAGTGAGCTAACCGGGAGGCAGTCACAGGACTGTCGTTCTCAGGATTTTTATTACGTAGTCATTGGACGAGTGTGTGCACGACTATACATGTCATTCAATCATCTTAATTTGTACTACCTAGCTAGATTAGCTCTTCATATTTATTTCTAGGTAGCTTATACCCAACTTCTGAAATTTTAACTTTATAATAACACTGTCTCTGCACATGTGGTTTTTGAATAAATTATTGTCTATTGTCTCAACATGTCAGTGTGATGTCATCTGTGCATCTAAAGAGAACAGACCTGTAGCAAAATGACATCTGTGTGTTTATACAGTAATAATAATATTATAGTAAGAAAACGAGGCTACGAAATGATTACTAAGTTTTTTAACAAACAGTTAAAATCTGTCACTAAGACAGTATAATTATAGTAATGACAAGATACTATTAAATTGTTTTCAAAAATCATGAATAATTAATGAAACAAAAACAAAGGAAATCAATGACTGTGAAGACATTTTATATCTGATAAAATTTCATCCTAATTTACGTAAAATTTTAGCTTGGATTTTCTCGGCCAAAATAAGTCGTATCGCCAAAATAACTTTAAAAGGTCTCTTTACCCTCTTTACATGTGAATGTTTTTGAAGTCGTTTAATAAATTCGCAGCAAATTGTCGGCCTTTATCA
Source organism: Actinernus sp. WN-2022 (assembly GCA_030867875.1). Lineage (NCBI taxonomy): Eukaryota > Metazoa > Cnidaria > Anthozoa > Actiniaria > Actinernidae > Actinernus > Actinernus sp. WN-2022. The sequence continues at coordinate 18,587,573 of JAOWCC010001501.1, forward strand.
GTGAATTTCTAATTAGGATGAAACTTTATATAATATTTCATCCTGCTAAATGTCATTCCCTTGAGATGTGCGTCTTTCTTTCGTTGCATTCTTAAAGCGTTTTTGAAGCCGTTCAAAACACTCACAGCACGCGTTTTATAAGTATAAAAAAATTCGGTCTTCGCCCTCGAATTTTTTAACTTGATAAAACACTGCCGTTCGCGTTTTAAACAGTACGTAAGACTTTAGAAAACTGGACATAAATTATCTTACATGGAGAAGAAAATATGTTGTGAAGCTCCACCTAAGTTCAGTACGTTTCTCTCTTAACGTTCTGACCCTGTCCTCAAACTTGCCAAGGTGACGGTTGAATGATATGAGGAGTAACTGCCGCAGTTTGGAGACAAGAGACTGCCACGACTCCACAGAGCGAGTAAATTGACTCTCTTTATTTGGTTCCCAAAGTTGGATGATCCTAAAAAGAAAAGACAAAAGTTAGTACATAATTGCATATCTTATTTAAAAAAAAGACAATGGGCCTTTAGCAGGAATGCAGTCACGTGGTTGTACTGGATGGCAAGTGTTATTAGCAATTGGTAGTGTTATTAGCAATTCCAAAACACGTTTGTAAATGCTATTTTCTGCCTCAAATTGATTGTCGATCTTTCTAAAACAGATTTACCATAGAAGTTTGTTTGCCATCCAGTAAAGCCTTTCCAATGAGATCACAGGCACAATTCATTGGTTATAGAAATCAAATATCAGCATGTGACTGTTTCCTGCAAAGGACCATAATACCATAAAATTATGATGATAAGCCCTGGGCATATACAACTTGTCATAAGGGGTTTTGAGGGGATTGTATAACTGAGGGGACGTACATATATAACCGGGATAACAAAAACATTTTGAATTGCATTAAAGCTTAGTTTCTAAATATTTTTTTCTTGTTTTTCCGTGTCTTTTTCTCGAGCCGTTTTTTGTTGCGGAGATAGGATCGGTTGTATCTGAAAAACACGGAAAACAAGTGAAAAGGAGGAAGTTTAGGTAAACCAGACTGATGGACCTAAATTTGTATAAACTGGTAGAGGGATCAGATGTACCTGTCATTGTTTTTGCCACCAAAATCACTCTTGATCTTATCAAAAACTGAGCCCCTGAACTGCAACTTGGGCTTGTTGCTTTTTAATGAATCCTGGGAAACAACTTGTACAATAAGCCAGTCGACAATGCCACGGTCCCTTAACTTCCTTTGCCAGTCAGTAATGCTGTCCTTGACATTGCTCTTATATTCATCACCATCCTGGTGGGGGAAATGGGCAGAAATAAGGTCAGAATATTATTTTAAATGACAGGACAACAACGATAAAAAACAATGATATAAATTACAGGAGCATCCTAAGAACATGCAATTTCATTGGCTGCTCAGCGTGCTGGATTTTCTTATAATGCATGCCCAAGCATTTCTTTCAACATATGTCAAATTTTATATTATAAAATAAATAGAAGATGGTTCTTGTATGTCCTATAATAAAATAATGCACTGTTGGTCTTGATAAGCTGCTAATTGCACTCATGTTCTGCTGTTCTTCAAGACCTTGAGCATCCATTATTTCGTTTTATAATATAACCCAGATAGTATGAGCACTCTGATTGGCTTATAGACTCAAAAATCTATGGTCTATTGTGCCGGTAAACACATAGAAATCGGCACGCCTGCTTGCGTTGTGTCGTGGACTCGTAGTTATTTCATAAAAGCAATAGACCACACATTTCAATGTGTTTACTGACTTAATAAAGCACTTGGGATGTTGGGAGAACACATGAAATGCTTGAAAATCATGCACCTTCGGCTTGTGATTTTCAAGCATTTCTTGTGTTCTCCCAACATCCTGTGTGCTTTATTTCGCCAGTAAACACATTGAAATGTGTGGTCTATTGCTGAAATAGAATATGTAGAACCAGCTTCTATTTGTTAACTGTAGCAACAAAAATTAACAGCAATGGTACTAAGCTGAATCAGTAAATGGCTGCATGGACTCATTCTACATCTATAGTTTAATAGAGCGATCATTGCTGACATCATAATTGTTTACATTTTGTCTCATTAACATAAATCATACTTCAAGCTACAAACAAAATTAAGCCAGCACCAACAAATTATCTATGCTCAATACAAGTAATTTTGTAACAACAAAGTTGTAGGGTCATTCCACAGTATTTTGGACATGAAGATCAGTTTTTTTAATGTTTTCCAACAGACCTAAAGTGTTCATAGAATTTTAGTTACATGTATTAAGTGATGATGGTTTATTTTAAAATATGACTTCTTTTGGTTGCAGGTCGGCATTGATGCATAAATTATAATCATTTACAATAAAAGCCAAAATGGCTGTTGCGGAGGGGACAAATCAATCACTAATTATTTATAAATTAAACAAAAAACTGAAATCTTTCAAAACTTATCAGGACATAAACTATTCCTTGTTCCTTTTAAAAAGCAGTCATTACATGCTGACTCTTTGCTCAGAGTCACATGGTAGACATTGTCCATTTGCTAAATGTCCCCTCCGCAACATTTTCACACCTTCAAGTTTATGTTATTAGTGGTCAAATGGTCATATTATATTAGGTACACAGTACGATAACTTCTGAATTATACCTGGAGGTATATTGTGCTGTATTGTAAAGTTCCTGGGCTCTCCATTTAAAGGTTTAAATAAGTTATATTTTATGTTGCGGAGGGGACATTTCTGTTGTGAATCTAAATTATATTCAAAATGTGTAAGTAAAATAGTACAATTAAAACAAGATATTATAGTGTTTCTGTATTCATGTCTAATTATATTAAGTAACCCAAGACAAATTTAACAATTAATGCACCTTTCCTTTAAATTCTAGTAAAACCACAGGTAGTCCTAACTACAATGTACATGCATGTACAGTTTAATTTGTATGAGTCTGCTTGTGGTAAATATACATGTAAATTACAGCACCTCAACTGAAATCAACTGAAAATAATTATTTTTATATGTATGAAACTTTTCACCATCATTTTGGAGATTTTTAATCCATTTTTCCCATTTGCTGTCACTTTTCTCTTTTTCCCATTTGCTATCACTTTTCTCCTCTCTGTTAAAACATCTGCTGACAGCTTTTTTACAATATGATTTATATGGCTTTGCATAATTCAAGTAATTTGCTGTCATTTATTTTAACTTGTACATAATTTAACAGTACTAATGTACTTGCAAAGAATGCTGGAAAATCCTGTACTGAGAATGTGCAGTAGGTGGCAATGAATTGTGGGTAATTACAATGACATGTGCTCTGATTTAATATGGCTTCTCTGTAGGGTTATTTTGATGTTCCTTGCTTTGTTGGTGAATTACTATGTCCTCTAATACAGAAAGGAGTAGAATTAAATTAAATAGGTATAAGTGTGGACAAAATGTCCCCTCCGCAACGTCCCCTGACCACAACAGGTCACAGTCTAAATGAAACCAGTTTTGATAAGAATATAGGAAATGCAGCTGCACTATTTTACCATTAATCTAAAATAGGTAAAGTATTCTTTGGCACAAAAATATATATACATTTAAATTCATTGCAGAATTAGAGAAACTTTCACTTAAACCTGGTAAATCTGCAACAGTAACTTATCTTATTACAGTCTGCCATCAGTACGTACTATGCAGAGAGAATAACAACATTAGAGTACATACTTAGATATAATGGATATCCACAATATAAAGGCAAAACGGATGAGCTCTAATTATTTTATATCAAGCTATGGCATGAAAACTGCTTCTGAATGTCCCCTCCGCAACATACATTATCATAATACTGTGGAATGACACTGTAACAAGTAACACAACACAACTATTGTTGTCAACTGCCCACTTCAGAAAAAACTAGGGGTATGGGGTGAGTTCGGTTTCACAGTTAACTGGCCAGGATAATTTGCTATGTTTCTTTGTATTCTGCAATTAGGGTGTCACCAGTAACGATCCCAAGTGCCTTTGCAAAACCGAACTCGCCCCATCCCCCTAGCTGTTTCTGAAGTGGGCAATTGACAACAATAGTTGTGTTGTGTTACTTGTTACAAAATTACTTGACTTGTATTGAGCATACTCTGATAATTTATTTTGTTGGTACTGGCTTAATTCAGGAATAGCTTGTACCATTATTGCACAGCATGCAGCCCTTCAAATCCTGAGAATACTTTGTAATCAGTGTCCAGGCAAATTAATGGGGTATAACTGTACCAAGTTATCACGACTAACACAATCAACACTCTATCTATAGTGACTGCAGATTCAGGTTAAGAATCAAACTGTGTCAGATTTTGTGATTTAACTACAATATTATGGTTGATCAGTCACTTTCCTGGACTGACATGTTGCTAAATAATGCATAAAGTAGAGATGTTGTCATTTTGCATGCTCTGTGTTTCTTTCATTCAATCTGTCTTTAATTGAGATTCAAGTAGACCGATAGAAATTACATTATTTTGTACTTGAATGTACTATACATGTAATTGTGGCCATGCAACAAAGAATTTCACCATTTTTTTAATGGGGAAAGCATCATTGGGATAGTAAAATATTGAGTGTTCAACTTCAAATCATTTCTTTTTTGCATACTTGCATGCCTGCACATATTGAACAAAGCCAAGCACCAACAGATAGCAAACAAGTTAGCAACATGCATGTCAATTGTTTCTAGTTAATGTAGCAGTGTGACCACTCAACCATAATGGAACACAAAAATTCAGACACCATTTAAAAATGCTCAACCTGAATCCTCGATCAGTACATGTTTACAAGCACCTGACAGTCTGTCCAGAACATGTGGAAAAATGGCTGTCTGTGAAGACTTGAGGCATTTTCTATGTTTCCCACAAGCATACTTTCATGAAGACGAACGAAGCTGGCTTTCAGCTTAACTGTCTTGGGAGGTCTACCATATGATCTGAATGGAAATGGATATGATGAGTGAGAAATGAAGTTCATTAAATTCAAAATTTGATTATTCATTTCAATTTTCCATTGTTTGAAGTTGCAAAATCGAAAATGAGGCTATTAGATTCAAATACACTTATGGTCTGAATAAAAGGTACAAGCCACATAAATACAATCAAAATTTGATAATTGGGGCTCAATAGTCCAGTTTCCTATTTGAAAATTACGGCTGAATGCAATGACTACAGACGCATGTATGCAGGGTTAGCCTCATTCTGAAGTTAAACATTCTTAAATACCAACGAGAAGGTGCAAAATGCGAAACTACAACAATACACGGTTGTGAATAGCCCACCTTCTTGCTGGTGTTTATGAATGTTTAACTTCAGAATGAGGCTAACCCTGCCTACATGCATCTGTAGTCTTTGCATTCAGCCGTAATTTTCAAATACGAAACTGGACTAATTTTGAATTTTGCAACTTTGTTTTCAACAATGGAAGTTTGAAACAAGAAACGAAATCAAATTTCCAATAATGAACTTCATTTCTTGCTCTACAGAGGAGCACTTGGCCTGTCTTGACTGTAATTCTCAACTGCATGGCTGATGAACAAAAATAAACACTGCTACTCTCATGTGCCAATTGAAACTAAATGAATATAAGAATTTTTATACCATCTTGAAAAAAAATATTTCTTCATGAAATTTAAACCCAGATTGCCTGTAAGTCGGTTTACTGACTTGAGATCACTAGATCTGAATCAATAGCCACTCCTCTATACTCAAGGGTATTACATGTAAATTAAGTGTATTAAGTTAGAGTACTCACTCAGTGAGTGGCATCTGTAATGGCGTACTGTAAATTATAGTAACTTCCTCTATCATATGCCAGACCATACTGTCCTTTACACACGACTGTAGGCTTTCCTTTCAAAACCATTACTTGATGTACAAAAGGCATGTGTTGGAGGCCATATGTGTTTCATGTGAGCAGGCTGGTAAAAGCCATCCATCCCAGCTGCTCAACGTTTTGCTTGTTGTTTTGTTCTGCTCATAGTGATAAAAACACATGACTGAGCAGATTTCTTTCTTACAAGTTACAAAGTTAACTCTGTTTTGTGTGTGTGTGGGTGGAGAGGGGGCATTATTCCATGTTCAAAATTATTGTGGGTTCACAAGGCACTAGCCAACAATTTTGACCATGAGATGATGAAAATCATGGTAAATAACAGATAATTATACTGTACCTTAATTGGTAAAAAAAATATTTTTACAACAATCAAAATGGGAAATAGTCAGGACAAGCAAAATTAAAGTGCCTTGAAAACAGGGGAAATTGTAAGGCGAAAGTAATTCTAGCATACGCTCTCACTGACAGTGCTTGAAACTAACTTCTTTATGAACTAGTCCCTGGGCTAGTGATTGACAAAATCTAGCAGCCAGTACACATATTCACACTGCTGTGAAAGAAAAATGTGTTATCTCATTATATTACAAAATTAATCAATACAAAAGTAAATCTACTAGCCCAATTAAGGGCGCGCTAGAGTGTCTCAAGATTCACTAGCCCAACTTGAATAATAATTATTATTTGGTAGTCAGTCCAGGGCTTATAAGTGGACTACTGCTATAGTGACATCACTTGAGCACTGTATCATGAAATTCATGGCACAAGGGATTATGCAATCTGTGATATGCCCTAACTCTTATTTCCAATGGCAATAAGCCAATCAGAAACTGAGTGAGAAGCTGAGCAGTTGTAAAATAAAAATATTCAAACCTTCTCCATTCTGTAGCTGTTTCTGGCAATCTCTTCCCAAGTTCTGGATTCAACTCATTGTAAACATTCTTATTACCTTGACCTACAAGTTAGATTAAAAACACAAAATATGGACTTCAATAATATTCCAAATTATTTTAAACAATGTAAGCAAAACGTCTTTCAACTTTATGAGAGCTGTCATCTGTTAAGCCCTACCTGATACCTTTTGCAATGTTTTTATTGATTTTTTAGCTCGGCTAATCCATGTAAAACAATAATTTATTGATGTAGATATCGATGGAACACTGCGGGTAAATAAAGTGTTGCTCACTCGCTCACTCGCTCACTCACTCTTTCTATCATTTTCCCTATTCCCCACTTTAACTATATCGACAACTTTACACTGGTAAATAGGGAACTGGCTGCTGCACATGATTAGCATAGGGTTAGCCCAGCTGCTAGTGAAGCAACAGACCCTGTTCTTTAACATATGTGCGTCTCATAAACTATTCCTCAAATTCAAACTAACCGTTACTGTAATGACTGAAAACTACATATTATGGAATAGCCCACCTGCTGCCCACCAGGAAAAAAAACCGTTTAGGAGGAAACCTGGTCCCTCCCAATTGCATATTCAGGCAGGAATACAACCTTGAGGGAAAAAGGTTATAAACTAATACTAACAAACTTGTGATATCCACTATTAATATAAACAAAGACAACATTAAATTAAATTAGAAGTAACCCGTTAGCAGCGGTGCCTGAGTCTAGAATAAATTCCTTCAACGAATTCCCGCTATTCCACCAAATCATCTACGTCACATATTACCATAACAACGTAACTGTCACACGTTCCGTGAACCGTGAAAACATCAATTTGCTGCTATTCTTTGAACCGCAGCAAATAATCATATCTACTGTATAGTTCCTAGTGCATGGTCACTGCACCCAACATTGTTTCAATAAATTGCCCTCACTTGCTCTAACAAAGAGCTAACACACAATTCACAACACTTGACCTGCACCTTGTTTATGCAGTGGTTAACATACGCTTATCAACATTTTTTTGGGACAACAAAATGTTAGATAATTTATGCCAGGTTTCCAAATATTTCACTTTGATCTGAGCGTTGATCGAAATTTGGCTTGGAATGAGAGCTATGTTAGAAGAGCTTTGCAAACAACAACTGAGCAACATTTTAAAATTCTTTATACTCTGAATCACTAAGTCTGAAATCTTAAAATATATGAAATACAGTAATTCAGTAATTTAATTTTTTGATGCTCACATTCCAACAGACTCACTTACTTGTGACAATGGGTTTCAGGTCCATTTTGGAGACTATAGTTGAATTGAAAATGTCAATCTCACAATTAACTATATTACTTAAGTGTCGACAAGGGAGAAGCTTGTTAAATCACATTATTATGGTACAACCACTTTACACCAGGCGGCCAGCCATCTTGAAAAGTGACCACAGGTATCCCGAAAATAATAACATAAAAATAGCACGCTTGCGCTTATTTTATTACCCGCTGCACATTTGTATCGTAGTTTCGTATTCCAAACAAATGGTTGCGGAAGGTTTACGTGTTAGAAACTGTTTGTTGTTGTTTTCTTCTAAAAATAGCACACAATTACCTTAAACTCGCAATCAGGATGCTTTGATCTCCTTGAGAAGAACATTACAGCTAAGATTAGAAGCTCTTAAACCTCCAGAAGCTCGGATCATTATGATATTCAGTGTTTATTTTTCCTGATCGATCTGCAAACAGTGATTTAGCGCAGCCTCGCGCTTCTTAGACTTAGTAGAAAATGGCTGGTGGAAAGCTTAGATTGCCTCGTATAAGGAAGAGAATATTTCTTTACGTTGCAGTTGCAGCTGTCTTCATTTTAGGCTGTTTGTTCATCATGCGTAAGATCAGTTCTGACGAAAGTGGAAGTATCAACAGTGGCAGTGGACCCCTCAACTGGCTCAAGACATGGACAAATAATGAACAATTTGGTAAAGGAAACCAGACTCAAATGGAAGTAATTGCTATTCCCAAGAAGCATAGAGACACTGAGAAAAACACAATAGAGCTGGAGAGGCAGAATACAGATATGAATGAAGCAATTACAGTGGACCTAACTTCCTCCTTATCGAAAGAAGTGAATGTACATGTACCGCCATCACCGAACTATAATGTCCACACATTTTATTATGCCTGGTATGGTAATCCCAAATGTGATGGAAAGTACATGCACTGGAATCATGTATACTTACCGCACTGGAACCCTGAAATCGATAAGCGATATCGGCATGGGGTTCATAAACCTCCAGATGACATAGGGTCCAATTTTTACCCCAAGTTAGGACCGTATAGCTCTCAGGACCCCAGTGTTATTCACGACCATATGAAGCAAATGTGTGCTGCAGGGGTAGGGGTTATTGTTCTATCATGGTACCCCCCTAGAAAATCAGATGATCAAGGAGAACCAAATGACCATCTTGTTCCACTCATATTAGAAATTGCACATATGTATGACATGAAAGTGACATTGCACATTGAGCCCTATAAAGGTCGCAGTGACATTACTCTTCACGAGGATGTTGAATTTATTGTCAACAACTATTCTAAGCATAAAGCATTTTACAAATATGTGCATAAAGATGGTCGACAGTTACCACTCTTGTATATTTACGACTCCTATAGAACACCAGCCGCTGATTGGGCAATGCTTCTAAAGCCTGAAGGGAAGCATACTCTCCGTAACACCCCATATGATTGTGTATTTATTGCATTGATAGTAGAATCGGGTAACAGAGATGCCATCCAAGTTGGAGGATTTGATGGACTTTATACCTACTTTGCAACTGATGGCTTTACTTATGGATCATCGTGGAGGTTTTGGGCACACTTGTCTGCATTTGCTAAACAAACTGACACCTTATTTATTCCAAGTGTTGGGCCAGGGTACATTGATACTAATGTCCGACCCTGGAATTCACAGAACACTCGATCAAGGAAAGATGGTGCATACTACAAAAAAAGTTGGACTGCTGCTCTGAGCGTCAAACCTGAAATTGTGTCAATCACTTCTTTTAACGAGTGGCATGAAGGGACACAGATAGAAAAAGCCATACCAAAGTTGGCTCCAGGGTTAATATATCAGGATTATAGTCCACATAAGCCTGACTATTACCTTAAGTTAACCAATGAATTTGTAGAGAAGTTTCGCAGATGATAAAAAAATTATTGTGGGTACATAGAGGTATTACATGGCCACACAGAGATACAGTTCTTATCTTAATTCATGTGCCGGTTAATGTCATAATAATTATGTGAGTGAGCACAGTGAATGAGTGTACATGTATTACAACAAATTCACCACTAGAATATAAAGAACTGTATCTCCAAAGTGCTATGTAATCTGTTTATTATTCACCAAGCTATAAATTACCAGGTTTTTACATGTATGTGCAACATGAATGTGTAGTAAATCCATGTAATTTGCTTATGTTTCACATGTAAAATATCACTTTTATGTTGTACTAAAAAAACAGTATTTTATGGCTTGGTGAATGATAAAATGAAATATTTGGGCATCTTTTTTAACAAATAAGGCTGTTTTGTTTAGGAATAAGGGGTGAAGATACAATTTACATGCAAAAAATACACAATATATGCAGAAATCTCCAGTTTTTAAAAATGAATGCTTGGTTAGACTGCATTCTTAACAATCCATTTTATATACATGTATAGAAAACTGGGGGTAGGGGGTTACTACTAACTTTTACATTAATAAATAAATCATTTTGTTTATCCTCAGATGAATGAGGCTGATTAGGCTTCTATAGCAAGATATGCTAACCCTTAAATTGTCTCTGAGACTCATTCCACACACACTACTTACTACATCCATACATGTATATTCTCTGCACTCAACTCACAAAAATGTCAGTAACTGGTTGGAAAATAAGACCCATGCCTGTAAGATTATGGATTGGACTCCTGTTACAGACTCGGATTCTTTTCTGAGTAAACATTACTACTGTCTCGTATCAGACTGACTAATACATATATACATTTTTCAGTCTAGTGTGCTCATACTTTGTTCGAAAATGGTGTGGATCGTGGATAGTAGTGTACGCAACATGCATGGGCATGATCAACTAAACTTGAAAACATTAAACTCGAATTTTAGTTTTATCTACACATGTACATTGCATGATCGAGAGTTTGACAACTGTTTTGGTTAATTATCATAAATTGCGGATGTGACATCACAGACAAACAAAACTAAGCATTGATCCAGCCGTTATCAAATTAGTGGGGAGTTTAGGATCGTGAGAAAACTGAAACTTTATTTTATTTATATAGGGTAGCCCATTCAACTCAATGGCTGGTATCCATAGGGATATCAACCACTAAGACAGAATGTTGCAAATTACCTATGGATAATCAGAGAATGAGCTAGAAGGGACAATTTGGCTGGCCTTTTGTCATTTAATTTCCTTTGGAAGCAGGACAAAGCAGGACAATTTGACCCTTATCGTATTTTTTCAAGGGACAAATGCGTTTTTAAAGTGGGAATGGCACAGCCTGGATAATAATAAGAGCTAAATAACATTTATAGAGCTATATACAAATACTCTCCGTTGTCTAACTCGAAAGAAACATTGGCTTTACTATCTTGCCAAATCATCTCATTCCCAAGCTGCTTGGAGGAATTATCGACGACACCGTAAGTTCACTTCCCAAGCGATAAACAAGGCTCGGAATGACTGTTTCACAGCTCTTTGATAGTAAACTAAATTCCAATAATAAGAAATTCTGGAGTAACAACAACAACAGCAGTCATTGGACTATGGCAATATCCCCTCCGACTGGAAGCATGCATTTGTAACACCTATTTCTATTTCTATGATAATACTCTGCAACACCTTGTGAGTACCACGCAGAGATAAAATAAATAAATATATATATATAAATTATAGACATGTAAAATGGATTTCGAAAATAAAAATAATAAAAAGTTACTAATAATAAAAAGTAATAAAATATTATTATTATAAAATGTAATTACTTCTGTTCCATTAAAAAGTTATCTTTCATAGCTATTTTATAGGCTTTTAGATTGTTTTTTTTTATAATCTGTGTAGGTAGTGAATTCCAATCTTTAATAGTTCTGGGCCAAAAGCTGTATTTGTATGTGTCAGACGAGGTACTTGGTTGAGTCATCCGTAATGGGTGGTATTGTCTTGTCCGAGGGTTCATAGGTGTAATGTGATCTGGTAAAGTAACTGCCAATCCATAAGAAAGCCTCTAGGTCTGATCCTGCAAATTATAGGCCTACATGTATATCTCTCACATGCGTCTCTACATGTATATCTCTCACATGCATAACGGTTACTCGAACATATCTTATCAAGCCAGATTATGGATATTATGGATTATGGATTACTAAAGGATTAATTACTTCAATACGAATCAAAAATAAATTATATTTACTTGGCCAACAAGGAAAATATAAAATATATAGAAATAAGATTTCCTTACTTATATTCGTATAAATAAAAGAAATTACTTTCAACAATTATTTGAAATAAATGCAAATAACATGAAACAAACATGGAAAGGAATTAATCAACTAATCTCTCGGTCAAGAAAGAAATTGAAGCAAATATGCGCACTTTAGGTTATCGGATACCTTCAAAACGAAAAAGATGGGAAAATATTTTTTTCGCGCAGCAATGTAGTTTTAGTAGTAGTGTCTCGTATACCAAAAACTCCGTTCAATAAAAATTAATATTAACGGAGAAATACCAAAAGGAAGTTTTTAACCGGAAGTAAAAGGTTCTTTTTGATTGACAGCAGATCAATAAATACATGACAAGTGCTCACTCGCCAGTAACGACGGTGTGGGAATATTCATTTCATTTTCCAATGTTTACGTTTATTGAAAGTTTTTCCACACACAATTCCACAATTCCATCGGTTGTATGCCCTTCTACATCTACATCTACATGTTATTTAGTCGGTAATAAACCGTATGGTTATCACACCAACTGTACAATATATAAAAATAATAAAATAAGTGATAAATAATAAATAAATGATAAAAACAACTGAGAAAACAAGTCGAGTGAACGCAATAAAAGCACGAAACAGCACCAACTAAACAGTACCAAATAGCACGTATTAAACAAGGATTCTGCACTATTCAGCCAGTTAGCCGTTCCACGCCTTCACCACTTGTACTCTATAATAAATCTAGTAATGATTAATTAATTAAGTAATTAAGAAGCTCGGACTTAAAAGTAATTAATGAGTTAATCTCAACAATATCAGCAGGTAAGTTATTCCAAAGTCTAATAGTCCATGGGAAAAAAAGAATAAAAATAAGTATCCTTAGTCGCTTTATCTTGTCTATATCTGCAATTATGGCTTCTCCAAGTTCTGAGTTCAGTATGTGGGCGGAGATAAGTGTTTACATCAATGTCAATTAGCCCACGACTCAACTTGTACAGGAGGGTTAACCGAGTCATTGTTCTCCTTAATTCCAGGCTTGGCCAACCTAAATCGTTGAGCATATCAGTGACACTTAAGCTGTAGGATGGTAATTTTGGGTACAGAAACGCGCCGCCTTCCTCTGGACCCTTAGCTTGAAAAACAAAGAAAAAAGCAAAGCAAAACGAGGCCAAACAATGCATACAACTACAATTACAAAGCCAAACAGGAGTCCTCGAAAAACCCGACAAGCCTTCGTATTTTCACTTTCAGACAGAGTGCAGAGTGGTCCACATCTGAATCGGTTGAACCACGATCTCGCTATTGCCGTGCTGTTTCAGACGCCTACAAATCGCTGTCTCCTCTACTATGCTGGCATTCAAGGCGTCTCTATAGTTGTTCACCTTGGCTTTGCCCCTCGAGGTCTTTTTGTCTTTCCCATTTTTCTTGGGAAATCAGCCGACTCTTGCCGCTATCATTTTTCAAGTCGCACATAAAAGAAACATTTTCTGGATGCGGCGTGTAGCTTTGATCGGAAATCAACATTGGCGGGAAATCTTGACAGACAGTTGAACTGTGATGAGAAATGATTGGCCAAGAGCTCGCTAATTGTTGGAGAGGCGGGGCTTCAGATTAACGCACGACAAGACGGCTAGATTTTTTGAAGTGCTATTTTCTCGCTTTCGATTTTCAATCAAAATAGAGTTTTAAAAAAGCTCCCACACAAGAGGAATTTATTTGATTTGTGCGAAATTTTCACAAAATGTCAATTGATATCTCAGCTGCAAAACCGTTTCGGGGAATTGGGAAATTCAAAAAAGAAAGCTCTTGACGACGTTTCCCGCATATCTACTCGGATTATTTTTCTTCTTTTAACGGAAAGCATGATAACTTTTGAACTAAATCGAATTTTGAAATTCCCCGACACGGTTTTGTAATACGATTCCTCTGAAATGCGACAAAGCAAACATATTTTTAAACTTTAAAATATTTTCGGAGTCGGAGCTTCTGAAAGCCATCTCACTAGATCGGAGAAACGGGATGGCGGAAAATTCGAGATTTTCGAAGAACTCAAAACTTTTTATGTATTCTTGTTGCCAATTTTATAAGCTTTAAAATGATACATGAATGATTTATCTACGATGTTTCCTCGAGGCGCTACATAATTTAGACTGGAAACGTATCCGGTAACCTTAAAGTGTTTATGAAACCAAATTTTGCATCTTTATTTTATTGCAGAATAATAAAGTTCATTGCTTTCTGATTATCAAGAGTATATTTATTTTTCAGTTCCGCCTTCGGAAAGGTCTCTTTTTCACCATTCAAATTGACTACTTTATGCTAAAAACTGTCCCGTTTGCCGCGCGGCCAAATGAGCTGCGTGACGTCACTGTGAGGACTCGCTGTTTATATACTACAAACATGGCAGACTCGGCAAGAAAGTTTCAGAGAAAGCTAAAAATAAGCGAGGAGGTGGAAGATATTGTGTGACTGGTGGCCTTGGTTTTCTTCCCGTATTTAACTTTATCCTACGCCAAAATACAATGGACTTTGAAGTTGAGAAAAGCAATAGTCAATGTCCACATTCTATACTCATTCACAGTTTGTACAAGTACAACTACAACACAACTACAAAAAGTACAAGACATGACTCACCAAGAACTCGACGATAACTTTAATACTCCTGTACTTTTATGCTGAAGCCAGAACAGTGAATGGCAAAGAATACAATATAGGGTTTCTCTGGTTTCCTGCAGAAATTCGTTTAAGAGGATCTTGAATGTTCGTGAATGAAAAACGGACGATACTGAAAACTTGCAAAGAACCCAGACGCGGCGCCATATGTGAGTTGAGTTTGGTGGTCTCTCTCTCTCTCTCGCCCTTGCTCCGAGGGTTTTTCTCCGGGTTCTCCGGTTTTCCTAGCCTCCCTCCGCAAAAACCAACACGCTAAATTCCAATTCGATCTGTGGATTAATTAGCCGGGACTTGGTTTTGATCAGCCCCATGGTTGTTTCAGGTCTCGTTAGAAATTCAGAGAGAATTTCGAACGTATAGTCGAACTGAGCCTCAAAAGCTACGCAACTCACTGCCATCAGAGCAGCAGTTAAACACTGTTCCTTGGGATAATGAAAATATCCTTCTTCAGACCACAGAATAAATAGCCAGTGTCAACGATGCAGTTGTTGTAGAAAATAGTCGGAAACCTCTACTCACGTAACTCAGTCTCAGACGCTTTCTGATCTCTATGAATGTTTTTCCATCAGGCATTTTCAAAACTATCACAATGTGCAGATTAACTTCTCCTGTGCTGGCCATATATTGTAAAAAGAAAGCACTTGTGTTTCCTGCAACAGTTTTGATCAGTTGACAATTTTACAGCCCGTTTGCGGCTGGCAGTCTTGCAATTTCTGTCTTTCACTTTTATCAATCGACATGTTCTTTTTATAGCAGGTTATTTCATCCAATAAGAAACGAGTTTTCAGATCGTCAATGTCAAGCTGTCAGAATTGAACCAATCAGCGACGAGAAATGTTGTAAACAAGTCGAGTACAGTAAAATGGAGTTTTCGCTGTAGTCAGTTTATTTGCTTAGTAGATTTTTATTTGGGTTCTTAAAATTAGATAGCTTACTTTCCTTCGTCTAGATTGAAGTTTGTATTATAAAACATATAAAAGATGGTTCTCCTTGTTCTATAACAAAATCATGTACTTTCGAGGTCTTGAAATGGTGCTAAATGCACTCGTGTTCTGCGCATGCATCCGCAGTTTTTCACGGACCTCAAGCGTGTAATATTTTTTTATAGAACAAGGAGAGCCATCTTTTATTTGTTAAGAATTGTGTTGCGTTCTACTGTATTTCATTTTTTTTATTTAATTGTATTGTGCTTTATTCTATTGTATTTTTTTGTAGAAATGCGCGTCTTCCTACATGATCATATGAAGGGATTGTCACTTGCGAGTCCTCACAGTGACGTCATTGTGATGGCAGATTCGGTTCCAGGCCCCGGACAGTTTTAAGGATAAAGTAGTCAATTTGAATGGCGAAAGAGAGACCTTTCCGAAGGCGGAACTGAAAAATAAATATACTCTTGATAATCAGAAAAGAATGAACTTTATTATTCTGCAATAAAATAATGATGCAAAATTTGGTTTCATAAACACTTTAAGAGATCTGATGGTAGTTTATCTACAAATCTAAACGAAATTTCCGGGTAGACGTCATATAATTAATTCGACTTTGCAATAATTTGAATAAATACTTAGCATTTTGTCTAAAATAACTTTTTTTTTACTAACAACTCACAGACTGTATATTCTCTATATATCGATGTTGTTGTGATAGAAAGGCGCCAACCCAGGAATCGACCCAGTCTTTTTCTTACGTGGTCATGTGTGCTGGCACGCCAGAGAGCCTAGGAAAGAGCGATTTATTCAATATTTCATATCGATATTAAAGTTTCATGAATTGATGTTTAAATTCACGTGCCTAAATTTTCCCTCCCAGGAAATGTTTTTATTCTAGGCTCGTTTGTAAAGAACAAGACAAAGACCACACAGAGCCCATTTAAGACAAGAACTTGCCACAGGCAGCCCGAGTAACTTGCGAAAGCCACCCAGTGGAAGTACTGTTAATAAACCATTATTATTATTTATTATTATTATTATGATAAGACGCCTGCAGTCCAAAGGTGACAATTCAACTGCTCCATTGCCTCTGATAAGTGTAGATATCCATGTGTTATTATCCTGGTGACCAACTGCTCCATTGCCTCTGATGAGTGTAGATATCCATGTATTATTACCCAGGTGACCAACTGACCCAGTGCCTCTGATTATGCGATGAGTGTAAATATCCATGTATTATTATCCTGGTGACCAACTGACCCATTGCCTCTGATGAGTGTAGATATCCATGTGTTATTATCCATTAATTACGTGGCTGCTTGGAGATACAGAATTTATCTTCTCGTGTTTAACTTGTATCTCACTCATTCGCTGCGCTCACTCGTGTGTTATCAAGCTAAACACTCGAAAATAAATGCCTTATCTCCGCATGGCCATATAATATCCTCTGTAAGACTTGATTTTGGACACGTTTAGCACCACTGAATTATTGATTGCCATTCAGACAAAAGCTCCAGATCTCGATTGATGTGATTTTCAAAAGCTCATAAGGCTGTATCACTGATCATCGTATAGGCTAACTGAGCAGTACAAGTTACGCACACAACGTGACAGGTCGTTGACGTAAATTATAAACAACAACGGTTCCAGGATAGACCACTGAGGTACTCCACATATTATGCCAAGTTCATCATATCTTTGTGAGTCGACACTGCTTTTCCGAAAGAAAAATTTGAAACCATAGGCCGAGACTTTCATCACATACCGTGTTCATGTGGATGTATCTCACATGGTAGTATAAATCATGTTCATTAAAATAAGTTGTGAGCTGCCTTTGAATCAAACGTTCAGAGGACTTTAGACACGGATGGCACTATGGCGGACACTATACGGTAATTGCCTGGATAATCCTTTGCTCCCGACTTGTATAGAAGAATCACTTTGGCTTTCTTCCACTCCGTTGGGGTCTTACTGTGCTGAATAGTCATATTAAATAGGTCTGTAAGTAGAGAAGCCATGCAACGCCAGTCACTAAACGTTCAGTGGAGCTGATGCGCAACAGGTGGCCATAGAGCCTACACATGACCAAAGCATCACCTTTTGATGTCGTTGACATTACTGATCCTCACTTTGGAACCTAGTAAAATGGCCAGCTCGTCACCATGTGTGTATTTTTTAGGTATTGGGTACGACTCCTGTCAAAAAATCGGAATTTAACAACAATGTAAGATAGAAGAAGTGACATGTTGTATGATTAGCGTAATGTGATGATTTCATTTTTGGGTAAATAAATCTTGTGACAGACTGAATAGCATGTTCACATTACCCGAGGCTACATGTAACATACAACCTTTCTTCTATCACACAAAAACACCCATGTCTTTTAACACCTTTAGGAGGTTAAAGGACAGGTCAAAAATTATAAGGGGGAGGGGGGAGGAGAATGAAATCAAAAAGTCTAAAAATATATAATCCTCCCCGGACAATTCACTCTTTTCACCTGGTGGCCATCTTGGATTCAAAGCGAGGCAATGCTTTGTTTTTGCCAGGTTAGCCTCGCAGTGAGGGAGAGTCAAAAATAGGCTAACCTGGCAAAAACAAAGGATTACCTCACTTTGAATCCAAGATGGCCGCCGGGTGAAAAGGGTGAATAAGTGTGAAATATTTTGACCCTTAATTACCCCTTTTGCTCTTTTCCCCCTCCATGTTTATTTAACCTTTTTCAGCTGCCATTTTTATGACCCTTCCATATTTTTGGGGTTTAACAAATTATGACCTCCCCTTTCTCCACTCTCCTCCCCCTGCTAATTTCGGATCAAAAACGGTTTCTGGGAAACCCCCACCCCTCTCCCACACTTCACCCAAACCAGCTTTAATGGTTAATCATTAATAAAACGATGCATATCCAAGGGAGGGGTGGGTGGGTAGTTTCTCAGAAACCAGGATTGAGCCCTAATTTCTGACCAGCCACTAAGAGCATTTCATAAAAGGATGATAACTGCCTGTTGATTGACCCATTTGTTTTATTCCAAAAATAGAAATATCATTCACACAATAAAGTTACAGTAATACAACAAAACATTAAATAGAATAAAAAGAAACACATGCATGTGGCAACGTGGAAAAATACCAAACAATTGATTACATCAACAAATGCAAGTTTTCTTTTACTGACAATAAAATAAAAAAACTTTAACTTTGACCAATGGTTATACCTTTTCTGTTGTTAATATTTTATCTGAAAACTTTAATAAAAATATGTACAATGATTTCAAAAAGACAAGATGCTTTTAGCATCATTTTGAATAAAGTATAAGACTTTGGAGTTTTTGATATTTTTAAGAAATAGAACTCTATTTTACAATATGTATATATGGAAACTCTCTTTAGCTCTGCAGTTTTAATATGATTTCATCTATACACTCTGAAATTCTCAATGTTCAATATTCATTTAGTAGTCAATGAAGGATATAGACCTCTGTATTCTTTCCTCCTCGGGAATTTTTAGTCCCCCCACTGAATTCTGTTGCTGACTCTCAATTAGCTCCCACTGAGCAAGGTTGGCACTGAAAGGAAACAAATCGAAATAAGAACTATGACAATCAAGGCCGTAGGAAGTGGTAAGGCCAATATTTGGCCAAACCACAAGGGGTATATCTCAGTCAGTGATCCACCTTACCATCTACTAAATATTAACTTTAGAGGCGTACGGATCAATCACGTACGGATCAATCACGTACGGATCAATCACGTACGGATCAATCACGGTTTCTGGGAAAACCCCACCCCTCCCCCACACTTCACCCTAACCTTTAAGGGAGGGGTGGGTGGATAGTTTCCCAGAAACCGGGAGTGAGCCGAACGGACCAAGTAAAGCCAGGAGATCATTACCTGGAGCGTTCATCTGTCATATCACAGGCAGCCCAAGCTCAAAGTTTGAATTTATTTGACAGTTGAACTACGAAGGTTCAAACATCCAGAATATCTGGTATTTTATCGCACTAAATGGCAAATGAATAACACAATAAACTTGCTTTGATGAAGATTAAGTTGTTGTGTCTTGAATTTGGGGGTTTGGGGGCCGATTTAACGAGTTTCTAGGAAACCTGGATTCACTCTACCTAAAGAGTGGAGATGACAGGTATGTGACACGCCATCGCCATCCGCTTGCCGGCCTTTTCTCTCTTTAGGTAGAGTAGAGTGAATCCAGGTTTCCTAGAAACTCGTTAAATCGGCCCCCAAACCCCCAAATTCAAGACACAACAACTTAATCTTCATCAAAGCAAGTTTATTGTGTTATTCATTTGCCATTTAGAGCGATAAAATACCAGATATTCTGGATGTTTGAACCTTCGTAATTCAACTGTCAAATAAATTCAAACTTTGAGCTTGGGCTGCCTGTGGTCATATATTCGTGATGCAGCGTTTTCCCATACCAGGTTATTTTTAGATTTCGCTTTTCATTGCGGAATGTTGTGAACAAAAGATGCCTCGTTAGCTTCTCTTGTTTGGTCAACCAACATATAGTAGCCTGAAAATACAGCCATCTCGATAGAGACGTCAGTAGCCTACGTGTAGCCGTTAACCCGACCTCGAAAAATCGGGAGGGATTTTTCGAGGGTGGGTTAATGGCTACACGTATACGTAGGCTAAGACGTCAGCGATTCGAGGCAAAAAAATCCATACGGATGACGTTATGCGGCCAGGATCTGATCGCGTTAGCTAGCCAATCGTCACGCCACGCGCATGCGCTGTTGATGAGCTGCACGCGTCTGATCTCCCCAGTTTCCCGCCGAAACTAAAATAAGGCTAACGTGAAATGTTTCGCGAAAAATAAGAAAACTACTTAAAAGCTAAGCCTAAGATTTTAACAGGATGAAGTTTTCTTAATTTGTAATTCACTGTGAGTTTACTAAGTTATAAAGTTATTTACTAAAAAAATTAAGCCCTAGGAAACTTGTATTTGAACTCCAGAGCCTTCGTTCTTTCGGCCAGCGGAGCATAACGATTTGACGCGGTGCACACAGCGGTCAAACGTCTGCGCGTGCGTATTACGGTCAGTCTGGTGGGCGGCCGCGCGAATTTCCCGTGCAAATTTACCTTAAAATCTATTACAGTGAACTTCTAACCCCAAAAGTTAAGAAAAATACGTGAAAGTTAAGCTTTTTATTTTCACAGTCGACGGGAAATTGAACAAACTTCAAACTGTGAGTTTACCAAATTGTTTCGTAATTTACCAAAATAGTTCTCAAGGTTTGAAAACGGGTGTGTGAACAGTGACGGCCGTCGGCTCGCTTTGAATTTGTTTTGGAATATGTTGTTGTTGCAAGATCTTGACGCATGCGTAGACGTTTGACCGCTGTGTGGACGCGGTGTTGCTCCTGATATCCCCCTGTTATTGCTTGTAAGAGCCTTTTGCTAATGGACTCATTTCCTGTCTGGAATGGGGTACCAAATTTAACAGTTTAGTCTAAGATGGGGTAGGAAATTTTGAAGTTTTAGGTCTGATAATGGGTTAGGACCCAGCGGAACACCCCACCCAAGGCCGAGTTACCTATACTTACTCTATGCCTGCCATTATAGGTCCAAACTGTGGAAGGAAGTTCTCCAGTAACTTGTAGCATGGCTTCACGATGCCTTTAAAGAATCCAACCTATTGGATAAATACAGTAGTTGCACTGATCTGGTTTCTCGATAACTAGTCATATATTTTTACACGGAAGGTGTCTGCTGGAACGTCCTAATTTTTACACCGAAAGGATCATTTTCATGTTGCGATTTCAGCTGAGTTGTCTCACGCGACAACTCAGTTCATAAAATCCAATGCAAAACTTGGTACGTTATCATGCAAAACGTCCCTAAGTCTGTTTAAACAATTTGTTCCGCAGCCATCCATGATGTGTTCGCGTCCTCGCGCGCAAGCTGATATAAATTTAATGTCAGGAATTCTACAGATAGCCCAGGTAGCGCACAGGAAACCTGGACCTCTGGGATTGAAATCCTATTTATAGAAAATTTCCAGAATATTTTCATTTTTTCCATAGTTTTGTTCAATTCCATACTATGAATTTAAATTTCCAACTTTGTACTATGGAAGGGATCCAATTTTTCCAGTGTAAATAGGTGGCCGGGATAGTCGAAGTATGGCAAAACGTGTCCGTTCGCGTGATGTGTTTCACTCTCTTTCTCGTGTTCTCCTGGGTGAAGCTTTTAGAGGAATTCGGAATCCAAAGGACAGCAAGGAATTTCGAAACGTGAACAAGACAAAATGGGAATTTATTAATATAACAATCTAAGAAATAAGAAACAAATGACAGTTTCTTTAGCCATGCAGATCCTAGTAATCTCCAGACGGTTACCTGATTCTGTGGAAGCTCATGTTTCATTGTTCGATCCATCATAGGTAGTGGGTCAACACCCATCTTTCTTTCTTCATCTCCCTGAAACGAAGATACCTGGGCTCAGATGTCGTGTGCAACTAAACCCGCCGGTTTATAATGGTTTGACGAATTAAAAGAGAAATAATACATACCACAATAGTATATACCGCACAAGTGAATAGTGCTTTCCGTGCGCTCTGATTGGCTACTCAAACTCAGAATATTTAACATTCAGTACATACCGCACAAGTGAATAGTGATTTCCGTGCCCTCTAATTGGCTACTCAAACTCAGAATATTTAACAATCAGTACATACCGCCCAAGTGAATAGTGCTTTTCGTGCGTTCTGATTGGCTACTCAAACTCGGAATATTTAACAATTAGTACATACCGCACAAGTGAATGTGTTTTCCGCGCGCTCTGATTGGCTACTCAAACTCAGAATATGTAGAGGAAATCGCATAATGTACGTGATTCTGGGGCACTGAGTGATATTTTGAAAGTTCTAATAATTGCACGAGCCTTTAGCCTTTAGGCGAGTGCAATTTGAGAACTTTAAAACATCACTCAGTGCCCATAAATCGCGTAGAGCATGACCAGTTCATGCGATGTAAAATAATAATATACTGACAAACATTTGCTGAGAGCATGCGCTGTGCACTATAAACCCTTTTTGTGCGCTCGTTATTGACCAATCAGAATCCAGAGTATGCTATAACGTGGGCTATTCACCTTCCGACTTGGAGACAAAATGGCTTCCTAGTCTCGCGCGCTATATATGTTGACTTGTACATGGAATACTGAACTCATTTGAGGCTGGGTATGTCACTCGTATAATAAATACTAAAACAATGATTCCCCTCAGTGTTGATGACTAGCAGTGGATATTTAACTCACCTCCACGTCGGGAAATAATTGTTAAAATTAATAGGAGAGCTTCTTCTTTCCTCTCTTTAGCAGACAGTTATGAAAGCCCGATCTGCGCGCAGCGGGCAGAAAGAAGTCTGCAAGCTTACTGCCGCGTTGCCAACAGTACATCAGATAATGACAAGGGCGTTTAAGTGACTAAACTGAAAATAACCTTCGTTCGTACTTACCTGACTGTAAAACTCCTCAAACACTTTTTTGACGGCCTGTTTTTGTATGTGCCATGGCTTAGCAGACGTGCAAAGGTCACACGCCGTCATCAACAAACCGCGCACTAAAACCCTGAAACGGTAGCAGAAAGATACCGAGGGGGAATGGGTGAGGCAATAGCGCCATTTATACAAGAGGAAGCCGTTAGCCGCAGCTTATCTAAGCCGTGAACGATTCGTATAAATGGATCAACTGAAGCTGTGGCTTGATTAAGCCCTCGTATAAATAGTATACTTTTGTCAGTGAACTTCGCGGCTTTTCTAAGTCGTGGCTAACTTGCTCTCGTATAAATGGGCCTAACGTCACACGCTGTTATCCGTGAACGAAAAACACGTGCTAAACGTGCGCTCTGATTGGTCGATAGCCATGTGTTATTAGAGTACAGATGCACAGATGACGTCACTGTTGCACGAAATCATTTCGTATCCTTTTTTCGCTCATTGTGTAAAACAAATATATGTAATTTTGTCGTGGGTTTGTCCTCTTATAGATGTACAGATGACGTCACAACGTGAAGAGAACAACAGTTACGACATTTCGTGGCGTACTTCTTTGTTCTCATCACATTGTGACGTCATCTGTGGATCAATAAGAGGACAGATGCACTGAAAAATGATATCTAATTACTTAAAAAAGAAACCTGAAACAGTGGCAGAAAAATACTGAGGGGGGAAGGTTGAGATATGTTGCACGTCGTCATCAACGCAAAACGCACTAAACTCCTAAGACGAGTGGAGAACTACGTGTGGAGATCAAAATCGCCATCAACTCTTCACCTGTGAGTAGGATCCTTCCAGCTGAATGTGCTGTTTTCTTGAAGTATTTCAAGGTCTTTCTTGTTTGTAAAGAACATCATCAAATCTGTTGCTATAATGGCTTCCTGCATAATCTCTAGAATCTAAGTAAAACACGAAATGTGTCAGAAGAGATGACAGGAACGAAGAAAAGACCAAGTGCGATGAATAGCAAGAGGTTGTGTTGTGTAACGCGCGGGAACTAAGAACGACAGCAGTGTTTAAAAAAATGGCAGAAATTTTGTGAATGTTTTCTGCGAAGAATAAGAGTTTTACGGCAAGGATAAACAGGGGCGTATTTAGGGGGGCGGTACGAGGGGCCCACTTTTACGGGCCCCTCTTTCTGCATTTCCTGGATCCGCCCCTGATAAGCTTCAAATACTCAGACCATTTCCTTCAGAAACTAAGAACAATGTAGTTTAAGTTTTGAACACTGGGATAAAATTTACTACAAACACGAGTCACCGACCGCCACAAGACAGTGTTTACGGCAAAATTCCCGCCGAGTTACGCGTCAGCTCGCGCATGCCCCCTGGTTATTTAGCTCTGTCCGTCTCTGGAACATAAGAGAAACTCCTGATGCTTTCCAAACTGTTTTGATAAAGGAGGGCGATGATTAATTACAAGTAATTTGTCAAAATCCCGGCTTATTTTAGACGTTGACTGTTACCAAGTTGCTCTACATTTCATTCAGTTTAAAGGAGTATTTTTTTAACGCCAAAAATCTTTGCCACTTTTATCAAAATAGTTTCTGATTTTACCCTTTACACCTGGGAAGACAACAGACTCGTCGCGCCGCGGGTGGAACCAAAGTTTCCTTGAATCCTATCCTTGGGCACTGTATAAACGTCGACATTCTAGCGACTTATTGAAATATATAGCTTATAAAGAACTTACACCGCGATAATTCTCCAAGTCCATTTCACTAAAGATGTTGTTTCCTTCACGCTGTAACGAGAAGAAAATAAAGAGTAATAAAATATTGGAAATACCCTTTGCGTGCTAACATAAAACACGAATAACAAATAAAACCTGGTTCTACACGGTGCGACTTCCTTATTTCGTGAAACATGCGAAGCTTAAAACAGAACTGATAGCAACGTGAAACGTGGTCGGCTTATGGAACTTTTTCGCGTTGCAGTTTCGCGAAAAAGTAGAATTACATTCTGCTAAGGCAAAGGCCCCAACAAAGCGTTCGTATTTCAACGTGTGACACCTTCGTGACACGTTTCTCACGTGATGGGACTTTTGCTTGATACGATCACGTGGTTGTACTGGGTGGCAAAACATACGTCACTTCCTTTATTTAAAGGTCTTGTACGAGATCGGTAATGTTATTAGCAAAACCTGATTGCAAATGCTATTTTCCACCTCCAATTGATCGTCGATCTTTCTCAAACTGAATATTTGAAGATTGTTTGTCATCCAGTAAAGCTTCAGTTTTCCATGGGAATCACGAGCGCAATTCATTGGTTGTTGAAGTGATATATCAGCACGTGACTGTTTCCAGTAAAGCCTTTCCCATGGCATCACGAGCGCAATTCATTGGTTGTTGAAGTGATATATCAGCACGTGACTGTTTCCAGTAAAGCCTTTCCCATGGCATCACGAGCGCAACGTTATATATTAACTTCATTGGTTACTGAAGTGATATATCAGCACGTGACTGTTTCCAGTAAAGCCTTTCCCATGGCATCACGAGCGCAACTTCATTGGTTACTGAAGTGATATATCAGCACGTGACTGTTTCCAGTAAAGCCTTTCCCATGGCATCACGAGCGCAATTCATTGGTTACTGAAGTGATATATCAGCACGTGACTGTTTCCAGTAAAGCCTTTCCCATGGCATCACGAGCGCAATTCATTGATTACTGAAGTGATATATCAGCACGTGACTGTTTCCAGTAAAGCCTTTCCCATGGCATCACGAGCGCAATTCATTGATTACTGAAGTGATATATCAGCACGTGACTGTTTCCAGTAAAGCATTTCCCATGGCATCACGAGCGCAATTCATTGGTTACTGAAGTGATATATCAGCACGTGACTGTTTCCAGTAAAGCCTTTCCCATGGCATCACGAGCGCAATTCATTGGTTACTGAAGTGATATATCAGCACGTGACTGTTTCCAGTAAAGCCTTTCCCATGGCATCACGAGCGCAACTTCATTGGTTACTTTAATCTTTAATCTTTAAATCTTTAAATATGATAATTGCCTGGTAGCGGTGGAGCTAATCTGGCAATGAAATTGTCAGCGGTCGTGCAAGTACTGAGGTTACGGTGCAATAAGTGATAATAAGTTAAAGTATTATAGTGCATGGTGAAGTGCAATGTTCAATGTTCAATGACTAATAATCAGAGTGCAAATGGCGGCAAAAGGATAAAAATAACCATTATAATAATAATTCATAAGCTGGTAAACAACAGCATGAGCTTACATATAAAGAGATAATGACTGCCGCCACACAGGCGTCTCCAGTGACGGTGCAGCTATCAATCGATAAGGGGCTCCGATGACAACAGCTACGCCGCCACCACAGCGCGAGCGCGACCGCAGCCAATATTAATTGGTTGAGATTACACATACATGGATACGCCAGTTTGGAAGCTATTCAAAGATGTAGCATTAACAATGTTGTGTGGTAAGGAATTCCATGGTGGAATCGATCTGACAAAAAACGAGTACTTGAATGCGTTTATAGTAGCGAGCGGGTGTTCGAACTTATATTCGTGCATAGCTCTTGTGCGAGTATAAGTGCTAAGTTGAATATCGTAGGGAAAGGTGATGTTCACTAGACCGTAATTAATCTTGTAGAACATAGTAAGGTCGAAGTGATATATCAGCACGTGACTGTTTCCAGTAAAGCCTTTCCCATGGCATCACGAGCGCAATTCATTGGTTACTGAAGTGATATATCAGCACGTGACTGTTTCCAGTAAAGCCTTTCCCATGGCATCACGAGCGCAATTCATTGGTTACTGAAGTGATATATCAGCACGTGACTGTTTCCAGTAAAGCCCTTCCCATGGCATCACGAGCGCAATTCATTGGTTACTGAAGTGATATATCAGCACGTGACTGTTTCCTGCAAAATGCCTATTGCCATGCACGTGTAATAACGTCGTAATAAAGAACACCAATTATTCTAACCTCTAGAATAAATACAGCTTGGTTGAAGTGATGCCATTCCATGGTTGATGTTGTGTACAGGTTTGAGAGCGGTGTCTTAGACTTCAGCATGAACGCGTTGCTTTTTCCTCGATGATCAATATCATGGCAGATACCAGCTGTGTACAGCGACAGTTTCTACAAAATAAGAAATATTCAGAGGCAACGTCCAAACTAGCACCGGAGAAGTTACAGCAAGCGTAGGACACTTGAACCAAAGATCTCGTGAAACAGGGCTCACAATTCGCTTATCGAAACCCTCGGCTGAAAAACAATGTTTGCTCTCAAATGTTTGTTATGAATACCTAAATCTATTGCTGTGTTTGTCTCCTGTAATTGTACACTAGATGCACACAGCGGTCAAACGTCTGCGCATGCGTCAAAAGTATTGCAACAGCAACATATTCCAAAACAAATTCAAAGCGAGCCGGCGGCCGTCACTGTTCACACACCCATTTTCAAACCTTGAGAACTTTTTTGGTAAATTACGAAAACATTTGGTAAACTCACAGTTTGAAGTTTGTTCAATTTCCCGTCGACTGTGAAAATAAAAAGCTTAACTTTCACGTATTTTTCTTAACTTTTGGGGGTAGAAGTTCACTGTAATATGTTTTAAGGTAAACTTTGCGCGGGAAATTCGCGCGGCCGCCAACGTTTGACCGCTGTGTGCACTAGGTGTCAGTTATGCACCGATTTTCTTGTTCATAAAATTCATTTGGATTTCCCACGCGCCGCCATCTTGGATCTTAAAAAACCTCATAGTATTGCCCTATTGTTTTCTGACAATGTCAGCAGCATCTAGTGTTTGTCCCCCTTCCCCCCGCCTGCAACCCTTCCAATCCTCACAATTGGAGAGTGGACGCTAGATGGTTAGTTAGTTTGTCAATATGAAAGATTATTGAAAAGATAATCCACGAAAAAAGACTTTAAATTTACAAGCGTAAGCGTAAACAAACTTTCATAATAAGATTGACGCGAAATCTGATGATCGACGATAAAACCACACTAAATCCACCTAACAATTAGTAAATATTACCTCATTAGGAGTCAATACGTCGGATTGCCGTAGTACAATGTACAGACTGTGCGCCACGGAGAACGCATGTCCCCAGTTGTGGTAAGGGATGTCACGGTAGCATTTACGCACGGTTAGCGTGAACCGAACAATCGCGTCCATGTCTACCCTATGGAACAACATCAACAACGTTGCGTGACGACTAAGAACGTTGCGTGACGACCCTAAAAAAGGCTGTGAAGAAGTTCTCGCACTGAAAAGTGTTTAAAGTGCATATCAGCCCTAGGCAGAAATCATTTATTTGGGCACAGTAAAGTGTTAAAAATCTTGTTCAATCAGTTTTGGGTGATTTAAATAATTACTTTAAAATGCGTTACGAATCCTTGAAATGACGTCATGTAAGGCACATTATGCTAATGAGTTGAATCTAACATTGAATATATATATGCTCCTAATACGTTTTAAATTATTACTTAAGACCTTTATTTTCAGTAGTAGTTAGTTTTTATATATATTGTAATTAGATTAATTAGTCTTTTGTAGAAATAGTTATTCTACTATTGTAAGAGCATCGAGTCTTATGTATGATGCTCCTAATATGTATTATTATTATTATCATTATTTATTTTTTCATTTATTTTTCAGGCTTCAGATATGTGATCCTTATAATCTTATTAAAATATCTTTTAAGCGAAGCTAGCCACAGGCAGCCCAAGCTCTAAATATCTAACTAATACTTACAGCGTTTGTATGGGAATTTTAATGAGCTAGAAATACGAAAGAATTAATGAATAAAATGCCTTACCTTGCTTCCATAGTGTATTACTTGCTTTCTGTGTAACAGGGTTCGTATGAAGCGATTTTATCGAGTTTTCATTTCCTCTGCTCCAACTCGCTAAAATCGCTAAAATCGCTAAAATCGCTAAAATCGCTAAAATCGCCTGTTACCACACAGAAAGCAAGTAATACACTATGGAAGCAAGGTAAGGCATTTTATTCATGAATTCTTTCGTATTTCTAGCTCGTTAAAATCCCCATACAAACGTTGTAAGTATTAGCTAGATATTTAGAGCTTGGGCTGCCTGTGAGCTAGCATAAAAACAGAGCAAACTGAACTAGAATTGGTTTTTGCCTTACATGACGTCATTGAAATTTGATTCCTTAATAAACGAAAATGGCAGATGCTAATAATTTTGTTTTCTATGTCGGTCATTTTATTCCCTACTTTGACCTTTAAATCAATGATAACTGGCTAGGGCTCTTTAAAGCCCTTAAGTACCGTTAAACATCTTGAAAATAAATTAAAACGTAATTTAATTATCTATTCCAGCACTCCAAACACAACTCTACTCATGTCACTAACATGAAACCGTCGTCTCTTCCATAACAGATTTTGTGTGGGCAAGGAAAAGGCTAAGTTGCCGTAATGGCACAAACATATTGCGTAGACGTAGATCGCATTTCGTACGAGTTGGACAAAAATATAAGCGTACTTTGCCGTACCGCGTAACGGTGATGTATTTGATACAGAATGCTAATAGAGCTAACCTCTATTTTGTATAAGTAATACGTAAAACACGAGGAGCTGTTTTAGAAGCGATTTCTCACTGTATTTAGAAACTCTCTTCTAAAACAAGCTGAGTGTTTTACATGGCTTAGGGGTATAGAATGGGCAAATCCGAGACTCGCCGAGACGTCGAGATCCTTGTTTCAAAATCTGAGACTTTTTGAAACGCCGAGATTTCGAGACTTTCTTGAATTTTGCCGAGACTCACGATTTTTTGAGAGACCATTCTATACCCCTATATGGCTTCTCAAACTCCACTTTAATGATAAAATTAACGAAATGAGAGCTGTATTTGGAAACGATTTCTAAATACTCGTGATGGTATGCAAAACCATGGAAATACAAACTTCCAACTATTTTCCAACAAAGGTCCATCCCATGGACGAGATCATTTCCAGTGTTGACAGGGGTGTTACCATGGTGACTTACCTCACTTGACAGAGATCGAACAGATCTTTCGTCATGACGATGAAGTATTGTGTTAACTGCTCGTCACTCTGGTAAATGTCGTAATCCCAACTGAAATATGAAACAAAGATTAACGTACAGTAAGAAAAAGCTCCCATGTTCGTTTATGTAAAAAAATGAAAAAAAAAATGTACCGTAGGTCTTATATAGATCCGATCATTCCTGTTGTCATCATTTATAAAGCTGGTCTGGCCAGCATAACTATATCTTTCGCAAGGCACTGACACGTTTAGTTCAGATTTCCTTGGTTTTTGGCTTTTCGCCACACGTAATGACGTGTGAGCCGATAACCAAGCATTTCTGTTGCTCGAAACTAGATGCTTTTTAGCTCAGTCCGGGTCGATGGTGCAGTGGTACCGAAGCCTGCGTGCTGTTTGCTATGCCATACTGACGAGTTCTAATAAGAACGAAACAGCTGTCTATGGCTGCAATCTGGTCCGAGCGCTTTTCGTGTCAGGCCTAGCTAACCGTAGTGCTTTGTGTTAGATTTTTACGTTGTATATCGGCTTTGCTGTAGTCTTCGGACTTTTCATTCGTTAAATAATAAAATGTATTTTTTTTATTTTTTTTATTTTTGCATTGATATTCAAACTAAATTAAAAAGAGAACAAACCACGAAGAAAAATATCATTGGATTAGATATTGCGATTAACGGCAGCTTCAAGTGGTGCATAAAATAGACCCATTGCATAAATGGCGTCCAATTTAAATAGGTATTGTCCTGGAACTTAAGCCTCGGGTTCACGTTGCCACACAAAAGCGTTTTCACATGAATGTGAGGCTAAAGATTCCTAAACAATGGTTATTAAAATTAGACGTCATTTATTCAATGGGGCTATAGGGTACAGATTTCGGGATCAGTTACGTCTGAAATAGGGCATGGGAAATCATATATTTTTTAGACCCATGTGGTACCCCCCCCCCCCCCCCCACCACCCAAAATTACATCTCGGTGACCGATCAAAAATAGAGAACTACAGAGGCATTACGCTTTTATCTGCGCTTAGTAAACTATTTACATCAATTTTAAACCAGAGATTATACGACTACCTAACATATAAAGGAATACTGAAGAAAGAACAATTTGGGTTTAGAAAACGACACTCCACTGTTGATAGCATTTTTGTTTTGAAAGGCCTTATCGATAAGTACGTTAAAAGTAAACCAAACAAGAAAAATAACATGCTTTTTACTTGCTTTGTCGATTTTAAAAAAGCATTTGATAGTATACCAAGGGAAAAGCTGTTCGAGAAAATAAAACAGGCAGGTATTGAAGGTAATTTTTTCTCACTATTACACTCAATGTATTCCGACGATTATTCAGCAGTTAAAATAGATAATGTTATCACAGAAAAGTTTAGATGTTACATTGGAGTCAAACAGGGCTGCATGCTAAGCCCCACCCTCTTTAATCTTTTCCTCAGTGATCTGCCTCAAGTGTTAGACGAATCAGGAGTAAATGATCCTATATGTATTGGTGGAACTAATATAAGCAACTTACTCTACGCAGACGACTTAGTCCTAGTATCTAAGAATAAACATGATTTACAAAGTCTACTGGAAGGCCTTGAAGGTTATTGTGACACTAACCAATTAACTGTTAATATAGAGAAAACAAAAGCTATTGTTTTTAATAATAACGGAAAACGAATGAACAATTATTGTTTTTATTATAAAAATAACCAATTAGAAAATGTGCGAATGTACAAATATCTCGGACTTACTTTCAGCGCATTCGGCAACTTTAATGTGGCAACACAAGAACTTAAAAAATCAGCACTGAAGGCAATGTTTAAACTAAAAAAAGAAATGGGATCCCACTTTAGATCTGATATTAAACTGACAATCAAACTCTTCGACACTTTGATAAAACCAATTTTGCTTTATGGAAGCGAAATCTGGGGGACCGATAGCAAAAGATCTAACGAAAATGATCCGATAGAAATAGTGCATACAAAATTTTGCAAGTTACTATTAGGAACCAGCAGAACATCAGTCAATAATGGATGTAGAGCAGAGCTTGGTAGATATCCTTTGAGATGTGAATTAACATTCAGAAGTATTAACTATTGGACAAAATTGTTAACCAGGGACGAGCCAATGCTTACAAAAAATATGTATCTCGACAGTTTGCAATCAAGCAACCCAGTTTTTTGGAGTAACAAAATTAAGCGAACCGTACAAAGCCTAGGCTATGGTGATATATGGACACTCCAAAATAATACTCCAGATTTTAGGGAATTTCTGAAGAATATAAAGCAACGACTGAAAGACACAGAACTACAAATTTGGTTAGGTGATATATTTAATGACCAACGACAGAATCCAAACCAGAGTAACAAACTACGAGTTTATCGAACATTCAAAACGAAGTATGAATTCGAAAATTATTTGGATCTTGTCAGAAACATCAAACATAGAATTACGTTCACCAAATTAAGAATAAGCAATCATTGCCTTCAAATTGAAAAAGGAAGACACCTTAAACCTTATCTAAAACCAGAAGAACGAATTTGCCCAACATGCAAACAAGAAATGGAAGATGAAATTCACTTCCTGCTGAGATGCAAAACTTACCAGACAATTAGGCATGATTTCTTATCCTCCTTAAAAACTCTAACGAAATTAGATAGCAGAAAAATGACAGAAAAAGAACTATTCTCGGTAATCATTGATCCCCCGAGACAAGTCACAACAGTAGCAGCAAAATATGTTTATGATTGTATGGACATGCGATCCACCATAATTTCAGCACAAATAATGTGAGCTAATTTAACGATAACTATATATATATATATTATATTTTTAAGATTACAGAACAATCTATCCGTCATTAACCAACTTTTTAAATTTGTTAGCAGTCATCTGATGTACCAATGTAGTACAAAGAGCTAATGAATAAAGTCTGTCTGTCTGTCTGTCTGTACCGGAGGGACGGGGGGGGGGGTGGTGCTGAGCCTCCATTACAGTTCCTTTGATCAAAAATGTTATTATAAGAAAAATATATTTACCAAGTTACAAGTACGTTAGGATTTCTACCTGTAAAAGTCGGGAGGGATGATCACGAGTTGAGAGGAATTAATATATTCCTCCACCTCTTTATCTGCTGCACAACAGTGATAAGAGATCACCTCTAGAGCTACCTGATGTTTTTGCTGAGCGTGAGACAGACAGCTGTATACCTGAAAGATTAACAGTATATATTTTTAGTAACCGGAAGAAGCTGAGCTGAACAAGTGCGCGAGCACGAGCCAATAATCTCATGGCGGGAAAATATTTTCGCGCCTTTTCGATATATCGGATTGTTGTCGCGCGCTCGCGCACTTTGCTTCAACTGCTTCTGGTTACTAAACATATTTTTTATTCGACATTATCATCGCACGCCGCGCGCTACAAGATTCCCTATCTTGACAGGCTCTATTATATTAGACTTAGCAGTTTATGAAAATACTGGATATTAGACTTAGCAGCCAGTTTATGAAAATACTGGAAGTACAAACTTGAATGCGTTCTAGGCCTGCGTAAATCATTCCCGAAAAGTTGCCTATTTTACTTTCCGGAAATTCCCGCTGCATAGCCCCTAATTTCCCCAAAACGTTCCCGAACAGTGCCTATTTTTCCTTAAAATTTCTCCCAAAAACAAATTCACTCTAAAATGTATGTTTAATATATAGACATGAAAATGACATATGTTTTAGTCCACACGCCCTCCGATACATTCCTCTATCTTATGTTGAAATGATTGAGCAACTTTCATTGAAAAAGAACAGGGAAGAGAAGGAAGAGAAAGAAAAACAATAAATAGTAGCAAAATATGAGAGGGGAAAAGGAAATAAATACTGGCTACACTAGAGAGATCGAACCCACCTCGGATTATTATACCACTCGGCAATCACGCACAAATGTGATGCATAAGACGGGCAGCGGGCGGGCAGCGGGCGGATAGCGGGCGGGTAGCGGGCGGATAGCGGGCGGGTAGCGGGCGGGTAGCGGACGAATAGTGAGCGAGTGAGGCACGCGCGCCGTGTGGTATTTTTTTACTTGCATGGGTTTCCTTTTCTCCCTTTTTTCTTTTCCCCCTTTTTAAAATTGATTTTCTATATGCATAGAGCTCCTCTATAATCTCTGTTAGCTACCTGACTATAGTGCAGTGCCAAACCACAGTAGCCAGCGAACATCTCAAACGCTTGTGAATCTGTTTTTGTAAGCATAAGGTTAAGAGTTAAGTACGAAGTCTTAAAAGCTCTCAAAGTTCGAGCGAGTTCTTTGGAGCATGCGGTTATCTTCTAATCTTAAGCAACACGTTTTTTTTGGAAGAGGGCGGAAATGGCGGACTACCTAATGTTAGCTTTTTTAAAGCGAACCTCCACTGAAAAAAAACGTTTGCTCTCAAATGTTTGTTATGGATACCTAAATCTAATGCTGTGTTTGTTTACTGTAAATTGTACACTAGATGTTATTTATGGACCGATATTGCCGGCCATAAAAGCTATTATTTTATGACAGTAGGAACAACCGTGTGACGTCATAAGATCCAAGATGGCGGCACCCAGGAAATTCAAGTGAGTGTTTTTATGGGCAGGAATATCGGTCTATAACTGGCATCTACTACAGGAAACAAATGCAAGCAACAAGCCATAAAAAAAAGTAACCACAGGGAAGATAGTTGCTCATTAATGACTACAAATGACTGTTTAAGAACTCTGTAGCCACGTCACAATACTTCTCTACATGAAAATGAACTATACTACAAGGCTGGATTAATAGAAAGCAGACAATATCATTGTGAAAATGTTTGCAGTTAAGTTACATACCCTCCAACGCAAAGAATCCTTTATTGCTGTTCACCATTTGTACTACGCCAATAACGCTAGAGAAATTAAATAGTATAAAATATTGTCATTCCAAATTAGTTCAATTTTACTAGTCATTTAATATTCTAACCTGCGCATTCCGCGAAACCTTCGCACGATCAACAGGTTGTCATTAGATTACAACGGCCTTACAAAAGGAGGATATTCATGTATTCCCATGATGCTCTGCTCGCTCTGTTCTTCGACTCGTGACAAAAAGTAAACATGGCGGCCGATGGAGAGCCCAATCCACGCACATTTTTGTTGTGGCTTTCAAGGACATAGAGTGAACTATGGTACGTATTAACATACAGAGTATTTATTTACATATAATATGTTTTGCTTGCAATGCATGATGGGAAGACATGAATATCCTCCTTTGGCCTTACATGGCTTCAACGTGTGCAATGATTTGTTATCTCTGCGTTGTGTGTTAGTTACGCATAAAAATGAAAAAAGACGCAATGTAATTTTCGACATGCTAGCGGTGACTTTAGGAGCAAAGTGTCGCTGGACTCTGCAGCATGCCTGTGGCAGTTGCTCCCCTTCTGCCCAGTCCTAGAAGAGAGATTGACAGAAGTCATCAATGAAAATGTCCCAGAATTCATCGTTTCCCCCCTCCCCCCAACCCCAACCCCCCTTCACGACCTCCCTACGCCCCTACACCCGCTCATGTAAACAGGCCCTAAGTTATAGACTGCAATAGCCTCCATCTTAGAAAGCAAGTCAGTTTACCAACCTTCCCTTGCAGCGTACTGGAACGCAGAGTATAGTTGTTGTGGTGTACCCAGTCTTCATGTCTACCTCACGGTTAAACCTCTGGTCCCGATATGCGTCACGGATGTTTAATGTTAACCCTGTGGACGCCACGTAGCCCGCTATACCTTTAGTTGTTGGAAATCTGGAAATTCAAAGTATAAAAGGTAAAAAGTGCATTCATTTAGTTGTTGGAAATCTGGAAATTCAAAGTATAAAAGGTAAAAAGTGCATTCATTTAGATTGCGTAAATTGTATTTCAGATATAGACTAGCATACCTAATAGGTAGTGAATACTGCCGCCAAGTTAAGGAAGTGTATCAGAAGAAAATCTACAGCAGCTCTTTGGCAGGAAAAATATATTAATGGGTGATAAAAATGCCAAGGTGTTATTAGATGAATATATTTTGTAGTTTTGGGGCTATCGTGCGACTGAAACCTGTTTGAGCTGTGGTGTGTTTTCTCAAAAGTTGTCCCTATTTATTTTCATTTGCTTCCCAACATATCAACGATTTCCCGGTTTTAAGAACATCAAATTTCCAAGGGAAACTATCAGCCGATAGTTCCGAGACAGACACACTCTATCTGTCGTTATTGTTCATCACAAAATTGCCTTCCACCCTCAGCGGGCACTATTATACAAATAGAGTGTGTCCGTCGAGGGTCGTCGAGGAACTATCAGCTGATAGTTGCCTGTGGAAATTTGATGTTCTTAAAACACACATAAGCCCGAAAACGAAGTTCGAGAACGAAG
Source organism: Actinernus sp. WN-2022 (assembly GCA_030867875.1). Classification (NCBI taxonomy): domain Eukaryota; kingdom Metazoa; phylum Cnidaria; class Anthozoa; order Actiniaria; family Actinernidae; genus Actinernus; species Actinernus sp. WN-2022. The sequence goes on from JAOWCC010001501.1 coordinate 18,624,291, forward strand.
TTCAAGGGCTTATATGCTAGTTTTAAGAACATCAAATGTCCAAGGGAAACTATCAGCCGTTAAAGTTCACCACAAAATTTTGGCGCGCGCTCAATGACTAAAAGCGATCATGTGACGTGATAGTTGTCGTCCACTGATGCAAACTATCAGGCGTTATAGTTCACCACAAAATTTTGGCGCACGCTCATTGGCCAAAAGCGATCACGTGACGTGATAGTTGTCATCCGCGGAGGCAAACTATCAGGCGATAGTGCCCGCTGAGCACGAAAGGCAAGTTTGTGTTGAACAATAACGCAAAGAGACTGTGTCTGTCTCGGAACTATCGGTTCTTAAAACTAGCATATCTCGAACTGCGTTCTCGGGCTTATATTTGTTTTAAGAACATCAAATTTCCGCGGGCAACTATCAGCCGATAGTTCCTCGACGGACACAGTCTATTTGTATAATAGTTTCCCTTGGAAATTTGATGTTCTTAAAACTAGCATGTGTACTATCGAATCTGTTTTATAAATTATTGTATTGGCATGCGCATTACAATACACCATATGGAAAAAATGGCGGCTGCACATTTAACCACAATTCCTTGCGAACCTAACACAGTCCAAATAGCATGTACAAATCATCTATTATCTTAAATAACATTGCCTTATAGTAACAGCACTTGTACTGGCTTGTTTTAAGGTTCAAAAACTCTCTACCGCGATTCTGTAACGAAATTAAAGATTTTCAGAAAGTGTGTTTACCTTATCTCTCTGCCGTTTCTGAACTTGTACCCAGTCCCGTCCTCGTCGCCCTCGTCAAACAGATTTGCATAAAGCTCACCGTTCTTTGTATCCAGCAGAAACAGTGAACAGCGGTCTGCGTTCACAAGTTTTTTTGCAAACGCCTGTCATATAAACACGAAAGACTATTGTTAATAAGGTGATAAAGGTAAGAAATACCTCTTTAAATAAACTCGCTTGCCCGGTCCGTACCGTACAATTATGGACCGAGGTTTGTCCCCTGCTTTATTGCCCAAGCGCAAAGCGCGCGCACCGTAAAAATGTGTGGAATGTGGAGTGGAATGGGCAGTTCCAATGACGATTATGCGCGCACATCAATTTTTCATTGTTTTTTTCCGCACGAAAACGAGGCAAATTGAAGCTGGCGGACCGTACTGAGTCAATACCAACATGGCTTTCAGAAGGCTTCTGTCAGTCAACCACTAAAGCTTACCATAATCTTTTGAATCACAGCATCAATCGTACAAACTTCATCGAATATTGATCTGAAATGAAAATGTACAAAAATAGTGACATTTTGCACGAAATGATTTCGTAGCCTTCTTTTTTCGCTAATTATTGTAGCTAATTATCGTAGTTGTAGCTAATTATTGTAGCTATTATTGTAACTAATTATTGTACCGATAGATGTCATTCTGCCGTGGATATGTCCTCTATTAGTATAAACCAACTAGTGGACTATTACAAATCCTGCATTCTGATTGGCTACCCTACTATAGTTCTATTTGTGTTAGCCCATGGTAGAGAAAAGCCGCACGCATTTTCACGAAATAATAAAATATTTTCAACTTCAATTTGTTTCTTTCTATTATTTCTACTGTCCGACTAGTTAGTTTATACTAAAACAATTAGACCTCTCGCCCTCATGGGCTACAAGTTAAATAGCCTCATGGGCTATTGACTTGAAGCCCATTCGGGCTGCGGGTCTAATTGTTAAATAGATGCACATATGACGTCACAAGAACAACACGTCTCGACTGCGTCTCGTGGCGTACTTCTTTGTGCTCGTCACGTTGTTACGTCATCTGTGTATCTATTAGAAGACAGACGTACGGCAAAATGACATACATTTGTTTTATACAACATACTGTGAGGTCGCGCGTATAAGCATCCATTCCCCTGTAGAAAACAGGGATACCAATGAAACTTTTTCCATGCGATGCTGTGGACATTGTTACTGCAGATTTCGTATGAGTGGGACAAACTACGGCATCTTCGTAGCCGTAGTATTTCTGTAATTTGATTGGATCAGCAGGACAAAAACAATGGGAAACCATTTCAACGTCACGGCATGCCGTACGGTAACCGTGCTGTAGTCAGTGCTGTAGTTTGTCCTACTCATACGAAATCTGCTCTATTGGAGCTAGTTGTAACAAGCAACTAACAAGGTCAAACAGATGTCAATCTGCCGTGCGTCTGTCCTCTTACAGAGGACGTCACAACGTGACGAGAACAGAGACGTTCGCCACGAAACGCAGTCAAGTGGTATGACTGTTATTCTCGTTGTTCTGCTTTGACGAAAGGCCAACGCTTGAAACGTCAGCTGCTACTCACTTCTCGTGGCGGTTAGCATACCTTAATCGACTTTTAGTTATTTGTACAAGTGTTTTACTTCCCCACCAACGCAGACCTACACTAGTTTTTACAAGAACTGGCTATTCATTGTATCCATACACGATGTGTAGCTGTAGTTTTGAGTGTTTATCCTTCGTCAGGGCAAAAGAGGGAACTGTTGGTGGTTCCTTACGGTAGGTTAATTTCTGCCCTTCCCTTCCCCTCTCGTTCTTTATCCCTTCGATGCTAGAATACCTACCTCACAACATTTAGAAGAAAACCGTTGAGGTCCTTTTGCTTTTGAATTTGCTTAGAAATCTAGCGGCAAAAAGAAGCAATGAATTAAAAAATCCATCAGGTAAATCATATATGCATACTTCGCATCATTGAAAGAAAGGTTCTGTTTAAAAGGAAGGATCTTAAGGACGATGCCTACTAATTACAAACCAATTTGTTTTCTAAAAATCTATATGGATTGTTTGAACCCCCTAAGGAGCTTTTGAAATCACAAAAAAAAATTATGGGGTACCCATACGTTTAAGAGAGATAATTAAGGATGAAAATCAAAAAAAGTGCTGACTCAGCATTTTTCTTTGTCCGAGAAACTATTTTTTTATTCGATTAATATTTTGGGTTATAAGCAAAATATTAGGGCAAAAAACGTTAGACATAGCGTTCTTCACAAAGGATGCCAATCAAACCATTTATCTTACAATGACTATCATAGTGACCACGAACAGCCAATTTTTTTTGCTGAAATAGACATCAAGTTTCAATTTTATAAAGACAAAAAAAATATGTAAACATTGTTTAGCTTCTATATTATAGGTTACAAAAAGAAAAAAATGGGGGTATCCACGCGTTTTAAAAAGTTATGTGGATGGTAAGCCTCTTTATCGCTAATTTTATTTTCAAAAATTGACATTTTTTACCAAGCCCTCCCTAGTAAGTCTGAAAATTGGTTTCTTTTATTGCATTCTGGGAGATTTTCCAGACGGCGGCGGGGAAAACCCATACAGTCCTCCCTTCTTCGTTCTTCTTTGGATTTCCAAGAGGTTTACCCGTTTTCACAAAGCTTATTTGACCGTATTCACACATTGTTTATACTGCCGAGTCCATGTTTGGAGAAACTGACGAAACTCGAAAGCATCGACAAGCCTAAAGCAAAGGCGCTGGGCGAAAAGACAGCAGCGATTCATGGCAGTCCAAACAACCTTCATTCAATTGGTCGGGTAAATCTCCTAAATCTATGAATCTTCGAACATCTCCCCACGATAAATCATCACTTAAGAGTTAAGATGGTCGGCTCTTTTAATACCATTTCAGCTGAAAATTGTCTTTCGTGGCCGTGTAGTGGAATTTAAAGATTTTCCAAATCGTTCATTTCTCAAGCATATCTTTCGACCGTATTTTAAAATCCTTCATCTATTACACAATTAACACAGTTCTGCTAGCGGGATAACCCGCGGGACGCAAGATGCGCAGAACGGCGTGCGCGCTGACTCCTTAATATAGGTTATACGGGACCCCAGGACAATTTTACCGCCTTCATTAAGGGGCTATGTTAATCAAATTGAACCTCCAAATTTCTTCAGAACAAAACCACAAAAATAACACCCCGAGATAACAAGACATTCACATGGTATTTATCTTCTATGCTTTTCGATCTTTTTTGATAGAGGATGGCAAACATTAAAGTGGATTACAAAAGCTTATTCAAGGAACTTGATTTCGGTTACAGTGCACCGATTTCAAGTAGCTCTAAATTTCTCTTAAAAGCAGTATTTTTCATCCACTCGAATCTTTGCCATCCTTCATCGAAATTGTCTCAAGTGTTCTCCAGAGTACCTGGAAAGTATACCGCTCTGCTAATCTGAGTAGTTAATTACTTTTTTTTCATCATGTAAAGAAGAATGACTAGTAACTCGGTTATAAACTGTCTCATATCGGCTCGTAAACGGCGTGATTCTCACCTCGGCATGATGTATGGCGATACTTCCCCACACTAGGTAGCTATTCAGAATCTGAACACAAAAACATGTCAGTACGAAGTTTTTAAATTTCATTTTTTTAAACAAAACTCTAAGCGACTGAGCTACTTACTGTATAAACTGACACCGGAAAGAATGTGGGTAAATAAGCCCCCGGGGGGAGGGGGGACACTCTTGTTTATGACGTATCATCCGGGCAAATAATTCCTTGCATATGAAAGTCTGTCAAAGTTTTCAGTTTGTCATGAACAACACAACAACATACTTTATTTGTATCACTATTAATAATTACATTATAAAAAGGAAAATAAATTAATACTAAATATTGGTGCAGGATATATCTAAAATAGCTTTCGCTAAACGAGTTAGATAGCCCAATAAGTAAATTAGATATCAGTGACTGTAGCACAATACATTAACATTAATACATATATATATGCACACAAATACAATTAAGGGAAAATCCAAATCATACAAAACATAAAGAGACAAAGGAAAATTAATAAGAGCCAATTAAAGCTTCCTTTAAGTTACTTTTAAAAGCAGATTTTTGAGTGATTTTGATATTATCGTCAAGAGCATTCCATGTTCTGGGGGCCTTGGTAGCGGAGAAATGAAGAGCAAGGTAGACATTTGTACGACGGTGGCTTATCAGGAGAAGTAAATTAAAGTGCCTCTAACAGTTTTTTTTACCCTAAGTATCGATTCTATACATCAAGTGAACAGTTGAATAGAAACTATCTGATTCACTCTTTTCACCCTGTGGCCATCTTGGAAAGCGAGGCAATCCTTTGTTTTTGCCAGGTTAGCCTCGTTTTGACTATCCCTCACTACGAGGCTAACCTGGCAAAACAAGGGATTGCCTCGCTTTGAATCCAAGATGGCCACAGGGTGAAAAGAGTGAATAAATTGATTTGAGTGTTAAATCTATGGGTGCGTCCGATTGACCGTATTCCGGAATAGGAATAGATGGAATAGTCTCTGGAAATCACTGGTTCGGGCATATTTTTCACTGTAAGCTACAAACTCTTGCTGATATATGATATTCACGATGTATTTATCATTCCAGTGGCTAAAAAATCCCAGTAAACGTGATTTGTAGTGATCATTCTAGATATTCTTATTCCGGAATACGGGCAATCGAACACACCCTGTGAGTTTGTACTTCCAAAATGCAAATGTATTTTCATTCTCTTTGTGAATGAAACTATTTTCTGATTTAGACAAAACATTTGTTCAAATCACTAATATACCAATTTATAATATAGATACGATAGTACGCGCGCTCTGATTGGCTAAAAAGTCATGTTTTATCAGAGTATATAACATGGTTTGCCGTGTTTCCTTTGATCGCGCTTTTAAATCGGATAAAACACTGCTGCTCGTTTATTAAACTATACATAAAACACTCTGGTCATTTGAAAACACTCGAGAAATGTTGAAAGCACGCGCCTTCGGCTTGTGCTTTAACATTTCTCTCATGTTCTTAAATGTCCATCGTGTTTTATGATAGTATAAAACATGGCTAAGGCTCCTTTATTTGTTAAATAACATAGATGTTTATAAAAGTTCCTTTATCCTACCAGCATCTTTTTATATAATAAATGTACCTGGATTGACGTCACAATCATTTGTATTTTGGAAATATAAACCTTTTTCTCTCTCGCGTGATTGGTTGAATGCGTCACGTGACCCGATATTTTCTCTCCGCGAGCGGGAAATACCAGTGAACACACCCCCTGTGAGCGTATAGGCGCGCGTCAAAGAAATCGTTTGGAGGATGATAACAACAATAACCTACATTGTGGCGTCGAAATATGTCCTGATATTTGTCCTTGGACATTATCTGATCCTCGAAGCTCACAGTTTCCCTAGACTGAGCTTCGCTCTCTCAGTTCTCGGCACAGATAATGTCCGCGGACGAAATATCAAGGCATCCACTTCGACGCCACAAATAGGTTATTGTATTTGTATAACTCATCGACGCAACACTCGAAACAAGAACTATTCTACTTTTCATCACTTGATGTAGAATCGATACTCATGATAAAAACTAAACGCTAAGAGTTGATGCTCTGCATACCTCTTCGTCTTCTTTCTGAAACGGAGAACTTCCCAGCGACTTGACTAATTCCACGATTCCTATAACCGATAAAACGTCATCCAAATATTTTTTTAGGGAGAGAGCATACATTAAATCAAGGTAGAATATATACAGATAAAAATAACGCTTACCCACTAACGTGCCGTCTGACTGTATTATGGGCTGACAGAGCACGGACTGGGCGGTGCTATCTGGAGAAGAAATTAGGAGAGAACCTTGTTCATATGGCCCCGGTTTGTTCAAAGGGTGGATAACGCTATCCATCGGATAAATCCCTATCTAGTGGATAAGTATTAACCAGACTAGCCTATTTTATCCACTGGATAGGGATTTATCCAGCTATATTTCTGTAAGAGCATTGATACATTGTATAATGCTCCAAATACATATTATTATTATTATTATTGTTGTTATTATTATTATTATTATTATTATTATTGTTGTTGTTGTTATTATTATTATTATTATTGTTGTTGTTGTTGTTGTTATTATTATTATTATTATTTGTTTTTTGTTCTTTTGTTTATTTGTATATTTATTTATTTGTTTGTTTTGTTTGTTTATTTGTTTCTCTGTTGCTTTGTTGCTTTGTTTCTTTGCATGTACAATTTTTTTCGTTTTATTACGACTGTAATCATGTTCTTACGTCAATAACATTTCTCACACACCAAACAATGACAATAAAGAATGAAAAAGGAAACTTTATTTTCTAGAGGTGTTATTTGCTTGAGGATGAAAAGCAAGAAGCAAAATCGCACCAAACTAAAATAACTTCAGGCCTGCAACTCGATTTATTTTCATTTTGAAATTATCCTCACTTTTGAGACCTTAGTTCTAAGTCAAGAAATTCTTGGATATACTTTGTATGGAGAGACAACAAAGTTCAGAAAACATTTCATTTCTCTGAACGCAAATCAGTGAACGGGCAACCATGCATTGAAATGAGTAGCTAAATATAACTGCACTTTATCAAAGGACACTTAAAATTTAAGTGTAGAGACGATTACCCTTGCGGTCCATGCAAACTTTACTTTTTTGTAAAGAGAAGTAATGTCTTACCTTCAATTCCAATTCCTTTCGGAAATCTGTCATCCTAGAAAATGAGACACAAGAACAACATTAAAAGTAGAGACACAGGTTTGTGTCCTATAATATTTGAATCGTAGGATTCAACGTACCCCTAATATATCCTTTACGAAGATTCGTTCTCCAGTCTCAGCTACAAACGCGGCGATCGTTCCTCCTTTGCCGATTGTTTGACGACACAATGAACGAGACCTGGAAACAATAAAATCATGTTCTTGAGGCCCTGTTATACGGTACATTTTTGGTGCCACTTGTTTCGTAAAAATCAAAGTTACAAGTTGCACGAATATTTTAGCGTGTAACATCCCCTCTTCAAAATTTCAAGGTGCACGAAAAGCTGATTTGGTTTCTACTTTCTGTAACAATTTTGTATCAGTTGCACAAGGAAAAATAACGTGTAACGTATCATGTGTAACATGGGTGGTGCAACTTGTCTTGCGACACTTAAAACATTCCAACCAATCATGTTTTGAATATTACGTGTGACATACTCGCATGCAACTTGTAACACTTTATTTGTGAGACGTGTTGCACTATGGTTGCACGAAAAAGTGTACCGTGAAATATGGCCTTTATCTTCCAGGGAAAAGGACAACTTCGTGTTATATTTTTTAACGCGCGCTTTATCCAGCAATTATACGAAATTATATGGAGCAAATTATATGTAAATATATTCAACTGCACTTCACAAGGGAGGACTTGTGATATGGACTGCTACTGTGGCGCAATGCGCTGCCGTGCAGTTTACAATCATGAGTGATTGTTAGTACCTACAGAATACAGGCTGTTGTGCCAGGAGACAATCCCTACTCTTTCACGAAGTAATACAACAGGTTCTTTCACGTCTCCTTCATATTTATTAGAAGAGGAAGGAGACAAAACCAACAACTTATAAGTCCCTGCCCACGTACGGACGCGGTCGCACTCTAGACCGTGCTCTACCAACTGAGTTAATCAGCGAACTCCCAACCTCCCGCACTCTAGACCATGCTCTACCAACTGAGCCAACCAGTGAACCCGCGACCTCCCGCACTATAGACAGTGCTCTACCAACTGAGCTATACATACATACATATAACTTTATTTCCGTACGCTAGCCACTACAACAGTAAGCTGGTTTCCACGTGGGGCGTAACAATAAATATATGTACAGATTAAAAACATATATTGATAAAATCAGTAGAAATCTGCTAACAGCATAACTCAGTATCAAGAACAGACACTCGTCTTGAATTGCCGTAAATATTTGGCTCTTTTAGCCTCATCTGGCAGGTTATTCCATAGCATAGCACCACTTTATTTGAAGCTTCGCTTGATGAAATTTGTACGCGGTCTTGGAAGTGCTAGTTCAGTTTCAGAGTTTCTTAGCTGATAGCGTTTATCGCAGTCACTTGTTTTAATAAAAGAGTTTCTCAAATATGGTGCGGATTGTTCATTTAAGATTTTATAGATTAATATAGATTTCATTTGTTTACGTCTGGCTTGGAGGGTTTTCCACTCTAATTTAGCAAGTATATCAACGGATCTTGTGTCGTAATTTGTGCCTGTAATCACCCTAGCGGCTCGAGATTGAACTCTTTGCAATTTGTCTTTTAGAGTCTTGCCGCAAGTATCCCATAGTGGGGAACAATAGTCGAAGTGAGGTTGTACAAGTGATTTGTAAATTACTTCGAGTTAATCGGTGGGGACAAATGGCTTAATACGCTTTATGGCACCTATACCAGCACTTGCCTTTTTACATATCTTATTTATTTGATTTTCAAAACTAAGGTTTTCATCGATTTCAATCCCTAGGCAGGTATGTGAGTTTACTCGCGATACCTTGTTATTGTCTATGGAGATATTGTTTGGCTGGCTTTTGGTTTTATTATTTAAGTTATAGGTCGATCCAATTATCATTAGTTTGGTTTTGGAGGGGTGATACTGGAGCTTATTCACTACAAGCTAATCAGTGAGGCAGTAAGTTGCTGCGATTGGGTTGAGCTGAAGAAAACTGAAACACCATTTGAAACCTGCAAAGTTGAATGCTTCTGTATCATACCTTGGTTTTGATTCTGAATATAGGAAGATATCCTGAAAATAAGAAAGCAATGTTTTGTTATTGTGGTTGTAATGTTGGTTGTTTGATGCCTTGTCGTGAGTAGGAATGAGTTTATTGACTAGCTAGAAGCTAGAGAGAGCTTCCTGATAACAAGCACAAAGTACCGGCATCCTTTTCGATCTGAGCATGTTGCTTTTAATCTGACAATGGTATTTTCTGGACTAATATTACATTCTGTATCCATGCTGTTTGCAAATATGGGTAATTGCCACACGACCCGGCGGCAAACGCCGGGAAGTTCGGAGCGGCGCGAAGTATGATGTCATGTATTCTACTAAGTAGCGAGCGAGCGAAACGCCAAACTTCGCGAAGCTTGGATTCCCTGTGGTCGCATGTGTGGATTAAGATTTGGTGTATACGACGTGGGCGTACGTTAAACATCGGAATCCCTTCGAGAATTTCCGGAAATCCCGAGTATGTTAATCCGAGTGTTCTGATTGGTCAGTCGATTGTCGGGGGGTCTTTCAAGCGCTCCGATTAGATTGTTTGCTCATTACGTCATAATCAAGGTGTGCAGTGCTGTCCGCGCGCAAGTATGTATGTATTCTACTACTTGCAATTAAAGGCACTGCGCTGAAATTATAATCAACCTAACAAATGACAATATATATTCTATTATTATCTGGGGCAAGGTTGGGTAAACCCTAATCAAAATTTACATCAACAATATAAATATTTTGTGTCTCCCTTATTTATTAAGCAATAATTTACTTACTGTGCCATTCTTATCGACAAGGTAAAGAGAATGTCGATCTGCGTGAGTTGCAGCAGCAATGCTCTTGGTCAGTTCGTACATAACGCGCGCTTTCTTCGGCTGCTGGTTGATATCCTTCGTCAATTGCTGTAGCATCTTGCGCTTGTCAGTATGGACACAGAACTGTTGAGGGCGAATTTTATCATCATAATCAACAACATCATCATCATCATCATCATCAACAACAACGACATCGTATAAGTCCTTTTTTCGTCGTATTTTACTCGTCCAACTTCCACGATAGGTAAATATAGAAGCAAATGAGACAAACAGAAACATTTTGTACCGCTTACTGACCTTCCATCTTGAAAGCGAGGTATTTATATCTAAAAAAAAATCAAAAATGAAACCTCAACAATACACCTTCAGTAAATATAAGCAAGCTAAGTGGCGGTCAGGGAAGGCGCGGATGTACACGCTCATGTAAAACGTTCTTTCACCAGAGGAACCGTTCGAGAATAATTATTTCTTCCATATTCTGAGCTGTACGAATTCATAAATTCACATTCATAAATACGTATTTCTGTTTCAATAGTTTATCCACATGTACAGAAAACATTATCGTTACCATATGAAAGAGCATGTCGACATTAGTAATCTTGTGGAATTTGAGTAATATAGCTTAAAAACAATGAAGTTACAGCCATTTGAAATTAGAGAGATTTGTATGAGAAAAACAACGGAGGCCATTCTAGCCTCGCTTTCATGTTTTTTTGGCATTTGAATTTCGTATTAACTCAACAACAATGCTCTAAAATTGAACAAAATTACTAAGTCATTGAATATGGAGTTCATTAATGACTCTCTGGGCGCGCAAAGCTGTGTGTTGCCACAAGGCCAACCTCCAATTGGTGGTTGGGGTGCATAAAAGAGAAATGCATGCTTCTAACGTGTCATTAGCAGAAACTCCTAGAGAGAGAGATCTTGGCGCACCGCCCACCCACTCTAGCCGGGGTTGATATCGTTTTTCCTCCAGGGAAGCGGTTCCGGCGAGTTTTAGTTAAACTCCACATACTAGCAAACGTTATATTTCTAATAATTTAATGTTGTATTTACCTAAATGTTATTGTTATTGTACATGGAAGTTAATATCTTCATAGTAGCGTTTATGTATAGTCAAGTATATCACTCCAGCCTTGACTGTCTTTTATCATCCTGTATAGTGTTCACACTTCGAGGATGAATAAATATGAGATGAGATGAGACATATATTTATGCTCAAATCTCTCAGGTGAATGCAGGCGGCATTCCCCTTCCCCTGAGTTTCAGGAACGCCTCCCCGTAGTCTTGTCACTTCGTGCCGGATCTGATCCGGTCGGAGTCGCGCTTCCATACCTCATTAATGACAATACTCGAGACAGAAATAATATACTAGTTTTAATGTGGTCTTTCATGTGGTATCATTACACTTGTTTCCAAATTATGCAAATTAGAAAGCGACCACTTGAATGCTTCTATTGCTCACCCCCATTCCCTCTCCACCCCCCAAAAAATTGTGGCACCAAAACTGATCAAAGATCAGCTGAGCATGTGCGGTCATACTCCACGAAAAGCGAGAAGAAAAGCAGGATCTGCAGCATTCGTGTTGTTTTCGCCCAAGATTCTGGGCTTGTCAAGCCTGTTAAAGCCGGTTTATCAACGCGCGGCTAAATTTCTTTTTTAACCTGAGCCCACTGCAACAAAGGCAGACAACGGTGACATGACTGAGTGACCGAGTGAGACTGGTACGAGACAACCGTTGGCGCATGCTCGATACGAAAACAACCGCAGAGCCTTCTTTTCTTCTCGCTTTTCGTGGAGTTGAAGAAGGCTCTGCTCGCAGGGTATCATAATAGTTCACCTAGTAATGCAGTAACACCTACTTTCGTCAGATGATCCGCTCGAAAGGTGGGTCTTCCGTATCAGCCATCGCTCCAACTGCTCGCGGCTTGCAATCTCTAGCACCAGCTCGTCTAACACGTTGGGGTTGGCTGTGAGATAGTCCTTGACTTGAAGCTCTGTTAGGCCGGCTGGTTAGAAAAAAACATAACAAGAAATAGAAAATCAAAACAGTAAATGGAAAAGACTTCGAAATCAAGTGATTTTGTTGTCATGCTTTATTTGGCTTCGTTGCTTGGCTCCTGACATATCTGATCTTCCACATGTTTGTTTAAAGAGTTACGGCTATACAAGTTTATTGAAGAGAAAACCAGCGATAGTTCAGTGATGGGGATTGTGTTAATAATAATATAATAATTTAGCACTTACGTTGCGCAAATTCATCTGCATGATCACAGGTGAATGGTTAGGCAACCCGGCAAACTTCAAAGGGGGTCAACAAAGGCGCTACGATTTATGTTGGAAGGGGGTAAGACAAAAGGGCATAAGACAAGCGATGTGCACAGTCATAGTTCATTAGCGTCCCCTGAACGACTGAACCCACACGTTTCTATTGGCTGATTTATTAACATATTCCAATATCCATTGTGTTTTGTGCACGGTCACGGTTGAAAAAAGCGAACAAAGATCTATAACAAAGAATGAAGGTCGCTGGGTTTCATAACCATTCCACTCTATTAACTATGATATGATCAAATGCGCATTACATTATACTAAAATAAAAAGTAAACATCATACAGATGAAATAAAAACCTAAAATATGGATGCATATTACCAAGAGAGCATAGGTAAGAGAGGGAATCCCCAATAGATCGTTCTCACTGACGTCACACAAAAAATTGCGCCAAGAAAAGACCGATATTAGTAAAATACTTTTAATGTTGTGTATAGAGCAGGTAAAAATATGTAAACGACCGAAATTTTGGAGCATTAGAGTACTTCGTAACTGAGCTGTCGGACAAATAACATTCGAACAATTTAGTGTAATTTGTATGCGGCGGCCATGTTGGTGTACCTCTTTGGTACACCAAGATGGCGGCCGAAAACGTACTCTACAAATAAAGCTGATTTTCCCAGCAATATGATTAGCATTCACTTAAAAACACATTATATATCACTTTTAACGTTAAATCAAGTCAAACATTTTAAATTTGCAGGAATATATGGGTTTCCATGACATTTCGGAAACACGCTGAGCTGGGCCGTCACAAAATTCAAAATACTCTAATTCAATAACGATTCACCGTATCGACATAAAACTTTCAAAGAATACTGAGTATACCGATACCTAAATCATATTAACAGAACAGGGCCGGGTTGTTCAAAGCCCGATTAGTGTTAATCCTGGATTAACTCTGCACAAAACCTATTGGTTGTCATGGAAATTAACCCTGGATTAGCACTAATCGGACTTTGAACAACACGGCCCAGGATTATAGATCCTTTAGTTTAGATTTTAGAATTTTGATGACGTCACGTGAAAACGATCTATACGCGTACTTGTGCGATGATAATGTCTATTAAAATCTATTTTTAGTAACCGGAAGCAGTTGAGAAGTGCGCGATCACGCGACAATCTCATGGTGGCAAAATATGTTCGTGCCACGAGATCTGATTGACTGTAACTTGTACTGGAAAGATCATGTGCATCAGGAATCTAAAAAAAACTTTCAAGAGGTATTGGAATATTGTCAAAACTTAGACACTTTGTTAATATTCATATTCTCACCCAACTTTATTACTCCTTAACAAACCCTTTCCTGACGTATGGGTTAATAACATGCAAAAATATATTTTGCCTAGTTACTTCTCAGTCAGTTTAAGACTATAGTTTGGTCATCCCCCCCCCCCCCCCCCCGAAATATGATTGCACTGACCTAGCGGGTCAGTTCAATTCTTATTGTCTTACTACAGGTAAGTCGTAGTTATTTTGTAGTTCTTATTTCCTCCTAATGCCTTACCACAATTTTTTTTTTTAACTTCCATGGATACCTGTCTAGACTAGCCCTAAAGGTTATTATAGGTGGCTTGTACTCATTAATTGTGTTACTTTGGTTATTTTATTCTCACATGTAATAAGAAGTACAATAAAGTTTGTTGTTGTTGTTGTTGCTGCACTCTCTTCCATGGAATCTTGCATCTCGGACATTCAAAACTGGATGCTAACTGATAAACTTAAACTTAATGCTGATAAAACTGAATTTTTGTTAATCGGAACTAGGAAACAACTCGAGAAAGTTAGATTAGCACAGGTAAAAGTAGGTAGCTCGTTGGTCAAGCCATCAACGAGTGCTGTGAAGAATCTCGGAGCCTGGTTTGACTCAAATTTAAGCATGATACACCATATAAATAAGATATGTAGTTCCTCTTTTTACCATCTACACAACATACGCCGCATTAGAAAATATATTTCATGCGAAACTACTAAACTACTTGTACACGCTTTCATTACTAGCAAGATCGATTACTGTAACAGTTTACTATACGGCCTCCCTAAATCTCACATAGCTAAACTTCAACGTGTACAGAACGCTGCAGCTCGACTTGTTATGATGTACCACGCTTTTGTCATATCACACCTGTACTCACCGATCTTCATTGGCTACCTGTTGTATATCGTATTCAGTTTAAGATTTGATTATTACGTTTAAATGTTTATATGGCCTAGCACCCTTGTATTTATCTGAACTTGTATATATATCTACTCCTACTGGATACAACCTACGCTCTGGTAACTCTAGCTCTCTGCGTTTGGTGCCGGCAAGCGCCAAGTCTAAAATCACACTTGGTGATCGTTCATTTAAGGCTGCCGCACCTAAGCTGTGGAACAAATTACCCTCCGAACTACGTAATGTAAGTAACCTGCCAAGCTTATTTGTTTAAACTAGCCTTTGATCTATAGTTTGTATATATATATTTATTATTTATTTAGACGTATATGTAATGCGCGCATGAACATATTCACATGTAATGCGCGCAATATAAATTAAATATTATTATTATTATTGTAAATGTAAGACACGTTTATGCAAGTTTAGTTAATTATTTTTACTTGCATAAGCATTTTGCATTAGTTAAGCATCATTATTGTTTAGTCCTTATGCAAAGTGGAATCTGATTGGTGCATAAGACAATGGCACACTTGAATCTCGGAAATTATTTTTCTCGAGATTTTCAAAAGTAAACTGAATATATATGTGGCATAGCCATAAAAAAAACACTTAAAAGACGGCAAACGGAAGTGTGCGAGTAACGAGGTCCAATATATTATCAATCGTGTTCACGAACATATTAACAGTTTTGTTTGGCGATTTGCGTTACAAAAGCAGAGTGTAGCTCAAAGCGAATTGTCCAAAATCAGGAAATGGTGACGTGATAATAATTCATCTGATAATATCTATCTAGATTAATAGCAACTATTCCGGAAGGGGTAAGGGCTTGAGTGGACATTCGGAAGGATTTGTTCATCCCACACACACACATAATGCCGGATCAATTTCTCGTTTATTTGAAGCAGTTTTGATTCGTCAAATTCTAAATCTAAACTGCAATCGGAGCAGAGCGGGGGTACAGCCACAAGTGACTCGGGATGTTAATCCCGGCTCTTTTTATCAATTTGGACGTGCACGAAAAATCACTGCACACCCTCGGAAGAAATGAAAAACTATCGGAGCAAGGGCTGCAAGGGAGATACCAACAAGCCCAACGCACATATGGCGCCGCGGACCACAGAGATTGGTCAGTGAATGGTCAGCGCTTTGCCTCTACTGCGCCACACAATAGGTCCTATTTTTCGATTGTTACCGGAATGAATGCCAACTCCATTTACCTTTATGGCTCAACTTACCGACAGCGATTTTTCTTTTAAATATATGATTTATATTTTCGATGTTGGACTTTTGCAGAGAAACCATTTCGAAGCTGCTCTCGCAAATACAACTGTTGACCGACACACGAGGGCATTTCAGATATGTGAAAATAATATTTATTAATTCTTGAAGTGTGAACACTATAATACAATAGCGTATTGTTTCTCAGTCCACACTCTAATGCTACACAGTGACAAGGAATATTTTTTTTTTTAAACATAATTAATCCGTCTCACATTAGTCGGGAAAAGGAATCATGAAAAAGGAATAATGATTGCAATCATTTAAAACGAGCCCTCCGTGAAAGGTGAAAACAGCTCTGTCAACATAGGCGTCAAATGAGACGAACAAATGAAAGTTCTCTCATCAATAATAGATGTCGAATACATTAAGCTCGACTTCCGGGTAGTTTTTGTAGCAGCAATTTCGTATCAACTCTTTTAGGGTATTCCTTCGGGTTAATATGCTTAGTATTTGTGTTTGGACACATTTCTTGAAATGAAATATTGAAGATATTGATGTTGCGCTAATAGAGAGGTTTAGAAAAAAAAAATTACAGTCGTTAAATAAAAATGTTTAGATCTCCGGCACAACTGAAACTCGCCGCTTCTTTCGTTATTTACATTAAAGTGTTTCCTTTCATAGCAGGGATCTTAAAAACAGGTCTTTAACAGAAAAAGCACATTTATCCGAGAATATTGAAAAGATAACAAGACATGAATTTTAGTATTTTTATAAAATGGATGTTTCCAATTAAACGTGGCAAACGATTTCTCTACGTCGCTTCCTTTTCTTGCTCAATAAAATCTATACCAGAAGTTCTGATAATTGCTTTTTGCTAATCCTCCTTTGAATTCGGCATACGAAAGGTCGGTAGGTAGACAGGGTTCGTTTCTTTCGGCATAGGAAGTTAAAATTGCATTCGAAGGAAAGTAATATCAGAAAGCAAACGAAGGCAGTATTTGTGACTTTATCCGACTTTGACGAGTATTAGACAGAAACAAAATGAAATTATGCTATATTATGGACCGAAAAATTATATAATACAATTTAAATTCACTGCCGGCAAAGCATTTACCTCACGGGGCCATATCGGATCTATTTACATTTCTGGGAAACCCCCACCCCTCCCCCCACATTTCACCCTAACCTTGACAGGTGGGTGGTTTCCCAGAAAATATATAATATAATAAACAAACGTGTTCTTGGACTGAGCTAGACATTAAAAATGGCTCAAACGGTTTCCTAGCCATATAATAAATATAACACCCGTTTTACCGTCAATAGCGGCTTTATCAAGAATTTAAAGTGGATTTAGCTTTGGGACATTTAACATTGTTATTCTATTATCATTTTGTGTTAAAGTTTCCAAGGGCAGTTTGACAATCGTAGAATGAATGGTGTCATGAAAATACATCCCAGGCCATACGCAATGTGATAACGATATTATCGACGATTTTTGTATTATTTTCCTATTTTAGAAAAAAAATCACTTGGCAGCAGACATTATAAAACAATTATAATATAAATTATGGGAACATCCTAAGAACGTGCGATTTCATTGGCAAAAAGCTCAGCGTGCATGATTTAAGTGTTAGAGACTGGTGGGGGTGTTTTATTAGCAAATATACTGGCACGTACTGACTCTACAACGAACGAAAAGTAATGAATATTTCATGCACGAGGCCGGAGCCTGAATGCATTATGTACTAGACATTTAATTTTGAGTTCATCGTACAGTCAGCAAGTGCCTGAATTTGTCAATAAAACACAAGTTTCGGACGCGGCGCCATATGTGAGTTGAGATCGTTGGTATCTCGCCCTTGCTCTGAGGGTTTTTTCTCCGGGTTCTCTGGTTTTCCTCCCTCCGCAAAAACCAACCCAAAATTCCAATTCGATCTGTGGATTAGCCGGGACCTGGCTTTGATCAGCCCCCATGTTTGTTTCAGGTCTCGTCAAGAATTCAGAGTTCAGCTGTTTTTTTTAGTCTAAGGCGCATTTCCACCGTTTTACGAAAACCGGTTTTTGCTCTTGATTTAGGTTCAGAGCTTGCAAATTTCAAAATTTCGCTCCTAGGAGCTCGTGCCTTCAGCACTAGTGTACTCGTTTGGCTTGTACCTTCGTTTAGCTCGGAAAACCGGTCAGTTTTTTCCCCTTGATCCGCGCCTGAGTCTCACCAATAAAGTCTCACCAATAGACCAGTTCGCGGTAAATTCCAACATTTTGAAAAGGGTACAAACATGGCGCGAAATACAGTGTTTGTATGGGAATCAGGTAAAAGATTGACATATCGAAATTTGAGGGATGTAGCTGTGCTGGGAAGCGTGCAATCGGGTTTTCAGTTTTCCATACATTGTCTGTAAAACGAGTCGAATTCCGCGTGAAAATTTACATACAATGTATGGAAAACTGAAAACCCGATTGCACGCTTCCCAGCACAGCTACATCCCTCAAATTTCGATATGTCAATCTTTTACCTGGTATCTTAAGTTTTTATCTAAAGAATATTTCAGAAATTCGATTTTACGGATTTTATTTGGCATCGGATTCGCATCAATTCCCATACAAACACTGTATTTCGCGCCATGTTTGCACCCCTTTCAAAATGTCGGAATTTACCGCGAACTGGTCTATAGAGTCTCACCAATAAAGCGCTGTCATTAGCTGGAAGTTGGAAGCAAATTTCTTAGAAATGAACGCCCCAGCGTTTCTTTTCACGCAGATCAAATTGTACTGGGGCGGATCCAGGGGGGTTCGTGGGTTACATTGAACCCCCTTTTCTCTCGCTCGCTTACAAAAGACAACAAAGCAATTACTAAATATTTTGGCGCTTGCGTATATCGAACTCCCTTCCGAATCCCTATTGTTCACAGAATCCTGCATCCGCATATGCTGAATGCGTTCGTGTTCCGCTCGTGAATCCACAGCTTTGACTGTTTGACAACAACAAAAGCAATTTATTCAGACTAAATTCAAGAATAAAGCGGATATAGATAACTTCCACCCGCAAATAGAGAATATAATCCAGGAGGGGGAAGAATGGCACACTAATAACTATGAATGTAGTAAATAAGCAAATTTACATCACAGTACCGACTGTGATATAGCAATACAAAAGGTAGAGATATGCATAGTAATACACGATTAAATTATATGGTAAACTGACTAACTTAATAATATAGGCAGGGAAGAGCAGTAGATCAATAAATATGTTTACTTTATTTTAGTTCTCTAATAATTTGGGAGATATCAAGATAGTCATCAGCTTTCGATAAACGATCAAACAGTCTATGTTTCAATTCCCTTTTAAAATAAATTTTGTTGAGTCACGAATGGAAGGAGGCAGAGAATTCCACACTTTTGGACCAAGTCTCAGAAAGGAGTTACGCATCTTTTCTAATCTAAAATGTTCAATAAAAAGTCATCGTTAGTGGAGGAGCGTGTTTTGTAATTATGTATATCATTCAGAAGTTTTAGAAAATACGTAATTAATATTTTCAGCCGGGCAGAATTATTGGCAATATCCCACATAATTGAATGAATAAATTTTTAAATCTTTAAAATAAACGACGCGTAAAGCCGGCTCGCTTTTCGATTATAGCTTTTGGAGTAGTTTAATATAGGCTTTAGGGGCAGAGTCCCAAGCAAAGCGTTTCAAAACCTAGAGCGTAAAAGACTTCTGAAAGCCTGCATTATATTATCAGATCTTATAGAACACGAAGAACCATTTTAGTCAGTTTGTTAAATACAATAATTTCTGTAAAAAACTGGTGTAGATCTTTATCAACAAAGAGTTAAACAGGGTATACTAGCCCTGCCGGCAGAGTTCTCGCAGTGTGAAGAAAAACTTAATTAACTTACTTGGGCTGCTTCGTTCTCGGCGGGAAGTATGCTGATGGAGTGATGAATCTTTCTGAACTACTGAGTACAGTGCATCTTAAAACATTCCCACTGAAGAAGTACACCGGCTTTGTCGTCTTATCGAAAAGCGGCTTCAAGTAAAGACTCGATGCTACCTTTCGTCACTAAACAAAATACTCGTGCAGTCGAAAAGACAAAAAAGCATGAGCTTTATTCAACTAAATTAAGTACAAATTGCCGTCCTCTTTCTTGATAGTTTTTGCCAGACCTTGTCTGTTTTATAAGCGCGTCTTTTACTTTTACTTTATAGATTTTGGTAGATTTTGCCGGTAAGAAGCTTAAAAATAACTTTGTCAAACGTACATATTTCATTTGCGCATTAAAATTCACGCCAGGTGTCCTCGTCCGGCCTGTAAACAAACCTAGTGACAAACCTTTTTTCGGTGTTATTTCGGGAATTATGCCCGGTTTACATGGATTGACAATCATTTGGAGCACGGCACTCCTGACTCTTTACCTCTCAAAACCTTGCATTTTATTGGACCCCATTTGAACTGCACTGACAAAGAATTCCATTGTTTTAGGGTTAGGGTTTGTATTGTTTCAGGGCTAGGCATTGTTTGGATAGCTAGTACTATTCCAGGTTCCGAGGAGGTGAAGGCCGCCCCCACTCCTGACTAGGGCACGGCACTCCTAACTATTACATTCTCACGTGCTCTCGGTGTCATGCCAAAAATCTTGTTGTGTACACCGGGGCTTTAAAGTCGCTTTGCTCATGAGAACAGAGGCTCAATAGAAACATTCAGATCACTTCTGGATCAGTGCAAAAAGTAAATCGTTTTGAGAACTTGATAATTTTCCATGAAAGTTTAGGACGACTTTGGCCTTGCTTTGCTCTCTGTCTCTGTTCTTTATCTCACCGTTAACACTGAATATCCATATTTCTGTTCTAAAGCAACCAAGCCAAATATTCTTTGTATTTAACTTTATGTAATTAAGATATATATTTATAAGAATATCTGCTAAGCTAGTGTTAAGAGGAGTAGACAAACTAGTCCTGCCTCGCGTTATGACTTCGGTTTTTGGTGCCATACGGCTCCTTCACCAAATAGCCCGGCGGACTATAAATACGGCTGCATCCAATGTTAATATTTTCAAGCGTATGTTTCGTAAGCGTGTTTTTGACGATGTTTGTTGTGCTTTTGTAATTAGTGCCATTTCGGCCATCGTTTTACTTTTACTATTGTGCTACATTGTAAATTAAGTTTTTTTTTCTTTTTCGTCAAATTGTGACTTATTTTTCATTTCTTCTTCGGAAATACTAGCATTTCCTATGCTATGTATTCTACAATCCGAACTACAATAAAGTTCATGTATATATGTATTGTTAAATTTAGCAAGGCCGAAGTTGATGGCCACTTGGAGAAGCTATACATTCTAATAACTTCTAGTAGCGTTCGAATAGCGGCTAATGAGGTAGCAAAATACATAGCAGATGTCATAATCAACATAGAAATGCATTTATGAAGGCACACGAGCGAAATTAAACAGGCCCAGCTCTGGCACCCAAACTTCATTTTCTTTTATTTATTAAAGTGTAAATGTAATGTACTTAAAATAAACAAAAGCGACTGAAGAGGATGACGGAATAAGTATCACCATATGTATTAATGTGGACTAATGAGTAGACCTATTCAAAGTAAAGAAAATCGATTTATTTAAATTACGAATAACTGAAATCCTTAAAGTTGTGAACAAGACAACGATGGAATATAAATAGCATATTTACATATATTCATACAGGAACTGGATTATATGAATCGAATCCCGTCTACTCGGAGCATTAAAAATGTTTCAAAACAATAAGCCTAAGCTTATTAATTACAAAAATATAATAATCAAAATTTGGAATCTAGCTAATTGCGAGAAATACCCCAAGGGCAAGATTTTCTTTGAAGATTTAGGGTAGATTAGTTTGCATTTCTGGTAAACCGAGGCTCATAAATCTTTAACAGTATGTAATATGCGATCGATTTCCTATTAAAACCTTGCCATCGAAATAACGCATAAATTGCCTCTTGAAAGTTGTTAGCTATTAGAAAGACGGCACGAATCAGAGCTAAAGAACCTTTACGAAAAAAAATTACAGTGAAGAACTATCATGACTATCAATCAACAGCTGTCTTTATAAACCTTCAGGAAAAATGCGATGACAGTTTGAACATTCACATTTATTTGTGGAGCCGGCCAGAGTTCGTCGCTGCGATCATGTTACACGTTTCACGGTGTTGTAAAATTACGCACTGCAAACGCTAGTACTTTCTCCCTAAATCAGTTTAGGTTGTGGGTATCACTAGCACTGAAGCGAGAAAATACTCATTTAATTGACACTAGAAAATAGGTGCTCCATTTCGGAATATTTATTTGGTGATAGAAATGAATTAGCAAGTATTGGTCAGCAGACAGTTCGCTTTGTGTTGAAGTAATGAAGGTTCCGTTTAGAGTTAAGTGAAATTCGCTTCCCGAGAGAGCAAAATACAGGAAAATGCACCACAGGATTTCGTGTTAGGTTTACTGAATGAAAACGCAAGACAAAACTCTTATGCCATCCCGTCGAGTTAGCCGATCCGATCACAAAGAAAAAATATTACAGTAAAAAGCCATTTGAAGCGATAGGGGAAATAAACACCTTGGAAACGTAAAACGTTATGCGAATGAATGGTCAAAATTTGTTTAGCAGTCTGTGGATATTTGTCAAGTGTTATTCCACACTATTTTACCAAGTTTACAGAAGAAAGCTTGTCAGTTCTTACGAAACTTGAAAGATCACTACATTTACAAAGCGTAAAAAAATAATTATGTACAAATAATTTTACCTCGCGAATGCCGACTTCGGCTGTCTTCAAATGCGACTCCATTTTCCTTCAAAATGGGTTTAATTTGCACTTGATTCGGTAATGGCGGCAGCCTTCGTACACTAACTTGTCTCGTTGGAGAAGACATTGTTAGTTTGACCTTCAGCATTGAGAGTTAGAAGCAAATTCTGGGGAGAATCAAGACAAGTTCCTACTGCCATTGTCGTTACCGTGGTAGTTACGTTGATTCGCACGCGCACCTAATTCGGCAAAACAATCGGCGAACGAAACTGTCACGAAATATTCCGTGACCCCTTCGTGTATCGTTCGGAGAGGGGATTTGCCCTAATCTGAATCAATGGCAGTACTACTGGAAGTTGAGTGGGATTCTAGCCTTATTACTTCACGGTGAAGAGATACTTCGCTAAAGCTTTTACCTTGTACATAGAGAGGATAACTGTCGTCTCTTGGTTGCATTTATAAATATCGGGAAAACACTGGACTCTCTATAGACTTGGATTTTTTTTTACTCGGGCTGCCTGTGGCAGCACCGAGTCTAAATCTGCAAGCCGTTATATTTTGTTTTGTTTTTTGTTTCATGTAGCAAAATTTCTGCGCATGCGTTAAAGGTCAAATTCACACCAATCAGATTGCACTGTGCTGGTCACGCAACAATCGCCAGGTTAATTTATTTACATAATTTAATACAGTACTGAAGATGGCGGAGGACCCGCGAGGAACTTTCTCTCTAATTTGGAGTCCCATCTCTCAAATGTAAGCCAGTTTAATGTTTTATTTAACTTCACTCGTGCGAAAGCCTTCCAACAGGCTCAGGATATTTCAACTGGCGCTATTATTGTCGGAGCCGAAGGATCGCGTTTTTTACCCAGATGGCCAGTGATTTTATATACGACACGTACGACGACCTGAAGCCAGTGAAGGAGCCAGGATCGGGAAAGCTAAAATTCGAAGAAATAGATATTGGAATCTATAAGCCATCGGCTCGCTGTGCTGCATTTAAAACATCCGAGGAGAACATCTTATTTTGGGTGAAGGCACTTCAAGACCAATATTATGAGTCTCTGAAAAACTGTCAGAGATTTAAATTTACCGTAAGTACGGATCAGAGAGTATTGAGATCAAGTTATAAATTTTCGTTCCAGCGAGGATATTGACCTAGCGGAAACGGTACAAGCTGTCAAAGGATTTTACTTATAATCATCCACGTCTACTTACCAACAGGAATAGTTATGTGCCAAGGCATGGGCAAAGATTGAGTTTCCCAGATTACAGATGAAAGTAGAGAACTTAATGAATGAAGAAACAGAGGTCACGCGCGACACTTTATGTTATACTAAGAAAACAAAACAAATTACAGAGCCTGCAAGTTCACAAGTCAATGAAAATCCCAAGAGCCTGTAGTTTTGGATCAACATATCCTTGAAACTCCAAAAGCAACATACACATGAGACAAATTCAAACCGGAAGAGACGGAATTCTTTAGATTCTTCACGACAATAAGAACTCTCTCGCTGCTTTAATGACCTTGATTTGTAACATGGAGGCTGACCTAACTGATATGCGTAATGAATTCTTACTCTCGTCACATCAAAACGAAACTCAGTCATTTGGAATTAAGACGAATTAGTGCAGCAAGATAATATATACAAGACCGAAATCAAGATGCTGTCATCACCTTTATTGACCTAGAAGTTGAAAATGGCGAGTTGAAAGCGGATATAATAAAGCTGAGATCCCACTTTCAAACTTTAAAAAAAAAATCAAGAATACAAAAAAGAAGACAATGAAAGACCAAGGTCTCCAGTGTTCCGAGACTACCCAACCTACTGAAGCTTTAGCAACGAATCAGTTTGTTCAAGAGCCATCTTTCTTACATGACAACCCGATCCCTATTCATCAGAATACATTTTATGTGCTAAATGACGAGAGTTTACAATCACCTGACCAACAACCCACTACTAAAGAAAGGGACCATGAAGTACGGTAGTACGGTTAATTCTCGGGTTCAAAACAATGAATATATGCCTGCTCAAATGCAGTGTGTTAAACGAATAAGTAGTGTTTAAATTAAAAGGTCAACATACGAGAAAAATAAAAATATTAAATTACATATATACTAGGGGAGCAGAGAATGAAAGTCACCGCGCTACCGACCACTCCCAAAGACTGCTAAATTCAGCTAACAATTCTTCCCTTTGGTTATTACTAAGAGGATTTCAAATGAAAGTGTATTTCATCTTCAATCTCATGTGGCCCGAGTAAAAGCCCAGATGGGCTCTTGTTCCAGTAAAATTTGAAATCTGACTTAATGATTAGCAGGCGCAGAAATTGCTTTTACGCTTAATTCCAGTCATGTAAACGGTGAAAAACTGCATGAAAACGAGGCGACGGGGACTCGAGCGACTCTACAACAGTCAAAGTACTGTAGATAGAGATGTTACACGTTAATACAGCGAATTTCTCGATTTGTTTTAAAGCTAATTCCCTTGTTTGTTTCACATTCGAGGACGAGTCACCGTTCTCTTTACATGAAATATTCAAAATTGCAGAGGGACTATTCACTGCAAACCTTGCCGAACACTACAATGAGTGCCAAGTGTTCTAAATTTGTTTTCATAAGGGCTTTTCCCTAGTTCTAACGTAGTTTTTACGTTGCAAAATCATATAAATAGGACGAGGATATAATTAACTTTGGTATAAACCAACCAGTGGACTATTACAAATCCTGCATTCTGATTGGCTACGCTACTATAGGTCTATTTGTGATAGCCCATGGTAGAGAAAAACCGCACGCATTTTCACGAAATAATAACATTGTTTAAACTTCAATTTGTTTCTTTCTATTATTTTCTACTGTCCGACTAGTTAGTTTATACTAAAATAATTAGACCTCTCGCCCTCATGGGCTACGAGTTAAATAGCCCATTCCGCTGCGCCTCATGGGCTATTGACTCGTAGCCCATTCGGGCTGCGGATCTAATTGTTAAATATGCCGCTATGCGCTAACGGTTCAAAAACTAATGGAAAGACAACTGGTGTTCAGAAATGTCTTGGCTTTTATAACCACTTCATCTTGTCGCATTGAATATGCATATTTGCATATAAACGTTCGTATGTATGCTGATGACACAAGTCTGGCATATGCATCGAACACCCCTGTGGAGCTATCACATGTAATGAACAATGATTTAGCTAATGTGCATGAGTGGCTAAATGCCAACAAACTGAGCCTAAACACAACGAAAACAAAGTGTATGTTCTTAGGTACCCCGGTTAGGCACTCGCACTAGGCTCGGTAGGATACCTGAAAATCCGGGAATTAGCACGTCAAATGTTTGTTCAATTGAAAGAGTTAAATCCTACAAATGTCCAGGCTTCCACGTTGATGAATTACTCACGTGGGAATGTCACATTGATACTATCTGTAAGAAAGTTTCCAAAGGACTTGGTGTCTTTAGAGTGAAGCCATTTGTACCTTCTAATATCCTGTTTTATATCTAGAATTCTTGATAGCCCCCCACCTTGATTATTGCAGCTCTGTGTGGGTTCCATGGGAAAGGGTCTGTCTGATAAAGTTCAAAAACTTCAAAATAGGGCTGCCAGAATCATTACAGGGTCAAACTACGACATTAGATCTAGGGACATTCTACAGCAACTTGGTTGGAAAAACCTTTCTGAACGGCGAAACGACCAAATGGCACGTATGATGTATAAGACAATGAATGGCCTGGTCACTGGCTGTTTATCCCAGCTTTTTACAAAAAACAGGCTAGGCGAAGTATACCGTTATAGTTTACGTAATTCAGAACATAGCTTGTTCGTTCCTAGGCCAAACTCTGAGCACCCATTCCACAAAAAACGGGGCAAATCGCTTATTTTATGTCCCAGCTGTCTCAAAACCTGAAAAAGCGCTAGAATCATGGGGTAATGATTTTTTTTATAAGAACAAGTCAGTATTTCTAGAAAACAAACATAACGAGCATGGCATCTTTCAACCATAGCCCATAACTTGACCTCAAATAGCTCATTTTCACCCATTTGACGATGTCCCCGGCTCAATGTTACTAGAAAACGAGCTAATTTTAAGCGTTGTAAAATCCGTTAGCTAAAACGTTATGGTGTGTTTTTCTCAAGGGATAAATGGTTAAACGGCTAGTAGTACTCTTTTGGTCTGGTTATTGAATTTAAATGTTTGATAATAAAAAAACAAATGTCCACTGATTTAATGTAACATCCGTTACCAGAAAAGAATAAATTGCCACCCTGGTGCAGATATCTCTATCACTGCGTCTTTTTATACTAATCGCTCCATAATGTTATATAAAACTTATATTCAATTTGGGTTTTGGCCAGACTTACATGGAAATAATACGGCAATCACTTGAAGTTGTCCAACCAGTTGCGTATGGTTAAGCGTGTAACATCCGTTACCAGCATTTCTAGAACACAATTTAAAGTAGAAGCACAATATTTTTTTGTAGCAATAGGACTTGGTTTGGCCTTGTAGCCTGTGGTATATAAACGCTCATGTCTGAATAACAAAGAAGATGTGGCTAAAAACAACAAGGTTTGTAACATCCGTTACTGTCACATCCGTTACCGCGGCATTTCTCAGACTGAGTCTTGACCCGGGCATGGGACACAGAAAGCATGCGACAAGGAGTTTCCACTCTCTTTTTCAGTCTGTGACCTGAGAGATTCAACACTTGTTTTGCTTTTTAAGTTGCTCTTATTCTTCTAGTTAGCCAGGCAACATTTGTTTTCGTGATAAAGAATCAAAGTACTTTCAATTCATTTAAAACGACCTTTGGAGCCTTAATTTGTATATTAACCTAATGTGACGGATGTTACATCAAACCGGAAGTGAATGATGTCCTTTAGGAAAAATGTGTTGCCCCATTTTTAATCCAACAAAAGCAATATTTAAATTTGTATTGAAGGCTTATATAAAAATATTGACCTATGTATGAAGTTTTACCTGACAAAAATAGAACGCTCAGTGTAACTGAGACACAGCATGCGAAGATTTCGCAAGTCTCTCCCTTGGAGCGATTCAACACGTCTTTTGCTTTGCATTACTTAAGTTGCTCTTATTTCTCTAGTTAGCCAGGCAACTATTTATTTTCAACTAAGTAGAGTACTTTTAATTCATTTAAAACGACCTTTGGAGCCTTAGTTTGTATATTAACCTAATGTAACGGATGTTACATCAAACCGGAAGTGAACGATGTCGTTTAGAAAAATAATATTTCCCTATTTTTACGCCACCAAAAGCAATATTTAAATTTGCATTGAAGGCTTAGATAAAAAATTCTAGTTCTACCCAAAAATTACGAGTGAAAATATACAAATTAAATAAGACATCGACGACATTGCCGCTCAGTCCATCCGGATGAAATATGGGTGGACTTCAGGGTGTGCTATGTGTCATCGAGGAGCCTACTGCCCACGGCGGAAAGTCTCGTAGGAATTTCGATTTTAGCCAAAAAACACTTGAAATGATCAAAAGCTTGCATGATGGCCGGGTTTTGGCCAATAATTAAGGCTGAAATCGACTGCAAGAAGCTTTACAATTCATAAAGCTTTCTTGTAACATCCGTTTATACCACTAAGATGATGAAGTACAGCGAAAGACGTAACCTCATTATCTTGTTATACAGTTAGTGAAGAAACTTGTTTGAATCCCGATGAAGTTCAAGATATACGAAAAATGAAACCTTTGAGAATTTTTTACAGATAAATCACAGAATATTATTTGATGACGTAATATTAATTAACGGTAAAATAAGATTGAAAGAATGCAACGTTGCACAAAAAAATATGCAAATTTGATCAATTTTATCAAAATACCAGCTGATTGGTATGATTATTAGCTTGAGATACCTGATTTGAACTATATTAGTTGACATCGTGAACAATAGCACTTTTTGTAATAGTTTGTAACATCCGTTACCATAATTAATACGCATTGCATGGAGTACAGACTGCATTATTATCATTGTAAGGCTTTGGGCTTTACATGTCTACATATTTTCCGTTTTTAGAAACCACCAAGAGGATCTTGCACTCGGTTTGACTCATAGAAATTTTAAATAAGTAAAATCACAGTCTTAAAATGCGACTAGAAATTTCTGGTAACATGCTCTCAGAAAAAGCAAGCAAATTCGTAGCGAAAGAGTGTCTATATATTCTAAATCCAGGTTTTCTGTGACTTTTATTCATTCAACTTCCTCCTGAAATAGTTACCGCGTAAGGCTATCGGTTTTTAGTACAACATATATGTGCGAACTTTGATGAAACATACATTTTCCGACTATTTATTGCGCGTATTACTCAGTTTACAAAAATCTTTGTAACTTTTTGAATATTTAACATTACATGCCAATTTTTTGGATTTTTACCTTTCAGTAGTTGCCTCATCTAACACAAGTATTCCCGAGTTTCTCTGTCGATATCAAATTTTGTCATTTTTGCATTGCTATTTGCCCCGTTTTTTGTGGAATGGGTGTGCAAGGCACTCAAAAAAGGCTACTCCTACAGAGGCGCTCGTCTATGGAATGGTCTCTCAGGAATTCTGACTGAAGCTGGTAGTCTTTCTGTTTTTAAGACGTACCTTAATAGTAAATATAATAGTAGCTGAAAGTGGTTAAATGATGTTTTTAGATTTTTAGATGTTTTTAGATTTTTTTGTTGGATCACGGCTCTCCGGAAGAGCATCATTGTATGATTGAGACTCCGTGTTTAAATAAAGAGTTTATTATTATTATAGATATTATCTGTTCCGAGAAGCGTACAGTTTACTACGTTCTCATGCTTATATTTGTTTTAAGAACATCAAATTTCCGCGGGAAACTATCAGCCGATAGTTCCTCGACGGACACAGTCTATTTGTATAATAGTGCCCGCTGAGAGTGGAAGACAATTTAATTTGTGATGAACAATAACGACAAATAGAGACGGTTTGTCTAGGAACTGATCAGCTAATAGTTTCCCCTGGAGTTTGATGTTCTTAAAACTAGCATATATGAGTTCTTGGGCTTATATTATATTTGCTTAAGAACATCAAATTTCCGCGGGCAATTATCAGCCGATAATCCCTCGATGGACACACTCCATTTGTATAATACTGTAGAAACTTCGCCGAATTGATGCGAAGTCGATATTGGTGATTCGTCTCGGGAAATATTCACCAATATCGACTGAGCCTGAGACGAATAATTATTTTAGTATATACAACACGGGAATCTACTTTTTGGCACTGCATTTTGTTGAATTTCTAAAATTCCGCATCGGAAACAATCGCGAAACGTAAATTTACGCCTGCATTTTGTTTCAAAATTATCCCGAGTTTTGTAGGTGGCTACTGCTCATTATTCCGAGCCAATCAAGTTTCATGATCTATGTAGGTTCCCGTGTTGTATATACTAATTGTTAAATAGGCCGGCATATTCCAATATCGCTGCTAATTTGCATGCCAAAAAAGTAGGATATTAGAAGTGAATGCCGCCTGTATTAAAGCATGCCATAATAATACTGAGCAGTTTCGGAGTTTGGTCTTTATTGCTGCAAAGTTATTGACATTTAAATACAGGAAAAATCACGGAAACGAGGCTAGTTATACATAACTGGCTCAAACACATACAAAACTCTTTTTATTGTGAAATCTCTGTAACTTCGTAACATTTTATGCTATCACCCCTAAAATTCACATTCACCAATCTTGCCGGGCATATTCTTTAGCGTGGTATCATTCAACTATTATTTACTGCTCTCCGAATCTTTTGAAATTGAGTCTATAGGTTATAATATTCACATTTTGTTGCATCCGAACAGCTGTTCCTATTCTTGTCGTGACTAGGCTTTAGCACATTCTGCTCGAAAAAAAGGCTATTCTGCTCGAAAGAATTGCCCGAAAATAGGACTATTCTGCTCGAAATTATGCTCCAAAAGTACTATTATGCTCGAATTTATGCTTCTGAAAAATTCAATAATAGTCAAACATGAAAATGAGCCATGATTTCACCCAACCAACGTATGCGCATTTATTATTTAATCCTTAAAACTAACATGGGTAACAATAACATGGAAATCAGGAAGCAGAGAAATCCATTATCCGACTAAACCAAGAATCCGAGACAATTCTGGTTTTGCTCGTACCCAGCTCCCTCTCTTCCCCACTTTTCCTCGTTCCCAGGCCCCCAAATATGCAGATTATGCGGATTATGCCCCAATTATGTTTTCTGCTCCGGAGGTCCTATTATGCTCGAAATTCTGCCGGCAGAATGTGCTAAAGCCTATTCGTGACTGATTGCCGGAGACAACTGCCCGAGACGTCTGACTACAGCAAACTGTGCTTCTCTGTTAGCCAACACTGATACGAACAAAATTCCCATTTATCATGGTTTAACATGCAGCAGATTAATCCACTTAAAAATCTCCTCCAGGCCAACGGCGTAGCGCCCCCAAAACACGCGCCATTGGTTGGTGATTTGGTGATTAAAATAGGTACTTATTGACCGAGTGGGAGCTGCGAGGACTGAACGGGAATATATTTGGCTAAAGATCATAACGCACGGACCTAGCGCCAAATATTTTCCCGTTCGGCCCGACCTTGCTCAGTCAAGTTCTTCATCATGTGACAACTTTCAAATGTCAAAACCATAATCAAAAAAACGAGCAGGGCGGAGGGCTTTTATTGGCCCGCCACGGCGCCAAACCCGACTTATGATGGTTTTAAAAGGAAGTAGTAGTAGGTTTTGATAGTTGTCTGTCAATGGAAATGCAAGTTAAATCAGTTTGTAAGTCTGCACAATACCATCTTAGGAAAATCAGTAAGATTCGAAAATATCTGTCAGAGCTGAATTAGCAGAAAAGCTTGCCCACGCCTTCATTACATGTAGGCTTGACAACTGCAATTCTGTACTTTATGGGTTGCCTAAAAGCCTAATCCAAAGGCTTCAGCGCGTTCAGAACTGCGCGGCTCGGCTTATTACTCGCAATTCTAAATTTAGCCATATAACGCCAGTCCTTAAAGATCTACACTGGCTGCCAGTAGATAAACGAATAATTTTTAAACTTCTTCTCA
This sequence comes from Actinernus sp. WN-2022, assembly GCA_030867875.1. NCBI lineage: Eukaryota > Metazoa > Cnidaria > Anthozoa > Actiniaria > Actinernidae > Actinernus > Actinernus sp. WN-2022. The sequence goes on from JAOWCC010001501.1 coordinate 18,656,232, forward strand.
TTACCTATAAGGCTCTCAATGGCTTAGCGCCATCATATATTAATGATATGCTTCATACTTACGTGCCTAATCGCAACTTAAGGTCTGCTAGAAAGTACCCTTTAATTGTACCCGGCACCCTCCGTTGCTGCCCCAAAACTCTGGAATGGACCTTAGATGTAGTTCTACAGTAAATATTTTTCAATTTCGTCTAAAGACTCATATTTTTAGGGAAACGTATTTGTAAATATTTTTGTTTTGTTTTTAATTTATTTTAACGATCTTTGTATTTAGTTTTTAATTTTTCAGTATTGTAAAGCGCCATAGAGCATTTAATGCATATGGCGCTATATAAGTACACTATTATTATAAAAGGAAAGCAATGCCGCATGGATGATATAATTAAGAATTAACGGGTTTTCTATGGAATTCGGACGAATATTTTACGAGAAATTTATATATCCCAAAATGATATGAATTCCGAATAAAATGTTCGGCAAAATTCCACAAGAAAACTATGCATGAAGTAACCATATTTCTTTCAAAGAACGAATGGGTAAATCTATTTTGTCTTTGGAAAGAGAGCAGATCATTAGCCTGTGGTCTGTGCAAACATGTGACGTCACACCGTAAGACAAGCATCGTGCTTCTTTTATCGAAATGAAACAGATTTTCCGTGTTTGCACAGGCTCGTGCAAACCTCGGCAAGTTTGGGAGAATTCGAGAGCAGAACAAACACGAGACCGCACGAAATTTTTTTCATTTCTTAAAGGAAACACTTTCTTTGAATATTTGTTAAAACCGACGGTCGCGCCAGTATCGGCTGCGAGACTAATTCTAGATTCTGCGGATTCGCTGAAAAGGAATGCCAAATTTCCTGTACTCTGATTGGCTCAATCTAGTCATGGAATAGTAGAATATATCTCGATTTAAGTGTTGCGTCTAAGAATTGTAGAGGTTTATATTTCCAATATGCTAATGATGTGACGTAAATTTGACGTAATTCGGGAATTTACTTTCGTTTATTTTTCCTTGTGATTTTGACAAAATATTTGGTAAAATCACTGATATCACCTTCCCATATAACAGATGTTTACAAAAGGTCATTTTTCTCTACCAGCATGTTTTTGTATAATAAATGAAGACCGGTTTTACGTCACTGGCTTGAATATATTATAAATATAACTGAACCTCTATAACTCATGAATGCAACACTCAAATCGAGAAATATTCTACTGTTCACTTGATGTACAATCGATATTAGTGACAGAAATGTTTGTGATATACACTTTTATCTCAACATTTTTTAATGTCCTGAACGTTGCTGGCCCAAGTACTAGATAACCAAGAATGTAAGTGTACGATTTCTTGACGGATAACCCATTTCTTAGGAAACTACTCGGAAACCCAGGAAGTCAAACCCCTGGAAAACAGTCTTTGACGTAATATTTTCAAAACGTTTATTACTGATATGTCTATTATTCATTTCTGGTTTTGACTTATTGCGTGACAATATCAGCAACATGCTTTTGTCATCACGCAATGACTTGCGTAACTAATGTGTCATCGGTAGCACGCGACTTATTACGTGACATCAACAGCACACGATTCAGTGCGTGACAGTAATGGCCTCCAGCGTGACATCAGCAGCACGTGACTCATTGTGTGACAACAGCACACGACTTATTTCCATGACAACAGTAACACCGCTGGACAGACGACTGCAGAGTTATAGAAGCCACTCGCTTTTATGTACACGTTTGTTGCAGTAGATGTTTTTTTAAATCTTCGTGCCCATGAATCTAGAATGGATTGACCCACAATGTGCTGAGACCTTTCGCTTCCTGGAATATAAAAGGAAAACGTATCAGTGTCAATACCCTAATCAGACTAACACCTCGCTGTGCCATTGACTTCATATGAATCGCAACCTGTGATATAATTGGTCCCCAGTCTAACACCAAGTCTCGATTTCCGCCGCTCTTCCTCACGTCACCGAGAAGAGACCGCTGGACGCGTGAGCAACCAACCGTGTCTGTGACGTAATTTGAAAATTGACTGATTTATGCATGTCCCCGAAAGTGAAATCAGTCTAAAACCTTGTACATTTTTTTGCCAAAATGTCACCAATGAGAAATAAAGTAAGCTTCGTCAACTGCAATAAGACGCGATGTTTCCTAGAACGCGGCCTGTAGAAATTGTGCAGGCAAGATTCTGATTGGTCAAAACGGACAATGGCCAGTCCACGAGTCCAGCAGTGCTTCGGGGGAAGAGCGCGGGCTTATTTTCCCCGACACGGCTGGCGATCGAGCCCAACACCATGATCGTAATAAACCATCTTCTAGTCGCAAATTGCTGCTGGTGAAATAGGAACTGATTTGGAGCTTGCTTCCTCGGATAACCACAATATTTACAAAACGTAAAATCCCTGTATTATATTTTGCGCGACAGAAATACGCATGCAAAAGATATGACTGATCAGGAGGTGTGATGGCTAGAGAAGATAAGAGATAGTATTTCCTTTGTACCTTAACGTGGAATGTCTGGGCGACGACTTCCATCGTTAAAGGAGCAGGAATCCGTGGCAGCCTGCAAGAAAAACAATTGAGGTCAAGAAAAGCTCGGCATTTAATATGACAAAGGAATATGAAAGGGACTCTTAAATTTTATGACGTCATCATATGCGAATTGTTTTGGCCCTTTAAACGTTAAATGGACTACGTAATGGTGTTGCGCATGCGTGGAGTCAATGTTCGATTGGTGGCTGTTAATTGCCCTTATTCATAAAGACACCAAAGCGAAGCCAGTTTTCCTAGCGGTCACAGGAAGAGAACAATCTACACTCGATGGCGACAAATAACGATAATTACCTTATGACACAAAATAGCACAACTGTACAGATCCAATTGCGATCTTTGGGACAACTCGCCTCACTCTGGACCACTGTTACCAGACTTCTTCCCGCGCGGGCATGAGATATGAATAAGAGGAATGGGTACAAACAGTGAAAGTCTCTGCCGTCACTACTTGAAATATTTTCCACATCGTGCGCGAGGTTCGTCACTTCATATGGAAATCGTTGAAAATAACCGTGTCCGGCCGGACTGCGAATATAAAGGTCTCTTACCGTGACACAGGATCACTCATCGTGACACAGGTCCCTTTTCCAGCTATTATGTAAAGATCACGTAATTTAAAAGTTTGTTTTGCAATTGTCATTTTTCCATTTCATTAGTCCCCCTCCCAGCGCACTCTTTGTCATATCGACTGGACTTCCCCTTAAAACACGAAATAACACTGGTAGAGGTTACAATACGAAGAATGTTACGTTAGCACTTAAAGTGCCTATCACCCTTTTGCAATTTTGATAGCCTATGAACCTCCGAAACCTCCGAAACTTTATGTTCTACGCTTGTTTGAAATCGTGTAAATGTGACCTTTCCTGACCCATGACCGCGTAAGTAAAAGCCTGGGTCGAAACCTGGGTAGACGTCATCTCATTAATGCATTATTCTCTATGGCGCCTTTTTATCACAACAACATCGATGCATAGAAAATATACCCAGTTTTTGAGTTGTTAGTAAAGAAAAAAGGCATTTTAGTCAACACGTTGAGTATTTCTTCAAATGATTGCAAGGCCGAATTAATTATATGACGTCAAGATGACGTCTACCCAGGTTTCGACCCAGGCTTTTACTTACGCGGTCATGGGTCAGGAAAGGTCACATTTACACGATTTCAAACAAGCGTAGAACATAAAGTATTCACTTTAAACCAAAACTTTCTTCACAAAAGTACTCAAAACTTTTCGGAGGTTCATAAGCTATCAAAATTGCAAAAGGGTGATAGGCACTTTAAGATAAGTTGTCCCAGATCAGACAGAAACCAATCTCGATACCAATCCCTTTTGATATTCTTACTGCGCATGCTCAACAAAAATCGAAACTCCTTGCCGTTGCCCAAAAGGAACGCGGGCTCTGGGTACGATGTTTGGACAAAAACTTGTTTGCCTGTTGAGGCTTTCCTATTAACATGAACTTCATAAAGCAACATACCTCTCTTGTGTTCGCCATACCGTACTTTCATCGTCACTCCCTAGGTTCTGACTCAATGTTGAAGAACTTCTTGTATTCTTTTTAAAAGCACTTCCTCGCCTTTCAGTATCTAATATAAAAAAAACAGTCACACGCGGTCATGTTAATCAGGTGAAGAACCAAGAGTTCTGCCCATAATCTGTACTACAAAACTAAGAATGGTTTGGCCCATTAAATGTCCATTAATCGCGATTCGTTTCTCGATTTCTATTGGGCGAAACGGGCTCAAGGCAAAGCTTAACTGTACGCTGAAGTCCGTGAGGTAGAAATGCTGATTTGCTACCTTTTTCAAACGTCCAATAAGATGGTAAGGATGATCGACAGCATTAGAAAATCCATTGTATGCTAGACTTGACTATAAAACAATCTACGGGTCTCTGTATATTCTTCACGTTAGAGAAAATAAGATGAAAATGGCGGGAAAACTATCATGGTCATGTGGTCACTGTTGGGTTTTTCTTATCCCAAGTCTATAATTTAAATAAAATGTCTGCGTGGTTGTGGTGATTGTGTTAAACTAGATTCACACATTTACGAGGCTTAAGGTCAGTACAGATACAGCTGTAACATTGTGCTCAATATTACCGGCAATTGTTTAAAAAAGGGTTGACACACGCTGCAACATGTCTTGCAACATTGCACGCAACAATAATGTCGCTGTTTCCGGCAATATTGCGTCCATACCTTTAGATTAACTAGCGATGATGTGATAGGCGCGTGACAGAAGTCACATGACAGGAGCCACGCGACAGGCACGTGATAAGAACTACGTTACCTGTTTCTTCACTCTCCAGTTGTTCGATTTTTCTTTGCCACTCGTCATGAGCCTCTAATGCTTCGACGGTCAGCGGTGTTTTCACTCTTCGGGAGTCCCGGTCGTGGACCTAGAGGAAAGAGATGCGACTGAATTTGTCATCAAATTGGTTTATTTTGGGACTCTGACTAAACAATGTGCGAGTTATTTGAAAACTCATTTCACCACCATGACACGAGCAAGTGTCATTCACACCGCCGATGATGCTGATGACGATGTTGTTGATGATGACGATAATGATGATGATAATGATGCTTTAGATCCGAGTATGAGTTCGAGTACAACTTTCCAGAATTCATGAATAATTTAAAAAGATACACGAACATATACTCTTAGTAACTTGTTCTCGTGTCTCTAGCAAAGTTTTGCAGAATTGGAAGATCCCTACCTTCTTTGCGAGTGAGATATATTGACTCTAAAAGTCGTATTCGTATTCTGACTAAACAATGTGCGAGTTATTTGAAAACTCATTTCACCACCATGACACGAGCAAGTGTCATTCACACCGCCGATGATGCATATACTCTTAGTAACTTGTTCTCGTGTCTCTAGCAAAGTTTTGCAGAATTGGAAGATCCCTACCTTCTTTGCGAGTGAGATATATTGACTCTAAAAGTCGTATTCGTAATCTAAAGGTCTCTAATGATGATGATAATAAAGGTGATAGAGGTGGTGGTGGTGGTGGTGATAGAGATAGATATAGAGTTGATAAATAATGATGATGATGAGAAACCTTACCATGAGTTCATGAACTGAGGATGCGTCAACTAATTTCTCAAAGCTGTATTCCTCGTTTTTATCGATCAATCTAAAACAAGGAAAAGATGATCAAGATCGTTGAGCCTTGACTAAAGGAGCAAGCTTGGTCAGCTACGGTGGCTGTATCCGATCCGTCTTCGCATGTCTGTCGCGCCACGCGAGATCAATTAAACGTAAGCATACCCTGCCAATAAGCCCACTTTGACGATGTTGCGCACGCATCAGAGAACAATAGATGTGGCCCGCCAAATAGTCTGTGTGGCCCGCCAGTCTCTTGTTATTCAGATTTTATGTGCATTGTTCTAGTTGCGTGCGCAACATCGTCAAAGTGGGTTATAGCACACAATACAGGCGTTTCTAGTTTGACGCGAATTTTGGTGATGAGGAAAATAAAAGAGCAACAAAACCGCGAGAAGAGGGGGAAGAAGTAAGGGAACTATCAATCACTTATTGGTATCCCTATTGACTGGCTTGTCTTCGAGATTTTCCTGCGGTAGTATTTGTTAGGCAGGCCAAAAGGTAATTTTGTTATGGACTTACGAGTTATTTACCGTCTGGGCACAGGTTCTCTCTATACGGATTTCCCAAGGTCTTGAAATGTACTGAGCGAGACCGCAGTACGTTCAAGCCCGAGGGCACAGTTGTTCACTATATGGACCGACATTAGGTCGGTAAATAATGTATTTATTTTCTCTCTGTCTTTCGACTTGAGGCGAATTATTGAACATGAGCGAGCGCGCACTGGTTACCGTGACCGTGGACAGACGCACACCGCGGCAAAACGGTATGCTCCGCTGGCCAAAAGAACGAAGGCTCTGCTCTTAAATACAAATTACCGAGGGTTTCAATTTTTTTAGTAAATAATTTTATAACTTAGTAAACTCACAATGAATTACAAAACAGTTCACAAATGAATACTTTTAAGCAGAAACGTTAAAATCACGGCATGTGCCTGTTGTTTCATTTCAGTTTTCGCGGGAAACTGGGGGCGGCCGCGCGCGGACAAGAAATAGCAAATACGCATCCGCGTGACGTTTTGCCGCGGTGTGGGACAGACGTAGATTACAGCCAGCTCGCGCGCGAAAAAAAGACGTTTCTCTGTTGGTACTGATCGTATGAGAGTTCGTGTGTCCTACAGTCGATGCTGGGCTACCTGCGATGCACCTAACACTATGACATCATCATTCTATGTATACCTTTGAGTTGCTGCCCTGTTAGCCAAGGCATGAGAGAACATGGTGATGAGTTTTCTTCGTGTTTCTCGTCTCGATTCTAATCTTCTTTGTAATTCCATTTCTTTTTCAACCTTGAAGGGAAACAAAAAATACTCTAGTGGGTGATAAACGTTCTAAAGCCTGGTTTTTACTGGCGAAATAAGTAGAAACACAAGCAACATACGCAGACGTAGTGCCGTATTTATCATTAGCAGTACTTGTTCTGAAAATAGGTGTGAGATAAGAACAAGCAACATACGCAGACGTAGTGCCGTATTTATCATTAGCAGTACTTGTTCTGCTAATAGGTGTGAGATAAGAACAAGCAACATACGCAGACGTAGTGCCGTATTTATCATTAGCAGTACTTGTTCTGCTAATAGGTGTGAGATAAGAACAAGCAACATACGCAGACGTAGTGCCGTATTTATCATTAGCAGTACTTGTTCTGCTAATAGGTGTGAGATAAGAACAAGCAACATACGCAGACGTAGTGCCGTATTTATCATTAGCAGTACTTGTTCTGCTAATAGGTGTGAGATAAGAACAAGCAACATACGCAGACGTAGTGCCGTATTTATCATTAGCAGTACTTGTTCTGCTAATAGGTGTGAGATAAGAACAAGCAACAGACGCAGACGTAGTGCCGTATTTATCATTAGCAGTACTTGTTCTACTCATAGGTGTGAGATACGAACTAGCAACATACGCAGACGTAGTGCCGTATTTATCATTAGCAGTACTTGTTCTGCTAATAGGTGTGAGATAAGAACAAGCAACATACGCAGACGTAGTGCCGTATTTATCATTAGCAGTACTTGTTCTACTCATAGGTGTGAGATACGAACTAGCAACATACGCAGACGTAGTGCCGTATTTATCATTAGCAGTACTTGTTCTACTCATAGGTGTGAGATACGAACAAGCAACATACGCAGACGTAGTGCCGTATTTATCATTAGCAGTACTTGTTCTACTCATAGGTGTGAGATACGAACTAGCAACATACGCAGACGTAGTGCCGTATTTATCATTAGCAGTACTTGTTCTACTCATAGGTGTGAGATACGAACTAGCAACATACGCAGACGTAGTGCCGTATTTATCATTAGCAGTACTTGTTCTACTCATAGGTGTGAGATACGAACTAGCAACATACGCAGACGTAGTGCCGTATTTATCATTAGCAGTACTTGTTCTACTCATAGGTGTGAGATACGAACTAGCAACATACGCAGACGTAGTGCCGTATTTATCATTAGCAGTACTTGTTCTACACTACACACATTACTGCGTCTGCGTATGTTGCTTGTGTTTATGCTTATTGTCGCTAGTGGGAACCAGGCTTAACAGTAAAAATGAATACGGTTGTTAAATATCTGATTCAATTGACATTATTCATAAAGGCATCAGATCGAACGAGACAGTTCAGTTGTCCCAGAAAGAGAAACAATCTACAGTCCATGACGGAAAATAACGTTAATTTTAACGTTAACGTTAACACAAAGTGCTGTCAGTAGTACGACATAAACTAAGCCATTTCTGACCGACTCCAATTGTGCGATCTTTGGGACAACTTGCCTCGCTCTGATACCATTGTTACCAGACTTCTTCACGTGCGGGCATGAGATGTGAATAAGGTAAATATGACTCTATATCTTGCTGGTGTGCTTATGCGCAAGCTAGTTTCTTTGCGTATATGTTAATGAACGCCGAGTGTGACTAATAGCCAGAAATATCGACCAAAATATTTTATCAAACATTCCATTTAGAACTCACGCCCCGAATGGATAAAAAAAACCATGACGGTTTATATAAGAGGCTATTAAAATACATGAAAATATATGGACCCTTTGTACGTGACATCATAGCCGCCATGTTGGTGTACAGTTAACAATAGATTCTTCGTTAGCTCAGTTCTTTTGTTCTGTTCACCAACATGGCCGTCATGCCCTTTGTCATTTGAATCTCTGGGGATTGAGTGAAAACCATCTATTCCCTTAATACAGGTTTGTTGTCGACTATCGGCTCGTGATTGCTAAGTGTTTCTCGTAGTCTCCCGATATCACGCGTGTTTATAACACAACAAAGACATGGAAGATGAGTTTATTTCTTAAATAAAATGAATTGAGCTGTGATCCCATGCATGGGAAAGGCTTTACTGGACAGTAAACAATGTTCAAAAACGCAGTTTTAGAAAGATCGACAATCAATGGACCTTTTGCAGCATAATTATAATAATGTATTATAATGTATATAATGTAGTCAATGGGCCTTTTGCAGCTGGGCATTCACGTGATTGTACAGGAATGAACTGGATGGCAAAACATATTTAACTTCATTTATTTAGAAGCCTTGTACGAGATCGGTATTGTTATTAGCAAAACCTGTTCGTAAATGCTATTTTTCACCTCCGATCGATTGTCGATCTTTCAAAAACAGCGTTTTTAAAAAATGGCTTGCCATCCAGCATCCATTGCAACGTCTTTCTCATGGGGATCACGAGCTCATTCATTCGTTAACGAAGTATTATATCAGCACGTGACTGTTAGCTGCAAAAGGCCTATTGCAGGTGGACAATATCATTTACGAACAGGTTTTGCTAATAACACCACCGATCTCGTACAAGTGCTTTTAATAAATGAGGTCAGATATGTTTTGCCATCTAGTACTACCACGTGATTGTATCGTGCAAAAGACCCATTCAGGCCTGCGTTACGAAATGTTGCCATACTTCTTCTGGGTCCGGTTCTTGCTTCCCAAATACCAAACTAAACGCTGCAAGAGGGGGAAACTCAACCTGATGGACAAAAATGCGATAATTATAAAACCGACAGAGTAAACTGTGTAATATTAAACGTCCCTAGTCTAGACCAATAATCTTCCCAATGGGCAGTCATGTTTTTGATGTATTACCTTTGGAAATTTTTGCTCCATCGTTTGCGCTGTAGTAGAAGATGTTTTAGCAGTTTTCTGTTTGTTCAGAGACGAGGCTGATGTAGCTTGCCTTCCACTTTCACTGCTAGAAATATCTGTCAGAGCACTAGACTACAGCGAGAAAGAAAATGGAGAACAACATTGTCACAGATGTGTTTGTTTGTTTTCTGTTTCTGTTAATACTCGGTAAAGCTGAAGGCATATGTAACCGAGGTACCGGTTGGTACTTGAAAGGAGGCCAGGCTGTTGTACTGGGTAACAGTCCCCTCCTCTTCACGAATAGTACAACAGGTTCTTTAACGTCCCCCATTTATGAAGAGAAAGAGTTGGGAGATGATGCAAACGGCTTTTACAATGTACGTCCCTGCCCAAGGACGCCACTTATGATCGTCATTCAGTTCATATTCACCCAAATATCCTAATATTTGGAGAAGTTACTAGTTTTGATGTGACCTTTCTTGTGTTATGGTTCATTTTTAATCAGAGTAATGTTCCACACTCGGTCCCAGTCCCTTACTCGTTTCTAAAGTGGCAAATTGGATCACAAGGGCAAACATCACGTGGAGGCCATTTTCATGAAATCTACCCAATGTACCTTACGAAAGTTGGATCGCGCATGCGTCGTGCTACGCCAATAGGGAGCTTTAGTCGAGGCAATCATCTCATCGATATTTGTAACCGCCCACGTGCGGCTGCTAGTGTATGGGTTGGAGGCATGGGTACCAGTGTTCGTCTTTTCGTGCTCCAGTACATCGGACCAACGAAGTTGACCTGGAAGATAAATTTGCCTTTTTTTTTATTCAACATAGCCAACATAGAGTTGCTGCGAAAACTGTCAAAGGCTCCCGAAATTCGTGGAAAAGATGACGAAATAACAGGCGCTTCTTTTTATGTATTAATTTGAAGCCATGAATTTGACCGCTTGTCGTCTCCCCACATGCTACCCAAGCGTAAGGTTTTTGATTACATGAAAACCAAGAATAAACAAATAGTGCACTTTCTAGGTTTTGAAAAGCTGATGAATGCGTGCGTGTTCCGCTCGGGAATCCACAGGTTTTAAAAACCTCGAGAGTTATGGGTTTCTGCAATAATTTTTTACAAAATAGATTCGATAGTACGTGCACTCGGATTGACTGAAAGCCATGTTTCTATTTAACAAATAGATAGAAAACAATTTCCGTGTTTCTATAGTTATAGGAACACGAGTGGGAGTTTGGAAGAACGAGAAATGGCTGTGGGAACACGAGCCCGATGGACGTACATTTGTCCGTCACTGCTTTTGACTCACTAAGCTTTAGGCCTTCGTTAGAGCAAAAAAGGAATACTTGCGATAGCAGAGCATTTAGTCTCTCCTTCGCCTCAGACCTCGCCGTTACCTTTCTCTAAAACTCCTTGCAGATTCCCTGGAGCCATTATGAAGTCCCAGAATGTTTTGATTTCGGCGACTTTCGAGAGGTATCCCTCCTTCTTTAGCCGCTGCTCTAGCTTAATAATCTGTTAGCAAAAAGTCATTGTCGTTAGAATTGAGAATAATAAACTTACCACAGGATAATTCGATTTTAATATAAATGAGTTATAAAATGTAAAATGAGATGTCCTTATAAATACATTTATTGAAAGAAGGCAGCTATTTTTTTAGCGCTGGGGGGGGGGGGGGGGGGGGGGGGGGCAACGCCAAGACTTCTAAAATCATGCAAAGCCGTTATCAAATGCTTCTTCAACCAAAAAAGTAGGTAGAATGTTGAAAAACCAATAATATGCATATTAAAGTTCCTGTCGCATCCGCAAATCCTCCTTACCGCAAAAGATATCGGCTTGTACTTTTACCCACAATCCTTTGCGCGCAAAGTTCTTCATATCGTTATAAATTCGCGGTAGATTTTCAAACTTAAAACAAACCAGTAGTTAGGATTTCTGCGTGTTATTTTGACTGTGTTAGGTTCGCAAGGGATTGTGGTCAAGTGTGCAGCCGCCATCTTTTACCGTGATTAGACAACGTCATACTCGACCCCAGACCCTTCTCTTATTTCTTACTGCGCATGCTCGACAGAACTGGACAAGAGCAGTCATGACTGTTGACACTCTAACATTTGCATTTAATGGCTTTTATCAGTCTTTCCTTACTTCTCAGCTCAGAGTTTTTGGTAGTTTTCGCTATACCAATCGCAAAGAAAGGTCCGGAAATCGAATGAAGGTTTGGAGACTAATTTGTTCACCTTTGTTGCCAGTTAGCGCCTTAATGGAAAAGCAACTTTTGGGCCCTGAAAATGCCTCAGTAACACTAGCCTCACCTTGTGATAACCAGTTTCTGGTATTTTCTGTTTGTAGCTCTGGTCATTTAAAACCTCTGACTTGGGAAGCCTTATTACCACTTTGTGCTTTGCCTTCTCCTAAATTTTGAGGAAAAGGTTTAACGGATAAGGGAGAGCGTAACTTACGATCAAGTTACTCATTGTGTGACTACTTAACCAGTGCCACTTAAACAACGAGAACCAATCACATTACCGAACGAAAACAAAGCATTCCGACGTACGGTTTATTTGAGCCAATCAGTGTCCAATATAAGACAGTTCCACGGTTTCTTTAATTTGAACTTTTGATATATACGTATAACAGCACAACCGTCGATACCGCTGAAAAGAGCACCTCGAAGTTAGTCAAAATCCCAAATTTGAGAGTTATATCTTGAATAGGAGGAAAATTATAGGCCCGCAAACTCGGAAAATTTTACAGACGTTTGTATGGAAATTTTGATTGGGGGACGAGTTTGCGGGCCTATAACTTTGCTCCTATTCAAAATATAACTCTCAAATTTGGGATTTTGACTAACTTCGAGGTGCTTTTTTCAGCAGTATCGACGGTTTTGCTGTTATACGTATATATATCAAAAGTTCAAAGAAACCGTGGAAGGGTCTATCCATAGCCAGTTTACATAGCCTAGATACGATAGGTAACTAGTTCCTGTAAAAACTAGTGTTGGTCTGTGTCGGCGGGGAAGGTAAACACTGGTATATAACCAACTAAAGTCGATTGAGGTATGCTAACCACCGTGGAAAGCGAGTAGCAGCTGACGTTTCGAGCGCTAGCCCTTCGTCAGAGCAAAAAAGCCGAAGGGCTAGCGCTCGAAACGTCAGCTGCTACTCGCTTTCCACGGCAGTTAGCATACCTCAATCGACTTTAGTTTATTATATACCAGTACATAGCCTAGAGACGACCTAAGAACGGCTGTGAAGATGGAGATGCAAGTCATGGAACTTAGGTCTGATCATTGTGGGGTCTGTAAGTACCTCATTTTCCCTTAAACGTCTTTCTCTCTCGTTTGCTTTCAGTTGCTGTTCCTTGAGCTCTTTTCGTTGACTAGTGACCTTTTCGTTCAAGGCTCTCTTGTAAATTGTCTTGTAGTAATCTCGTAGGAGTTCAAGGTCGTCGAGCATACGGGAGCGACACTGTGTGACGACATGGAAAATAAATAAAGTTCAGATTTAACGGCAGTAGTTACCTTCACCAACTACATGTATATATCATTTACTGAATTTACTGCAAGATGTAAAACGATACAATAGTCTAGATTCGTATTCGAAAATTACCGCTGAATACGATGACTACAAACGCATTTATACAGGGTTAGCCTCGTTCTTATAAATACCAGCGAGAAGGTCGGCAAAACGCGAAACTACAACAATACGCAGAGCTGTGAATAGCCCTCGTTCTTATAAATACCAGCGAGAAGGTCGGCAAAACGCGAAACTACAACAATACGCAGAGCTGTGAAAAGCCCACTTTCTTGCTGGTATTTATGAATGTTAAGAACGAGGTTAACCCTGTATAAATGCGTCTGTAGTCATTGTGCAAGGTAAAATGGGCCCAAAAAAATTCATGTAAGCACTTGTTTACCAAAGTAAATTGGAAAGAGAACATAGGCTATCGATCCAGGAAAACTACAGTTTGAATTTCTTTTGCATAGCTCACATAGTCCCAAAAAAATCGTGTAGAGCTAGCTAAAAGGGCTAAAAAATACAGTGCACAAAAAAATTGCCACCCCCTCCATTTCTAATGGTTCATCTACCAAAATACTCCGTAATGGCCTTTTCAACAAAATGACGAAGACCCGATGGGCGTGTTAAAAAAAACATTCAGTGCAATTGCAGTAATGATAAATAATCAAGTGATATCAAAAATAATAAATATCGAAAGAAATGAATAAGTTAGTCCCTTGAAAAGAAAGCCCGAACTTGTCGGAAGTCACTACGTGCTCCGGAAGCTCATCGCAGTCCTAATGATTCATCAAAGAACTGATGAGGCAATTAAAAGACAATTATAGCTTGGGTGTGTCAATGACCAGATTCCCAAATACGATTTTGCTATACACAGTCCAAACTACAAACAGAAAATAAAGGAAACTGTGAAAACTGAAAGAAACCACCATCTGACCAATTATAAGAATAAATACCATTACCTTGTCTCTAAGCATTTCTTTCTCTATATCTTTTTCATCTTCACCCTCCTCACTAATAACAGTCCTGTCCAGCTCACTTGAACTTGCAACTAAGGAACCACGACGAGCCACATGCTTCTTCTTCTTAAATTTTGCTCTCTTTCTCTCAGATTTACTCTGGAATTTTAAATTGATGGTTTTATAAAAGGAGAACTGTACCCTAAAGTTATTTTCTTGTGTTGTGCAAAAAGACCCTTAAATGTTAATATCAACAAATTGCGAGTTTTGGCCTTGAAAACCGCAGCACATATTTAGTGTGTCAGCAGATATTTATTGAAATTTAATACATTGTATGTACCTCTAAGATTTGAATATTATTAGTAATCGCATGGGCCAAGTAAAATTAATGATAAATTTCATGCATGTTTTCAAAGTTTGCAAAATTGGCAGAGTTGCATTAGCGACGAGGGCAATTTTGCAAACTTTGAAAACACAAGTGAAGTTTATCATTATTTTTACTTGCATGCCCCATGCGATTACTTGTTTATAATAATTTATATATTTATATAATATATAAAGTTTCTGAGAAAAAGACATTGAAAACAAAGTCTACAATTACGTCTGCTTGATGAAAAATCTAGTCAAACTGACACCTTATCATTACATTTGCTTCATATAATCTCAACAGAAAAACACAGTGTTTTAAATTAAAATCTAACTTGATTACTACCCTATTTGCTCTTACAGAGATTAAAGCGAAAACAAGGAACTTCTGAATTTAGTTTGTCAGGCAAACAAACTCACTCAGTCACTGTCAAAAGATCAATTATATTTAGCTTTAAATTTGCAGTAACAAAAATGACAACAGTTAAGCTAATTAAAATGTACAATGTCCTCAGTATTAATTCAAAAGATCTTTTTGATAGAAAGTCGTAAACTAGCAGATTAGTGGACTTGTAAAAAACCTATAAACTTTTTGCTGTCATTAAATGTTTGAGAAATCCTTATTTGTTTGCTTTTTTGGACCAGAGCTGAAGGCAGCTGGACTGAAAATTATCGGCAAACTGACCAGCGGAAAGCCTGGCAACTGATCAACCAATAAAGAGGTATAATTTTTTACCCGAATTATGAAAAAAAGTTATCCTTGTTTGGACAATCAGATTAAAGAAATGTTGTCCTTCATGTTATAGATTTAAAAACAGGTTCATTTTATGGTACAGTTATCCTTTAATAATTTATTGTCCTAGCTATAGGGTTAGATCAATAGCAGCAGCACTGAGATGCCACTTAAGACCACCATATCAGGGATGTTGATAATAGCCAAGCAAGTCAGGCCATTTCCCTTGCTGAATTAACTTGTATTCAAGAAGGGCCTGGCTTTGAGCAGAAAATAAGCAAAGAACATCATGATATCATAAAAATAAAATGGCCCCTCTACAACTATGTTTGGTCTGGTTATCTCTAAAATTATCTCTGTAGAGAACTGAATTAATGTACTGGTCAACATGTAGTGCTCGATGCTAGCAGTAGTCCACTAGAACAAATCACGAGAATGACACTTAGCCTTTGGGCTAGTAGATTTTGTCAATCACTAGCACAGGAATAAGTTCATAAAAAAGTTACAGGATTGTACATGTAGAACTTTTTGAGCACTGACATGATACATTATTATACCTTACAAATAATCCTCCAATCAAAATATGTATATTAGGATCACATAATTGCCAGCCCAATATTTTTCCATGTATATAATGTAGGATAGCTACATATTGGACAGTTTGCATGAGATAGCTGTAACATGATTATGCTACTGCAGTGTTTATTGATTGGAGGATAATAATTAATGTTCAGAATAATAAAACACTTAAATAGGATTTATCCTTGCCCAATATGGAAAATAAGTCTCAACTTTTAGTATTTATAGACTCAACCTTCGGTTTCACACAATATTCAAGTCTCAACTTAAATATTTTTGCCATATTGGGCTCTGATGAATCCAATAACTGTATAGACAAAATATGCAATGTAATTATTATAATATATACAGATGGGGATTTCAACCTTTCCATCACTGGCAGTGTGATCATCCTCTGGTTCTGCATACTTCTCCCTGTGAATCGTTAATTGCTTCTCGAGATGTGATGATAGCTGATCACCTGACATGTATTGACCAATCGTTGGAGAGAAGGTTGATGACAGGTGTTTTCTGAAATCCAAATGAATGCATAGTAAAAACACTCTGCATAACTCAGGACTGTTGGTATAATTCTCACTGATTTTTTTCAAAGCCAGTTCTGGCTAATATCAACACTTCATAATGAACAATGACAGTACATCAGTAACTGACCAATTAATTTTAAGGGCACCTTGCTCCATGATTAGCTTTTTAGTTACTCCAGGTGTCGCATAACAAAGATCAGGGGTTTCATTATTAAAATTGTACTGTTATTATAAAATAATTTAGATAGTATGCACATTCTGATTAGCTGATAGCCATGTTTTCATTAGCCTGTGCAAACATGGAAATGACATCACACCACAAGACATTAGCACATCCCGTAAGTGCTTCTTTTATCAAATTATTATTTTATAAAAGAAATTAAACAGATTTTCCGTGTTTGCACAAGCTCATACAAACCTTGATCGGTAAGTTTGGGAGAATTCTCAAGCAGGTAGAAACACTCAACCTGTAGTCTCATGTTTGTTTTGCTCTTGAATTCTCCCAAACTTACCAAGGTTTGCATGAGCCTGTGTAACACAGAAGATATGTCTCATTTCCTAAATTAAAGGAAGGGGATGGTAAATGCAAGATAGGGGTTGGGTGGATCAGTAGCCGAGAGACAAACAAAGGAATGTTGGGATTCCTTTCTTGGAATTGACTGATACATATCAAAGTGCAACAAGCGCCTAAGTAACTTCTGATCACGTTCTAAATTCTCCTTCAAATTCTTTGTTTTCTAGGGAGAACTTAGAACGTAATCAGGAGTTACTTATGCCCTTGTTGCAATTGCACACAGCCCTTCAAATACTTCAGTATGTTTTAACAAAAACTTACTTCAAAGAACTCCTCCATAGTCCACTTGCTTCTTCTTTCAAATCTTTTACCTCTTTTTCCTCTGTCATGTTCTCGCTCATTATACTTGTCATTTTGATTCATAAGCTGAACCACTATAGATTGGAAAGATGCGCGTATTTTTAATGAACTTATCAAAAGAACATCTAGATTGCAACAAGAATATTAAAGATACACTCAAGAAAATATAAAATTATTACTTAGTTTACCTAGCTCTGCCAGATGACAAATTCAAAAAAATGCACAATTGATTCAGCGTCTAGCTTCATCCACGGTGACATCAAATAATTCGTTATCTAAAAAGCTTGTAAAAAAAATACCTAACCATACTTCAACCCTAACCTTTCCTATTTAAAAACAACATGAACAGTGCAATTATGATTATGTTAAACAAGTACAAAATGAGCAATCGACGGGATCCCCTCCGCAACTGTTTACTGCCAGGCGACCAAGGGAACGCGTAACGCCAAACGGAGCAGCCTAAACCTAATTTTGATTGGCTTATTCTAAAATTTTCAGCCAATTGCATGACTCGTAATATTTATTAATCTCATTCATACGATTATTTCCATTCGATGTAGCTTTTTGTAATAAACCAATCAAAATCAATGTTATATAATATACAAAGTGAAAACATTGACGTGTCTTTTTTCAAGATGGCGGCTTCCAGGAGATACATGTAACTTGAATCATGTAGTGTGATTTCTTCGAGTGATGGGCTTAAGGGTAATCTAATGGGTGGAAACCCGAAGGATGGATTGCACTCCAACATGTCGCCTTCCCAAGCATGCAGAGTTAATATTATCTGCAGTAACTCGCGAGGATTTACCAACTTTCCAATCCGCAGCAAAGAGGATTTGCTCGAATCCGTCCAACGTTACAGACGGTTTGGGTCGGCACCCTCTTCTTGTAGCGGCCTCGTGTGGAAAAGGCGACATTTTGGAGTGGTTGGTGGAAGAATGCAAGGTGGATCTCGGTTTGAGAGACCTCGAGTCGGGCTGGACGGCATTGCACAGAAGCTTGTACTATGGGTACCTGGGCTGTGCAGTCAGTCTGATAAAGGTTAATGAATAATGGATGTCATTTGATTTTAACCTTTTGATTTAAAGATTACGCTTGTAGAATAATAGACTAGAATATTGTGAAATTCATTTAGATCGCATGTACTTATCGTATGTACCAAATAGAAACCAGATCCTAGTACTATAACATGTATAAATTATGCAGATGAAGTAGTTTGCACTGTTTTGGCACATGCATAAAAAACGGATTAATAGACCCTTCCACGGTTTTTTTGAACTTTTGATATATACGTATAACAGCAAAACTGTTGATACTGCTGAAAAGAGCACCTTGAAGTTAGTCAAAATCCCAAATTTGAGAGTTACATGTATATCTTGAATAGGAGCAAAGTTATAGACCCGACCCCCAGTCGAAATTTCCATACAAACATCTGTAAAATTTTCCGAGTTTGCGAGTAATGTAAAACATATTTTGGGATAAGGTCAGGCAAAGTCAGAAAACAAATGGGAAAAAATGTTTGAGACTTGGAGGGTGAGCATGTTTATATTGTAACTAGTGAGTGATATCCAGTTGCTAAATTTCATTGTGACTTGATATACGAGAGTGAAGGGAGGGAGAGCAGTCTGATGGGGGGAGGTGGGCAGTTCCTTGGAACGGGCCTCCCTTCCCTGCTCCCCCTATTTGATGCTCTAGCAGGTGACCACCCTGGAAGAGTTCCAAATAATCAGTAACTTTTCTTCTTACTACAGCATGGTGCAGACCTGTATGCTTTTGACAAAGAAGACCTTACTCCCCTGGACTTGGTTATGCTGGATAGTCCCTACAAAATGTCAACTTCAGGTTTGAATTATGGTTTTGAATCAGAACTTATCCCTTGTTCTAAACCTTTAGTGGAAGTTCCTTATAGAATAATACATTATTGCCTTTTCCACCAAATCAACCAATGACAACAATGATACTTTATTTATACAATGTACCACCAATAATTAGTCATGTTACAATTAAATGTACCTAGTTATTCTGGGTAGCATATACATTTGTACTATATGCATTGTATATAGTCACTTTCATCCATTTTTTCTTCCTTTCCTAATTATTAGGAAATATATTATATGTAAGGAAGAAAAATGTATGAATAGTGACTATAATTATGGTATATGCTACCCATAATAACTTTATAAACAGCTAATCTAAGCTGGGTAACATAATATGGTATATATGAATAATAAGATTATTTACATGTATGTTGTGGTTACAAGAAAGGGAGAAAAAAGGTAGATATAATAGCAACATAATAAAGAAGAAACAGCTGAAAGATACATGTACAATGTACAATGTAAGCACAATGTAAATTAACGGAAGAACATTAATCAGACAGCTGTGTATACCATATGCCATGTAATGCTTATTAAAGGCACTAAAACCCTTGCATCTAATTTTATCAACCATTTAAGAAACCAGTGATCCGTAGCTCATCCTGAAATTGTGGCAGCAGCACCTAATGTCAATGCTACTATGAACCCACAACCAATATTTCCTAATAATCATGGCTTTAAAATGGCATGTTTAAACATTACTAGCCTTCCAAAACACATTGACGAGCTTCGAATCTTACTTGATAACCAATGGTTTGATATTATAATATGATAATATAACCTGCAGTGGAGTATCCCATATAAGTATCAGTGACCATAGCTTAGTGTATGCTTATCGCAAACTCTCCTTATCACCTACGTCAAAGGGAACATGCAATGTTTCCATTCGGCATTTCAAAAAATTTAATAGAGAAAACTTTCGCAATGACATTGAATTGCAAAAATGGAACGACGTCAGGAGAATCGAAGACACAAATGAAATGTGGCTTAAATGGAAAGCGATGTTTACAGAGGTATGCGATAAGCCCGCTCCAATACGTACTAGACGTACATGAGCGTCGAAAAGCCCATGGATTAATTCTGAGTTAAAAAATAAAATGCACTGGAGAGATCGTCTCAAAATTAAAGCCATAATGTCTAAAGATCAACAGGATTAGAATAACTTTAAGAAAATACACAATCATGTAAATGACGAGATCAGGAAAGCAAAGAAAGCCTATTACAATAGTGCTTTTGAAAACTATACTGTCAACTCGCATAAAATGTGGCAAACCATCAATGAAATAACTTCCCGTAAAAACAACAAATCAGTGATTAATGAAATAGATTGTAAAGGTACAACTTCAAGTGACCCAGTTGAGGTTGCTGAGACATTCAATGAATACTTTGCAGAAATCGGACCGGAACTTGCTAAAAATATAAAAGAAGTTGGTGTTTGTTGTAAAGACTATCTCAATGAAACTAACAAGCGTTTCTCCCTCGAGACTACTAATCAATCTCAAGTATTTTCACTATTATCTAAACTTTGCAAGTCCAAAGCAACCGGTCTTGATAATATTTCTGCCAAACTTCTCAGGGAATGTCCTGATTTGATATGTGAGTCACTGACTCATATATTTAATAAGTCAATTAAAACTGGTGTGTTTCCCGATGAATGGAAGAACGCTAGAGTCACACCACTTTATAAAAACGCCGGTAAACGCACTGACATGACCAACTACCGGCCTATATCAATTATCCCAGTAGTTGCAAAGGTGTTTGAGCGAATCGTTTATGATCAACTGTATAAATATTTAACTGGTAACGGATTGCTTTCATCCCACCAATCTGGTTTTCGTTCCGTTCACTCCACAGTAACTGCACTACTGGAAGCAACCGATAGTTGGTCACTAAATATTGATTGTGGATACATTAATGCTGTTGTCTTTCTAGACTTAAAAAAGGCCTTTGATAGTTGACCATACTATTCTTCTATCAAAATTAGAATATTATGGAATAACCGGACCTGCACAGAACTGGTTTCATTCCTATTTAGAAAGTCGAATGCAAACGTGTATCATTAATAGCTATAAGTCATCTAAGAAAGTTGTTAGGAGTGGCATGCCTCAAGGGACCATCCTAGGCCCCTTATTATTTCTATTATACATAAATGACCTGCCTAACAGCTTAGTATATTCGCAGCCAAGAATGTATGCAGATGACACTAGCATAACATACTGTACGCAAGTAATAATATAGAAGAAATAAATGAGCGTATGAGTTTTGATTTGAATAGGATTCATGTTTGGTTGGCTGCCAATAAGGTCACGCTAAACATGACGAAAACCTAATTTTTACTCATTGGCTCAAGACAAAGGCTATCCAATCTCACGGGGAGCCCAAACTTCGTTATTGGCGAAGCCGCAGTAAAGCAGGTCTCAGTTTCAAAGTCCCTTGGTGTACAAATTGATCAAAACCTAAATTGGGAAAATCATGTTCACATGATATCCCAAAAAATCGCCTCTGGGATAAGTGCCACCAAACGCGTTAGCCACTTTGTTCCTCAAGAGATACTGCTTACCATTTGTAATGCACTAGTACAACCGCACTTTGACTATTGTAGTGTAGTTTGGGGCAACTGTAACAAAGGCCTTTCCCGAAAATTACAAAAATTACAAAATCGCGCGGCACACATAATAACATTTTCAAGCTATGATGCTAATGCCGATAACCTCTTTCAGTTACTTAACTGGAATAAACTAGACCGACAACGAAAGGTCAGTAAATCGATTTTAATGTACAAAGTGTTACATATTAATGAAGCTCCTGAATATATGACCTCAAGGTTTATCAATCGGACTGATGTCGCGTCATACAACTTGAGAAACACAGATGGCAAGCTGGCAGTGCCGCTCCCCCGCACTGCCTTTTACAAAAGGAGTTTGGATTATAGTGGGGCGGTACTGTGGAATAGCTTGCCATCAGACCTTAGACAGACATCATCACTGACAACTTTTAAATCTCAAATACGCTGCCATGTTTTTTCGGGGTGAGCCCTTAAAGACACGGCGTCCTTGTAAAGCAGGGAATTTATTTTTATTTTTATTTTTTATCATAATTATTATAGTAGTAATAGTAATTATTTATATTAGCTATAGTCATTAGTATATTTAGATACCATAGTATATAGCCATTTCCATAATTGTATTTTTATCACTCCTGAAGGACCATCTTATCTTATCAATTCCACAGCAAAGAAAAGTTGAGGGGGGGATGGGGGGGAATTGGTCAAAAAGAATCAAAATAGTGAATGTATATATTAAGAGATTTGCACTTGTTCCAAAGCCCCACAGTGGGGCATTTGCACAGCTTAGCTGACCCCATGGTGGGGAATTTGTAATGTTCTGATTCAAAAATGTCAAATGCCCCAGAAATGCCTTGGGGGGGTTTGAGTAAAAGGTACTGCCTTAATGTGAAATAATATATTTCTTGAACTAAAAATGGTTAGACTGTTGCGTCTTTTCTGACAAGGACATTAAATCATTTCCTCATTTCCCTTACATTCATCAGTAAGTCAAGACTAAACAAAACAAAAAAAAAACAAAAAAAATTATGTCTAGTCTTCTAGCTTATTCAGACCCTAGAAAGGGTCTACTAATCAGGGATTCAGATTCCTCTGTGGAATTGGAATTTGGGTTGGTTTTTGAGGAGGGAGGAAAACCGGAGAACCTGGAGAAAAAACCCTCGGAGCAAGGGACAGATACATGTACCAACAAACTCAACTCACATGTGGTGCCATGTTGCAGGAATTGAACTTGGGCCAAAGAGGTGAAGCATTTAACCACTCCACCACCCTGGCTCCGACTGTCACAAGTTTCCAGCATAAATATCATACACTGTTATCTATAGTAGCATACTTTAAATTTAAAGTTTAACTGTACTGCAAGGTAATTTACTGTTAAGTATGATTTGACTTGCTGTAATTAATATTTTCTTTCACACAAGGGCTGCCATCAAAGGTGTGTTTATACTACTGTATAAACTTGTACCATTTTTCTTAATCTTTATTTTTGTAGTTGAAGCCAGAGTGGTGTCTAATTACAAAACATTACTTGATGATGAGCTGGAACTTGATGTGGGAGACGTAATTCAAAATGTTCACCAAATGTTCAATTATAAGAATTATTGGATGGGCAGCCTTAAGGGAAAGAGAGGGTTCTTCCCTAAAGACTTTGTGGAACTGATAAAGCATGGTAAGAAAATGAGATTTTATTTATGTTATTTTATATTATTTCATTTATATATTTCATTTCTTTTAATCACTTATACAATGTATTAGCCTAACATTGATTAATCGCACATAGTGTTTTTTAGGACGTTTTACAGTAAACAAGTACCTGTATTTGTCAATAAAACACAAACATAAAGTCGCTAACACTTTTAATATGCCAACTGCATGAGTGCAGAGCATGCTGTGGTCACCAAAAAAACACTGTCATTAGTTGGAAGATAATTTCTTATAAATACACACCTGCTTAGATTTTGTACTGTGCACAGAGTTGGAATATTAATACAGTGTATCCTGTGAACAGGCTCTCTTGAGGGGGGGGGGAAGAGAAGAGGGAGCAAAGAAGAGGGAACTAGGGAAGGGAAGGGAAGGGAAGGGGAGATCTAGAGCCTGTAGACCATCTTGAGAAAAAAAAAACTTCCAGCTGTTGGATTAACAATTATTGAAATGTAAACATTCACTTGAGAATAATTGTCCCATGAATTTGACAGCTCACCAGTATCTTCGGCATGGGAAACATTTTTTATTGTTCGTGCAGAAAATCTCTAACACCATTTAATTACAGGGTCAACAGATTTACAGTGTTTTCTTTCTTGATGTAAGGAATTATTAGTCATTCCTGGGAAAGAAAGCATGAAAATAAGTAAACTGCTTGTTTCAGAGAATTTGGCTTTTCAATCCCTTCAATTCAGCTAAAATGAAACGATTGGGGAGTGACATAATTTGAGACTTTCTTCCTTTTCTGTTTCAAGGAGGTGCTGCAGTAAACCAACACAATGCAAAATTAAAAAGGCCTCCTTATGGAACCACAAGCTCCTGAATCTAATCTTTCATAATGGCAACGAGCAATGTTATGACAACCACATGGTTCACTCTATTTAATTAAATATTAACCCTTTCACTCCCGGACGTGTTTGGGCTCAATGGGTGAAATGCAGAGTGCTAACTCAACCCCCCCCCCCTCAGTTCCAGGTTGGCTAGCCCGGGCTAGTTAAATACTGCTGACTTTTTAAACCAAGGGCTCAAACTTTCCCCATTATGCCATTCGGCAGAATTCTACAGACTCGGCAGCGGTGAGTATGGTTTCTTCTGTAGGTTTTCCAATGAAATGTGCTCTAATTTTGGACAAATAAGCCACTGTAAGAGAGCTAGAGGACATCATTAAGTCTGATGACGGCTGAAAAGTACTTGGTTTGCTTTTAGTAGGCCTTGTGAGAGGGTTTCATAGGGTTTTTCTTTTGTGTTTCTGCTTTGGGACACATGAAATAATTCTTCACTGAAACCCTGCAGTTGGTTGTCTTTTCCCCCTGCTCAACCTATTAGGATGTGTTTTTGTCACTTTAAAGCAACGGCTTGAGTCCAAATCACCGCTCTTGGTTGTAGGGGTAAAAGACTTATAAAAAAAACCTACAGGAGTCCCAGAGGGGGGGTCCCCTTGTGATTTTTTTGTTGATTACCCAGCATGCAATTGGAGGTGGGAGCAGGAAAAAACATGGTGGAGAGAAGTGCAGCATTAAGAATAGCACGCTTCACAGTCGCAATGTGTGTTTTGTGCAAACAAACCTGGTGGTTCGAAAGATTAAAGAAGGTACTGTAACGACTGAGTGCTGATTTTGTGTTTGCTTTTGATTTCAAGGGCAAATGGGAAGGATTTCGGAGGGCAATTTTCAGCTCCTCAAAATTGGTGAAAATCGGAGAAACGAAAAACGATCACCAAAACAAATGAGTTTTTCTCCAAAGTGGGAGAGTCAAGCGATCCCAGTTATAGCTGTGGCTTTGAAGTCATTCATCCCTTGAAATAATATTGCAACATCGTATTTCCAGCGTGTCTAGGTTTGATGCAATATTTTTTCCCAGGTACATGTACATGCTTCATATTGGCCGCTTTTGGCTGCTCTAGTAGTGAAAGGGTTAAAGATCTTTTAAAATGTTTTCCAAAAAATCCAGCAAGAAGAAGCTGAAAAGTGCACGCTGTGAACTCACTTACTGAATGAATCAACATGCATGGCAGACTCGTCTGTATTGTTTTAGATTGTTTTTATTTCAATAATATATCACAGGGGCTGTTTGTATTTAGGATCACAGTGTCACAAAATATTGTGAAGAACATGCATATTTGAATACGGTAAACATAAATTTGCTTCACTGTTGGCTTTGTCTTCCTGCTGCTTGCATATCCTGCACAGTCTCCCTTTCCTGTCATCCTTGTGACTTAAAACGGCAAAGCTTAATTGCGATTCTGGAGGGTTTTGCGTTCACTGTATACTTTATAAATAAAAGAAAGACTTTCGTGTTCAAATATGCATGTTTTTCACAATATTCTGAAATACTGTACTTTGATCCTTTCTGTAACCCTCATAAAATTAAATAAAAGCAACAAACAGTCACAACAAAGACATTGTGTGGCGCCGGGGGGGGGGGGGGGGGGGGGTACTCCCATATATAGGCTATATGGATATCTGCCGCTCGACAGGGTATGGTTTTTGACAATTCTTAGCCTGGAACAGGGTATATAAATCACTGTTTTGGTCTGGAACAGTGTTGTAATTTTTTGGAAGGGTCTCAGGACGGTTTGAGCTATTCACGGTCCCTTGCCGCTGCAAACGCAGGGTCCGTTTATATGTTTATGATTCGAGTGGAGCACAACGTCTCGTGTGTATGATATCAGACGCTAGCCTGGTCTGGATCAGGATATCTTTTTACCATTTTGCCTTGAACAGGGTAAGGGTTTCAAGGCTCAGTGGTACACCCCCATCCTAATTTTTAGGGAGTACCCCCCAGTGTGAATATACATTTTGTATGCTGATTAAATGTATGTCGATGCCTCACGGCTGTCAATCAGCACATTGAATCTGACCAATCTGAGGTGATACCAGATTCTGGTATCAGTGGAAGGTTTTTTTTCTCATTCAAGCTGTTCTACAAGCTCTCCCCTCTTCCTTTCCCCTCCCTAGACCCCCTGTTCTCTTCTCACCCAAGAGAGCCTGAGTGTATGAGGGTTGTCCAATACTCTGACAAATTTTTGCATAGCATTGTATTGTATTATATCGACATAACAATAGTTGAACAAGACAATACAATTATAGTAGAACAATGCAATATGATACAAGAGAATGCTATGCATAAATTTGTCAGAGTATTGGACAAGTACGCAGTGTACAACATCGATAATTATGCTGATGTAATACTTAAGTATTACATTAGCATGTTTAATTTGAACTTAATGTATCAGGTTATAGGACAGAACTTTATACCTGGGGAGCCAACACTAATTTTACTTTGGGTCATTGTGACGAGAGCATGAGACAGAACCCAGAATTAGTGGATGCCTTGAGCAGTGATCATACCATCAATATTAAACAGGTAAATATTATATAATATAATAGCATACATGTATAAAAAAAAAAAATAGTTGTGGTTCATATCCAAGTCACTGTATTGTATGGGGGTTTCAAAATCCGAGTGGATTATTTCAAATGTCATCCGGCTTCTATTCAGTTATTTTAAGACCCTGAGTGTTGGTCTGGTTGGGGTTTTAACCCACGACCTCCCGCTTGACAGACCAGCGCTTAACCACTGAGCTAACCGGAAGGCATGTGGTTCGTACGGTGTGAAAAACTTTTGACAGGGACTGTACTTTTACCTTCTTAGGTTGTAATGTGTAAGTTCCATTCAGTTTTCCTGAGTGAAGATGGGAGAGTATTCACATGTGGTCATGGCAGAGGAGGAAGATTAGGACATGGAGATGAAAAGACACAACTGGTAATCTGACACAATCCTTTATTTATCCCTGTCTCAGGTCATGCACTCTGTTTGGGTGCTCAGTATTTTTTTTTCCATTCAGACGTCAAATCTGGACTCCTCGTGGCAAACTACTACCACTTTAATTGTTACCGAAATTCAGAATTTGTTTTTGCTTCAATCCAATGAAAATGGTTTAAACATTCACCAGAATCGTGCAAAGTGGCGATCTGCAATTACATGAACAGTCTAACCCATGCTTGCATGGATTAATTATGGACTTTAAAATGATGATGATGATGATGATTCAAACAGTGAAAAAATATAGCAATCATAGTGAAAAGAAATTTTCAGCTGAGGATACCCTGGGTACAAGAGATTAGGATGCCCTGGTCACTTACAACCTCGAAGTTAAAAATAATAATGATTATCATTACTTCTGAAATTGCTTTATAGTAATTATGATATAATAATAAACATTTCTAGCCTGGGAAGACAGCAGACTCTTGTATGCTCCATGTGATAAGAGTCGGCTGTCTTCCCAGGCTAAAACATTTCTCAAATTCCAAACGGCAGTAGTTGGACTTAGTGTAGTGGTTATGATGTTTGCACTACACGCAAACGGTTATCAGTTCGAGCCCCAGTAGAACAGCTGAAAAAACTTTCTCTTGTTTACCTTCTCTTTTTGTTTACTTGTGAACCCTAGCCCTAGGTGAGTGAGTCGAACTCGTTGTTTACCTGTGAACTTGTCCGTTGGTTAGTGTTTGTTTTGTGGTTCGGGTTAGAATTTGTCTTGTAAGAGTAATGATTATCATTACTTTAAAGCGATTTGACAAGTAATGATGAACACCTGGGCACCAGAGGTAATTACTGTTTTCTTTGAATTGTGACCCTAGAAGTTTCAAGTCGCTTTTGAACAATTGCATTTAGCTGACCATCAATCAAAATTGAATTAAGTCTATTTGGTGAAAGTTCTGTATGAGACTAGAAATATAATTGACAGTCAGCTGAATGCAGTTTTCCAAATTGATACATCCAGGGTCGCACCTCAATAAAGATTTTAAATGGAAAAGTTTTCGAAAATACGTTTTTTCACAAATTTTAAATCTAAAAATCCTAATCTGGCATCACAAAAGAACTCAAACTAAAATATTTTGTTTAAAGTCTTTCTGATTTCCTGCTAAAAAAGGCGTGAAAAATGATTGACAGCTGCTGCCATTCACTGGGCATATTATTTCATTCTCGCTATCCTGTAATTTTCTGCGCTACTTTTTGTTCGTAAAGATTTATAATGCAATGCCCAAAAAAGTAAAAGTAGATTGTTCTTGGAAGCAGCACAATTTAGTTTGTGATAATTTAGTTTGTGATTAAATTTGGTGGTGGGTGGAAAAGTTCTTAGGACAAACAATGGCTGGAGGAATTTATACTCAAGTTCCAAGAACATCGAAGACCGAAAGTCCACAAAGAATCTAGCAATAAAGTTTTGTTATCTTCAATCAACCCAAAAAAAATCAGAGAATTCAATGCAGGAAGCTTAGGTTTTCAGAACGAAATTAGAATGCGACATAAATGGTCTACATGTACATTGTGTGGAGCAGCACTTCAATGACAATGGTTTTCCCTGTTCTGGTATTAAATGTTCGCTTACTGTGGTGACATTTTTCTGTACTCCTAATAAAGTGTTTCTTCTTTTAAATGAAACTGGAATCAACACTAGTTTCTGTAGAAGTTTCAGGCAACAGTAAACTGTATAGATTTCTCTCTTCTCAGTCAAGCCTATGTTCTGAGCCACCTGAACACAACATGAATCGCTCTGATTGGCTAATTTAATGAGATGATCCTTGGAGGCAGGACTTCCTAGTCAACCGTGAAATGAATCGAAAACCTTTAATCGAGCTGTTTCTCTGCTCTTCTTTTCGGCCAAAAACAGAACTTTGTTGAAGTCCAGCCTTTTTGCGTTTTGTCAATTTTTTCTCAACTTTTCACGAGTCATAGAAAACAGCTGTTTCTCAAATATGGTGTATGGGAATTTTAACATTTTTCGTTCAGGGTTTATGACCTGGTTATAAAAATAAGATGAAAAACTACTTTTTCAACTTTGAAAAGGGATAAAATCTGTAATACGCAACGTATCAAAATTCCTGACACAGTATTTTAGACAATTTAGTTGGGATTCGAAAGGGATAATTAAGAACATTTTTGTTTTTAAACCTGAAGGGCTGAACTCCCTCCGGCGGACGGAGTCATTTTGCGTAGAAAAATATACAAAATCTACACTTTTAACTTTTGTTCAAAATGGATTAAATAATTATTTTATACTTTCTTCAATTCAAGACCTTTAATCTCGATGTGGCTTTAAAGTGCCACTACGATCAAATTTTGACATATCAATGTTTTTGCATATTCATAAAGTAGAGTTGATATATTATTACCAGTTCAAATTGTTTTTCTATACAACGACATGAAGTATTATTTTTTGAACTCCTAATATTGAATCTAAACATCTGCCATTACTGGAGGCGGCTTTAAACAAAGGTTTATTCAGCGGAAGTGATGTCATACACTTAACGCTCGCCTGCAGAACGCAACGCCTGGAGACACATGTATTTCTACTAAAAACGTCTTCATGTACATAAGAATAAAGTTATAGTTATCCTTGCGAGGTTGGCTACGTTTTTATGCACACTATTTCGCGCCACGAGGTTGTCATGTTAAGTGTATGACATCACTTCCTCTGAATACTGAGAACGGCTTCCAGTAATGGCCGACAGGATTTTAACGGTAAACTGTCCTAAAATGTTGTTGTTTAACACTATTTCGGATATTTCTAATACTGATTGACCTATTGACACTGAAAATTAAAGTGGCAAATCAAAATGGTAAATTTTCGTCATAGTAGCACTTTAATTGCGATGATACAAGAGCGTTTTTCTGAAATAACACCTCGAACCTTTATCGAGACCTTAAACGAAAACAGTAATAAATGTTTTGCCTTTTGTTGGGTCAGGTCTGTTAGAATCTCATTTTCATGCAGAAATGATTGACACCTGCTCCTAGCCTATCTCTAAAAGTAGCCAATGAAAGCAAAATAGGAATGGCAGTGGGCAGGAAGTTTTGAAACATGTGATTGGTATTAACCAATCAGATGTTTTGTTTTAGCCAATTTATGAATGAATACCGGTAGTATGTCCTGCAATTATCCTCCTTTACTGTAGGCTCCCCAGCAAGTACAGGGCCTTAAAGATGGAAAGTGTATTAACATTGCTGCAGCACAAGATCATACCGTTGTTGTATTGGAAAGGTATTGCATCTAATTAAAGCAACATACATGTACACATTAATGGAATGTGAGCTTAAATACCTCATTTAGATCTTTTAACTAAGGACATCACAAATAGACAAGATTGGAGGGTAAGGACCCACATACACCCCTCCCCAATTACATGTAATACACACACAGCTTTTGACAAGAACCAGGGTTTGCACTACTAGTACCCCTGGAATTCCTGGAAACTTGAACTCCTGGAATTTTAAAATGTTCTTCCAGGGCCCTCATGGAAAAGTCCTGGAAAATCTTTTTTCTCCATCCTGGAAAACAAGTGGAATTTTATAGATATATTTAACAATTAGACCTGCAGCCGAATAGGCTATTTAACTTGTAGCCCATGAGGGCGAGAGGTCTAATTGTTTTAGTATAAACTAACTAGTCGGACAGTAGAAAATAATAGAAAGAAACAAATTTTAGTTGAATTTTTTTTGTTATTTCGTGAAAATGCGTGCGGTTCTCTACCATGGGCTATTACAAATAGACCTATAGTAGGGTAGCCAATCAGAATGCGGGATTCGTAATAGTCCACTAGTTGGTTTATACTAAATTAGAATAGGTGAATGTATATAACATGGCATACAATAGGGTTGTTACTTTTTTGTGAAATCTCCGAATTCAGGATCCTGAAAAGCTTCTTTACTGTACCCTGGAAAAATCCAAGAATACCATCATCTCAATGCAGTACGAACCCTGAAGACCATTAATGCAGCATTGGTGCAAGGTTAACATAATTGTATAAATAAAAATCTGCACAGTATCTGTACAAAGTCATATAGTTCTGTGCTTTTCAATTATGCTTTTATCATTAAATTAAGTAACTTATATCATGTCGTTGTCTTTACATCTTGTTTCACAGTGGTGTTGTGTTCACATTTGGTTTAAATGACATGCAGCAGTTAGGGCATTCTCCAGCTCTAGCCCAGTGCCTTGTGCCTAAAATGGTAAGCACCATTAAAGAAGAAGAATATATGGCGGCCACTTCGATATCCGTCTTCTGCGATCCGTTTTCTCCGCGAAAAAAACACACTCTACCGCCTGGCTAAGGAAATCACTGAGCGATAAGTGATCTTGAATCTGCTAGATATTTCGTCCTGATTTACATAAACTTTTACTTCGATTTTTTGCATGAGGTATTTATAGAGGGTTTTCACTCAATCCCCAGAGATTCAAATGACAAAGGGCATGGCGGCCATGTTGGTGTACCTCTTAATAATCTATTGTTAAAGGTACACCAACATGGCGGCTATGACGTCACGTGAAAACGCTCCATAGTATATTTATTTAGTAAATTAATTTGCCATCATTGTGTAAGATGTTATGTTCTCCATATTTAGGTGCAAGTAAAAGCATGGAAAGGGAAGGGTGTTATTGGAGTGGCAGCAGGTCAATACCATACAGTATTCTATACCATCACTGAAGTCTACACCTGTGGACTGAACATTGGGCAGTTAGGTAATTATCCGACAACCATGGTGATTCAATGAGCATTATTTGGCCTTAAATTGTTTAAGTAAAGTAAAGTTGGTTAATTTATAGAGCGGTCTCATAAAACCAAAACCTAAGCCAATCACGGGAGCAAGTAAAACATCAATGAACCAATCACGAACAAGTAAAACATCAATGAACCAATCACGAACAAGTAAAACGTCAATGAACCAATCACGAACAAGTAAAACATCAATGAACCAATCACGAACTGAAGTAAAAAATAAACACAATCGTGAGCTAACTAACCAATCAAATTCGAAAGCAATCACCTATAAAAGTAATTACTTTTCGACACTCAGTTGACAACCACTCTCGAGGACAACACGGTTACTGATACAAAGTCATTTACATGCACTTGCCAACATTTCAGAATTCCAATGTGGATGTGATATCAATGTTGAAGCAACCCAAAAAATGGCGATGCAACAAGACATAAACAATTTTTAAATACAAAATAAGTCAATAAGCAAAACAGTGGGGTGGAATTGCAGCCATTCTAGCAACTCAATTGTCGATCGATCGACCGACTGCAGTTGATCACCACCAATCACGGTCGACTACGATCGATCGCGGTCGACTAACTCGATCACTGTCGACTAGTAGTGCTCGATGACTGTTGATCAAACATGACTCTTCGAAAAGCTACGTTGTCAAGTTTCAAGGAAAATTAACGACGGAATGACTAGTCGATCGTCTATTGGGTCGACTACGCTCAATCAAAAACAGAAGTGCGCTTCTAAACGTTATGCCCGTTGTCAAGTTTCAAGGAATTTTTGCCGTTACATTGGTCTCTAAAGTTCATGTAACGAGTTACGTTGTCGTCAAATGAGCAAACCGGCAATTAAATAGTATTATGGCGATCGTGGTTGGTCAGCATCGTTCAGACGGTTCAGATGGCTGGAGCCGTAGAATGGCGGATCAGTTGCTCAATGACGGTCGATCGACCTGCCAACAAAGGTTACGGTCGATCGATCGACGCTCAGCTGTTGGAATGGCCTCCAAATCCGGGATGGTTTTATTGTAATTTGGAATGTGGGACAAATAATTAAAATCCTGCAGAATCTGGGACGGTTGGCAAGCATGCTGATGAAGCTCAGTCGTTTTCCATATGGAAGTCTTTTTTCAGTATAATTCAAGATTGTGTTGATGTGTATTTTCTTTGGCTTACTTTCCAGGTCATATTAAGGGAGACAAATTCCAGACTACCCCTCGCCAGGTAGCATCATACATAAGTCAACATTATACTCATTTAACTTTGTTTGCTGTTCTGCTATTTGTCATGAAACTATTCAGTTGTCATTGAAAATAAACTTCAAATGCCAAGTTTAAAAACTCAGCATTTCACTTCTTCAATGACATTTATCGTAATGCATACGTGTATCGCAATGGACACATCTCATTTAACATGCCTGGTTCATTTTTGCATTTAAAGCACGGTGAGAGCTAGAGGCCTTTATATTTGCACTGGTATGATCAACTAAAAGTCGATTAAGGTATGCTAACCGCCGTGGGGAGCGAGTAGCAGCTCAGCAGGGCTCGCAGTTAAGGCTGCCCGACGTCCCGGGGCAAGTAACTTTTTTGGTTCGGGCTACCAAAAGTTTGCAAATGGTTGCCCGAGCGGGCAAGTAAAACTTCTGAAAATAAAAAACGAAGTCAAGAACACACTGCTTTCAAAAATATTCAAGCCAAGGTCTTCTATAATAACGAGACGTTTTACAATAATTATTATCCCATGTTCAAGTTGTTAAAAAATTACAGAATAAAATGTGTCAGGCATTTTCCTGTAGACCGCAATGGACTGTGTCCAAGATTCCCATGATTCCTAGTGAGCTGGGTCTAAAGGGAAGCCATTTTGAATTTGCGTGATCGTCCTTCTTCTCATCAAGAAATGAAGAAAACACAGAAGCATTTTCAAGATACGTTATTCTATTTTATTGATAGGTCAATTCAATGACTTTCTCCTGTTTCTTTTCATTCGCATTCTGTATTATAGCTGTTAACTGCAACAGTCAAATAGAGGACCATATCAGACCACTGTTATACACAGGTTTTGTGTTCAATAAAAGCTGTGTTCAATATGTGACTCCATGATTTGTATGTCAGCTGCTCGTTTATACCATGGTTTTTGTAAAACACTGATATTTATCATCTCTAAACCGGGTTTATACATTTTTAAAGCAAAATCACATATGGAAAGTTGGGCAACCAAATTGTGTTTTCGGGCAACCAAAAATTATACTTTACTTGCCCGAAGG
Source organism: Actinernus sp. WN-2022 (assembly GCA_030867875.1). Lineage (NCBI taxonomy): Eukaryota > Metazoa > Cnidaria > Anthozoa > Actiniaria > Actinernidae > Actinernus > Actinernus sp. WN-2022. The sequence continues at coordinate 18,690,514 of JAOWCC010001501.1, forward strand.
GCAAGTAGTTAAAAAAAGTTAACTGCGAGCCCTGAGCTGACGTCTCGAGCGCTAGCCCTTCGTCAGTGCAAAAGAGGGAATTGTGGGTGGAGAAACGGTATATATATTGTTGAGTGCATGATTACCGCTGAGGAAACGTACTCGGATCAATTAGGATCAAAGGAAATTGCGGCTACAATAGAAATGCTAATAGCTGCAATTCATTTCTATACTCCGCAAATGCCGGCACAAAAAATGTAAAACACATAATATATATATAAAACACTCAAAGACTCCGTGGAGTGTGACAGTGCCGGATGCCTGGTGGACAGCAACAAACGGTTTCTTTAATTAACTTCGTTAAATACACATTAAATTATACTTAAAACTAATATTACAAAATCATAAACAATATTTAACATGACATGAAGGAATGCAGTAAACATTCCAAAAACCTATAATCCATCGTAAAAAGGTGGTTTAACAACCAATAACATAACCACCTGAGAAAAAGAAGTTCTCATGCTAAAATCTCAAAAGTAATACAACAACGTCTAAAGAAAATTGTGTACGTTGCCCGGTACGAAAAACCATCATAAAACCACGTCTTGCTACATGGAAAAAACTTCTGGAAACGTACTCCTCGACCGAATGCAATCGTACAAGGCTCCGAGGGCTAAAGCCAAAACAAAACGCTTAAGTTTGGATTACTATGTGCTGTCCAACAAGCGAGAGGTAGACAATAAGAGATTCTGCCCTTATATACATAAGGTATGCATATTCAATGCTAGAAATACAAAGGAAGACTAATGAGTTATCACTTAAAGTGAGAAAATAGCTACGAGCCGAAACGAAGACACTTTCCGACTACACATTGTTACGTCGGAAAGCATCTATACTCGCTCCCCACGGCAGTTAGCATACCTTAATCGCCTTTTAGTTGATCAGACCAGTACTCGCTCCCCACGGCAGTTAGCATACCTTAATCGCCTTTTAGTTGATCATACCAGTACTCGCTCCCCACGGCAGTTAGCATACCTTAATCGCCTTTTTGTTGATCAGACCAGTACTCGCTCCCCACGGCAGTTAGCATACCTTAATCGCCTTTTAGTTGATCAGACCAGTACTCGCTTCCCATGGCAGTTAGCATACCTTAATCGCCTTTTAGTTGATCAGACCAGTACTCGCTCCCCACGGCAGTTAGCATACCTTAATCGCCTTTTAGTTGATCAGACCAGTACTCGCTTCCCATGGCAGTTAGCATACCTTAATCGCCTTTTAGTTGATCATACCAGTACTCGCTCCCCACGGCAGTTAGCATACCTTAATCGCCTTTTAGTTGATCAGACCAGTACTCGCTCCCCACGGCAGTTAGCATACCTTAATCGCCTTTTAGTTGATCAGACCAGTACTCGCTTCCCATGGCAGTTAGCATACCTTAATCGCCTTTTAGTTGATCAGACCAGTACTCGCTCCCCATGGCAGTTAGCATACCTTAATCGCCTTTTAGTTGATCAGACCAGTACTCGCTCCCCACGGCAGTTAGCATACCTTAATCGCCTTTTAGTTGATCATACCAGTACTCGCTCCCCATGGCAGTTAGCATACCTTAATCGCCTTTTAGTTGATCAGACCAGTACTCGCTCCCCACGGCAGTTAGCATACCTTAATCGCCTTTTAGTTGATCATACCAGTACTCGCTCCCCACGGCAGTTAGCATACCTTAATCGCCTTTTAGTTGATCAGACCAGTACTCGCTTCCCATGGCAGTTAGCATACCTTAATCGCCTTTTAGTTGATCAGACCAGTACTCGCTCCCCATGGCAGTTAGCATACCTTAATCGCCTTTTAGTTGATCAGACCAGTACTCGCTCCCCACGGCAGTTAGCATACCTTAATCGCCTTTTAGTTGATCATACCAGTACTCGCTTCCCATGGCAGTTAGCATACCTTAATCGCCTTTTAGTTGATCATACCAGTACTCGCTCCCCACGGCAGTTAGCATACCTTAATCGCCTTTTAGTTGATCAGACCAGTACTCGCTCCCCATGGCAGTTAGCATACCTTAATCGCCTTTTAGTTGATCATACCAGTACTCGCTTCCCATGGCAGTTAGCATACCTTAATCGCCTTTTAGTTGATCATACCACTGTTTATCTTTCCCGCCAACGCAGATCAACACTAGTTTATACAGGAAGTAGTAACCCATTGTACTATACCCCTTATACTCGCAGTCGGGGAAGGACAGTTATTGTCAGCGATTTTCATATGAACTGACGAACCTCGCGCACATGTGGGATGGTTAAAATCAAAGCAAATATGCAGAAAAGAATTTGTTGCTCGACTCTCGCGGCTTTGCCTCTCGGTGCCGGTGGGAAGCAAATAACTTCTGGGTAAAAATGACTACCAAACTGGCTATAAATGTAGACATAGGCGTCACAGAACATTTTGTGTATCATCAGTTTAATCAAGAATCAAGGAAGGAGACTTAAACTGTTTGTAGGCAATTAAAAGAGTCACCAATCGTACAATGACTCCATACATGTGCAATGCCAGTCAAAGTGGTGAATGTTTTCTTGACCAATCAGAGCGCATTCAGCTTTTCAATGGCCAACCCTCGCTCCAGGCTCTTTTTCGTCGTAATTGCACGGTCATTTTACCGCCATTGTTATTAGAACAAGAGCCCATCTGGGCTTTCACTCGGGCCACATGAGATTGAAGATGAAATACACTTTCATTTGAAATCCTCTTAGTAATAACCGAAGCGCGGTGACATTCATTCTCTGCTCCCCTAGTATATATATGTAATTTAATATTTTGGTTTTTCTCGTGTATGTAAATTAAAGAAGTTGACCTCTACTTATTCATGTTACGCACGCTAATAGCGGAGTGCGGTAATTACGTCACAAGTCTAGACCCCCCGCCAAGATTCAGACAAACAAACCGCTTTTCTTGTATCAACTTACATGAATTGACTAACACTTCAGTTCGTCCTCTGTCTATTCTACCAGAAATGACTGCTTTCCTGGACCATATTTTGAAAGAGAACCTGATGATTATACTGTCGAACAGCTTAAACTTTGGCTGAAATACAGAGGATTGAAACAAAGCGACAAACGTCGATCTTGTCAAGCGAGTTTTGCATCTTCGCTGGCCAACCAACGAGACATGCTTACTATATAGACTGTCAAGTCCTATTTAAACTGTATCCCAAACTCATCTTTTCCCATGCAATATCGTTGTAAGACTTCACCTAAACATTGAAAAGTTACAAAGGTCAGGTTTTCCTGTATTAAGGCAAAAACAAAAGAATGTAGCCGCGTGCCGAGTGCATTCATCGGCGAATGGAGATAGGAAATTCTTCAATAAAACTCATCGGAGACCAAAGCTGTTATGGCTGGAAGAGCATATACATTAAAACTATGAACTGATAGCATCCTAAAATTCGGCAATCTTGCTTATGTTGGTGTGCTCTTTCAACCCATTATATTATTGTTTGCATTTATCGAGTTTTCAAATTTAATACCTGCAGCTCCGAAAGAAATTAACTTCATTTGTGCTCAGAAAATAAATCAAAGCATTGTAGATGTACTGTAGACGAGGCTTTGCTTCCAAAATTTATTTAGAATCCACTGATAAATTCAAGTAAACTTAATGGTTGAACAGTAGTTCCTTCTCATTGTTTACTGGTGGGTATAGTCAGGGTTTCAGTAATTTATAGCCACTTACGTTTCATTGCCAGACCTAGTCTCGTTCAGTGTTCTGTGCTTTTAAGGTCTCTTGTACAAACATTTATCCAACGCTGACATTTCTCACTGAATTTGCTGTAAAGGTTTTGGAACAGAAAAGCTCCTCCTGTGAGTGATCAGAAAAGACGAGAAACCTCTACTAGCGGTGTACCGATCGATGCTTCATTCTCCGAGACATATCTCTTTGAGCGCCGGATTTATGAAGGTTTTTCACATCTAGAGTCACTCTTACATCTCCCCCAGCAACAATGCTTGGTAGTCACCATTACTGATATGACTGGGAATCTTACTGAAGGCATTGATTCTTTTTTTGATCAAAAAAAATACGAATTCGGTCCTAATTTAGTCTGCTGTTCTGCAGGTTCAGAGTACTAATAGATGAGTATCTCAAATGTATGTTTATATTTGTCCCATATTATAAGTTGTATCCTGTCCACATATGATGGAGCTATCACTATATTTCTCTACTGTTCTTTCTACCCTGCGGCTCTTTATCGCAGCTCGCTGAGCGCGTCCATATCGGTATTTGTTGGACTAAAGATTATTAACTGAAATGCCCGTTTTGTTCAGTATCTCTATTTAAAAGATTTTACCCTCCTTCCCAAAACTGCAGTCTGCTCATTATATTACAGAACTATAAAGGGAACTGCTGGAAGCCTTTAATTTCTCGAACCAAAACCTCGGCCGTGAGAGGAGTCTTGTTTACCTTGATAGTTGAATAACTGCTTCGGTCATCATAAATTATTCTGTGCTGAGTGTTTATTACCTACGAAACGTACCTCAAACAAGAGCGCCAGTTGAAATATCCTGAGCCCGTTGGAAGGCTTTCGCACGAGTGAAGTTAAATAAAACATTAAACTGCCATCTTGATTTTACTGTATTAAATTGTGTAAATAAATTAACCTGGCGATTGTTGCGTGACCAGCACAGTGCAATCTGATTGGTGTGAATTTGACCTTTAACGCATGCGCAGAAATTTTGCGACACCCAACAAAAAAAAAAAAAAAAAAAAAAAACGACTTGCATTTTAAGACTCGGTGCTGCCACAGGCAACCCGAGTAATGAGTCGAATGCCAAGATATTGTCATAAATATCAAACAACGAATGTCGATTTAGAGTTCTGGGACCTAGAAACCACCATTTTGAATGTCCTGGCAGCTCTTCCAAATATGGAATGTTCCTAATAATTTGGAAGAGGCTGCAGGACGTTCAAAATGTCACTTTTGCTTGCTATTTTATTGATATAACTCAGTGCCACTAGTTTTCTGACAGCAGCTGTGTAGTGGCCGTGGGTGGGTCATTTTGTCCATTCAGCTGGTTATAGAATATTTATGAATGTAGTGTTTTATTTTATTTTCACTTCAGGTTAGTGCTCTACATCACAAGGATATTCAGATTGCCATGGTAACGTGCAGTGATGCTGCTACTGTCTGTGCATCAGTTAAAGGAGACATCTATGTATTAAGCCAGTACACGTGTCAAAAGGTGGTCAACAGGTGTGTATGGTACTCATCAAAACAGTGGAATAAAAATTCAGTAATTTAATTAATCATCCCAATGTAGCTAAACCTCTTCTTTTACAATGTTACAGAGATTCATCTCAATATTCTACCTCACGCACTGATTAAAGAGAGCAACAGACCTGGCAGCAATTAGGAACCATGCAATTCTTAAACTTTGATGTCACATTATAAAAAAACATATTTGATCCAAAATCCCTGGACCTGGTTGTTCGAAGCAAAGGTAAGCGCTATCCCTGAGCAGGACTCGAAATTGCGCCCGATACGGACGTAAATACGCCTAGATTTTTTCGTTTTACGCCTAACGTGTTCCACTTAGGCGTAAAATTACGCCTAGATCCTCTTACAAAGGTAAAAATTATCGGAAGACAAGTCTTATTTCCAAATCTCTAAAACTATCTAATTTTTTTGAAAAAAATACTACCATTTGCAAGTAAGCGTTTAGTGTAAACTTTTTGTCTGTTGTTTCAAGTTTGAAACGCATAGTTTACTAATTATGCGGCGACGTTTGGCGTGTGAAGTCTGAATTTTTAACCGCAAAATTTCAAAGTTTGACAGCTCCTATCTATAGGTTTTGTCATGCAAAACATAGCCTTTTGTCATGCAAAACAACTTGTTTCGCGCGGGAAAATAGTTTACATTACAGGAGCCCTGCTGAGTTAAATCGCTAACAGATTACAATTACGGATACAGCGCTATCCTAGGGATAAACTTACCCTTGCTTCAAACAACCGCGCCCGGGTCAAATGGAGTAGCAAGTCAATGCAGGCTTACTTGTGTCCAACTTGCGAATGGTGGCCAAATAACTGCACATAAGTTGACGCAAGTTTCGTTAAAATATTCATTTACATGTATAGATGTTGTTCTTCATCTTATGATTTATTTGCTGTTACGACCGGGAATTACTTTTGTACATTGTTCCACCGAGTCTTGAGAATTAGAAAAAGCCAATTGTGGGTTCCAGAACGTTTTCATAACAAAAGCAGACTTGCAAACAACTTGTGTTGACTTGCACTCAAAATTTAGCTCGATGAAAATGAACGCAAGTCAGCGCAAGTTAGCGCAAGTGGATGGCCGAAGGAAACGCAAGTTTAGAACTTGTGTTGACTTGCGCCTTTATTTTATGAGGGCTTTAGTGATCAACATGGCCTGCGTTTGACACACGTGCCTGATAGCAGAGGTTTGGCCCGCGCGCGAGTGAAGCACCACACACAGCGAGCGATCGAAAAATGCTATTTTCGTCCATCTGACCGCCGCTCGTTACCCACCCCACCTGTACTATTTGTATCACTTTTTCTCTCAACGTAATCGATTATGTCACTCGTGATAGCTCATTGGAAAGCACGCGCTCTCAACTAAGAGTTCGCAAGGTGGGATGCAGGTTGGCGCAGTGGTAAAACACTCGCCTCTCACCGCTGCGGTCCCAGGTTCGATTCCCGGCTCGGGCACTGTATGTGAGTTAGGTTTGTTGTTTATTCCTTATCTGCATTCGAGGATTGTTCTCCGGTTTTCCTCCCTCCGTAAAAATCAACCCTGAGTCGAGTGTAGTGCGCCCAAAACAGTTAATGTAGTGGGGAGTGTGTGAGGAGTAAAAGCAGGCCCGCTATAACAAATATAATATTTATTTTATTTATTTTGAGGTCGTGGGTTCGAGCCCATGACCGAGACATCGTTTTTTTATAGCCCGAAAATCGTTATATTTAGCTCTTCTTTTCTCATTCTTATACTTCTCTTACCAAATTATTGATAATAACAAAAACATCACCGCCACAATTCGCTATAATTGGAGCTCCACCCATAGGCTTGCCTATGTACATGTACATATTAGGACGTTAAATTGATTCACGTTTTAAATCTTATCTGATGTCGTATTAAGTATTTTTTTACTATGAATATCTAAATTTAAGATTCTTTTAAAGTGCCCCTACAGTCAAATTTTGAGAGTGATATTTTTACGTATTTGTAAAGTAAAGTTGCTATATTTCTTTCCTGTCCAAATCGTTTTCGAGATGATGCCCAACCCATACCGCGGCAAAACGGTATGCTCCGCTGGCCAAAAGAACGAAGGCTCTGCTATCAAACACAAATTACCGAGGGTTTCAACTTTTTTAGTAAATAATTTTATAACTTAGTAAACTCACAGTGAATTACAAATTAAGAAAACTTCAACCTGTTAAAGTCTTAGGCTTAGCTTTTAAGTAGTTTTCTTATTTTTTGACAAAACAGTTCACAAATGGATGCTTTTAAGCAGAAATTTTAAAATCACGGGTATGTGCCTGTTGTTTCATTTCAGTTTCGCGGGAAACTGGGGGCGGCCGCGCGCCGACAAGAAATAGCAAATACGCATGCGCGTAACGTTTTGCCGCTGTGTGCGCCCAACCCGTTCCTGTGACGGAGCTAATTTTAAGCGGAAGTGATGTCATTTTACTCAACCGTCAACAATCCGCAGGGCTACTTTTCACATAAACCTTCGCGCGAACTTATAAGTAAAGTACAAGTTCTACTATTTTTACACAAAGGAAAGAAAATAATGAAGTTTTGAATAGAAATATTCCTTTAAAAGAGCGGTGTGTTGAGAAAATTCAGAGCATCATGTCACGACAGCAAACCGCTGGATGAAAACACACTTCAGTAATGGTTGGTCCTTTGGCAATATTTTTCACTGATTTGGATATTTCCGCCACTGTGTCCTTTTGGAAGCCATAAAAGTGGCAAGAGAAATGGTCGAATTTCGTCGTAGTGGCACTTTTAAGATATCTTTAGCAAGAATATTTTATTGTACCTGTACACGTATCTTGAATTTAAAGTGTAGTTTATTTCTTCAGGTTTTCTGAGCTAACCCGTCTGCTTGTGAGTGGTGGAAAAGTTGATCTAAACTCCAACCATGAAGTCAGCAGAGTGTACGACAAAATCACCTTGACGTTACTGAATGCTAGAGGACTGGTATGTTGCCATTACTTTATAAATTTAAAGACTCGAAAACGTCATCTAGAAATAAGGTCTTAAAGATTTCTTCTTGACCTACACGTAATGCATATAAAATTAGAATTTTTTTTTTTGGGGGGGGGGGGCAGGGGGTGAAATGTGTGCCTCAGGGTCAATGGAAAATGCTAGGTACGATGTATTTCGGAATCACATCAGTTTCGACATCAAGCATGCACCATTTCGTATAGAACGTCGAAAAGCACATTCTCTTTGTTAAATTCAGGTTTACCAATGGAAGGCTGCATATGGAGGAATAAGAAAGTGCAAGTGGTCACTAAGAAGAGAACTCACTGGTTAGTACTTACGTATTAGTGTCTCAGTTAGCTAAGTGTAGTAGTAGTAGTAGTAGTAGTAGTAAACGTTATTTATACACGCTTGCCCCGTCAACATTCGCTGATTTCCACAAGTGATTGGCATCAACAACCTTGTTATCTTTTCAGATAACGTTGTTAAAGGTGTAGTCCTCTCAGATGGGACTGTTGTCCTCAAGTTTATCAGTCTAACGAGACTTCCACAAGTACATGGAACAAATCAACACCAGAAACATATCAGGGAGTTGCAACGTGTAACGCCCATACTTCGCTTAAGTGCCATGTTCTCGTTTATTCAGTGAATAAAATGACCATATATGGATAAAATGGCAGTCGGGTGCTGTGACTAGACTAGACTGTCTCGCTAATATACAAGACTGTATTTTTCAAATACCGTATGGTACTTTTTATTCGCTGAATAATCCGGAGCATGGGCCGCTGTTACACGTTTCAAGTCCCTTATAAGTTTCTGCCAACACTGAATAAGTTTGCTTTGCCTTCCCTTTAATTAGTGCTCACCTTCAGTGAATATAATTTCTATTTTCTTTGTTCCAGTGGCTGATATTGCTATTGGAAAGCATCTATTCGTTATCACTGGTAAGACTGGATATCTACAAACCCTAAATATGGTGTTACTGTATATGTGATACAATAAGGCTATAATACCATTTTTTTGATTGACAAGGTAGTGCTTGATATAATAGGCCCTTTGCAGAACCTGGTCACGTGACCTTTTTAGCCTGTCAATCAAAAAACGTTTGGCACTAGAACAACATGAATGTCAGAAATGGAAAGAGCAAGCCAAAATTAGTAAAAAGCCCAAGTTTTAGGTTCATATCTTTGAAACTGATGGAATGGCAAATGTTTGAAAAACTCTATAATTTAGCTTAATTGCCAGTCAGCAAAAAAAGCCTCACAAACTCTGTTAAATTAAGCTAAATTATAGAGTTTTCAAAAATTTGCCATTCCTTCAGTTTTAAAGATATGAACCTAAAACTTGGGCTTTTTACTAATTTTGGCTTGCTCTTTCCATTTCTGGCATCCATGTTCTAGTGCCAAATGTTTTTTGATTGACAGGCTAAAAAGGTCACGTGACCAGGTCCTGCAAAGGGCCTATTAAGTTGTATTTTTCCTGTCTGGAATTACAATTGTGAGGTCCAATATTCCTGTGTTCTTTCCCTAGATCGTGGAGAAGCCTTTGCATGCTCCAAATCTGATGAACACATTAACCTCTCCAAACGAGATCGTTCATCATCATCATCATCCCTCGGCCAGCTGTCGGAAGACTGGGACCGAAAGGACACGATTGGCTACAGTGTCAGCAGACTTCCCATGGTGCACCGAGGGATTAGTATCTTTACAGACGTCAAGTCAAGGGGGTTTGCAGTGCTGCAGGTCGATCCTTTGACGGGGTTGGTAATAACAGGGTGTAGAATATGGCACTCTTGGAAGTGCAATCTTTGCTCGCTAGCTTTCGCCGCTTGGCACAGGTTAGCTCAGTGCTTACTGAAGTACCAGTCTCATGTGTGGGATGTGGTGGGTTCAAACTCCATTCAGAGTCCAACACTCAAGGTCTTAGAATAACTGAGTAGAAGATGCTGCCTTTGTGAAACAATCTCGTTCTCGAACTGCATATGGTTAGACCTTCACGTCTTCTCGGATAAGGACGTAAAATCGTAGGTCACACGTCTGCCTCAAGTTTATCAGTCACACCAGACTTTCACGAGTTACCGACGTTTAAATAAGGTCGCTTACTCTTTGACATTGTCGAGGTAGCACCAAGCACTGATAACTTTTTGTTTGAAACTAGAGCAGATTTCGTATGAGTGGAACAAACTACGGCATGTCCGTAATCGTGCTGTACTGTAACTCTGCAGTGATTTGATTGGATCAGCAGGACAAAAACAATGGGAAACCATTTCAACGTCACGGCATGTTGCACGGTACCCGTGCTGGACACCGCGGCAAAACGTTACGCGCATGCGTATTTGCTATTTCTTGTCGGCGCGCGGCCGCCCCCAGTTTCCCGCGAAAACTGAAATGAAACAACAGGCACGTACCCGTGATTTTAAAATTTCTGCTTAAAAGCATCCATTTGTGAACTGTTTTGTCAAAAAATAAGAAAACTACTTAAAAGCTAAGCCTAAGACTTTAACAGGTTGAAGTTTTCTTAATTTGTAATTCACTGTGAGTTTACTAAGTTATAAAATTATTTACTAAAAAAGTTGAAACCCTCGGTAATTTGTATTTGATAGCAGAGCCTTCGTTCTTTTGGCCAGCGGAGCATACCGTTTTGCCGCGGCGCACCCGTGCTGTAGTTTGTCGCACTCTACGAAATCTGCTCTAGTAGATCCCTAAATTATCGTACTAAAGTAAACATTAGATGTGGGTAATACAAAAATATACATGTAGGGCTCACTACGTTTTTCCTCTGTTGAATATTACTGCCATTGAAATTTGCGGAAAGTTTCTTTCTTGCAAAGCACTTGGTTTATTTCTCACAAATCATTGAAATATCAGTGGTCGTAGCTGTCTGATTCACCACCCGCTTTATTGCCTTTGTAGTTATTATATATGAATGTTTTATCAACATCTCAGTACCTTGGTCGATTTTGTCGACATCTTTGTCAAAAGCCCATCCAATGTTGGCATTGAAAATCCACAAGTCTTGTTACATCGGACATGATTTCATTTTACACATCTTAGCTGTCCATATGAGAACGTTCTGTTATAGTAATAGTGAAGCTTTTCAAATCGTCTTTCGTTTTCAAGGCTTGATGAGAGACCTGAAGTGAGTTCATCCAGGATGTGTGAAGACTTCAAACAACTCTTTGAAGAGATGACAAGTGATGACAATATACATGATGTCCTATTGATGGTACGAAAAGTATTTCTGGCAGATAAGATAGATTAGGAGTTACAGCTTTTATTAGTTCCGCTGTGAATTCGTAGGCTATTTTTATTACTATTATATTTTCGGAACGAACCTGTACTGTTTTGCCAATGATTGTTCATTCCTATTACTATGTTTAGCGCTTTACCTCTATTTATTTATCCATTTGTTGAAATTGACTCCCATGTTTTGCAGGTGAATATGCATGTAGTGCCAGCACATTCATTCATTCTCGCCTCCAGGAGCCAAACGTTTTGTGACTTGTTAACAGCCAGGAAGGAAGAGAACTCGAAACATGAAAACGGCACAGCAAGACTGATAAAACTAGAAAAAGTAAAGGACTGCAAAGCGTTGACAACATATTTGCAGGTAAAGTGATCTAAGTAACCCTGTAGTGGACATTTGGCTTTACCTCTTGAATTTTAACAGCTTTATAACCGCAACGATGATGTAATGAAAATGAAAATTATCATGATGATGATGATGATGACAATGATGATGAACTGATGATAATTGACGTTGATGGTGATAACGATTATGATATTGATAATGATACTAATTTAACCGAGGAATTAAAAGTACATTACATAAATATACTGTAGTAAATATAATTACTAGTGTGGACTCTAATACCTGTATATTGACCTTACATAGGAAATAAAAAGGTGTAATGCATTCTACATTGCATTGCATCGATCGCTAATGTTATCACACTTTCAAGGAAACTCAGTGCCTCAAATGACATTTATGTGTTGTAGGACTTGTACAGCGGCGTGAGTGTGGACGATAGTGCAGTGTTTGTTGATGAAACCATCCATAAGAGAAAGGACAATGCGGTGAAACACATGTCAGAAAATCCACACCAAACAAACGGCACATTAGACGACAATCTTGAGAACATTGATCCGTTGTTGTTAAATTTTGAGGGATTTGCAAGCCAGGATCTGGATGACTTCTCAACACCAACATCAGTCGATGATGCGGGAGCATTCTTGGACGAGAACGAGTCTAGTTTGGGGCGTAAGAAGCATTCTAAAACCAAGAAGAAGTTGGAATATGTAGAAAAGAAGACAACAAATGGCTGCTTAACGTATAGAAGGTTGGTACCTCCAGATACATAAACTTATTGCATCAATCACGGTTTCTGGGAAATCCCCACCCACCCAGTGTTTCACCCTAAATTTAATGGTCAATCATGAATTACACATGTGTACCCAAGGGAGGGGTGGGTGGATAGTTTCCCAGAAATCTCCATCCACTTTCTTTCTCACCATAAATCCAATGGCCAATCATTAATTACACATGTGTACCCAAGGGAGGGGGGTAGATAGTTTCCCAGAAATCCCCATCCACCTTCTCTCTCACCATAAATTTAATGGTTAATCATTAATTACACATGTGTACCCAAGGAAGGGGTGGGTGGGTAGTTTCCCAGAAATCCCCATCCACCTTCTTTCTCACCATAAATTTAATGGTTAATCATTAATTACACATGTGTACCCAAGGAAGGGGTGGGTGTATAGTTTCCCAGAAATCCCCATCCACCTTCTTTCTCACCATAAATTTAATGGTCAATCATTAATTACACGTGTACCCAAGGGAGGGAGGGGTGGATAGTTTCCCAAAAATCCCCATCCACCTTCTTTCTCACCATAAATTTAATGGTCAATCATTAATTACACGTGTACCCAAGGGAGGGGTGGGTGTATAGTTTCCCAGAAATCCCCATCCACCTTCTTTCTCACCATAAATTTAATGGTCAATCATTAATTACACGTGTACCCAAGGGAGGGAGGGGTGGATAGTTTCCCGAAAATCCCCATCCACCTTCTTTCTCACCATAAATTTAATGGTCAATCATTAATTACACATGTGTACCCAAGGGAGGGGGGGTGGATAGTTTCCCAGAAATCCCCATCCACCTTCTTTCTCACCATAAATTTAATGGTTAATCATTAATTACACATGTGTACCCAAGGGAGGGGTGGGTGGATAGTTTAATGGTCAATCATTAATTACACATGTGTACCCAAGGGAGGGGTGGGTGGATAGTTTCCCAGAAACGTGATTAAGCCAACATATAAATGAGGCTTGTACATGTAGCTACATTTGTTGAAGTTCAGTTCGGCTTTGCCTTTTATTTTTAATGCCAAGGAACAATATCAAAGTTGCAAATAGGAGTTGAACGTATTTTTAAAACTCAAAACTTGGTATAAAAAAAAACACTAACATCTTGTTGTCTTTCCATTAAAGTCGGCAAAATACAGGTTTACAGAAAATTTCAAGAAGATGCTTCAGATTTTCGCGAAAGAGTTGGTGAGTTTCTTGTCAAATGTTTGCGAAAGCCCTCATTCAAAACTATGTTGTTAAGAAGAAGAATGAGAATAGTTTTATCCTGCATCCGGTGTTTTCCCGCTGGGGATTGAATGGAAATCGTAACCTTACGAAGATTAATGTAGATGTATATTTTTCGAAATATTTTTTAAGCAATTCTGCTTCAGTACATGACACAAAGTAGGGAGGCCAGGGATTAGAACCATGTGTGAAGGATAAATGTTTTTAAGTAACTTTTCGGTGAGGTTAAGATGTTTCCTACGTATTTTTTTTGCTTTCTTTTTATTTAACGAACTGAAGGTGGTTGGTTGCCCTTGTTCAATAACGGACACTGTCAATACATGCTGGAGACCTTGAAAAGCTGGGAGCGGTACGCGAGTACTCCGCTTTTTAATTTTTAATTGAATCACGAAGTATCCTCTGTTTGACTAAAGTGGCTGTTTTTTTAGAATGATTTCATTTAATTATGACAGCGAAGAGTAGTATCCTTCGCAACCCGTTCTTAGTCTCACCCCACCCCCATGGGAGGGTATACGGAAGTAGAACTAAGAATCTGGTCAAAACCGAGTTGTCTGGTCATGAAATAACACTTGTATGATGTCGTTGTAGTCCTGAACTCCACGATGTGACCATCGAGTCTGAGGATGGCGTCAAGTTCCCTTGCCACAAGTGCGTGCTTGTTGCCAGACTAGGTAATCAACCACTTTATTACCGTTTTCAAGCGTAAGATAATGTACGTGTGAACCGGGACGACTCAAGCGCAAGCATAAAAGAAAGGAACTTTTTTCTTCTTGAATCTTGTGCTTATGCTTGCATCGTGCTTGCTTGAAGGTGTGAATCGACTAACACAACCGCAAGCACAATCATAACACAACGTACGCGTGAAACTGTGTGAGATAAGCACAAGCATAATAAAATAACGTTTCCCTTCTTTTTGCGCTTATGCTTGCGTCCTTATGTTGCGTGTGTGAATCAGCCAGCACAAGCATAAGTCAATAGTGTCCATCATCTTGGAGCGTCGGCGCCCACCATCTGTCGTCGCTGACTAAATTGCAACAGTGCGCCTGCGTGCATCACTTATGCTTGCATCGTATGTTAGAGTTCCTAAGGACAGGAATTACTCAACAGATACCCAAACTGCCCTTGACCGCTAAAGGACTGGGCACTAATCAAGCATTGAGCTGAGAATTTGGTCATAATTCGAGGCTGGATGTTCACTTAGTATAGTAGTTATCACGTTGACTTCGATTACAGAAGATTATGGGTCCGGCATCCATAAAAACAATAAATTTCCATAAATTTCTACTTTTCTCTCTCTCCTGTTTACCAGTGAACCCTGGAACCCTAGCACTTAAACCTCGTCGTTTACTTGGGAACTTGTTTTCGAACTAGTGGTTAGGGTAAGTTTTATGGTTCGGGTTAGGGTTTGTGTTAGAGATTGGGTTTGAAGTCTATTGAGCGATTCCTGTCATTAGGAGCCAGGGTTCACACAGTTATGAAAAGTCATGGAATTTCAAAGATAATTTTCCAGGTCTGGAAAAGTCATGGAAATTTGCAAAAATGTCAAAAGTCATGGAAAAGTCATGGAATGTTATCATCGACCATTGGAATGTTTTGATGCTTGACTTTCCTTGCAGAATTCTAGATAGATTAGTAGGTTCTTTTTCATCGCTCTTCATCATTATCCATCTGCTACTTGATGATTTTGACTTCAATGGTTGTTTTAAAACGGTTTTAAAACGGAGTCCTGCTCCATTCCTTCCTTTGTAAAAGTTTTCAAGCAATATTAAAGTGGGCCCAGTTAAATGACGTTTTCTTGTTTTTCTTGTCTCCTCCATAACCTAATTTGAGTCCTTGATTTTTTAATGTAGTCATGGAAAAGTCATGGAATTTCATTATAACTTTCCTGTGAGCACGTGTCGTACGTGTGAACCAGCCCTTAATAGTGTACTGGAATTAAAAACTTATTGAAATAGGCTGTAGCACCGTGGAATTGATTTTCGATAGTCTACTAGTGTCTGAATTATTTCATCTTCGCTACAGATTACTTTCGCAGTATGTTGGGTTGCGGTTGGCTCGAGGTAAGACAGTCATGTCATTAACCACACAGCGGACAAATGTCTGCGCATGCGTTGACTATTCTCAAAATGGCTGAAAATTGCGCACGTGGTGGTTCTATATATATTGGTATTAACCTTCCCTATAGACCCTATGCATAAGTCCTGGTAACTAGCATATCAACGAGGCCAGTAGGTCCTCTGGAATGTTGAAATTGAAGCGCCCGGGGAAATTGTGAAATGCACTGAACGAATGTTCAGTGAAACAATGCCGTTAATTTGCTATGCGCCTGGCTGGTTGTACTATAAAGAAACATTTTTCAACTAAACAATCATGTTCAACACGTTTCACACCTCTTGCTAGTATTTTAACTTCAACATTCCTACCGGCCTCTTTTTCGTGTTGTGACCGTACGAGTTATGCATAGTGTGTATTTTCTGGAATGAAAACCATATACCAAGATAATTGAATCATCTACACCTTAGAGAATATTTTGTTGTTGAGTGTATTGGTATCGTGTTCAACACACCTATTTTCTAACCAGTAACTTTCAGAACTGTTTTGTTACATTCTGAAATAATAATCGATAAACTAGTATTTAACGGTAAATGAACTAAATTTAAAGCTAATTTAAAAGCTCGACTTTAACGTATTTTTCTTGATTTTTGAAATTGAAGTTCACGAGTAGAGTGAAACCGGGTTGTGTTTTACGCGGGAAATTGGCGCAGCCGCCCACCGAGACTGACAGTAATGCGCATGCGTAGACACCTGACCGCTGTGTAGACAATAAAAAAAATTCGAAACCCTTCATATGAACTTTTTTTTAATACTTTGGGCGCATGAACATTTTAAAGCTTTAATCCGCGTGCGGACGGCCTCATTTGTTGAAGGGTCGCGAATTCGCATTCGGCCGTATCCTCTGTCTTGTAACCCGTATTCACGGAGAGTGTACAAAGGACAAACGACAAGCAACAAAGGATAGACGACACTCCCAGACCGGATTAACCGTCATGCCATGCGGAGCGGGTATTAACTACATGGTCCAGTTGTTTAGAGGGTGGATAGCGTTATCCACTTGTTAAATCCCTCTCCAATGAATAAGTATTAACCTGACTAGCTTATGTAATCAACTGAATAGTTATTATTCCGGTGGATAGCGTTATCCACTGGTTAAATCCCTCTCCAATGAATAAGTATTAACCTAACCAGCTTATGTAATCAACTGAATAGTTATTATTCCGGTGGATAGCGTTATCCATGCACTTGTTAAATCCCTCTCCAATGGATAAGTATTAACCTGACTAGCTTATGTAATCAACTGAATAGTTATTATTCCGGTGGATAGCATTATCCACTGGTTAAATCCTTATCCAGTAGATAAGTATTAACCTGACTAGCTTATGTAATCAACTGGATAGTTATTATTCCGGTGGATAGCGTTATCCACTGGTTAAATCCCTATCCAATGGATAAGTATTAACCTGACTAGCTTATGTAATCAACTGAATAGTTATTATTCCGGTGGATAGCGTTATCCACTGGTTAAATCCCTCTCCAATGAATAAGTATTAACCTGACCAGCTTATGTAATCAACTGAATAGTTATTATTCCGGTGGATAGCGTTATCCACTGGTTAAATCCTTATCCAGTAGATAAGTATTAACCTGACTAGCTTATGTAATCAACTGGATAGTTATTATTCCGGTGGATAGCGTTATCCACTGGTTAAATCCCTATCCAATGGATAAGTATTAACCTTACTAGCTTATGTAATCAACTGGATAGTTATTATTCCGGTGGATAGCGTTATCCACTGGTTAAATCCCTATCCAATGGATAAGTATTAACCTGACTAGCTTATGTAATCAACTGGATAGTTATTATTCCGGTGGATAGCGTTATCTACTGGTTAAATCCCTATCCAATGGATAAGTATTAACCTGACTAGCTTATGTAATCAACTGGATAGTTATTATTCCGGTAGATAACGTTATTTGTGTTATTGTACGCTGTAATAACCTGTTCTGAAACAGGTGTATATGTGTAAGGTATTTTGTAATGTGTATGAAATACGGGGCTGTTACCTGACTGGTCAGAAAGGCCCTCAAATACAATCATGTAGAAAGCCAACGAAACCTTCAGCCATAACCGGTAGAAAATAACTGGTAACATATCTACCTGAATTAGTTTCACGCTCGCATCTTATCTATTTTATTTGTTTTAGGCGAGCACAGAAATGAAAGAACTAAGAATGCCGATCCACTCAAGTGTATTACAAGTTGTCCTCGATTATCTGTACACTGATGAAGCGAAGAGGATCGAAGGTATGTCCAGTGGTTGATTACGGTTACCCATCGCCCCCTTCGGGAAAACAAATATCTGGCCAAGTTTGACTTATGCGCATGCGCAGTTGGATTGACTAAGTTTAGACTCACTTTCCCACCTCATTTCAGTATCTTACCACCTGGCTGAAAATCTACCGAGAACACTAGTGTCTTTCATTAAAATCCGATCAATCTGCATCTTTGCCTCGCAGTGCCTGCTGAGCATGTCTTGCAGGATCGCACTGTAACAGATCCTTTGCGAAGGAAAGTGCAGCGGCCAAAGGGAATCTGTGGACGTAGACTAAGTTCGAGTTATGCGCATGTGCATTTGGGTTGACTATTTATATGCGCATAAGCAGTTTTTTTAAAGATTTGTCGTAGTTCGAGGTCGTAGGTTAAAGGACGAATTAAAAAACATGAGAATTTGGAGGATTTATAAAACTTGTCAGGTTCAATATTCGAGGACCAATCTTTACCATATTTCACCTGCCATATATATTAGTATCTGGTTAGGATACAAGCCCCACCACTTCCCCATGTTTATTTTGAACGTTTTATTCATGCTACTTCTTCTATGTTGTTTTTATTTCAGGGTGCAAGGATGTGGAATTCATTGGAAATGTTCTTGTTGTTGCTGACCAGGTGTGACCTTTTCCCCCTAAACCTGAAACCCCTTACCAGTATCACGCTTTCCACCACCTATTCGTACTTATTCTGACCAGCAATCGATTAAAAATCTCGAAATTCAGGTAGAATCCACCATAAGCAAAAAGATGGCGGCTGTACATTTGACCACAATCCCTTGCGAACCCAACACAGTCAAAATAATACGTAGAAATCCTCTGTTCTCTTCAATGACAGTGTATTGGTAACAGCACTTGTACTGGCTTGTTATTAGGATAACACGTAGTAATCCTCTGTTCTCTTCAATGACAGTGTATTGGAAACATCACTTGTACTGGCTTGTTATTAGGATAACACGTAGTAATCCTCTATTCTCTTCAATGACAGTGTATTGGTAACAGCACTTGTACTGGCTTGTTATTAGGATAACGCGTAGTAATACTCTGTTCTCTCCAATGACAGTGTATTGGTAACAGCACTTGTACTGGCTTGTTATTAGGATAACACGTAGTAATCCTCTATTCTCTCCAATGACAGTGTATTGGTAACAGCACTTGTACTGGCTTGTTATTAGGATAACACGAAGTAATCCTCTGTTCTCTTCAATGACAGTGTATTGGTAACAGCACTTGTACTGGCTTGTTATTAGGATAACACGTAGTAATCCTCTGTTCTCTTCAATGACAGTGTATTGGTAACAGCACTTGTACTGGCTTGTTATTAGGATAACACGAAGTAATCCTCTATTCTCTCCAATGACAGTATATTGGCAAACAGCACTTGTACTGGCTTGTTATTAGGATAACACGTAGAAATCCTCTATTCTCTTCAATGACAGTGTATTGGTAACAGCACTTGTACTGGCTTGTTATTAGGATAACACGTAGTAATCCTATGTTCTCTTCAATGACAGTGTATTGGTAACAGCACTTGCACTGGCTTGTTATTAGGATAACACGAAGTAATCCTCTATTCTCTCCAATGACAGTGTATTGGTAACAGCACTTGTACTGGCTTGTTATTAGGATAACACGTAGAAATCCTCTATTCTCTTCAATGACAGTGTATTGGTAACAGCACTTGCACTGGCTTGTTATTAGGATAACCCGTAGTAATCCTCTATTCTCTTCAATGACAGTGGATTGGTAACAGCACTTGCACTGGCTTATTTTTAAGATTTTAAACCTCTCTACCGCGATTTTATAATGATTTAAAGTTTTCCGCACGCAAAGGATTGTGGGTGAAAGTACAAGCCGCCATCTGTTCTTCTGTACGGCAGATGCAGCAGTGCTTTGTCGTTTAGTGCTGTTTTTACCAACCCCGACCAAAACGTCAGTAAGTACAATGTAGCTCAATAATGTCACGTATATATGGTTGAATGTGTGCTGCATGACAAGGTGAAACCAGGTGTTCTTCAAGGATTTGTTTTTGGGCCATTCAGCTTCCATGTATATTTGTTACATCATGTGTACTAATGATGTTTTTTTCTCGATAGCTATTAATTGCCAGACTTGCCGAGATTTGTGAATCCGTCATGGCTAAGCTAAGTATGTGATCGCCCAGAGTTCCTTTCACATTGTTTACATATATACACTTTCAAAAGTTTTAAAACACCTGTATTAATCTGTGACTAACTAGTTTGGCCCTGTTGTTTGAAGCGAGGGTAACTTTATCCCTAAATCTGTAATTGTAATCTGTACAGTTTACCCTCGGGTTAGCGATTTAACCCCTTCAAACAACTGGGCCTTGGTGAAAAGTCAACTGGGCCACAGTTAAGAACTGTCTGTCGACCGTTATGCTTTGCGAGGGTGTAGCTATTGTTACATACCTTCTGGGAATACTAAAAACAATACTATAGGAAAATCACATGCCTGACTCGGTAATTCCACGTTAAATTGCAGGAGAAAACCGATATCGCCCGAGTCGCATCGCATAGTCCGATGAATTATTTGAAGATTTAGTACTTTTGTTGATATTTTCCCAAGTTATAAATAGCGCGCATAGTCTACAGTGGTGATTCCACTCTGAATCACCACTCCGTCTCAGCCAATCAGCATCTGATTTCGCAAATGCACCGGCGTGCGATTCAGCTTTGGCTATGCGATTCTACATTATATCGCTATTGTTCTTACGCTTTTAAGCTCTGAATTTGATATCATACAAAATTCGCTCGAGTCCCGCAGAGCACAACTGTCGACAGAGAGTCTTTAAAAAGGTTGTTCTTCTTTTGGATTGTAGTTGCTTCAAAGAATGTGATGGAATTGTTGGAGTTTTCATGTGTGTACAACGCTTATCAGCTGAAGGCCGCGTGCTTGGAGTTCATCTGTAGTAACCTAAACAACCTACTGGAAGCAGGGTAATCATGGTTGACTGTTAATAGGAAGGAACTAAATAGGAGGGCACTAAATAGGATCTGCCAAAACCATGTGAGCCAAATTGCTGTCAGCGGTAAACTTCATGAATTAAAAGCAATCAAATACACTAACCGATACCCGAACCCTAACCACTCTGAAAAAAAGTATCCAAGTTTTCTTCCTCGCTGTTCCAGGCTCTGCTGCAGGGCTAGCTGTTGGCTTGTATAGTTTCATTTAATTATTGAACTTAAATGTGGTTTTTTTTATATTTATTCACGCTTTTGTTATTTATCTATTTATTGCTGATCTATATTTAGTGTGGATGTAAATTATAGTTTGTGTAGTTCATTGCAGACCCCCATTGTCGGGATTAGCTTACTAAAAGGCAATTATGTATGACGAGGTTTTGGGGTTAATTTATGGCTACTGGTCAAAGGTAAACAAGAAGAGAATACAAACAAGAAATAAATGTCGGTTCTACTGGGATTTAAACCCATAACCGTCAGCGTATAAGGCAAATGTCAAACCACTAGACTAAGCAGACCATCCACGCTCGGATTGTGACACATTTTCATCTTTATACTTGATATTCTACCTAAAGTCCCGTTTACACAGGCGATTATTTGTGCAATTTTGTCGCGATTCCCACTGCAATTTTGCTCGTCAGCGAAGTTGTACTTTCAAATCGTGTGTGTAAACTAGCGGCGATTTTGATGCAATTTTTATCGCCACCTAATCGCACTGGTTTTGAGCATGTTCGAAACTTGATGCAACTTGATGCAAATTTGCGGCGAGAAAAATTGCAGTGGGACGCGACAAAAATTGCATCAAAAATCGCCTGTGTAAACGAGCCTTAAGAAAGAGCAGCAATAGCCCACTTTCGATATATGCTTCATTTATCAAGCACAAAGGTTTCAGTATGAGGCTCCGGGGTAAATTACATTTATTATTTTCTCTGTGAATAGAATCACATTTAATTTACCCCGTAGCCTCATACTGAAGCCTTTGTGCGTGACAAGTGAAGCATATATTGAAAGTGGGATATTTGGTGCATGGTTTTGGTGGATCCTATTTAGTGCTTTCCATGTTGATAGGCCTTTGGCAGCAAACAGACACGTGCTGCTATATCACTTCAATAACTAATGAGTTGTGCTCGTGATCCCATGGCAAAGGCTTTACTGGAAACACGTGTTGATATATCACTTCAATAACTAATGAATTGTGCTCGTGATCCCATGGGAAAGGCTTTACTGGAAACACGTGTTGATATATCACTTCAATAACTAATGAGTTGTGCTCGTGATCCCATGGCAAAGGCTTTACTGGAAACACGTGTTGATATATCACTTCAATAACTAATGAGTTGTGCTCGTGATCTCATGGCAAAGGCTTTACTGGAAACACGTGTTGATATATCACTTCAATGACTAATGAATTGTGCTCGTGATCTCATGGCAAAGGCTTTACTGGAAACACGTGTTGATATATCACTTCAGTAACCAATGAATTGTGCTCGTGATCTCATGGCAAAGGCTTTACTGGAAACACGTGTTGATATATCACTTCAATGACTAATGAATTGTGCTCGTGATCTCATGGCAAAGGCTTTACTGGAAACACGTGTTGATATATCACTTCAATAACTAATGAGTTGTGCTCGTGATCTCATGGCAAAGGCTTTACTGGAAACACGTGTTGATATATCACTTCAATAACTAATGAGTTGTGCTCGTGATCTCATGGCAAAGGCTTTACTGGAAACACGTGTTGATATATCACTTCCGGCAATAACTAATGAATTGTGCTCGTGATCTCATGGCAAAGGCTTTACTGGACGGCAACAATGCTGTTTGAGAAAGATCGATAATCGATTGGAGGTGGAAAATATCATTTACAAACAGGTTTTGCTAATAATACTACCGATCTCGTACAAGTGCTTTAAAAAACAAAGTCACATATTTTTTGCCATCCAGTACAACCACGTGTATCCAGCAAAAGGCCATTATGCATCACTGGGTTTCCTGCAATCTGATTGGTTTAAAATAATGCTTTTCCTGTTGGTCTTTTTCCGTCGTTGTAGGCATCTAAGTCTCCTAAGTGAAGAAACACTTGAGGAAGTATCCAAAGCTTACAGGAAAGCGGTAAGTTATGTTTCAAAAATGAAATAGTTCTCTTGTCGACTATACAAACAGATAAAGAGCTTTAATTGTACCGTACCTGTACACTGTGATTTGATTGGATCAGAAGGACAGACACGATGAGGAAACCATTTCAATGTCACGGCATGCGTTTCTTAGGTTACTGAATGTTTATCTGTAGAAAATGCAGAATGAATGAATTTATAACTTCTCTAGTCAGTTACAGAACTTGTCACAAACAGACACTGTTAAATATTGGACTAAGAATAAAAAAAAATAAAAAAAATGTTCTTGCTATAGATCCCTAACATGCCATGGCGCGTGATAACTCCCCAAGATGACCATCTTGCTGCCATGATTCACGATCCCCACCCCTCTCCCTCTAAAAAGCGTCGTAGCTCAAGCCGAAAGAGATCGGTCAAGAGCGAGAGTGAAGGAGACAGCGAGAGTGTTTTGACGGAACTCGAAGAAAACAAAAGTGTAGACCGGCGAACGAGTGATTTGTTGCTTGAGGATGTGTTTGAAGGAGACGTTTTTGTCGGTAGCCTGGGGTCTGGAAAGGAGCTTGGTGCGAGTAGCCCTGAATCTACAGAGCTGGACTCACCGCGCGCTTGTGACGTCACTGAAGTCATTGCATTAGAAGTGAGTACATTACTTGCAGTTTGAATTGGTTACGTGATAAATCTTCATCGATCTCTTGTTCATACGTGTACATGCAACTTTACCTCCAATTTCAGTGGTTTATTCAACTAAACTTCAATTTAGGTTAGACAACCGCCACGGGAAGTGAGTAGCAGCTGACGTTTCGAGCGTTAGTCCTTCCTATTTCTCTCATGGCGGTTAGCATACCTTTATTGAATTTCAGTTGATTACACCAGTGTTTATCTTCTCCGCCTACGCAACCCAACGCTGAGTTTGAGAGGAACTAGTTAACCACTGTATATCCAATTTCAGTGTTGTTAATAAATTAGGCTTAAGGATTTGGCAAACTCCTATAGTTAATCTCGTGATAATATTTTGTATTCGGCTACAAGCCCATAGACGAAGGAATGTGGTATCGAAAGGAGTCAGAGGAGGACACAAAACAAACTTCAAAACTGAAAACTTCCGGCGGTAAAAGTCAAGGTGAAAAGATGACGAAATCTCCTGCCACGTCGACACCAAAGGACATCCCCACAATCCAGAATTCCAGTTCACAGGTATGAGAAAGCAGTAACCCCCTCTCCCCCCCCCAAAAAAAAAAGAAGGGGGAAAAAGAAGAAGAAGAAATAGAAGAGGAAGAAGACTGCAATTATGACGTGGTGTTGGCGCCAATTGTTTTCCTCGTGAGAGCAGGGATTCATGGAATCATTCATGGGACGTACCGTAGCTCAGTAATTTGATTGGATCAGAAGGGAAAAAACAATAGGAAAACCATTTCAACGTTACGGGAAAAACGTCACGAAATCTGTTGTAAGCCTCTTTCGCTCCACACCGCGGTAAAACGTCACGCGCATGCGCTTTTGATGAGCCGGTCGCGCGCGCATCTTCAGTTTCCCGCCGAAACTAAAAGAAAACAGGCAGTCACCCCTGTTTCTAATTTAAGTACATATTTGAACGTATGCGTATTTACGTGAAATATTTCGTGAAAAACAAGAAAACTACATAAAAGCTAAGCCTAAGACTTTCACAGGTTTCTTAATTTGTAATTCACTGTGAGTTTACTAAGTTATTAATTATTTACTAAAAAATAGTTTAATACCTCGGAAACTTGTATTTGAACTCCAGAGCCTTCGTTCTTTCGGCCAGCGGCGTGTAACGTTTGCCGTCTTCGGGACACTCTACTTATCGCATATGCAACAGGCGTTTTACAACTAGCGGACTGCTGAAATACCACCAATACTGACTTGATTCACACAGAGAATTAAACTCAGATCTTTAAGTGAAAACTTATTAACTGAGAACGACACGGTAAATTCAAAAGCTGACAGCGATTTACTTATAGAATCACCCCTGGTTCGGTGAACACAAGCTTTGCCGGATTCGCACCTAAGCGGAGGACATTAAAATTCACTGATTCAACAATTAACTCCAACGACAACCAATCACAAACAAGCAAGCTCTGTCGACTGTTAGTGCAATCCACTGACAGACCAGAGAGGGTCACTGAGAGCTGCGACTGAAGAAGGATAACTTTACTTATCCGAAACTAGTCTCGCAACCGAAGCTCAAACATAGACCAAACTCATTTCACTAGACAGCTCTTTTCAGAACTAAACTATGGTTCAGAAGTTCCATGTCTCTGCCGACGAGAACGTTGCCATTTTATCGAAAATGTCTAGTCAAACTACTCGCTTGGTGCAGCAACACGAACCTAAAACGTCTTCTAACAAAAGGGAAATTGAATCACGTATGGACACAAGTCTACACTAAAATCCCTAAACGATAGAGATTATTGATCGGTTTACACAACAATATCACTTAGTTAGTTAGTAGTGAACTTTTTTTTTTACTTTTGCAGCGGTTGACACCTTTAATTGTTTTCAAGAAAAACCGTAGCAACTTCAAGCTTGTGGTTGACATTTTCGTGAAACCACATATATTTATTTGGCCTTAGACGAAAAAAGCATTCATTCTTGTGTCATTTTTTTTCCTGAACAGATTCACGAATCTCATCGCAAGGCCTGGGGAACAATTCTTAGGTTAGTTATTGTACAATTCTTCCATTACTTCAATTTAACCTTAACTTACAGTGCGATCACTGAAACCGGGGCCACTCAGACAACGAGAACCAATCAAATTGCAGAACGAAAACAAAGCATTCCAACGAGAACCAATCACATTGCATAACGAAAACAAAGCATTCCAACGAGAACCAATCAAATTGCAGAACGAAACCAAAGCATTCCAACTTACGGTTACTTGAGCCAATCAGTGTCGAGTACAAGACAATAGCATTTCGAGTTTGGTCGACTAGTTCTAAAGTCAGTCTTTCGAATGACGAAAATCGCATATGCTAGGATTTATACTTTGGAATACTTTATTTTCGTTTTGCAATGTGTCCAGTTCTCGTTGTTTAAGTAA
The DNA here is from genome assembly GCA_030867875.1 of Actinernus sp. WN-2022. Lineage (NCBI taxonomy): Eukaryota > Metazoa > Cnidaria > Anthozoa > Actiniaria > Actinernidae > Actinernus > Actinernus sp. WN-2022. The sequence continues at coordinate 18,716,847 of JAOWCC010001501.1, forward strand.
TCGCATTGTATAGGCCTCGACGGTCGTCTAGGTCAGAGCTGATTTCGCTGATGTACTAGTTTCCTTTACTTACGGAACAGCACGTCAAGTCCTCCCTCCACGAATCTAAGAACTATCATGGAACAAGAACAGAAGGGAGACAGCACAAGATCACCTGGGACTCGTCAAAACACGCCAACTAAGCATCCAACTGCTGCCACCAATAAGAGCAATGAAGTGGAAAGGTGAGAATTACCACAATGGCTTACAGTCCTGGGCGAACGAGCAAACATTGTTGCGGAAACATTTGTGAATTTCAGTGTTTCCCAGAATGCTTTCTCGTTTGCACGCTCGCGAAACATTTGTTGCGAAAGCAAAATTTGTTTCCGAGAAGCAAAAAAAGATGTTTATGAAATATTTCAGAAACATTTTTGCTTCAAAAACAAATGTTTCCCCGTTACGTTTGCTCGCCGAAGCAACAATGTTGACTAGATTCCAGGGCTGCTCTACGTATGTTGCGCACGCGCAAACTTCCTAGCATGATTAAGGCGCATGCGTCAGCATTTATTTTTTGTGAAATGTTTCGGATCAATTTTCTGGGAAACTACCCATCCTCGACTCCTTTGGATTTGCATCGTTCTGTTAATGATTAACCATTCAAGGTTAGGGTGAAGTGTGGGGGAGGGGTAGTGGTTTCCCAGAAACCGGGTTTGCTCATCCAGGCAGCAAAACATTGTTTTACTTTGCGCTCGTTTTCTCACCCAAGAAACATTATTAGCAACAATGTTTCCGCACCTTCTATCGCCGTCGATCTTAACGTACCCATAACCCCTTTTGCAATTTTTATTGAGTACTTCTGCGGAAAAAATGGTTTTCAGAGAATACTCTATGTTCTACGCTTGTCTGAAATGGTGAAAAAAATATCAAGTGGTTTGCACATTAATATTTGTCTTCGTAAATACAGTTAATCCGTAATTTCAACTTGAAATTTCACGCGTAATTTGTAATTTCACATGGGAAATTTCAAACGCCGCCTACGCGCACTTATAATTATGTTTTTCTGGATCGTAATTTCCCATCCATAATATTAATGGTAATCAAATAGTGACTCGTGAAATTAGGGATAAATTTTACTTGTGTTTGTCAAACGGAAAATCTTTCATCAAAATAGTCTCAAATTTTCTCCAGCATACCTGGAAACATACTCTGCTAATCTGAGTTGTTATTTTTGTCTTTCGTCACGAGAAACTTTATAATTTGGTGGTTGATAGTGGTCATTTGGCGGTAATTTATAATCCCGATTGTTCTGCAGCCCGTTTCAAGCTCACCTCGCTGTCAAATGGGAGACAGGAGTTCGTCAGTCACAAAAACAGCGCAAGAAAGCAAAATCGAGTCCATCAGGCGAAACAACAAGAACGGATTCACCAGGAAAGGATAGCAATGACACACGACAGACTGCTGACACATCATCAACTGAGCCTAAACCCAATCCATGGTAAGTTATTACAAGTACCAGGAAAGGATAGCAATGACACACGACAGACTGCTGACACATCATCAACTGAGCCTAAACCCAATCCATGGTAAGTTTTTACAAGTACTTGGCGGGTGTTGTACTCTCTTGTCTTGATTCGGGAATCGGAACATTTTTTTAGTTCTCACCTTACCGTAACTCTGTAATTTGATTGGATCAGAAAGACAAAAACAATTGGAAACCATTTCAATGTCATGGTAGGCCGTACTGTAACCGTGCTGTAACTTTACCGTACCGCAACTCTGTAATTTGATTGGATCAGAAAGACAAAAACAATGGAACCATTTCAATATCATGGTAGGCCGTACTGTAGCCGTACTGTAACTTTACCGTACCGTAATTCCGTAATTTGATTGGACCAGAAGGACAAAAACAATGGGAAACCATTTCAATGTCATGGTAGGCCGTACTGTAACCGTGCTGTAACTTTACCGTACCGTAACTCTGTAATTTGATTGGATCAGAAAGACAAAAAACATAACGTGCCGTAACCTATGAACACTCTCCGTGACAACCTTTTCAGAAACAGGTTTATATAAAGCACTGACAAAGGCACAAGAATAAGATAGTAATGTTGAATTTGACAGGGGTCTAGTGGCTACGAAGCCCATGCCTGTGAGGTCCCTGCGTGAGTTGATAGAACAAGAAAAGAAAAAACAGTGTTTCCCCAAGCCAGGCCTCGGTCCTACCACCAGGAATACTGCAAAGACAACACCAGCCAAAGACAAACAGAACAACACGAGAAAAACACTCGGGTAATACGTTTATGTTTGATTCCACAAATTTAGGCCATTTTGTGATATGTTTGCATATTTCCAATGTAAAGGTGCTATATTTTTCCATGGCCAAAACGTTTTACGATATGACCACGGGAAGTCTTATTTTTTTTGGTCTCTGAATCTTGAGTTTTTTATGTCCGTAATTACGCGAAGCCGTTCCTGTGACTGACGTCGTTTTACTCAACTCAACAACACGCGGGGCTACTTTTGACACAAACCTCCGTGCGAACTTATAAGTAAAGTACAATGTTTTACTATTTTTACACAAAGGAAAGAAAACAACGGAGTTTTGAATAGATATACGCTTTTAAAAGAGCGATGCATTAAGAAATAACGGCAAACCGTTGGATGAAAATCCTTCTAATCTGATTGCGGATTTTAACAACAAATAAGTGGACAATTAAAATCTATGTTTTTATTAATTTTTAAGTTGGGAGTTGCAATCTCGTGGAAGGGAGCACGAAGAATTACAGAAGGAAAAGGAAAAAGATGCCAAACCTATCTCGCCAAGAAAGTGAGTGTGTTTAAAGAGAATCTCTGATGAAAAACAATGTTTGCTCTCTTGTTATGCATGCCTAAGTCTGTTTCTGTGTTTGTCTCCAGCAAATTGTACACTAGGTGTCATTTATGCACCGATTTTCCTGTCGATAAAACTCATTTGAATTTCCTGCGCGCCGCCATCTTGGATTTTATGACGTCACAGTGTTGCCCCTATTGTCAGAAAACAATAGTTCTTTTGTTGTGAAACAGGGCAACACTGTGACGTCATGACATCCAAGATGGCGGCGCGCAGGAAATTCAAATGAGTTTTATGGACAAGAGAACTGATCGGTCCATAACTGACATCTAGTGTACAATTACAGGAAACAAACACAGCAATAGATATAGGTATGTAACATGGCTGTCATTGTTGATTCACTTAGCGCTTGGCAATCTCCTGCACAGGACGCCAGTTCTCCACCGTCGACATCCGTCTTGTTTGCAGACATTCTTCACTCACAAGAACAAGAGAACACTAATCTAGACAGGTAACTGATGAGTGCATTGGTACCCTGGGTCCAGAGGCCCTAGAGATTCTACTGAGGAGAAAAGAAGGTCCTCTGGCCGCCGCCATTCAGAACCTCGCTTCTGTGCCTACATTTCCAAGCCAATAAAAATCGTCGTTTTATCAAATAATCACGGTCCCGCCTGGGTATGAGTGTAAGAAGCCAATCAGAGACAAGGTTCAAAATCTCAACCAAAACGGACATGGAAGTGAGATTAATTGCCAAGGCCAGAGGCCTTTCTTCTCTTCACGTCACTTCGGTTTTTCCTTTTTCCCTCGCTCTCCTCGCGTTTTTCTTCTATAAGGCCTCTGGAATCCATGGTAATGCATTATCCGTGTAAATATCTAAAGCTCTGTCCTCCTATTGACTGGTACTCACCATTGTTGTTTCGCTTTATATGTTTTTTAGAGCTCGTATGAAGCCTCTCAGCCAAATTCAGGTAAGAGGGTCGAGGAATGTCATTGCTCAAAGCATTGTGCATATACTAATAAGTGAAATTACAATTGTCGAATGTAACAGAAAGCACAACAATGATACGGTATTAAAATCGCATTTACGAATCCTACGTTTGAATATTTAACACTCCCTTGTGCTGACTCAAATGATGTATGTGGCAGACCATTAAAGTGCTTATAGCCCTTCTTACATTTTTCTACATATGAACCTTTGAAAGGTTTTGAGTACTTTTGCGAAGAAATTTTTGGTTTACAAAGAATACTCTATGTTCTACGCTTTTTTGAAATGGTGAAAAATTGACTTTCCCTGACCCATGACCGCGTTAGAAAAAGCCTGGGTCGATTACCGGATAGACGTCATCTCATTAATGCATTATCCTCCATGGCGCCTTTCTATCGCAAAAAAAATGTCAAGAAGCACTTTAAGGAGCACTTTAATGCCGGGGAACCTCAACTGAAAAACAATGTTTGCTCCCAAATGTTCCTTATGGATACCTAAATCTGTTGCTGTGTTTGTTTTCTGTAAATTGTACTCTAGCTTTTATTTATGGCCCGATTTTCCTGTCCACAAAAGTCTTATTGAATTTCCTGCGCGCCGCCATCTTGGATCTCATGACATCACAGTGTTGCCCTATTGTTACACAACAAAAGGGCTATTGTTTTCTGACAATAGGGTAACATTGTGACGTCATAAGATCCAAGCCGATAGCGGCGCGCAGGAAATTCAAATGAGTTTTATGAACAGGAAAATTGGTCCATAACTGACATCTAGTGTACAATTTACAGGAGACAAACACAGCAGTAGATTTAGGCAGCCATAAAGAACATTTCAGAGCAAACATTGTTTTTCAGCCGAGGTTCCCTTTAAAAGATATGTTTTTTTTAATACTTCCTACAGTTGGAGGACCGTGCGATACAACAGCTCCTTGAACACTACGGTGGACGAGACAATGCCTGTGAATTCGTCACAGTGGAGCGTATCCCAGCAGCCATTGCAACTCCAGTGTGGAACAGAGATAGGAGTACGTCAGCTGTCAGCTCTTGACCGAAAACAAAACACAGGTGTCCTGAAAAAACCTCGTCAACCAACTAGTACAAGAACATCGTGACTCGAAATTAGGCTGGTAATTTTTAGAAATGTGAGTAAAATCCCATGACAACTGTCGCTAGTAGAATCTTGTAGAACTATTTGTGGTTTTATGGCTGTTGCCAGTGGATCAGACCATGTTGCTAGTAACAAATTAGTGATAACTAGCAACAGTTTCTAGTGGAATTGTTATCAAATTTCAAGCCCTGGACCTGCCCTGGACGTTCCAAATAAAATTCACATTGGTTGTAATTTCGTACTAAGGTTCCTCTTGAAAGAATTAAAGAACTGTACATGCGTGGTTATCGCAAGGCGAAAATGTATTGACAGCGAGCACAGTCACAAATACAGCAATTAATGTTTTTAATCCCAGCATACGCTAAGACATACTTTTACCACACAGTAAGTAGGTGTCGTTACTCTTATATCTGTTCTGCTATGCAGACTAAAAAGATGTTGGTTACAGGAGTTAGGCCGCACTGTCAATGTTTTGAACGTTTGGGGTTCCGTAGAAGAGAACTAGGAAATAGCAATACAGAATAGAAGGGAAATACCATGCGAATGTACTGATATGATTTCGAGACTGTTTTGATAGAAATTAGCAAAGATTAAAGTGGATTACTCTTTAATCTTAAAATTATTCTTGCAACTTGATTCGAAGCTTTAATCTTAAAATTATTCTTGCAACTTGATTCGAAGCTGAGTTGCTCTAAATTTCTCTGAAAAGAAATCAATTTTCATCTACTCGAATCCTTCGTCGTAATTGCTGGTATCAGTTGCAATCAAATATTAAATCAGATATTCGATCATGGCTGGATTCATCCGCCAGAAGGCCGCAATCCCGAAATGCACTGCACTAAAAAACTTCACAGAGAGAAGGAACTGGTGTCTAATAATGACGCCGGCTAATAGACTGTATCGCAACCCCACCGTCGCAGTGCACTCTGGGATGGATATCTCAGTTGCCATTGTTAAATCCAAGATGGCCGCCCAACAACAACTGCAATGGCAAAACTGAGATATCCATCCCAGAGTGCACTGCGACAGCGGAGTTGCGGTATAGTCTAGGAAATAGCATGCATCATAAAAGTTATAAAAAAGCGGTTGTTGACAGCAAATCCCTCCTGGCGTAAGGGAAAGTGACGGTTAGGATTTCGGTTAATAGACAGGTTAGGGTTTCGGTCCGAGTCTTCGTGGAGCCAATATTATTTTATATGGTTGAGGGAAGCGTATTGGATTATGTAAAGGCAGCACCTTCTACTCAGTTATTTTAAGACCCTGAGTGTTGGTCCGGCCGGGGTTTGAACCCCCGACCTCCCGCACAACAGACAGGTGCTTAACCACTGAGCTAACCAGCAGGCGGTCATCTTCGTTGGTCCCAGTCCGATTGGTCAATGAAATACATTGTTAGAACAAAATTAACCTTTGCGTCATAATCGAAGAGCTAATCAGAATACGTATAGTTCAGTCTTCACCAGGGTCCTCTCTCGCAGTAGCCGCCATCTTGGATCTGACCGGGAGAAGGCCCTGGGGACGAGGTTGGCGTACTTATCCGCCTAAATTTCCAAGTTCCACTTCAGTTTGTAACCTACACATTCGGGTATATAACATCGAGAAAATAGTGCAGTGCATTGCAGTCAGGCATTTCGGGATTGTGAACTTTTGGCGGATGGAATCTAGCCGCGACTCAGATATTCAGATAAAGACGTGCCGGCCAGGTTGATCTAACAAGAGAAACTAATGAGCAATCTCTTGTTGACGTCAAGCAAGATGGCGGCGATATTTTGTTAACGTTCAACCAAGATGGCGGCGATGACGTCACGTGAAAACGAGCACTTGTCTGATATTTTCTCCACTATTCCTTGAACGAATACTCTGCTAATATGAGAGTTATTTGTGTCATGCGAAAGTTTATAGTTTCGGGATTGACAGTGCCCCAATAAGATCACAAATGCGGTGTCAGTTATTAGAATATTTATACAAACATTTACATGGAACTGGTCGTGTTCCGGTAACTCGAAGAGCTTATTTTAAGAAAGAAAACATAGTAATAATTATATATATTAATAGAAATAAAAGTGTATTTAAACAACATAATATTCATTGTTATTATATAGATTACGGCATCATCGTAAGAATGCGCGATTTCATTGGCTGCTCAACGTGCTTGAGAATTAATATTCAAATTTCGTGCATTGTACAAAATACAAGCAGGTGATTGGCTGAATGAGAGTGCACTATTGGTTACACAAAGCACTCGACCCAGATCGGGAAGGGAGACCTGATACATGTGAGCCAGCCCGGCTTCGCTTTGACGTGTTTGGACGGCTTGGATAACCTCATTCCAATCGCATATTTAACAGTGAAAATTGCAGACAATCACTACAAAGTTAACAGCAGGATTGAACTCTTATACCATGGCATGAGGGGTATTAGTGATTTAAATTGTTTTACAAATCTTCCCGATGCCCGAGGGGCAATTTAAATCACTAATACCCCGAAATGCCATGGTATAAGTTTGTTGAAGAGAATAACGCTCAGATTGAAATAGCTCATCCCACATGGATTACGATGACGGGTATAATGAAGACAGGCCAGAAGGGAGCATAATCGCTCGTTGGAAATGGCTGATTTGCAAGCGCTGGAAGTACAACAAGACAACCTGTGTCTGAGTATACAAAAGCTTCTGCAACACTCTAGTAGTCTTACTGAAGAAATATATTTTATTTCCGATACCTTACTCTGTCAATAAGGAGAAAATGAAGCGAGAATTCATTGAATGGTTCGAAAACCCAGGATTTTTTTATTTGGAAAATGTTTGCATCAGAGCCGAGCACATGGAGGCCGGTTTCAAGATTTCAGTTCACTGGAATCTGCAGGTTAGTCATTTTCGAATGAACGAAACTATTAAAGAAATTAGACCGCCTAGGAGTCAAGCCAGCTAAATACATGATATTTGAATACTTGGCTCCAAGAGAACCGTTTTCGAGTTAAATGTACAATCCTACTGATTCAATTGAGTTCGCAAGGCGGCTTCGCTTTATCTTTGTCTTCATTCTTTGCAAAGTTCTCTACTTAGTTAGATATTAGAAGTCCTGTATTTGCCAATGCCATTGTCTGTTGAAATTACATTTCTTTGTGGAGATATTTACCGAAAAATGATTTTATTCATTCGGAATATTTGACTTTATGAAATTGCTTTCAATTGAAACTCATTGCTGACAGTGCACTCAGTTTGAATATTAAAATGGTTAGAGACTTTATGTTTGTGCTTTATCGGCAAATCCAGTCACTTGCTGACTGTACGATGAACTCAATTTGTTTTTATACTGCAGCATTCGGCCTCATGCAGTATACATTATTTTTCATTCATCGTACAGTTAGCGCGTGCCTATCTGATTTGCCGATAAAACACTCGCATCAGTCTTTAACCCTTACATGATGCACGCTCGAGCATTTATTTCCATGTTGATCGATTTTTATATTATAAAACAAACAGAAGATCGTTTTCCCTTATGTCCTATACCAAAAATGCACTTTCGAGGTCTTGAAAAACTGCTACATGTACTCGCGTTCCGTTCGTGCATCAGTACACAGTTCTTCTTTTTTTCCTTTTTTGTTCGCAATACAAAAAGAACAATGTCTCTTAAGAGGTTAAGGAAAGCGAGTGTTTCCTTGGCAAAATCCGTTTCTGGATTTTGAAATGTGATGTTCCTTACTCCAACCCACCCAATTCAGAATTTCAGAGCACTCGTTCAACTAAGAGAAGTGTGTTCTAACACGAATCCTGCAATCTGTTTGGCTACTGAGCTACTCACTATCTGTTCTATGAGCTCGTAGTCTAAATACAGCTAGATTAAATTTATTCATTTTTAATGTCAGTAAGGTCCCAGTTACGCAAACGGTTTCCAAATCGATTCACCATCGGTACAACTTTTTTTTTTAACCGATCTTGCGGGCGATTTTGAAACCGATATACTGTTTGAAATAGCCTTTAAACAAAGTAAACTCTCCAGCATGCTTTCAATATCTTTCAACATTTTCAGGCCAAATGGTTTTCAAGATTGGTTTCAACAAATCAGTAACGATATTCACCCAGGATGATTCAAGCTAGTTCGGGCTGCAATAATAGTTGGAAAAAAAACGTTGTTAGGGTGTGGCCATTATTTATGGTAGGGAGAGTCAGTCTTAAACAATGTTCCCCTCCCTCCCCTCAAGGGTATAGGAAAACTTTCTGTGATCCCCCTCCTCCTATTAGCAACAGGCCAAACTTTTCTGACTCCCTCCCCTCCTTTTTTAGTAATTTTACAGCAGTATATTGAACTAAATGTCAATCATATATGATCTCGATTTCATTACATTTTCAATATTTGTTTGACTAATGCTAGCTACAGGCTTCTTACATAGTTAAACCTGTTTAACTATTCGTGTATTACTGGTACTAACAATCATAAACATGGCAAAAATTCAAACGACATAAAATTCTATAAAGGTCTTCTATATATTCACGACAGACAGACATACAGACTTTATTCATTAGCTCTTTGTACTATATTGGTACATCAGATGACTGCTAACAAATTTAAAAGAGTTGGTGAATGATAAATAGATGGATCTGCAATCTTAAAAATATAATATATATTTAGTTATCATTAAATTAACTTAAATTATTTTGTGCTAAAATTATGATGGATCGTATGTCCATACAATCAAAAACATATTTTACTGCTACTGTTGTCAGCTTTTGTGACTTGTCTCGTAGGATTGATGATTGCCGAAAATATTTCTTTACTTTCTGTCGTTTCTGTGAGTTTGATTGTCAGTTTAATACTGATCAGATCTAAAGTGCGATCCCATTTCTTTTTTTAGTTTAAACATTGCCTTCAGTGCTGATTTTTTAAGTTCTTTTTTTGCCACATTAAAGATACCGGATGTGCTGAAAGTGAGTCCGAGGTATTTGTACATTCGCCTCACTGGTTAGCTCAGTTGGTAGAGCACGGTCTAGAGTGCGGGAGGTCAGGGTTTCGAATCCCGGCCGCGTCCTTGCAGTGGGCAGGGACGTATAAGCCGTTGGCCTTGTCTCCTTCATCTTCTAATCTATACGAGGGGGACGTGAAAGAACCTGTTGTGTTATTTCGAGAAAGAGTAGGGGATTGTCTCCCGACACAACAGCCTGGTATTCTGAGGTACTAACAATCACTCATGATTGTAAACTGCACGGCAGCACATTGCACCACAATAGCAGTCCGTATCACACAAATAACCTGGTGAAGCGCATTTGAATATATTCATATAAATTAATACCTTTACCTTTTTTTTAATTGGTCATTTTTATAATAAAAGCACTAATTGTTCATTCGTTTACCGTTATTATTAAGTAATGGTCCAGATAAGAACTGTAGTGTCTACGGCAAGGAATGTTAAAAGGTGTTAATTTTCTATTATTCTTTCTCGTAATTTCATTGGTTGATACTTATAAATTCAATAGAAACCCATCGAAATAATGCATTTTCATGCGATATTATTTTGTGGTTTGAATTTATTTTTGCCCAAACTAACCATGGTTTAATTTCGAAGAATATCGTGTGTGGGAAAAGTTCTCAAATTTGCGATTGAAAACTCCTTTGTTTTCTCTATATCCGATTGGCTGGATGGTGGCTTCTCTGCGTTTTCACAGAAAAAGAGCCAATAGCATAAAAATACTTTATTTTCGAGACGTAGTTTGGAATGTAGATACCTCCTCAGTAAAGCACTTAAGGCATATTCAAGCAAAATCGTATGTGGGGGAGGCTCATTGCCGCAGAACAATGGATTCTACTACAGTTCTTATCTGGACCATTACTTAAAGACGATAGCTTTAATTTGTTTTCTCTATGTTAACAGTTAATTGGTTAGTGTCGCAATATGCTTCAAGGCCTTCCAGTAGACTTTGTAAATCACGTTTATTCTTAGTTACTAAGACTGCGTCATGAGAGTAAATTGCTTATATTAGCAATACGTATGGGACCTTTACTCCTGATTCGTCTAACACTTGAGGCAGATCACTGAGGAATAGATTGAAGAGGGTGGGGCTTAGCATGCAGCCCTGTTTGACTCCAGTATAACATCTGTTTTAACTGCTGAATAATCATCGGAATACATCGAGTGTAATATTGAGAAAAAAAATACCTTCAATACCTGCCTGTTTTATTTTCTCGAAGATCTTTTCTCTTGGTATACTATCAAATGCTTTTTTTTAAATCGACAAAGCAAGTAAAAAGCATGTTATTTTTTTTGTTTGGTTTACTTTTATCGATAAGGCTTTTCAAAACAAAAATGTTATCAACAGTGCATGGAATGTCGTTTTCTAAACCCAAATTAATATAAATATATATCGTATGATTTCTGGGTTAAAATTGACGTAGATAGTTTACTAAGCGCAGATAAAAGCGTGATGCCTCTGTAGTTCTCTATTTCTGATGGATGCATGGCAGTGATGAGGCCTATGCTCCATTCTTGCGGGTAAATTCCAGAAGAAAGGATCTTATTAAATAGTGATGTTAGCGGCTTTTTGAGTTCTGTTTTACCCCATATTAGGATTTCATTTGGGATGTTATCGATTCCTACTGCCTTTTTGTGTTTTAGTTTTAATGAATTCTCGACCTCCTTTGCCGTTATTTCATAGTCTAAAATCCCTGTATGTTGCGCCGCACAGTTCATCTGGGCCCGGTTGTTCGAAGCAAGGTTAAGCGCTAACCCAGGGTTAAATCGCTAACCCGGGGTTAAACTGTACAGATTGCAATTACAGATTTAGCGCTAACCTAGGGTTAAAGTTAACCTTGCTTCGAACAACCCGGCCCTGAACGTTAGCTGTATCCGCTGTATTGTCCTTTCGTTTATCGTTTAGATTTTTGAAGTATTCGTAGGATTCTTGTATTTCAATAGGAAATTATTGTTTGGTTAGTTTTTTGTTTAAGTTAAACAATTTTTTCAGTTTTTATGGTGTAGTTTCTTTAGTCGAAATTCGGTTGATTGTGTCTTTCTGTTTGCATATTTTTTGAAGTGCTTTTTCTTAATACGTAAGCCAAGTGTTGCCTTAATTGGTCATTGTTTGGATCGTTACAAATCTTTCTCCGGAGAGACCTAAGATTTACTTTTCCTGTGGTACAGTCCTTGTCAAACCAGCTGGTACTTGTCTCCTTTAGTTCATTGTTTCTATCATCGTATTTCATACCTGCCTTTTCACATACTTCTGAGTATTTCGGTGAAGTTTTTCAGTTGTAAGAGTATATATTTCGGTGTTATTTAACATTTCTTCAAATTTGTTTTTGTATTAATTCATCGGATTCAAGTATCTCTGGAATTCTGTCTTTTGCTTCTTTCGTGAACGGTAAAAACCTTTATTATCCCCACAAAAGCACTTGAAACTTTTTGTGGCCCCCTGCCATAAACAATGGCCACTCCGTTATCGTTATTATTCGCAACAAGTTGTGAACAGTGCATTCGTTTTAATTTTTCAGTCTCTCAAGATAAGTTAAAATCAGAAATAATCGTTTTTACTTATTTCCACTGTATTTCGGTTTTCGCTCATTTGCTCGATATTGCAGTTGTCTGCCAAACCGATTTATGCAAATGATAATTACTGAAAGAAATGGCTGACAGAAGGTAATTTATAAAGATGACGCTTGTGATCATCAGACCATAAACATCCGAAACTGCCAAAGAAAGAAAGGCTATCTACTGCTGTGTTCGACATGGCGTATCTTGTTCAAACCCATGTAACTTGTGTGTATATAAAGGCATTAATGCAACCTTTAACGCTCCAAGTCATAACATGCAAAAGTTTTCGACTTTACGTGACTTCGGTAGGCCGGCCTTAAGCGGGTCTGTACAATGTGCGAGCCAGCGAGCCATGCGAGCCATGCGAGCCATGCGAGCCATGCGAGCCATGCGAGCCATGCGAGCCATGCGAGCCATGCGAGCCATGCGAGCCATGCGAGCCATGCGAGCCATGCGAGCCATGCGAGCCATGCGAGCCATGCGAGCCATGCGAGCCATGCGAGCCATGCGAGCCATGCGAGCCATGCGAGCCATGCGAGCCATGCGAGCCATGCGAGCCATGCGAGCCATGCGAGCCATGCGAGCCATGCGAGCCATGCGAGCCATGCGAGCCATGCGAGCCATGCGAGCCATGCGAGCCATGCGAGCCAGCGATGGGAGCCATGCGAGCCATGCAAACAAAAATTAATTAATCAAAAACAAAATTTAGCCAAGCAAATTAAAGTTCAATCGATTCTTTCCAGTACTGATGATGAAACACTCATACAAATCCTTATTCAGATGACCGGGGATAGGGAAAGTGCGAGTTGAAAAGTGCGTGTTTGCGAGTTGAAATGTTACAGGAAAAAATGGCGGGAAAAAGACGATCTATCGCAGTGCAGACTGGAAATTTCGAAGATCGGCTGAGCCAAGTTCAAGAGAATTTGACTTTCTTTCCGATTAACGATATAAGGCCAGATAAAAAAAAAAACTTGTTTAGCGTCCACCCGTTTCAATTTTTCCAGGTAGGGAGGGAGGTGCTTTTTTTTTTCTATGTGAAGCTTATTTTGTCTTGGCTAGACCACAGGAAACCCAAGCTCTGTTTGTGTTTTAAATTATAAGGGTTTGTATGGGATTTTTAACGAGTATTTGGTTGTATACGGTTAGACCAGAAATACTGAAATAAAATCAATGAAAACTTACCTGAAGTCTTTATCTGTTCTTCATTGGGCTCTGTATGCAATTTCAGCGAATTGTGTTAAAATGCTGAAATTGCATACAGAGCCCAATGAAGAACAGATAAAGACTTCAGGTAAGTTTTCATTGATTTTATTTCAGTATTTCTGGTCTAACCGTATACAACCAAATACTCGTTAAAAATCCCATACAAACCCTTATAATTTAAAACACAAACTATGGTGTCCAATTTCCGCCAAAATCCCAACTTTGTATTCTACATTGGACTTTCTATATTCTTGTCAATATTTTGAATTTGACTTCCAATTTTACTTGTTTTAAATGGTAGTTTTCAAATTTGACCTCCAACATTTCGTGTTCTTCATGCTACTTTTGTTATTCGGATACCTTTCCAATTTGACATGCAAGTTTTCGTATTTGACATACAAGTTTTTTCATTTGACATCCAACCGCAATCCAATAGACGATCGACATCGCGGGCTCATGTGCCATCGTCCCCCCTCCCCTACGTGTGATACCAAAATAAGCCCCAGCAGGGAAGGCTAAGCAGTGGAAGTCCACCCTCACACGGGCAGTTTCAACCGAGCAAAATAAAATGGCGGATCTATGCAGTCGTCCCTAACTGAATTTTAACTCTATAGGAATCTCTAGACGTGTAGTAGTGTGCGTTAGTCTAGTTTTACTATTGACTTATTTTTGTTTCTTAAAACCCGGCTCTGCTCCTGCTTCGTGTACATGCATATTTAGGTTCGTTCTAGATTTGTAAAGTTTTGCTTTCTATTGCATCACGGATGGCTGGTACTCGAAGTAGGTGCTAAACACTCTACATCCTAAATAAGTTAATACTAAGACAGTTATAATTATTTAAGTTAATACTAATTTAAGTTTATATTCAGTGTTAAGCTTTATTATTTTATGATTTAAGGATAATTAAAGATTAAAGTTTGAATGATTTGTTTAAAATATCTAATTTTCACTGATTCACGAAGTTTTTGTTTGAACTCTACATAATACTCTTAGTATTAACTTATTTAGGATGTAGAGTGTTTAGCACCTACTTCGAGTACCAGCCATCCGTGATGCAATAGAAAGCAAAACTTTACAAATCTAGAACGAACCTAAATATGCATGTACACGAAGCAGGAGCAGAGCCGGGTTTTAAGAAACAAAAATAAGTCAATAGTAAAACTAGACTAACGCACACTACTACACGTCTAGTTGAACAAAATAAGTGCTTATACTTACCATAGAGATTCCTATAGAGTTAAAATTCAGTTAGGGACGACTGCATAGATCCGCCATTTTATTTTGCTCGGTTGAAACTGCCCGTGTGAGGGTGGACTTCCACTGCTTAGCCTTCCCTGCTGGGGCTTATTTTGGTATCACACGTAGGGGAGGGGGGACGATGGCACATGAGCCCGCGATGTCGATCGTCTATTGGATTGCGGTTGGATGTCAAATGAAAAAACTTGTATGTCAAATACGAAAACTTGCATGTCAAATTGGAAAGGTATCCGAATAACAAAAGTAGCATGAAGAACACGAAATGTTGGAGGTCAAATTTGAAAACTACCATTTAAAACAAGTAAAATTGGAAGTCAAATTCAAAATATTGACAAGAATATAGAAAGTCCAATGTAGAATACAAAGTTGGGATTTTGGCGGAAATTGGACACCATAACAAACAGAGCTTGGGTTTCCTGTGGCTAGACATTATTCACTCACCTCGTGTTCATGACCTCGTGTTGTAGAAACAAAATGGCGTCGATGTTAAAATATTTAATGCGCCGGCGCATATTTTAAGTGGTACATGTAGGGGTCTGGGCTGGGTACAAGAATTGGTGTTCGCGGGCGCATTTACACTTTCTAAAGTTTTTATGAAAAATAAAAAATAAAATAAATTAGAGGTCGGGGATATTTCTCAGGTCGGGCGGGGACGCTAAACAAGCAATTTTTTTTATCTGGCCTAAAGCAAGTTTTTTTTTTGACGACCTTTTGGAATCAGTATTCTCCAGATACAGAACCGAGATGAACAGACCGAAATAAACAGAATAGAAATTTAAAGAGCCGAGAAGTTTAGAACTAAGCGAACTGGAGAACAGAGTCTGAACTGAACCCGGACTAGAGTGGACATGGACATCATTAGATCAGATATGAACCAAGAAAACTGAGCTGAGTGCATGAATAGAATAAATAGAACTGGAAACCGAACCCGATGTTGAAACTGTTTGACGCCCATACACAAAGAAATTGAGAAAATTGAACTGACCGAAACCGAACAGAACAATTGGCTTACGGATATGAATCGAATAAACTACTTTTCGGATTGCAAAAACAATTTATCGAACTGCAAATGACATGAACGAACTAGTAGGATAAAGAAGAAAAGTACTAAACCAAAAAAAAATGATAGAACAAGAAAAACGAGCGAAACTGAACTCTGAGAGGAAATTAATTATAAAATTGGCCGGACCCTTGTGGAAACATCAACAAAGGGTGACTTTTTTCGATTCTCGCTGGAAAATCGATGGAAACTACGGTTGTCACGGAAATGATGATTGTTTTAGGTTTTAGTTTATTTAGAAGTCGCAGAACTGTTGATGTTAATGTTTCATGGGTTTAGCGCTATGGATTCGGGAACGCACTGAAATACGGCTACGATACAGCTACGTAGAGCGGCTATATCGAATGTATATAATTGGAACAAGAGCCCACTGGGCTTTCACTCGGGCCACTATATATATATATATATATATATATATATATCAATGCAGCCAGATGGCTCTTTAAGGTGAGTACACACCAGGAGACATTTTGCATGTCCCCGTAGTGTATGTCCCACCTTTATGGAGGAAGGGGTACTCCCATAAAGGAATTGTTTTCAGTGTCCAAGGGAGGCACCATTAGAAATGTGGAGGGGGGAGGTAGGACTTCCTCAAGATGCACATTGCTTTCGTCGCTGGAAGAATCAGATAGAAGAAAGGGAATAGTTAAACTAAGTAATAGATTGAACTGAATTGTGATTGCAATCGAAATATTGTAAATTAGAATTAGAAAGGACTTAGCTCTGAATAACTGTGAGGGTAAAGAGAACAAAATAAACGTCCAGCGAGGTATACGCTGGTTCATTTTTCTAGGGATCCAGAAGGGGGGGTCCACGTTTCGTCGACTGAATCGGAGTTCCTGTATACGGAAAATTTGATTTTTTCCATCTCAAAAAGCATTTACCATTGCAGGAACTCTAATCTCAGTTTTCTTACTTTTTCTTGCAACTCGCATTTTTCAACTCGCATCACTCCCATTCTCCAGTACATTGACCGACAACCGATAAGCAAAGCACACACTGGCGAAAGCTGAATTACTTACCTTCTCACATTCATTTGCAACCAAAACCCAAAACTCTAGCCCTGAAAACACATGGTAACTCGAGCCACTGATGATGAGCCAACAGCTAACAGGTATAAATATCAATAGCGCTAGCAATGCTTTTTGCAACAGTTGGGAGTTACATTGTACAACGTGTCGTGTGAATGCGATTGATGCCTGTAACAAGAATATTGGCCGAGTGCCTACACCCCTAAATTTGGTCCGCGGACCCAAAAGTTTTCCGCACAACACCTATTTTTGTCGTGTACATATTAACATTTCTGTGTCCGCGGATCCATAAATCTCGGTGCGCCTGGTTGGAGAGCCGTGCTTGAGAATTATAGCAAGTCTATAGAATAATTATTACCTCAAATAAAGCTTTTCAAATATGACAAAGGTATATCGGTTAATAAGAGTTTTATTATATGGCTATTTTGAAATCTAAAATAAAAGATAAAGGCAGGGAATTTCTTTTAAATTTGCATTGCTACAGCGTGCGTGTAACACTCAAATGGCTTCTCCAGTACTTTTACTGAATACAAGAAACTACGCTTGGGATTTTCAAAACGATCGAGAGTATCGTTGTTTTTAGGCATGAAATCTAACAAGAGGAAAGCCTAAGCAAAAAGGGTTTTCAAAAGTTAACAGTGTTCATTTAAAATGAGATAAATCAAACATCTTTCATCACTAAAGCGGCGCGGCAATATGTTAATTCAAACCTGTCGCTATTTGTGTCCAGACTGGGAATTCACCAGATCTTCATCAACTACTAGCTTAATTTGATAGGAATTCGTAGCAATTGTATGTGAGTATTCTATTTATTTTTTGTATGCGAGTTTTTTTTTCATGGCTCGCATGGCTCGCATGTTTTATTTGCATGGCTCGCATGGCTCGCATCGTTGGCTCGCATGGCTCGCATGGCTCGCATGGCTCGCATGGCTCGCATGTTGTCCACACTCGCCTTAAGCGGTTCATTTAGGAAAACAATATTTGCATAATGAACCGATATATTAGTGTAGCAAGGCATTGTGCTTCAGATGACTGATTTTAAATTAGAGTTCTATTCAACATAGAGTTGGGAACGGAGTCAGGTCAAAATGGATAAAACTCGCACCCATCCTATGCGGCTCGAACGTCTCCAACTTAGAAAATCGGTTTCCCATTCACCAAGTTTAAAGCGTCGCTTAAGAGAAAACACCTATGAGCAGTTTGAACTGAAGAAACCCTCTCCTTCAAACACTAAATCCCTCATCAACGCGATACACGAGGGGTTAGTGGACGTGGTTCACGATATTTTGAATGAGCAAGCTTATAAGAAGGATATAGATGGACTGGACGGGTTGGGATTGGCTTTTCTTCACCATGCCGCAAGATACAATCGAGTCGAGGTCTCGAAATTGTTGATCGAACATGGAGCAGATATGAATGTTCGCTCGGATGAAGGATTGACACCATTACACTTCGCAGCAAGGTAAGCACTTCAGTTAATTCAAAATCCTATTATCCTAGTAAACCTAGTATTCAAGGAATAGACAATAGCTCTTCAGTAAAAAGAAAAAGTTGCAGCAAGCATCATTGTCAATGATCTGAGTGATCTACAAATCTATATATGTTCAACCGTATATCATATGCTATTTCATGTCATTCAACAAGCCAAACTTGCAACTTTTGTTTGTCAATATTAAAATGTTCAATGATGTTGAATCGTGTTATCATCGGCTTAAAAGGTTTGACACTTTTCTTTACCTCTTTAATCATTTCTAAACTCAATTACCACAGCCGTTAACTTCTCAGGAGTTTCGAGTATACGGCCGGTATCCAAGGGTTTTGAAATAGAGTATACGGTATTTTATTGGTATTTGGTATATTTAAATTTTGAGATTTTCTGGTGGTGTAAAGTATGCGGCAAAACTTTGACTATGATTTGAATGTCACAAAGTCATCTGGAGCTGACTCACAAGTCTTAATTTGGGTATTTGGGGTAATTTTTATAAGGTATTTGGGAATACCACTATCCCCTGGTCGAGGCTGGCTTCCGTTTTCAGCTTCAATAATGTTTTCTCGATTCTCTCGAATATTGAAATTGTTGACTTAGCTTGCATCCGATTGTTTTAAAAAGTATTGAAATTTGATAAAATGATTTGTTTAACTGCTGTTGTTATATAGTTTGTCTAAGATCGTAAATGACGAGATGACGATTTGCAATAAGACTGAGCGGTAACCTTCAATGTTGATTCAGTTTCTAGTATACTGTAGAAAAAGGAAAGGAAAGTCGTTATGAATTCTCTACTGAGCTTTCCGAGATAAAAACATGCGATGTAGCCAGCTGTAATATATATTTTTCATGAGCTTTGATTATGTTAATATTTCCTGTATCGTAACTTAATTAAAACCGTGATGGACATGGAGCTGAATTTCTTTCTGATGCATTTAGCATCCACGGTCGGCCAACATGCATATACCAGCAGTTGGCAAGCCAATCATTTTACGGTGATATTTACGGTGACGTCACTATATCATGAGGTTGACGTCGCGACTGCTGATGTCGTCAGTTCCGTTTTATTTGTAAAGACTTCACGCAATGAGCTGGTGTACAAATCGGGGTAACTGCGTTTCTCTTTCGCCCTCGTATAACATTAAGGCTATCATTCAAAAGTAAGCTTTGTTCGGCAGAGCATAAGTTGAACTGATTAATTTTTAAAGCAAAACTGTCTAAAATAAATATCTACAGCACTTGAAACAGAAAATAAACGGTTTATATAAAATGACCCTAAACGATCCGTGGCGCTTGGATGGTTAGACATGGTGATTCGTGGGGCTGAGGGAGAGAGAACTGGTCGGGGTGGGGGGTGGGGGGTGGGGTCACCCTTGTTTATGACGTAATATATGTGCGGCAGCACCGGGTCTGGT
Source organism: Actinernus sp. WN-2022 (assembly GCA_030867875.1). Lineage (NCBI taxonomy): Eukaryota > Metazoa > Cnidaria > Anthozoa > Actiniaria > Actinernidae > Actinernus > Actinernus sp. WN-2022. The sequence continues at coordinate 18,736,718 of JAOWCC010001501.1, forward strand.
TTCAACCTAATTTCGATTTCCGGTTCCGGTTCCGGTTTTTCGTAAAAATATATGTCGAATTCCGGGTTATAGACGATTCAGGATAAAAATAGCGTGAAAATCCAGTTTCGTTTTCACACTGAATAACTTGGAAATCCTAGCCTTCTCCGCAGGCATCTCTAATTTTCGAAGAAATCAGATTTTAAAAATCGTGAATTGGGTTACCTGTGACTCCGGGAGAGAAGAGGACTGGGGACTCTATCGGCTCCAATCTCCCTCTCTTTTCTTCACCTGACACAGGGAGCCCATAATCTGATTTCTTCAAAAATTAGAGATGCCTGCGGAGGAGGCTATGGAAATCCGGGTTTTGGAGCAATTTTTTGTCGTCAAACCGGTTCTGGATACCATGGCCATATATCATACAAGCCCCCCCTGGGATAGAGTAGCCATTTGGAAAGTGGGAGAAGTAAAACTAAACCTGGGATGTACTTTACTTTAGATTTGACGCCCTTGCTACATTAGAGTTCCTTCTCTCTCGCGGCGCCGACCCTTCTATCCAAGACAGCCAAGGAAACACTACCTTACACCATGCTGTGAAACGAGGTAACAAGGAGATCACCATAACATTGTTAAAACAACCAAAGATAGAGGCGGATGCCAAGAATAACGCACAGATGACATCACTTCATCTCGCCTGTACCCATGGCAACTCAGAGCTGTGCAAGGTGCTTCTCGTTTATGGAGCAGACCTAAGAGCTCAGTCGGGAGATCAAATGTCACCTCTTCATTTAGCTGTTTCGTCTATGAGCTTAGAAGTTGCTGAGCTTCTCTTGACAAAAGGTGATTTATCAACTCTTCAGGCGAGAAATGTGTACCTTCAGGAGCCCATTACCAGGAGCGTCCATCTCCCATACTAAGTCTGTGAGTCAACGTATGACCGAATTGAGCTATATTTAGAACTGATCTCGCGGGAGTTCTTGCATCTGTGAATCACGTACCCAAAGCCTCAAAGGACCACAAATAATCCTCAATCTCGATAATGGCGAGCGTGTACGGACCGCAGCGGAGCTAGTCAGAAGGCAGTTCCCGGGAAACACATTTCTAAAAATAGCTCAATCTGGGCATATGCTTGGATCACGGACGGTACAGTATGGACGCTCCTGGTACCTTTAATACGTACTTAAAGAATGCCAATCAGGATTAATGCTTTGCGAACTTGAACAATAGAAAACCGTTACAATCGCCATTTTCGTACTGTACGAAAATGGCGATTGTAACGGTTTTCTATTCTTCAAATGTAAACACGGGCTCGCAAAGCATTAATGCTGATTGGCATTCTTTAAATGAGCTATGTTACATGGATTGTTTTCTGATTATTGGTCACATTTGTCAACATGAGCAGAATTAGTATAAGTGGGCAGTTCTTCATTGTTTTTGCCCTGCTGATCCCATAAAATTACAGAGTTACGGTACGGCACGGTAATAGTACAGTTACGGTACGGCTACAGACATGCAGTATTTTTGTCCGACTAATATGAAACCGCTCTAACCAAAGCCCTAAATTAAACATAGTTATAATGGTGACTAGTTCCTGTAAAACCTAGTGTAGGTCTGCGTCGGCGTGGAAGATAAACACTGGTATAATCGGTCGCGGCTAGAAGGTCGAATTGCAATTTTCTCGATGTTATATTTCTAGATGTTATATTTCTAGGGAACAAACTAAAGCGGCACTTAGAAATTTAGGCGAACAAGTACGCTTCCCTCAACTATATAAAAAAATTCGGCTCCACGAAGACTCGAACCGAAACCCTAACCGTCACTATCCTTTACGCCACGAGGGATTTGCTGTCAACAACCGCTTTTTTAGAACTTTTATACTGCATGCTGTTTGATTAGCAGGCGTTACTTCATTAGACACCAGTTCCTGCTCTCAATGAAGTATTTTAGTGCAGTGCATTTTGGGATTGCGTCTTTCTGGCGGATGGAATCCTGAGCCCTAACCACAAGTTAGGTTATTTTAGAACGGTTTCCCGTTATTCTTGGATTGCAATCATTCCCAAGCTAAGGGAAGCGGAGCAGCCATTGGTTGGTATAACAAAAGTAGCTAATGAGGCATCTTTTGTTCCGCCACTGGTGCAACCTACCAGTTGGCGGGATAAATAGTCTAAAAATAGCCCAACTTGTGAAAACGCTGGGGCCAATTCGATAAAACTTTTCCACGTGTACGTTAGAAGTCTGGCCATTGTTTTTCGACGTTTGAACAATAGCCAGACATTAAATACACGTGGAATAGTGTTATTGAATTGGCCCCAGTATAGGCCAATCCTTGCTGACGTCATTGTTTACATGTTTGCCTCATTAGCATAAATTATACTTCAAACAAACAGACCACATCAATTCACCCTTCTCACGCGGCGGCCCTGTTGAGCCCCAGGAGAATAAAAACCTTTGTTTTTGCGGGCTAAACTCGTTCTGAATCTGCTCAGTGCGAGGCTAGCCACGCAAAATCTATTGTTTCTATCGAACATGGCCGCTGTGTGAGTAGGGTGAATAGACCCTTGGGGCTTGTTTGTTGCCCCATTTCAGACCACGTGATAGTTCTCCAGAGGATTCCAATTATAGAAATTGGTACATTTCCTCTTGGGATACAGAAAAACAAAAAAGCGTTACTCAAGGGAAAAGTCATGTGGTCTGAAATGGGGCAACAAACAGGCAAGCTGAAAGGGTTTATAGAGGTTTTGCACCACCACGTGATGGCAGCCATGTTGGTGGCCAGAACAATAGAATTTTATTCCTTTGAGATTTAATTTTTCACATGATTGAACAAATCTCATTGTTCTGGCCACCAACATGGCTGCCATCACGTGGTGGTGCAAAACCTCTATTGAAAAAGAATGTAAACTTAGTAATCACCGAAAATTTGAGATTGATATGTTAAATATTTACGGAGAAATTGACTTTTCAAAACTGTAAAAGGGCTGGGTGGCAAGAGTTGCTGACAGACATACATTCATTGTAAATTTTGAGATTTTTAAACGCTCATTCCTCAAAATATATTTATTATATCACTCTCGAATTTTCGGTGATTATCAAGTGTGACGATCTATTTTGATTTATGGACTCTGTTTGTATGTACGTGGCTTGAAGTTTGATGTATGCTTATGAAGAAAAACGTAAACAAGGTTTCGCCTAAATGGACGATTTAATTATCATGTGATGTAAAGAGGAAAGGCTCAGCTTGAGACAACGACAACACAATTTCAGCTTGATAACACTTCATTGCATTATCAGCGCTATCTCAGAAGATCCCATCCTCCATTCTAATAAATGAGGCATATTTCGACGGTAGTACAACGCTTCACCTAGCGGCGCACACAGCTGACTACAACATCGTGGAACTCTGTTTGGATAATGGCGCCAAAGTGAACACACAGCGCAGTAACCAAGAGACTGCACTGCACATAGCAGCCGGAAAGGGATGCCTGGAGATCGTGAAGCTGCTGGTTACTCGTGGCGCTGACGTACACGTGACTGAGAGTGACTTAAGCACGTCACTTCACAGGTAGTGGGCTGTTATGTGATGTTACATTTATTTTATTTTAAAGTATTGCCATGCATTCGTTTAAATTCATGCATTTGCCAGCATTTGTTAACGCCTATAAACACTCGTTTTGTTAGGACGATTCTGCAGTGGAATTGCTTACCATCCACTGCAGTCAATGCTGTATCCTCAGTGCACTTAGAAACTGCTGTTTGCAATTCGCTTCACCAATAACTAGTAGTACATATTGAATTATCTGATGATTGTGTCATATATTATCCACGTAGTATATTCGTTATTAATTTGCACATAGGATTCTTAATGTGCCTCGAATGATGAACATTGACGTTATAGTTAGACGTCTATGTAGTTTGTTATAACATTATTTCCTGCACGCCACACTGTAAATGTCTTGTTAATTATTATATCACACTATACTGTAAACTACTTGCACAACCTCATTTGCCGGATTAGCTCGCTACTTGGTAAGTATTACAATTAAAGATGTCTGGAGCCTATTAAACCTGGTTCAAACTAGCGACGCAAGCACTAATAAGCCTAAGCAACATGCCGTATTTGTGAGATAAGAAATAAGCGCCGCTGATGATTAATTCATCACTGCGTCTGCGTATGTTGCTTGCGCTTATTCTTGTGTCGCCAGTGTGAACCAGACGTTACCCGGAGCGTCCATCTTCCATACAACGTCTATGATGCAGCGTCCATCTTCCATACAACGTCTATGATGCAGCGTCCATCTTCCATACAACGTCTATGATGCAGCGTCCATCTTCCATACAACGTCTATGATGCAGCGTCCATCTTCCATACAACGTCTATGATGCAGCGTCCATCTTCCATACAACGGCTATGATGCAGCGTCCATCTTCCATACAACGTCTATGATGCAGCGTCCATCTTCTATACAACGTCTATCATGCAGCGTCCATCTTCCGTACGTCTATGATGCAGCGTCCATCTTCCATACAACGTCTATGATGCAGCGTCCATCTTCCATACAACGTCTATGATGCAGCGTCCATCTTCTATACAACGTCTATGATGCAGCGTCCATCTTCCATACGTCTATGATGCAGCGTCCATCTTCCATACAACGGCTATGATGCAGCGTCCATCTTCCATACAACGGCTATGATGCAGCGTCCATCTTCCATACAACGTCTATGATGCAGCGTCCATCTTCCATACAACGTCTATGATGCAGCGTCCATCTTCCATACAACGTCTATGATGCAGCGTCCATCTTCCATACAACGTCTATGATGCAGCGTCCATCTTCCATACAACGGCTATGATGCAGCGTCCATCTTCCATACAACGTCTATGATGCAGCGTCCATCTTCTATACAACGTCTATGATGCAGCGTCCATCTTCCATACGTCTATGATGCAGCGTCCATCTTCCATACAACGTCTATGATGCAGCGTCCATCTTCCATACAACGTCTATGATGCAGCGTCCATCTTCTATACAACGTCTATGATGCAGCGTCCATCTTCCATACAACGTCTATGATGCAGCGTCCATCTTCCATACAACGTCTATCATGCAGCGTCCATCTTCCATACGTCTATGATGCAGCGTCCATCTTCCATACAACGTCTATGATGCAGTGTCCATCTTCCATACAACGTCTATGATGCAGCGTCCATCTTCCATACAACGTCTATGATGCAGCGTCCATCTTCTATACAACGTCTATGATGCAGCGTCCATCTTCCATACAACGGCTATGATGCAGCGTCCATCTTCCATACAACGTCTATGATGCAGCGTCCATCTTCCATACAACGTCTATGATGCAGCGTCCATCTTCCATACAACGTCTATGATGCAGCTAGCGTCCATCTTCCATACAACGTCTATGATGCAGCGTCCATCTTCCATACGACGTCTATGAGGCAGCGTCCATCTTCCATACAACGTCTATGAGGCAGCGTCCATCTTCCATACGACGTCTATGAGGCAGCGTCCATCTTCCATACAACGTCTATGAGGCAGCGTTTTTACAGAACGGGTTCTTTTTAGAATGCGTTTCCCTCGAGTTCGGTTTCCGCTAGCCAATCACAAGAGTTTACCTAATTATACTGACTTCAAACGGTTAGTCATGTTGCAGCCCTGTTTCTTGACCAAACAAGAGAAACTAGCGAGGCATCTTTTGTTACACCGTGCTGTGATGAAAGAGAACAATGCGAAATGAAATGTAAATATAACCCGGTCTTGGAAAACGCTGCATCAAGAATATAATGCCAAATAGACTCCTGCCTCCTGTTAAAGCGAACCTCAGCTGAAGGAAAGGACTATCGTATGGTGAAATGTTCACTTCGCTGAGTTCCTTGTAAGGTTGTTGATTTTGGAGTAGTCTCACCAGTAAATACAAAACTTATAGGTAACGTCTAAATGTTTTCTTTTTGCGTGACAGAGCTGCTGCCTTGAACCGCGTGGATGTTGTTAAGTTCCTGGTTACTAGTGGTGCTAAGCTGGAGGCTACTGATTCCAACAACCGTACGCCTTTCCTGACAGCTGTTGCATCCGGCCAGAAAGAAAGTGCAGAAGCACTCATTGGGTTAGGTAGGTGAAGACGTCACCATCTGCCAGTTCTTCTCAAACGAGAAAACAATGTTGGGAAAACATTTGTGAATTTCAGTGTTTCCCAAAATGTTTTATCCATAACTACTATTTATTTCCATACCCCTATTTATGTTTATGTTTGTGTCTGTGTTAGTTCATGTACCTAAAACTTAGCAATTTAATTCTACCAGTCCTGGTCATCTTCACTTGCACTTTATCCGTACATTTTTGCACCTTTACTTATATTTGGTACCCTAGCTAGATTAGCTTTTTAGTTATTCTAGGATACCCGTACTTTTATTTATATACATTAATCACCGTAAACTTCACATGTAACGCATGGTACAAATAAAGTTGTTGTTTGCGCGCGCGAAACAGTTGTTGCGGAAGCAAAATTTCATTCGACCCCAGGCCCCTGTAATAGTTTTGCGTGTGATCTGTATATGGATTTTCCTAGGTACTAGTGTCCAGGCCTCTGATATCATTAATCGCAACTGCCTCCATATTTGCGTTGAGAATGAACATCTCGATGTGCTGAGGATGTTGCTGGAGAAGGACGCGTATAGTAAATGCCTCTACAGCCCTGATATTGAAGATAGGTACCCCATTCACTACGCCGCCCTGGCCGATGAGTTCAAGGTATGCACATATATACTGAAAGAATCCAACCATTTACCGCCTTTGAAGAACTATGTAAAATACTGAAAAACCCCATCATTTACCAGAGTACGGAAAAACCAATACAAAGTTTAATAGAGAATTTAAAATTCCTACTTCCGGTTGCATGGAAATGAGGCTAGAAATGTATCTTGATGTAACCGTAAGTAGCAACCTAAATGTTTCAATTATTATTATTACTGTTATTATTATAACACAACAAAAGTGCTGTTGCCCCTGACAACAGGGGCAACTCGGTGACATCATAAGACCCAAGATGGCAACGCGCTGATGACAATTCGTTTAACCATTTTCAAATATATTTATAGATTCTTGAAGCTATTCTCGCAAGGGATCCTATCGCTAGCCTTAAGGATGGTAGTCAGCAAACGCCTTTGCATCTGGCAGCCATGCGGGGACTGACACGACATGTGGAAGCCCTGGTGAAATATGCATCAGGAGTAAATAAAAGCGATGAACAGGGACGAACGCCACTACATAATGGTGCTGCCGCAGGACAGAGGTTAGTACACTCTCCCAAATCCAATACAGCGGTTTTCAATAGCGTTCTGCCCAGTTGACGTCATAAAATATTAGCATAATGACAACATTGCATTGTGGGATCGAAATGCGGACAAATATTTCAAAATGGCTGCCTCGGACATAGTTGTTCCTGCGTGCGGTATGGATAATTTTAGAGTTTTACTCACAGAAGAGGAGGTACGTTCCAGGTGCCAAATTAACCAAACCACCTGGTGAATGTAATGTTTTGGAGCTGAAACGTTGGTTAGAGTGCCACGGAGAGAAAAAAAGTGGTAAAATCAAGGTTGACCCGAAGGTTCCTGGCGGTAATTTATCAGTATATCGTGAATCTGATCGACAAATACCCCCAAAACAGTGCTTCGTAGCACCTGCTTTCTTCATAGCTACAGATAATCTTAAGTTGGGTTCTGGAATATTTGTCCGCATTTCAATCCCATGATTCTTTGCGTCAATTATGAGTTTTCTATATTTAGAATCTGGGAAGAACGCTATTGAGTGTCGTAAAACCAAAACCAAAGTAATTATACAGAGCTAATCACAAGGGAAAGTAAAAACACGATGAGCCAATGACGAACTGAAGTAATTCATGATTAGTTTTACTGGAAAAAATAAACACAATCGTGGAAACTCTCGCTAAAATTAAAATTGATTGCGTGACGGGAATATTTATTGCGTGACGGACGAAAACAATGTTTGGTTTTAGTTAAGAACTTGATTGGCTGATTATTACAAAACATTTTTCACAACCAAGAGAAAAGCTAGCAAGACCAAAACCAAAGCAATCACTTATTACTTTAGACTCTCAATCGAAAACCGCTCAAGAGCAAAAGCCTTAAAACAATGATGCTTGTTATCCAATTGCCACGGATGTTATTGCAACTGATATACCTAGAATCCATCATGTATAGTCCCCATGTAGAGAACCACTGTAGACAGTCTCCCTCCCCCTCCCCCATATTTCTGTTTGTCTATCTGTCCTTCTTCCCTTTCTTTCGAGTCTTAAAGAAAAATAAGTCAAATTTCATTTTGAAAAGGAAAACATCGATTTGCTTACATTGCATACTCCAATTCTTCTACTGTAGAAAGGTCTGCTCCATTCTGATCCAAGCCGGTGCTGACGTCAACCTCAAGGATAACAACCGCTGGACACCATTAATGCTGGCGTCTATGTCGGGGTGTAGAAAGACCACTGAGACTCTGCTTAACCACCAGGCCTGCATAAATGACGTCAACATGGAGGGAGACTCGGCGCTTGTTGTTGCCATGGCAGCAGGACACCCTGATTGTGTTACACTGCTCCTTGACCGTGGTGCAGGCATAAAATCAAGGAGCCTGGACAAAAAAAAGCTTAAAGGATTTGTGTATACGGCTGGAAGCTCTGCCGTTGCCATGGCTTTAGTGAAAAATGATAGGTAAGAGGCATATATGTTGGTGGCCACTATTTACAATGAACGGCCGTCGAACCTTCAATTCAACTGAACTATGCACAGAAAAGATTTGGATAAGCCATCACCAATTGTCGGCATCTTTTGGCTGACTAATCTTTTCCTCTGTCCAACAGGTGGCGGGAGATACTGGAAATCAGTTTTATTATGGAAAATCTAATCCAGCATTTTCCAGAGGCCGCAAAGGTTGTAATGGACAAATCCATTCACCGATCGGGCTTATCATCGGATACCGAGTACAAAATCACCTTTGACTTCCGAATCCTCAACCCAAGCCCCGACTCTGAGGAAGCCTTGGCGGGAAATTCGTTCTTCGCGCCTTCGACGATGGTCAAGTACGCGCGAGAAGACCTTCTGCTCCATCCGCTGACCAAAAAGCTAATCGACACAAAATGGAATAGTTCTGGTCGATATTTGTACTACTTCTTCTTTATCTTCTATTTGGTGTTCTTGGTCACTTATACGATCTTTATAATCACGGAGAGAGAGGCTCAAAAGTTTCGACCAAGGAGAACGTACAAAAGAGACAATGACACCTCGACAGTAACAGAAGGCGGGCTTTCAGATACCTTCGGCCAAACAACGAAAACAGCTTTCCATAGCGTGGCGATGGTGATAGCTTTAGCTTTTGTCATTTTACACATGCTTAAGGAAATAATCCAAATGGCTGTTCAAAGGTTTCGATATTTCACTGATATAAGTAATCTTACTGAATGGACACTGTACTTGACAACCATGGTCTTCATGTTGCCATATTTGGTTCCGGAAAAAGAACTACAGAGGTGGGATGCCGATGATTTGATGAGGCCTAATAGACTCTGGATCTGTGGAGTGATTTCGATTTTTCTCGCCTACGTCAACCTGATTCTGTTTCTGCGCCGGTTCAGGGTGTTCGGCCTGTACGTGTCCATGTTCCTGGAAGTGACGAAGACAGTGACTCTCGTCCTTATTCCCTTCTTCGTTTTCATCTTGGCCTTTGCGATAGCCTTCTTTGTCCTTTTCAAAGAACAGGTAAATCACGCGATATCTTAACTTTGTCGTACGATTTAGTCTATTATCAAGCAAACTATGTATGAATAGCCACGATAAAACACGCGCCGTGATTGGCTAATAGATACTGACCGTTGTTGCACGCTCCCCGGGGGGGGGGGGGGGTACTTACACGAAAAATGGGTATGTATGTGACCCTGTTTGGGTATGTCCCTGACCCTGTTTGACCCAATCCGAGCTCCAAAACCCTGATTGCCCCCTTTTGGAAAAAAAAAAACCTGATTGCCCCTTCTTTAAATTGTTTTCAAAACACGGTCGCATATATATCCTGGCCGGTATACCGCGTACCGGGATTTCATGCAAAATACGGAACATTTCAAGTCGGGACGTGGCATTGGGTAAACAAATCAGCAGATGAAGTACATAGATAAACTTGTACTGAAGTACGAATTAGCGGCGTCACGATGTATGGGAACCTCAGTGCTTGCATGTGGGCAGGCGATCAAAATGCGGCAACAGAATGTCTTTTTTTGACATAGTAGCTAAAAAAAATGAACTGCCTAAAAAATACTGAACCCCGACCCTGACTGCACCCAAATTATACTCAAATCCTTACCCTGATCTGCCCAAATCAGGTCAAAACCCTGACCCTACCTGCCCAAACTGAGCTCAAAACCCTGACCCACCCGGGCGGCACATACATAATACGTCACAAACAGGAGTACCCCCCCCCCCCCCCCCCGGGGGCACGCTCACCTCAAATTTTGTTCACTTCGCACCTAAAGTTATTTAAGGAATGCAAAACACTTTCTGTGTTTCTGTTACAGATGGGTTGCACATGACGTCACGGCGGCCATATTGGTGTACCTTTAACAATAGAGGGGCCGCCATGCCCTTTGAATCTCTGGGGATTGAGTGCAACCCATCTATACAAATAGTGTGTCCGTCGAGGAACTATCGGCTGATAGTTGCCCGCGGAAATTTGATGTTCTCAAAACAAATATAAGCCCGAGAACGAAGTTCGAAGGCTTATATGCTAGTTTTAAGAACATCAAATTTCCAAGGGAAACTATCAGCCGATAGTTCCGAGACAAACACAGTCTATTTGTCGTTATTGTTCATCACAAAATTGTCTTCCGCTCTCAGCGGGCACTATCGCCTGATAGTTTGCCTCCGCGGACGACAACTATCACGTCACATGAACGCTTTTAGCCAATGAGCGCGCGCCGAAATTTTGTGGTGAGCTATAACGCCTGATAGTTTGTATCCGTGGACGACAACTATCACGTCACGTGATCCGTTTTAGACAGTGAGCGCGCACCAAAATTTTGTGTTGAACTATAACGGCTGATATTTTCCCTTGGAAATTTGATGTTCTTAAAACCAGCAAAAAAAATTAAGAATTTCCGCGGGCAACTATCAGCCGTTATAGTTCAACGCGTTATATGTTCGCGTGCTCTCATTGGTCCGCCACTTGGCACTGTCAAGCGATAGTCGCCCGAGGGCACTATCAAACATCATTTTGTGGTGAACAATAAAGACAATAGACAATAGAGTGTGTCTGTCTCGGGACTATCGACTGATAGATTGCCTTGGAGATTTGATGTTCTTAAACAGGAAGTTACGGTATAAATGGTTAGCCCCTCCTCTTTTCACAGCGAAGAACGTGGCGAGTGAATCAGCTACTCCTGTTAAAGTGCCTATCACCCTTTTGCAATTTTGATAGCTTATGAACCTCCGAAAAGTTTTGAGTACTTCTGTGAAGAAAGTTTTGGTTTAAAGTGAATACTTTATGTTCTACGCTTGTTTGAAATCGTGTAAATGTGACCTTTCCTGACCCATGACCGCGTAAGTAAAAGCCTGGGTCGAAACCTGGGTAGACGTCATCTTGACGTCTATAATTAATTCGGCTTTGCAATCATTTGAAGAAATGTTGACTAAAATAACTTTTTTCTTTACTAACAACTCAAAAACTGTGTATATTTTCTATGCATTGATGTTGTTGTGATAAAAAGGCGCAGGTTTCGACCCAGTCTTTTACTTACGCGGTCATGGGTCAGGAAAGGTCACATTTACACGATTTCAAACAAGCGTAGAAAATAAAGTATTCACTTTAAACCAAAACTTTCTTCACAGAAGTACTCAAAACTTTTCGGAGGTTCATAAGCTATCAAAATTGCAAAAGGGTGTCATGGTGAGAGACCATTACATTAGATGTCTGGCCCAGACACTGTCATTATCAGAGATTCTGACATATGAACTGACGAACCTCGCACACATGTGGGATGGTAAAAATCAAAGCATATATTCAAAAATAACTAATAAACTGTGCAAATATACAGTATTCAAGTAGAATACTGAAAATAAATAAAATAAAATACTTTCAACAAGCATTGAAGGATGGGGGTTGAACTGTTTTAACCCACCCATCGAACACTTGACTCCATAGATGTGTAGTACCATGACATAGCCCTCTTAAAATGGGACATTTTGAGCGTTTAAAATCAAACAAGACTTAAAACAGTAAACAGAGGGAAGATAGTTATTTATTAAAAGCTTTAGACTGTATTTTAGGAGCGCCGTGCCTAAAATGCTTATCATATAAACCGAACTTAAAATGGACTCTAACCCGTTGTAGTTCTTCCATTTACACTTCCTTTATTGCCTCGGCGCACATCAAACAAACTTTTCATTAATTAAAAAAATATTTTTTCAGGCTGCCTTTGGAACTATTGGCAAGTCAATAATAAGAACATCGATAATGATGATTGGCGAGTTCGACTACGAAAGCACTTTCATCGCCACCCTGAACTCAACCAACTCACGCGGGTTACTACTGAACCCTATTCCACAAGCAGCATATTTTTTCCTGATGCTGTTCCTTCTACTGATGACCATTGTACTCATGAATTTGCTGGTAGGTACAGTATTACTCTTAGTTCTCTTCGTAAAAGGCGACTGAGCGCCGAAAAGTGATCGCGCTCAACCTAGAGACGCCATCTCGGATTAGGCGCATAAAGACCCCTGGAAAAGAGGTTGGCGCGCGCTCTAAGGACCATCCAGCGAGATGGCATCGTAAGAACCCTGGATACAAGCTAGTCACGTGATCCAAAAATATGCCCAATAGATGAGCATATTTTGAAGATCACTACCATCTTGGATTCATTATCGCCGAAGAAACGATAACGGTTCAAGTGTGATACCAATGAATTCCAAACGTACATTGTTCTACTTTCACCTAGTTCGGAGGCGAGTATGGAAACACAAAAACGTTTTGCTCTCGTCTGAATTTGCAGTCGCTTTCAAGGAGTTTAAATGCGCGTTGCCGTGGAAAGGCGAGAAACGTCTAGCCAATCAGCGGCCGAATCTCAACTTGGATTAGGCGCGTAAAGGACCCTGGGTAAGAGGTAGCTTGATAGGCGGGCAGTTTGATTTCCACGCATGCGTAGTTTTCTTGTTCGCCGCTGACCGACACCGTGCGGGCTTTAGCGCCTACAATAGAAAATAAAGGACAAAGAGGTAATCTCGTAGCGTGGGCTGGGATATCTTCATCTCACTGAAGTTGTTTTTAGAAACCAGAATTGATTTCCTTTACGTCCGCATTTCCGGTCCCGGGTTGCGAACAGCTTCGGATTATGACTCTGATCTGGGCAATCCCTTTATGTAGGACGACACAAATTGTTTACCAAAAATACAATAGAATACAACACAATACAATTCAATACAACAATAGAACGCAACACAATACAATACAATAGAATACAATTTGGTAGCAATTCGTGTCGTCCTACACGAAGGGATGGCCCTGATCTGATAGATCATTGATAAGAACTGTTACAGATTTTAAATAGCTTAGGTCCATTAGACTATCTTGTTGTTACTGTCACAACATATATGCTATCGATTTTTTTATGTTCATCCTAAAGGCCCGTCAAAGTTAATTTTCGGCATAACCGATTCACCATAGGATGCTGCGCGGAAACTGATGACTGGAAACGACACAATACCGGAACTAGTTCCTTTTACGTCCGCATATGCGGATTCTAAAAATAGCTTTAGTGGGATTAAGATATCCCAAGGGCCTGACCAGGAAACTCGTCGTCCTTTATTTTTTCTTGCTTTTTTTAAATTCTTCACTGACTCGTTTTGACTTCGTAGATTGGTCTAGCCGTTGGTGATATTGAAACAATTCAACGAAACGCTACGCTCAAGCGACTGGCCATGATGGTAAACTACGTGGCAGAAGTTGAGAACCAATACCCGCGGTTCTTCCTCCGATGGGTCTACCTTCCCAGGCTTACTGTGCGACCAAATCGTAAAAAGATCATGAACCGTTTCATGTGAGTTTAAATAACTGATCTAAAATACCGTAAAGCCAAAGTGACTTCTATACTAGGACTTAAAGAGCTGTGTCACGGTGGGGCTGTGTCACGGTGGGGCTGTGTGTCACGATGGGGCTGTGTGTCACGATGGGGCTGTACTGTCACGGTGAGGCTGTACTGTCACGGTGAGGCTGTACTGTCACGGTGAGAGACCTTTATATTCGCAGTCCGGTCCGGACATAGTTATTTTCCAAGATTTTCATAGGAACTGACGAACATGTGGGATGGTTAAAATCAAAAGTAAATAGGCAAAAATGACTATAAACTGTGTATAGACGAAGTCTTCAACGAAATATTGCATATCATTTCAATCAAGCACTGAGGGAGGAGACTAACCGTTTAACAAATTGACAGCTACCAATCGAACACATGCGCAACACCATGACATCATAGTCACTTTAAATAGCCAGAACTTGCAGCTCTGAAACTCCTAACCTTTACTTAAATACTTAGTTATTCTATAGTGTAGGGTGAGAAGCATATTCAGTCAGTTTATCGTCAGACTTGGACGTCAAATTTGGTGGGAAAACGGACAAATGACTGATTTGAATATACATTGTTTTTCAGTTAAAAGCACTTTGAATTCCTAAAGATTTGTATTTCGATCTTTTAGCAAAATGATTCTCGATGGCATCTTACGTTAACCATTTACAGACTTAGCATAACTAAACTTTTTCAAACTTTTTAAAGTGTGTGTACATCTACAAATTCACAAACATTTTAAACGGTAATAAATTTGGAGAATTTTACAAAACCTTTAATTTACAGACATTTTACACTTTTTAATGTAAATTTGTACATAATTTACGCACACTTTACAAAGATATCAAGTGTTATTTGCTTTTTGCATTGTTCTTCAGTATGTATATTGTTGGATTTTTGTTCTCGTGTACTACCTACTTTAGGATGGCGGTCTGTACTACAATCCTTTGTCCGTCAAAAACTTATAGCCATTAAAAATCAAGCCAGCACAAAAGTTGTTATCAAGGCAATCTTATTTAAGACTGTTAGGATGAGTACTTTTCCGTGTGATGGATTCTTTTAAGCATAACTTTTTCCCTTGCAGCGGGAAAAAGGCATCTCAGAAGACAAGAGAATTAGATGCCAGCCTCCAAGTATCAGAAGACGAACAAGGCAGCGACTTAAAATACGTCACTCGTCAGCTCCAGAAGAACAAGAGACGAACCAAATGCATGATGGATATGATCCAGGCCCAGAATAGGCTGCTTAGGAGCCTAGCCAGGAAGATTGACCCAGACGGCATGGAAATAGATTCAGACTTTGAAGGGGAGGACTGGGCCATTCGTGAAGTGACAGAGGAAGATGAACAGTCAAGAGATGGAGAGAATAGGCTGTAGGCCTATCACCATGAAAGTTTTGAACGATGTGAGAGCCTAAATGTGAAAGAATCAGGGGCATAGGTAAGGGGGCAGAACAGTCCAAGGATGTTCCTCTGACTTTTGTGTCGGGATCCCCCTTGAAAAAATACTGCCTTTTCGCCCCTGAGAGAGTATAACCCTAAGCAGATTCCTCGGGTAAATAAAAACTTTATATAAACCCGACGAGTCAATGGGTCAGTTAGGAACAAAAATTATAATACATTGTTTATGAGATAATTTAACTATAAAATGACTTAAACTCACCATGCGAGCAGAGCCTTCTTCCTTGCCGTTAAAAGAGAAGAGAGAAAGGAAGGCTCTGCCGAAATCCTGTCAAGTTGAGCATTCGCGAGTCGCAGCACAAACTTCTGGGCTTGTCAGTCCGGTTTACCGAAACAGTTTTTAGAGTGTACTCATTAATTTTATTGAGAACCGATGGTAAAGTCTGAGCCCACTGTCTGGAGGCCACTCGGTTCAGCCCGAACTCCAAGCAACGCTCGCGCATGCTCGATATAAACTTGATAGCCAATCTCGTTTCCAGAGCCCACGATCTTTTGGCCAAAAGATCGCGGGCTCTGGAAACGAGATTGCGACAGAGCCTTCTCTTCTCTTTTAGCGGGAAGAAGGCTCTGCTCGCAGGGCGTTAAAAACTATGTTGAAACCTAATGTACGTTAAAATATATGAAAGTATTCGAAGAAAACTAATAAATAAAATTAAGAAAAAAAATTACTTAGCACAGCCACGGCATAGTCCTGACCTGGCCTCTCTTTCGACCGCTCCGTAGACTGGAAGGTCACGGGAAAGAGAGTTCAGTAGATACTTAGCCGACGAGGGCCGAAGGCCCGAGTTGGACAAAATCAGGCGATATTCCGTAAGGTCGAGCAGGATAATTGTTTGATTATTCAACACAACGATAATAACAGTTTTTACCAAAACATTCGCAAAACGTGTATAAAAGCGCCCACAGTAATATAATTATTATAGGACTTATAATGGCAGACTGATTGTTATTTGTAAACTCGAAAATGTCATATCTTTTTAAAAGAATGTCTTCCTATTAAAAGATGTATCCTCACCTTGTGTTGTTGTTTTTGACTGTGTTTGCCATGATTCAGGGCTGTTTTTTAGGCCTCGCAAAAACCGATCCTTTACCAAAGTCCATTAAAGTACAGTAAAATTGACGGGGTGAAAGTCGCTCGCTCCAGCGACCCCGACCGGCCGTTGAGTCACCATAAAAACAATCACACTTCCAAGAGGGTTTTCATTTCCCTAGAGACACATTATCAGGCAACAAGTGAACTCTAAATTTGTTGTACATTCTATTAAAATAAAACTACTCAAAACTGCGTTTCTCTGGCTGATATTTGTTTTAAGAATATTAAATTTTCGCGGGCAACTATCAGCCGATGGTTCCTCGACAGACACTCTCTATCGTTATAATAGAAAACTCGAGCTCGCAGTCTTGTTGAATAGACAATAAACGGCAACGCTGAGATGTGCACAATAATAAACAAACAGTGATATAGTTGTAGCCGGCATACAAACCCTAACGTGTTCTGACGCAAAAGGGTTATTTTTAGGATCGGCTGTATGCAGCTTACAAACAACCAAGAATATTAAGTAATGGTAGGCACAATTCTGTGGTGAAGATATAATTTGCTTTCCCAAAGTTAGAATTTTCTACTACTGACAACTCATCAACCCTAAAATAATAAATTTCTGAAATCAAATCCACTAAAACTTTCTTAAAACTACTTTCCTTTTGTGTGAAAGTATTTCGTCCAATCAGAAGAGTCCAAAACATTAACCAAGAAAGCTTTCAATTTTAAAATGTTCCCCAAGTTGAATTTTCGTCATATTTAAAATTATCAGATTTTTCACTAGATGCAATTCAAATCTGTTTCTCCAGGTTTTGATAGATTGACGTTTTAGCCAATGAGGACGATTGAAACAATACCACAATTAGCACTTTTGACATTCCATATCATGTATTACCAATACCTACCTCTTGCGCGGACCATTACTTAAGAATCGTAAAGTCCCCCCCCCCCCCCCATTTATGGGAGCACGCAGTTCTATACTCTTCGCGAAAAGTTGAACTTGCTCTTTAACGTCCAAGCTAATTGGTTAGAAAGAGGTTCAATACACCAACTGGGCTAACCACCAATAAAATCACCAAAAGATGTGTTAATTGAGAACATCCACTGGCACTGGGTAACAAAGTAATGCCCAGTCATTCAAACGGCCTAAGGGCCTGTCATACATGAAGGGAGGTTGACCCAAGCATTTGGACTATCTTTCGGTATTGTAATCTGTTTAGCATATCGACAACAATGCTGCTAGTCCTGTTTTGCATATCGAAAATGCTGCTGGTCCTACTCCCCACTAGGCCTACCTTCATTGTTTTATAATCCTTAGAGATTGTTTTGCATATTGACAACAATGCTGCTGGTCCTAGCACTTGAGCTATCTTCATTGTATTGTAATCCCTAGACTGTTTTACATATCGACAACAATGCTGCAGCTGGTCCTAAAACTAGGGCTATCTTCATTGTATTGTAATCCCTAGAGATGTCTTGCATATTGACAATGCTGCTGGTCCTTGCACTAGCCGAGGGCTATCTTCATGGTATTGTAATCCCTAGACTGTTTTGCATCAGGTCCTAGCACTAGGGCTATCTTCATTGTATTGTAATCCCTCGAGACTGTTTTACTTATCGACAACAATGCTGCTGGTCCTAGCACTAGGGCTATCTTCATTGTATTGTAATCCCACGAGACCGTTTTGCATATCGACAACAATGCTGCTGGTCCTAGGACTAGGGCTATCTTCATTGTATTGTAATCCCACGAGACTCTTTTACATATCGACAACAATGCTGCTGGTCCTAGCACTAGAGCTATCTTCATTGTATTGTAATCCCACGAGACTGTTTTGCATATCGACAACAATGCTGCTGGTCCTAGCACTAGGGCTATCTTCATTGTATTGTAATCCCACGAGACTCTTTTACATATCGACAACAATGCTGCTGGTCCTAGCACTAGAGCTATCTTCATTGTATTGTAATCCCACGAGACTGTTTTGCATATCGACAACAATGCTGCTGGTCCTAGCACTAGGGCTATCTTCATTGTATTGTAATCCCACGAGATGTAAGTTCTACTGAGTGCTATATAAAGCTGCCAACACTAAAATAGATAAAAGCTATAAAGTCAACTATAATAATACAATGAATAATAAATATTATGAATAAATAAGCTAAATTTAGAATATTAACAATATGATATTATAATAATATATACCATGAGTTACACTAATAAAAATAACTATGGCTAAGTAGTAATTTATAATTATTAAGATATGCTAAAATGGTCAAGGCCCTTGTATTGTTCTCTTAACAAATTTGAATGCTCTACCCTAAAGGACTTTATACTTTTACATTTCCTAATCTGTGGTGGAAAGGCGTTCCATAATCTAGACGAAGTAGTTAAAAAAGTTCTACCTCCCTCAGTTTCTCTTGTGTATCTAGGGCAATAGCTGCAAATGCTGCTGGTCCTAGCACTAGAGCTATCTTCATTGTATTGTAATCCCACGAGACTGTTTTGCATATCGACAACAATGCTGCTGGTCCTAGCACTTAGTGTATATGTGGTCAAATATTTTTACCATCAATATCGATTCTACATCAAGTAAATAGCTGAATGCAGATTATTTTCCGATTTCAGTGTTGCATTCATGAGTTAGAGGTTTATATTTGTAATATTCACTATGAGCCGGTGACGTAAAACCGGTCTTCATTTATTATACAAAAATACACTGACATAGAGATAAATGATGTTATATTTGAAGCTTATATCAGTGGGTTTACTAAATATGTTGTCAAAATCTGAAAATGGTTTCATTCAGATGGAAAAAGAAATGACATGCAGTAAATGCCTGAATTCACGTCAAATTTACGTCACATCGTTAGCATATTGGATATAGAAACCTCAGTATATTTAACTCAGATGCAGCACTTAAATTAAGAAATATTCTACTATTGAACTATTCACACGATACAGAATCGATATCAATGATTTTTTTTTATGATAATATATATACACTTCAGTTAAGTAATGGGAAATACTAAAACTTTCATCGCATCGTATAGACAATAAAAGTTAATAGTATATCTGAACCATTAAAACGACAATACATTTTGATTTTTGTTTTCTTTTTCTTTTCTTTTTCAAATGTTTAAAATGTGCACCAAACTCTAAAAACCAAGATGATCTTTTTATCGTAAAAAAAAACTAACAAACAGTTAAAATCGTTTTTGGTGTAACTTACACTCAAGCAGCTTCATATTATACTCTCCTATTTTTAGATTTACAATTAGTTGTCAAATTCTATGGTTGATGTACTACCCAACAGAAATGATGTCTCTTTATTATAATTTTTGGTTCAAACATTGTTTTGTGAATCTTCATCGACACTATAAATAATAAATATGTTTAAGAATTCACCACTGAACACTGAAGAAATCAAAGAAACCTAAAATCCAAATAATACTATGATCTAGTGACGGCTTCACGTGACAATTCAGAGATTTTTTCTGATAAACACCGAAGTTTGTGAAATCAAGAAATGGAGAATCATTTTCAACTTCCGAAGCCGCTTTTGACTATCCTTAATTCGCTAAATCTTACGGAAATCCCCGAAGAATGGAAAATAGAATCAACGGAATCTAATTACTCGCTGACGCTTGTTTGGAAACGACCAAGACAAACAGGGCTGGATACAAGCCAAACTTTAACGGAGACCACTACAGCTAGGGAGGGAGATATTCCAAGAAGAGGAAATCCTTATCGGCAAACACAGTCCAAAAATTATATAAATGATTGTGACGCTGGATCTTCAAATGCTTTAGGAAACAAAATAAATTTCGACTGTGCGACAGCTGGATCTTCTGGTTATAGGAAAACAGTATCTGATTCACATGTTTCTAAACAAAGAGGGTTAGATAATCGACAGACGGATAGAAGTACTATGTTGGATATGCTTGGGGAAAGGATTATCGCCGGTGAAACCCCTTGGCCCGAAGCCGAACAGGGATACAACGCCGCGAGGAAAAGTTTGGACGGAGCTCAAGCTTCAACTAACACTAGAAATCCAACGACACACGAACCGAGGGAAAGGAACAGCCACGAATTTGTTTTTAGTGGCACTGATAATGGAAGCTTGAAAATAAGTACAACACTTGTTAGTAACGATAACGCAGCGCCACTCCATGGCAACGGTTACCATAGCAACAAAGCACTGTGTTCTTGCGGAGAGGAGTTCGAATTCAAAGAGAATGCCATTAAACATATCCTCTTCAGCTGCCCAGTGAGCCTGTGTTTTAGAATCGCTCTCGACGTTCGCATTCACCGAGCTCTCGATAAATGGGAGAACGAGACCCAAAGGGTGACGGGACGGAAATGGTGGCAGTCGTACAAAACCAGTGGATTCCCCGACATTCAGATGTCCTTCCCAGAGAATGCCCTGAACGAGTTAGAGACCATGGTGAATGAGTTCATTGAGAAAGCGACTACGAATAAGCTAATGGATAACAACAAGAACGAATTCGTTCTGATAAGAGGATTGGATAAATTGCCATTCGAGTTTTCATAGTTCGCGGCTAAGTTTTGTCAGTCAAAAATATTCTATCGGTTTTATTTAACTGAAAAATAACCAGGATAGACGCAACAGCCATGTTGGTTGACATAATATATTTTCCCCCGTCTAGGTCTTCTCGGTCAGATCCAAGACCGTGAAGACCCTGGAAACGAGGTTGGATAAAGCGTATATCATACCGTCCAGAAGTACAGTCGAGAAATACTGGACTGGAAACTTATTTACTAGTAACAACTCACCGTTTACCTGGAACGTCTTTTTCGAAATGGTTAGGTTTTTTTACTGATGGTTCGGGTTAGGGGTTTAGGGTCAGCTCATGTCACTTTTCGTCCTTTTAGACGGTACGATCTAAGCACTACTGTCTGCCGAGGTGTGTGTATGTGTGTGTGTGTGTGTGGGGGTGGGGGGGGGGGGGGGGGGGGGGGGTGGGTTGGAGAAAGGTTTTCATTCAACATTGCCTCTGTGAGAAAGGTTGGAACCTAGACTTTCTCAAAGTCCTTCTTAGCCCCCCGCACGGACTTTTCCCACTTGCAGCGCGCCAAATTTACGGAGGCGTGGCTTATGACGTACTAAGATTTGCCCAATCACAAAGCGTCAATTCTTCAGGTATTGTATGTTGACGTGTCAAGTTAGTCGACCGTGGATGTGGTATTTACAATTTGATTGTACTCAGAAAGAGTTTGTCAAAGGCGCGAAATGTAAGCTCTGCCCCTGAAATGGGTTTTCGTGCCAAAACATAATCCCCCGATTCAATTTCCTGCAAGTGAAACAAGTCGAACTCACCTCTCGCTTCGATTCTCGCGCTCGCTTTTTGACCCAGTAATCGTTTACCCAGTGACTCAGCGAGTTCGACTTGGAGCAAGTCTAGTTGGAACCGTGCATGTAAAAATTAAGAGAACAAAGGCAAAAAAAGTGTTATTTTCTTTTGATACAAGCAATGATATCGTTTTTACTCCAGGCAATCAGAAAGCCCGAAAATTACCAAAGAGTAGCTAAGAGTGTTGGTAACGGGAGTGTGTTTGGCTTGGTATTTACAAGTGAAATTGTTACGAACTTACAAGTTAACAGCATGGATAGAGTGGTTTTTCGATTGAGTGTCGAAAGTAATAAGTGATTGCTTTGGTTTTACTTTTGCTTAGCTTTTTTATTGGCTGCGAAATGTTTTGTAATAATCAGCCAATCAAGTTCTAAACTAAAACTAAACATGGTTTTGGTCCGTCAGACAATCAATTTTCGTTTTAGCGAGAGGTATCCACGATTACGTTTCCTCGTGGTTGGTACAAGTAAATCCAATTGCGAATTACTTCATTGCGTTTTTACCGTCACCCGTGATTGGCTCATTGCGTTTTTACTTGCTCGTGATTGGCTCATTGCGTTTTTACTGTCTCCGTGATTGGCTCGGTAATTATTTTGGTTTTGGTTTTACGACACTCAATCGAAAACCTACCCTGGTCCCAGAGGTTTTCTAGAGAGAGAACAGCCGTGGAGAAAGAGCCGCGAAGCGGCGATCTGCGAGCTGCGAAGCAGCGAGAAGCAGCGAGAAGCAGCGAGAAGCTGCGAGAAGAAGAAGCAGCAGCGAGAAGCTGCTTCGCAGCTCGCCGCTGTTCTCCGTCTGGAAAACCTCTGGAACCAGGGTATCGAAAACCGCGCTACTAGCTCAATATCAAAGCAGGGGGGAAGGGTGGGGGTGATTTGACAGGTCTGGAGTCATTCTATTTATCTGATCGAGAATTTAATAAATTAGTGTCACTGTTCTGTCTGTAATACATACAAACGGGGTTGTATCTACAACAACTCTTGAAATATTGGTGCGGTTTTGATCTTGAACCAAAGCCATTTGATTGGCTGCTGCCACAAGAGGGCCAACAATGCTACGGGGCATATTTCTCATTCTTCTTGCACAAAAATAATTTCCTATTTACAAATCCAGGCTACAGAGAGAGCCCCATGAAGGTCCTGCCTTCAGTTTGACGGGAAGAACTACAGACAGTTTGATCGCGTTCTCCATTTCAGCCTTGACTATTGATGCCACTATATCCAGGTCCCCCTCGCTCACTTCGAACAGCAGTTCATCATGCAGCTGAAGTACCATGTAGCCACCGCGAAAAGACTGGGTACTAGACTTCCCTTCAAGAGCCTGGGCACTAATTCTCGAACTTCTTCGTCTAGAGCTCGGCGTTGATTCGGCTTGACTTTTGCCGCTTTCCTTGTGCCTATGAGTACGAGTGCAGAACGGAAACGTTTCGGCGAGTTTTCGGTCGATGTTGACCATGGCTGTTTTTACAAGGTCAGCCGCTGACCCTTGGATTGTCGTGTTCACGGCTTGACGCTCTGCTTGACTTCGCGAATGCGCATTGGCCGAATTAATGGATGGGAGATACCGCCTGCGGTTCGTTACGGTTGTGACGTAACCCTGCTCTCTACACTGCTCTACAGTCTTCTTTAAATATTTCTTGATTCCACTATAGCGGGATTTAAATGTGTCAATATACACCGAGGCATCGTTCTCGTCTACCTGGAGCTGTTCGCCTAGTGCTTTGGCTCCAATGCCGTAAATAATCCCATAGCAAATCTGTTTTGCTCTCTGCCTCTGTTTGTCATCCACCGACTCCGGTTCAACGCCGCAAAGCTCGCCCGCGATCATTTTGAACACATCCCCGCCGGCATTCAGCACCTTGCGCAGGCGCTGGTCGTCCGCAAGATGTGCTATGAGCCGCAGTTCAAGCTGAGAGTAATCAGCGGCTAGCAACACTCCTTGTTTAAAAGGCACAAACGCATTGCGCATGCTTACTGAAAAGGCAGGACCTGGACAAGCCGGTTTTGAGCCGGTTAAAGTCGGTATGGACTGCATGACGCTTCTACGCCTTCCAGTTCGGAAGTCCCGATTCTGGAGCGCTCCATTAAGCCCTAGAGGTGGACTTTCTGCAATGATTGTAGGTAGCTCAATCTCAAAGTCTCTCGGTACGTTTTGTAGATTGGGTTCAACAAATGACACCCGGCCAGTCGCTGTGTGTGTTTGGCTTGTGGGATATATCCTACTCATTTTCAGCCGTTCATTGAAGCTCTTCTCTCTTTGTACCGGGAAGACGACTTTAGTAAGAGCACAGTTGACACGCCGCCATTCTAAGATGACCCCTGGGAGTGGGTGAAGGGGTTTTAGTCGTTCTAAGATATCTTTGTTGGTGCTCAGGTGCTTCAGTTGCTTTCGTTTCCCGCCATTACTGCCACCTCGTCGCGTCATGCCTAAGGTTCGCCTTTTGGCGCCAATGCTCTCATCCAGCTTACCATCGGGTGGCAGTCGGAGTTCAAGAAACAATACCTGGAGAAAATAATTATTTGGGAGAAAATTAGTCGCCTCTTATAAGGAGACTGCCACCAAATTTGAGGGTCTCTTCGTTTTCTAAGAAAGTTTCAAAATAATGATCAAGGTTTTAAGCGAAACGAAAACCCACAGGGTGAGAATGACGAGAATAGAATAACATAGCGAGTACGAAAATGTTAAAATCACTATGTACGCATTGGTGGAAAAAGCAGGAAATACACGTGTAGATGTAATAGAATTTACCTATGTCTTAGCATGAATAGTTTTCTCGTTCTCTTTCTTTAAGGAAATCTAAAACTTTGAGAATAAAAATCCTAAAGGGTTGCTATCCATCGAATGCGAATATGGCCTCGGCTAATTTGCATTACGTTGAAGCTCGATATTTTCAGGAGTAAAATCTGCCATTTAAAAGTAAATGTGTATGTTAGTAATGTTTATAAGTTTAGAAGTGAAATATTGAACCCCTGCGAATTTATCGAGGTTTTAAATGTGTGAAAAACACCAAAACGAAGCAAGTCAGTCTACTGCCGATTCTCACACAAGTCTAACTTTGAGCTGCGATATCTTTAAAGCCTTTATTGTGCTATCTCATACAAACTTTCCAAAACTATTGTTTTCAAAGCGATATTTTAGATGGTAGGGGCAGTTTCTATACGAGGAATTTTGGTAGGCGAAACTTTAAAATGCCATATTCGCATTCGGTTTTACAATATTGCTGTTTGTTATCATACCCGCGCCACGTCCTCAGGATTTGTCAAGGAGAAGCTGTGTTTTGCTAATTGATAGGCTTCCTCTTCCAGCGTGCGAAGCTTGGCTTGTAGGATGGATTTGAGGCGGTCGCATTCGACTTCAGAGAAGCCAAAGCCATTCAGTTCCATGCGGGCAAGACACTTCATAACAGGCATCTCAACCTACAGTGTGGTTAGACAGAGCTGAATAACTAGTGCGCATGCGCCAGATGATGCGTACATTAGCGAGAATTCTACCGAAAACACTATCTGTTGGCGGTAAATATTTCGTGTTTGAAGGCAATTTTATCCCAGTGGCCAAAACTTAAACTACATTGTCCAAAACATATGTTGTTTCTCAGTTTCTGGAGGAAATTGTCTGAGTATTTTAATCCGATCCTTCCAGCAAAATTCTTATCCTTCGCAGAAAACATGCAGATACTCGCTAAATGTTGAAATTTCCGCCATTTTTGTATACGCTGCAGTCGTCCCTTGTCTACGCGCGTCACGTTATTCAGTAAATGGGGTCTGGGTACGAGATTGCTATTCAGCGCTGTCGTGTGGCGAAAAGACAACCACTTAAATAAGAAACCGAGCTGGGCGATCATCACCTTTAGTTTGTCACTAAGAGAGCATAAGTAAGAGAGAGAATGTTGTAGCACGCTGTCTGCGATGATAATGTCGAATAAAATATATATTTAGTAACCGGAAGCAGTTGAAGGAAAGTGCACCTTTGCGCGACAACAGTCTCGTGGCGCGAAAATCTTTTGCCGCCATGATTGTTGCGCACTCGCGTACTTCTCAGCTGCTTCCGGTTACTAAAAATATATTTTATTCGACATTATCATCGCACAGGGGCGCGTATTGGAGATTCCCTCTCTTACTAAAACTCTCTTGTTGTACTTATAAAGCTGTCCAAAATTTAGCTGGCCTTGTTTCAACTAACAAAACTCTTGCGATTGGTCTTTTCTGCGATGTGTCGAGACTATCTTGAACTTTTCGGTTCAGAAACCACTTAGAGCTGCGCCCGCGATTTCTACCGCTGATTGATATGCGCGAACATCTGTAGACTGGTGGTTGGGACTAAAGTCACGTGATAATCAAGAGATTACATACCTGACGGAATGCTCGATCCAGGCCATCCTCTTTTAAGTCAGACCGCAGATGCTTCATAAGGAAGAAGACTAAAGCAGACTCGGTACAAGCCCTCACGCGGACACTCGGGGAGTTATGACCAGCTAGTGCCAGGCCACCAGTATAGGAATCCTTGCCAGTACCTTTTAAACGGAACAAAAATATAGGCAAAGGTTTACTTGAATCAACTTATTAAAAGTACATCAAAAAATCGCAGAAATTCAGAACCAAGAACGTTCTTGCATAAACAACGGTAACTGTGATGTAATGAATAAATAGTGCATTTTACGTCGAGATAGTGGCTTATGTTTAAGTATTCGAGGAATTCCTTTTAGAATTGGAATTTAAATCAAGAATCTAAAATGTAAGTCCTACAAAGCTGTTATTTTTATACATGTTTCGTCACGGAGTTAAAGGATTTGGAATTTTAAAGCCCTAAAAAATCAATGCATTGGTGCCAATTTAACATTTTATGCTCGAAAATCCTCTGCATTTGACAACTAAACAGATACTGTATAAAGTGAAAACTAATAATATTTTTTGGGAAAAATCAGCTTTTAAAAACGGTACACGGTACTAGATGGCGGCCGCATACAAAGTTAACTAAAATTGTCATATATTCATTGGCTCCGCCATAGCTAAGCTAGGTAATACTCTGATGTTCCAAAATTTGGGTTATAAGCGTATTTTTGCTAGTGCAACTGGGACCAAAATGCATTATTTAATTTCATGAATGCAAACCAATTTAGTATGATGACGATGCGAAACACCAATATGTAGTTCAAAGTTAGAGCAGATATCGTATGGTGCGACTAGCCCGAAATACAGCCGCCTCCTCAGTTCCTTCCAGGATCCACACGACCCTGGAAAGCACTGAGGAGGTGGCTGTATTTCGGGCTAGAGTGGGAAAACTACGGCATGTCCGTATCCTTACCGTAAACATACCGTACCGTAACTCTGTAATTTGATTGGATCAGCAGGACTAAAACAATATGGAAACTATTTCAATGTCACGACATGTAGTACAGTGGCTGTGCCGTAGTCATTGCCGTAGTTTGTCACACTCATACGAAATCTGCTCCAATAAGTTTAGCTTCTGAAAGGCTTTGAAAAAAGGTAACACAAGTCAAGAAAGGAACTCATACCTTCCAAAATGCCCGCCTTCTCTGGAATGTACCGTCCGACAAGATATTGCAGGTTCTTCTGTTTAGCTGCTGGGTCGAGAAGCCACGCTGCCACCTGCGGGTCCTCCCATTCACCAGTAAGAGAGATACCGCTGGCCTGAGATACAGCCTTACAAGTAAAACAAAACATGATCTTACTTCGAGAGTATTTTTGTTCCAACGTGAAATGATGATGTGAATACAAATGGATTAGCAAGCTCATAACATGCAGTTTCACTCACTCCTCCATCGCCGTAGTCCTCTTCGCACGCATGCTTCAGGACGTCACGCAACTTCGGGCGCGTTGCGTGACGATCCTAAGAACGGCTGCGAAGAAGATTGATAAGCGTCCTCCCTAAATAAAACTTTCCCCTAAAATGTATCACATTTACAGTGTGACTACTGTAACCCACTTAGACAACGAGAACCTTGCAGAATGAAAACAAAGCATTTCAACGAGAACCAATCACATTGCAGAACGAAAACAAATCATTTCAACTTACAGTTATTTGAGCCAATCAGTGTCGAGTACGAGACAATAGCGTTTCAACTTGCTCGAACATCGATTAAAGGAAATTTGGTGGACTAGTTTTGAAGTCGTCTTTTGAATGAAGAACATCGCGTGTACTGTAAATGCTCGAATTAGCGCCCAGCTTCAAATAAGCGCCCCTCTTCGAATTAGCCCCCCCCCCCCCCAAAAAAAGGCTAAAAATATTAAATAAGCGCCCCCCTTCTAATAAGCGTCCCCCACCCCTCACCCCAAGAAAGAACGAGGACATCACACTGTCGGATGTTGAAGGCGCAGCTCCTCTGACAACAGTCCTTGAGGATAGCGATACAGAAATTGAAGTGGATTAGTAGGATTACCGGAAATTAGTGATGACAGGACGTTGAAAGCGAAGTGTAAATATGTACCACACACACAGATTTGTGTTTCTAATAAAAGATACGTTCCAGTTTTGCTATTTAATGTTACCGTTTGTGTGGCCGAAATTTGAAAAACGAAATAAGCGCCCCTCTACAAATAAGAGCCCCCCCCCCGGTTAAAGTAGTCGCACTGCAATTAAATAATATACTGATACTTTTTCACGAACTTCCCTACCAAACACTACTCTTACCTTATATTGCTGAATACAGTCTAAGCAAACTTTCACTCCTCTCCGCTTTCCCTTCCATTCCAGTATGGATTTTACTCCTTCGAGCCTCTGCTTCACAGAAAGTTTGGTAGCAACCGCTGGCTCGGCTTGACTGCCGTTCACATTCTCCGTTGCTGTTTCGTCACATTCTTGGAGGGACACATAATAAGCGTCCGTTCCGCTCCAGCAAACAGCGAGGCCAACCACTACTTCATCAGCACCTTCGATGTCAAGGCCCCTCGAGGTCCTTTTTTGCGCGGGTTCGTTATTAAAACGTGCTCCAATCTTTGGCACGTTATCAAGAAGTCTCTCTAAGCCCACTGCGAAAGAATAAAACTTCTTTGTTTTCCATTCTTTGATGAAGGTATCGAAGAGCAGCCTGTTTGCGGCGACATCTACTATGTTTACCGACTTGCCCGAGTTCGAACTATTAGGTGATTGGGTTACTGAAGGAGCGGGTGTTAAATCATCGCTATCTGATGAAGAATGTGATGTACTGCCTTGGTCATCACTACAGTTGAACTGTGTACATGGAATACGATCAGAATCAGGAGTTTCAGAGACCAAGCGTTTAACTTTTGGATTGTCCTTGTCTGCGCCATGCTGTCCACTCTTCAGCTCCTTTTGATGAACATCTTTACTGTTAGAATCACTCTTTGATTTCAACCTGGTAAACGATGGTTTATTCCTGTGCGGAGTTTTCTCATTGACTGCACCAACCTCACACTCTTCACTATCTGACGAGAACAGCTTTCTTTTTTCGTCCATTTCAAGATCCTTTGAACTCGCCATGCGTTTCAAGACTACCTGATTTTCAAACTCGGCACCCCTCTTGACCTTTGTTGGCATTGTAGCGTTTTCGTGTTCAGTTCCCTTGTTTGTCCCATTGGCCATTCCTTCTCCTGAATTAATGTCATTGTCGACGTTGAATCCAGTCTGAGTCTCTCCGAAACTTTCTGAGAGCGACAAGTTGAGAGAAAACGACCCTGAGTCCTCAAGTGTGACGTCACGTTCCTCAATGTCACATGGTCGAGCAGAAGGCGCAGCTAGGTCAGGCGAAGTCGACGCTTCGACTGCTCTCCCTGGGACCTGCGAATAACACTGAGAGTAAAACTCCCAAGTCACTGGGTAACGAGAGAGAGAATCGAATTCGCCAACGACGTCATCTTTTTCAACGCTTCGAGCAACGACGTAATTATTTCTCCTGATGACGTCATCGTATTCGATAATGACGTCATTGACATTGCTATCAAGGTCGTTACTGCTTTGTTCCCTGACGACGTCACCGTATTCGGCAATGACGTCATCGCAGACAGAAATGGCGCCATCATATCCTGACATTTCTCCGAAGTGAGGCTCATTTAAACAGACATCTCGAGTATGAGTATTTTGTGAGGCAACGTGACACTGCGCGAGAAAGCTGTCACTGATACTACAACTCAAGGCCTGGGACTGCAGGATCTCGTGGTCTCTTTCCCAACCTTTGAAAGGTTGTATGTTTTCATCTTCTTCAAACGGTTCTGAGTAGAGTTCAAACGAGGTAGACGGCCTCTGAGGAACCGCAGGTTTGCAGTCAGATGCATTTATACTCGAGTTATCGAAGAGGACAGCCGAGGAACAGGAATCCTCTTGAAACGAAATGGATTCTGTGATGCTAGTCATTTGAACTGCTCCACTCACCTCCGTTTGCGGAGCTTCTAGTGCAAGCATTTTATCGTCGGACCTGTCATTTCGTGATTCCCGTCTCGGTAGTTTCTGTTTAGGGGATCCGTACAACTCAGCACATTCGATACTTGGTGAACGACGCTTGGGTCTGACTCTTTTCTCAGGGTCTGCGAGGGGAAGGGAATTGTCACCGTTTCCCTGTGCGGTAATGGTTTCTTTCCCCTTCTTGCTCTTCTCAGGCTCCTCACGGCTTCTACCTTTCTCTTCCGTCCATTTCTCGTCACTCTTAGTATCTATACATATTTGTGAAAAGTCCTGTATTTTGGTGTCTCGTTTCTGTTTCCCTCCCAGAGAACAGTGCCCGGAAACTTCGTTTTGTCTTGTCTGGTCAAGTACGGAAGCACATTCACCTGTTCTCTTCCACAGTCTGTCAGAAATCATAGTCGGTCGAGGCTGTCCCTTCGTTTGAGAAGCCCTTTGTTCATTTCTATAGTCGCTACCACGGTCTGGCTGGTCTAGAACATGTCGAGTTCCTAATGTTGTGTTCTGCATATTATCAGTATGCGACTGAGGTCGACTATAACTACTTTCTTCCTCTGATTTCTTGTCTACGTTATTTCTCTTTACAAACTCAGTATGTTTCATTGTATTGTCTTTGACTTCAAGCTCATCAGTAATTTTCAAACCAGCATCACTATGTGCCGGTTTCGTTGAACTCCGTCCCGCTTCTGACACCATGTCACCACCAGTGAGCACAACGTCTATAGTAATTCTTTTTTCATTTGTAGATTTAGAGGAATCCGCCTCAACAAACACCTTATCGTATTCATAATCTCCTTTGATTGAAGCATCTCTGAGGACATCCATCGCTCCAGTTCTCCTAGTCTTTGGAGCAGCAGTCTTTGGAGCAGCAGTCTTTGGAGCAGCAGTCTTTGGAGCAGCAGTCTTTGGAGCAGCAGTCTTTGGATCAGAAGTCTTTGGAGCAGCTATCTTTGGAGCGGCAGTCTTTGGAGCAGCAGTCTTTGGAGCAGCAGTCTTTAGAGCAACAGGAGGAGGATATGCTGTATTTGTCGTGTCCTGGTGAGGCGGTGATACAGACTGCCGTCGGCCATAGCTCCCTGATCTTCTTTTACCTATGAACTTCCTATTACGTCTGTTAGTAGTTTCTGATATATTTCTTCCACGGCCAATGGTGGGTCGGTGAGAACTGACTATGCTGTGCGAAGAATCATTACGCATTTCAGTAGTACTGTTATTGGGTTGTTGTAACGTAGATTCTTGAGGCTTCCAGTTGACGCCGAGCTGTGCCACATCTCCTTGCAGAAGTTGTTTTGCTTCACTCACTATTAGCTTCGAAGCCTCCTTTTCGCTAAGCGCACGACGCCCTGCTACCCAAATAACACGAGCCTCGTTTCTGTGTTTAACTTCGAGGTCCGTCTCACCTTGGTGCTTGCGCTCACTGATGAACGGTACGGCGTTTCTCAACACTGTTTCAACCGCCTCTGCCGACGCTGACGCCAGCAATGCAATAGTATGAAAGCCAGCGTTGTACAGCATTCGCGCACGCGCAGCATTCAGTACAGAGATCCGAACCAAGTCGCAGAGTTCTCTCTCAACACCGAAGGAAAGTCGGCTCTGGAACTGAGATAGCAATAGCTCCAAGTTTAACCAACCCAACTTTTGACAAAACACAGTCACCATTCCAGAAAAGGTTGAAGCAGACCCTTGTAGTGATTGTATCATTCCGCGAGTGGCCCCGTATCTGCGGGCGACGACATTCAGAGGAACTTCACGAACCAAATCCTGTAGTGCTAAAGCGGCGAAGAATCGCCGATGGATACCAAGAAGCTGTCGTTGGTGTTCGGTTCGCGTCTGGATTCTTCCGCGGGCAGCGAGAGACAGGTAAACCTCTTGGATGCCTACTATGTCAGCAACGCGACGCATGTGGGATGGGAGACGCTCCCAAATACTGAGGAACTGATTCCAGTCAAGGTTGGGCCATTGCGCTTGTATGTAGATAGGTGTCACCTTGAGTAAAAAGCATTACATACAAATCATTAATAATTCATAAGGGTGTTACCCAATCCAAACGCAGCATTCAAGGCACATGGGTACCTCTGTAAACCCCAAACAAAATTGTAGTTAAATCTATTAGTGGTGTGTCAAACTAAGCTAATAGACCGATTTATATTCGCTCAATGTTGTCCTAAGACATTACGTGATTCAGTGCAAGTTCTAGAAATTTGTCATTTCCTCTTGGGATACAGGGCTCGGTTCCTGAAAGCCCGATTAGCGCTAATCCTGGATTAACTCTTAACAAAACATATTAGTTGTCATGGTAATTAACTCTGGATTAGGGCTAATCGGGCTTTCAGGAACCGGGCCCAGAACAACAAAAAATGGCTATATTCAGATGGTCAGGGTTATTAAAAAATCTGTTAAGCAGGTTTTCAGTAGGATTTTGAAGAAGCGGCGGATGTGATAGAAATCGAGACGATTGAATTAGTAAAAAATCTAACAGAAAGTTATGGGGAAAAGTTAGGAAAGAAGACTAAGTTAACTGGATAAATGATGGGGTAAAACCCCCATTTAGCGCCTTTAAAAGACAGCAAGTTTAGGTGGACAGTAATCTCGTACCCAGGCCCACGCCATGTTTTCCTGTCCAAAGAAGATATGGTTACGAGATTAGGTTGACAGTATTTAAAGTGCATATGAGCCCAAATTTTTATCATTAAAATCTATTCTCCATCAAGTGAATAGTTGAACTTTTAATATGTTTTTTTTTATTGAGTGTGGTGTCTATGAGTTATTGAGGTTTCTATTTCCAATATGCTAATTACGTGACGACATGTGAAGCCAATAAAAGGTCACTTCTTTCTCCTTGTGAATGAAACTATTTCTGATTTATACGAATTATTTGGTAAAATAACTGCTAATAAAGGCCCAAATATTGTATGGATGTTTAGAGAAATATGTATATTTCTGCCAGCACATTTTTGTATAATAAATGAGTCCTCACATGTCGTCACATAATTAGCATATCGGAAATAGAAACCTTTATAACTCATAGACGCAGCACTCAAATTAAGAAATATTTTACAATTCAACTATTTACTTGATGGAGAATCGATTTTAATGATAACAAAAGTGGGTTCATGTGCACCTGAAATTGTGGCAGCAGCACCTAATGTCAATGTTACTATGAACCCACAACCAATATTTCCTAATAATCGTGGCTTTAAAATGGCATGTTTAAACATTACTAGCCTTCCAAAACACATTGACGAGCTTCGAATCTTACTTGATAACCAATGGTTTGATATTTTAGCTATTAACGAAACGAGGCTTAACGACATTGTCAGTGATGACGAGGTCAAAATTAATGGTTATAATATTGTACGCCGCGATAGACCTATTAATGGGAGAAATGGAGGCGGGGTTTGTATTTTTGTCCGTACAAATATCAATTATGCTGTAAGAAACGACTTAGAAACACAAAACCTGGAGAGTTTATCTATTGAAATTAGAAAACCTAGATCTAAGCCGTTCATATTATCTACAGTTTACCGCCCCCTAATTCTAAACCAGAATTTTACACATATTTAGAAGCCCTCATCGGGAAAATAGATTCAGAAAATACGGAACATATCATCTTGGGCGATTTTAATTGCAACCTCCTATCTGAATCTAATAACAACAATGAAGCGCTTCTTAATATCACTGATATTTACAATCTCCAACAGTTGATTGAAGAACCAACACGTATTACTTCAACAAGTAGCACGTTAATTGATCTTATATTCACAAATCATTCTGATAACATAACCTGCAGTGGAGTATCTCATATAAGTATCAGTGACCATAGCTTAGTGTATGCTTATCGCAAACTCTCCTTACCACCTACGTCAAAGGGAACATGCAATGTTTCCATTCGGCATTTCAAAAAAAATAATAGAGAAAACTTTCGCAATGACATTGAATTGCAAAAATGGAACGACCTCAGGAGAATTGAAGACACAAATGAAATG